>JAKWBJ010000539.1:6262500-7462500 GCA_023159175.1 Wohlfahrtia magnifica
ACATGGACCAATGACTCCGCCCATAAAGCGCACAAAATAATATATTTCTGTGGATGTAATGGCGGTCGGACAAAATCTTCTGAATTATTCTCACCCAAATGCGACAATTCTGCTTATTTACCGAAACCCATCAACCGAAGTGCACGTTATGTTTGACGAATATAGCCATTTCAACAATTTGCTAGCGTTGCTAGCCACAATGAAATGTCAAACTACACTAAACAAACAGCAACTATCAGCTGTTAAATCGCTAGTCAAATAAAGCAGTGTTGCCAATTCCAAGTTATGAACCTCTAAAAAACAGTCGATAGCCGTAGTAGAACCAGAATCAGTACCAATTAATCTGCTTTTAAATTGTAAATATCAAATTATTTTGGTTTCGGCTAGTGGAATGACTTCAAAGTGCTTCTAATCAGACTTCAAGGTGGCAATTGTAGCATTTGTTCAATTCGTCATTGTCAAAATCATGACTTTAAAGCCAAAATAGTTCCTGTGGTGACAACGACTCATAATTAATAATGACATCCATTTTCTTATTCGATCATGTTTTCTGAAAGCAGTTACTAATCTCAAATTATAGACCGGAATATAACTTCAGGGCTACATAGCAGATGATTTGTTTATAACCTACTTTAGTTACTTTGTCTGAAATTACGATGAGCAGTATCACGAAAGTGAGACACATGTCAAGGACTCATTTATACGATCACTTCATCACGTCGCTTTGTGGATTCTCGGTGAAGTTGGAGATCATACAATTGGGATTAGTTTTCTTAGCTTAAACATTCAATTTTTTAGAAGAAATCAATTTATTTTTTATTTCTACACTGTAAAAAATTCAATGAAATTCGTTTCATAAATTACGCTCTTCAATATTAAAATTCCTTAATCGTTTTGCTAATTAATAGTGCACTTTAGTTCGTTTGATGTTAAATCATTAACTTTGTTGGGACTTACTATAGTCCCATGTTTTACACTGCTTCCACGCTAGCCATACTATCGTCTTTAATATTTTAATTGATGATCTTTGATGGAGTCCTTTTAACTGATAAGTTAGGAGATTAAATACTGCCACATTTTCTTCTTAAATTCATTCTGAGCTTAGTTCTCTTTGTAGTCTATTTTCATTTCTATTTTCAGTCCATTTCAATAAATATTTTCCATTTTCTTTATATTTTTTTTTTTTTGTCTTAAAAACCAAAAAAGATTTTCTTGTTTTTTTTTAACCAAAAACTTAAAACGAAAAACATAAAGGCTCTCTAAAAAGAGAGAGAGAGAGAAAGAGAGAAAGAGTGAAAAAAGACAGCATTTATCTTTATGTGAAAATTGCATGTCAACCGGAAGAAGTAGTTGTCAAGATTGCTAAGTCCTTATATTCTCTTTCTTGAGTTTTCAACCTGGTTAATGTGTTTGTGTAAACCTCCTCCCAAAACTTCGCCTATCGTTAGAAAATCATTTTAAAATGCATTGAGAAACTAAAAAGGGTGTTTGTCTGTCTACCTGTCTGTCCGTATAAGAAGAAATAAGAATATCATTAAAAACTATGTTACGAGGAGTATGAAAAGACCTTTAAAGCTGCTGCGTACTATGTAATGTCAGTTGGAATTTTTTGTTAACTTATTTCAGAAATACGGGAAAACGTTAAAAATGTTCCTTTTGGGTTTCTTCAAAAGACGTATACATATATATACGAGTATTTGCGATATATGTCTGTATGACGGTTGCATAAATACATATGTATGTAAGTGTTCTTTATATCTATTTTCGTTACATATTCTTGTTATTTGCGGTTGTCTTCGTATTTACTTAAGAAAACGTTTTATTTTAGCATTTCCTTGTAACGAGTGTTTAGTTTTCCATTGAGTATTTTTCTTCTTATTTGCTATTTCAAATTTTAAAAAACTAAAAGAAAATCTTAGAATTTTAAAGTTTTTTTTTGGCATGGCTATAGTGTTGCCATGTTGTAAAAGTAGCAAATTCATTTAAAAAATATTATTTTTTTTAAGTCATTTACCATAGTTGGTGTTGCTAAGAAAGAGTACCGATTACTATTCTAAAAATCTTGCCATCACAACGTACAATAATGTTGTACTTTGAACCCTCAAAAGTGGCAGAGGATACAAATATTGCAAATGGCTCTTTTGTTTTGTACTGCTACGTGTTTACCTTTTAAAAACGTTTATTTATGAGTTCGTAAATTGCAGCTAAAATTAATAACTCTTGTATTTGGTTTTTAATTAATAACACGGTTCGACAAAAAATATTCTAATAGGCGCTGCCGGGCAGAGCAAGGATCTGTTTTTGAAATTTTCGAAACACCTCCAAAATCTCGAGTTACGGGTAAAAAACCGGATCTTCGGACCTTCATGCACATATAAGCTATTAGCTTAGCTGAAAGAAGAGAAACAGACCTTTTAAATGATATGATAGTGTATTTGTCAAGCTAACACATTTTTCATCTAATTTTTTCCAAATTTTTCAAGTTTAGAGGAGTTTTTGCGCACTATTTTATATAGGAACCGTACTATTGATGAATCAATTAAAGAATTATATTAAGTTATGAATAAAATTAAAAATGGTTGAGAAATCCGTTGGAAATTGACGGAGTTATTAATTTTTTTAATAAACCCGCTCATGAAAAAGAGTTCAAATCAATAAAACTCTACTCGCTGAGTTTACAATGCATAAACTGATTGCTGTCTGCATCGATGTGCTTTTTATGTGGGTTTATATTTAGATTCCGTTTCTGTCCTTTACTTTACTTTTAGTTCTTATGAAGCCGCGCGAATGTAAACATCTACCTCTTTCAGTTCTTGTTGTTGTTTGTTATTGTTTGTTGTTATTATTTGTTTTCTTTTCTTTCTATTTTGTTGTTGCCTATTTTGTTTTCTTGAAAATTGGTACTTTTCTTTTCTGTCTAAAAAAACAACAACATTTTGATACGGCAAAGCATTATTTAAAAAAAAATTTCTCACACCCTCTTATACGGCCTAGAGAGGTTCTGAATATGTAGGCTGGTATCGAAATATCGTAAGACGAGGTAAATATGGTTCACGGATTCGAAAGTCTTCCATAAATTAATTAGGCTGCTGTAGCGAAATGTCGTATAAAGAGAGGCCTTATACATTAAAAGGTATTAGTGTATTAAATGCAAATCGATGCTGTTTCAAACAATTTTGCGATATCGTGTATATTTTCAATAGAAATAAAAATTGAGGGGGCCGATTAAAAAAATTACCTAAATATGTAGTTCTCTGTTGTGTTTTGAGAAATTCAAAAACAAGGAGATCTCGGTGGCTTTAACTAACCAAGGTATAGATCCCTCGCTTAGCAGATTCGTAGAAAACTGTAAGTCTTATTTCTGGAATCCATCGGAATGCCTTGATTGGCAGTTCATATAATTACTATCCCTACATAATTTGACCACAAATCTGTGCTTTATGAACTTGATACTATGCCCTTCACAATGTTGCTCAATGCTCAAGCCGTAGTATTCAAGCATTTAAATATTAGCTTCTAAATTTTATATTAGGACGAACAGAGTTGTGTCTAAGTCTAACATCGTTCTCAAATTTCGCGAGAGGCTTCAAAATCTAGGTTAGATTATTTAAAATTACTACTCAAGAATACCATATTATCCATCTTAAATAATTTGGGTATACAAGTTAATAATGTCGACTTGGACCACATATGGTATAACTATCACATATGGTTTGTGTCAATACTAACAAATATGGCATTTTGTAGGGTGAACATTTCTCATTATATTTAATAGACGCCAAAGTGTAAGCACACATATTTTCAATCGCTATAATAATGTCGAATTTTGTGCCTAAAAAATGTTTTGCAGGAAAGTCTGATAACCTTCTTTCATTTGAAGAAAACGGCTGCTGAAAGTTATAGATTGTTGGTTAACATATACCGATTCAAAAAAACTTGTGAACGATGGTTTGCCTGATTCAAAAGTGGTGACTTCGACACAGAAGACATGAAGAGGCCTAGTCAGCGGAAAAATTTGAAGATGAGGAATTGGAAGCTTTACTCGAGGAAGATGGCTGTCAAACGCAAGAAGAACTTGCATTATCATTGGGAGTCACTCAATAAGCCAATTCCCTACGATTAGAGGCATTGGTGTTCCGTGATGCTTGTACGCTACTAAACGAAGTCATTTTTACATCGTATTGTTACTGGTAATAAAAAATGGATACATTACGATAACCCCAAGCGCAAGCGGCCAACCAGACAAATTAACGCCGAAGCCGAATATGCTCTGTGTTTGGGAACTATACCGAACACAAGTGATTCGTTTGAAGAGATCAATCAACGAAAAACGAGTAGAACATTCGAGGCCATAATCTTTCATCATGGCAACGCTCGGCCACATGTTGCGAGACCGGTCAAAAACTATTTGAATTGGAAGTTTTGGCTCACCCGCCTCTTTTCCCAGACCTGGCCCCTTCTAACTACCATTTGTTTCGGTCGATGCATAACGCCCTTAGTGGAATACGCTTCACTTTAGAACAGGGTATCTGAAATTGGTTTGATTTATTCTTTACCTCAAAACTGGAGCAGTTCTTTTGGCGCGGAATCCATATGATACCAGAAAGATGGGAAAAAGTAGTGGCTAGCGATCTATTGAATAATGTATCAATTTATTTTGTTATTATAATAAAGGCATTTTACCGCAAAAAAAACAACGACATTATTTATTAACTTTCATACTCAATACTTTGGTGAGAAACTCTTAAAAGATACGTAAACTAGAGTGTTTTTGGTGGTAACGACATTATTAACTTTCATACCCAATAGTTTGGTGAGAAGCTTTTAAAAGATACGTAAACTAGAGTGTTTTTGGTGATAACGACATTATTACCTTTCATACCCAATAGTTTGGTGAGAAGCTCTTAAAAGATACGTAAACTAGAGTGCTTATTGCTGAAAATGACGCGTTTTTTTAGTTGAAAACCGATTTAACAGGTAATAGTTGGGTTTTGTTTAACACTTAATTAGGGACAGACTTACACCAGGGCAACGCTTGCAAATTATTAAAAAATGTTAAATCAAAATAATGGTTCTGTTCGTCAAACTTATTGTCCGCTTTTAGCGTAATTTAATAGATCATTGTCGGATCACGTTTACTCTTACTGATAATGTGCATTCCGTAAGATGCCGATCAGTTCGCATTGAACAAGCTGTAGCCGCTGCACAGGGATGCACTGAATAAGATCCAAATTAGCCAATTAGGCGCCGTTCCCAGCAATTCTGGTTGCGTCCTTCAACTGTAGAAGATTTTACAAAATGATCATGGCTTAGAAGCTTTCAAGATAAAACTTGCGCAGGAATCAAAGCCAAGCGATTAATGGAGACCTCGCCAAATCGACAAATGAGCTGAAGAACAAATTGAGATTTATATTGAATTTCAGTTCAAAGTTTTGTTCTCCGACGAAGCCCAATTATGGATAGAAATAAATAAGCAGATTGTAGCACTTGAAATGAGGCTAATCTTCATTACATTAACAAAAAATTACTGTTTTTATTGTTGACAGTACACATGCCACGTAGCGCGCTACAATTTATTTACTTAAAGAAACTTTTAATGAAAAAGTAATTACACGTAATAGTCCAATTAATTGTCCCTCAAGATAGTGTGATTACAACCCCATTGGATATTCCTTGAGGTTTTTAAGGTTAATTATCTACGTCGATAAGCCAGAGACAAATAAACACGCGAAAAGTTATTATCGATATACGGCCACATGAGCTGTGAAAAATTTGGGAAAATTACTGCTCAAGATTGCGCCTTGTATGCACCAGCCGTAGCGACATCATGACAGAAATTGTATTTAAACATTAATTTCATAAAATTTTCAATCCAACAAAGCCCGTCTCACTGATATTAAAAAAATATTTTTTTTGTTTTATTCTGATTTAAACGGGTGTAACTAAAAATTTTATAAAGAAAACACCTTTCACATTTTCGAAAATAATAAAGTTTTGCCATTTAAGCCCTTTTTACATTTATACCACATTTAAAAGAAATAATATTTCACAAAAATACAACGAAGATTGTATAAATGGATTTTATTACTTCTTTAAAAGTGTGGTTTCTTTCAAAAAAGAAAATTTTCTTAGAATTTTAAAATAAATATTTGTCATCGTTGTAGTAAAGAAAAGCAAAAAAAAAACCAAAAAGTAACCCAAAATATTGTAGAAAAAGTTTAGAAAACTAATTTTATATGAAGTCTTATAAGGGATTTGCATTTTAGAAAAGATTGTCAAAAGAATTGAAGAAACTAATTAAAGGCTAAATAAAAAGGGAATTAGTGGTGAATATGGTATTTGAAACACCAAAAAAAAAAAAAATAAATATTTCAAATGAGTGTGTTGTGCACAGGTAAAGTTTTTAAAATAAATTATTATAAATATTCAGATTATATATGTAAAATATATATGAAAGGGAGTGCTATTCAACAAAAGGGTCTTATTTTGAAAAACTTTAAAATTTTCCCAACAGACGATTTCGCAAGTAAAATGTTAATAGATTGTAGAATAAGCTTATCATAATACATATCCTGCAACTTTTTATAAGCATACTTATGAAAAGCTTATTTAAATATCAAAAGTAAGCAATATTCAAATACTCTTTTAAAAATGCTTCACATGACAATACCTTTCACAATAACACTTGCTATACACTTAGTTTATATAAAGTGTTTTTTATAGAGGTACAGAACTTTAAGTTGGCATTACTTTTCAAGATGGCGACCGATTTAACAGTTGTTAAGTGATTTATTCTCAGTTTGGCTTGGCAATTCATCATGAATAGACTTACACCCGGCGTAGATTCGTCGAATGTGCTCAAAACGAGATTACCGTTGTTCACGATTTTCATAAGCGAATTTTGTTTAGCGATGAAGCGCACTTCTGGTTGAATGACTACGTCAACAAACAAAACTGCCGCATTTGGAGTGAAGGTAATCCTCAAATATATGTGGAAACACCGTTGCATCCAGAAAAACTGACAGTTTCGTGCGCTTTATGGGCTGGTGGAATCATTGGTCCGTACTTTTTCAAAAACGATGGTGGCCAGAACGTTACAGTAAATGGTGATCGGTATTGAGCCATGATTACTAACTTTTTCATTCCTGAATTGAATAACCATGATGTCGAGGAGATGTGGTTTCAACAAGACGGCGCAACATGTCACACAGCCACAATAGATTTATTGAAAGACACATTTGGTGACCGCCTAATTTCACGTTTTGGACCTTGGCCTCCAAGATCTTGTGATTTAACACTGCTAGACTACTTTCTGTGTGGTTATGTACAGTCATTGGTCTATGCGGTAAAGCTACAAACGCTTGACCACTTGGAAGACAACATTCGACGTGTTATTGCCGATATACGGCCACAAATGTTGGAAAAAGTCATCGTTCTCAATAATTGAACATAAAACGCAGCAGCTTACGGTGAATTTTGCAAAAAGATCTCGGCCTTACAAACCTTATAACGCCTTACAAACCTCAATTGATTCAAGGGTAGAAATCGCATGATCATCCGCTTCGTTTTTGCTTCTCTAGGTGGGCCAACGAGAAACTGTACGATGATGTCGATTTTGCCAAAACCCAAAATCTTTTCACTTGAAGCTCATTTTCATCTTGTTGGGTTCTTTAATAAGTAAAATTGCCATATTTTGGGCTCAGAAAACCCAAATATGGTCTTACAGAAACCAATGCACCCATTACAGGTGAGTATTTAGTGCGGCTTGTGGAGTGGAGGCATCATTGGCCCATATTTCTTTGAAAATGAGGACGGCTGCGCAAGCATTACGGTCAATGTAGACACATATCGTACCATGATAACCGATTTTTTTGTACACGCTCTTCATGGTATTGATGTGAACGATGTTTGGTTTCAACAGGATGGTGCAACTTGCAACACATCTCATGCCACAAACGATTTATTGCGTCAAAAGTTTAATTAGCCGAAATGGTAATGTCAGTTCACCGGCAAGAAGCTGCGATTTGACACCGTTGTACTATTTTCTGTGGGGCGCCATTAAAGGCAAGTGTTATGCCGACAAACCAGAGACAATTGAGCATTTGAAGGCCGATATTCATAATGCCATAGCCGATATACGACCCCAAACACTAGAAAAAGTTCTCGAAAATTGGTCCGATCGAATAGGGTACGGTGTGGCGAGCCGAGGCAGCCATATAAATAAAATAATATTTCATTTCTAACCAGAACAAATGTATTTCACAACAAAAAACAAATTTGGCAAAATTTTAAACCGTTTTTGTTTTATCGCATTTTTAAATTTTATATGTATGTATGCAGGTACCTCCCATACAAATAAATTGTTGATTTTGATGTATCTTGAGAACAGTTAAAGCTAAAGTGTCAGTAATTGGTCCAAATAGCTTCATAGTCAATACAAATCATAATTCGAAAAGTGGGAAAAATTAGACAAGTAGGCTTGGTGCCTTGAAAACGGTTACAGCATAAAGTTTCATAATTTGGCCTGAATCACTTCATTGTCAATACAAATTAGCAGTCAAAAAAGTGAGCGGAAATAAAAAGTAGGTGTGGTACCTCCCATAAAAAGTAAATATTAATTTTTGTATATATATCTTGAGAACGCTAATAGTAAATTAGGTTCAAAAAACGTCGTGAACAAAACATGTCATTAGTCAGTATTTGGGTAAGATTGCATAAGTGGGTGTGGCACCTTCATGCTTCATATTCATACTAAACACTAAATTTGGTATATGTAGAGAACGGTTACAACTAAAGCTTCGTTTTCCATCCGCATCAACCAACGGTAACAACTGAAGCTTCGTTATCTATCCGCATCAACCAGAAAGCGGGTATTGCACAAAACACACCGGATAAACGCTGTCTATGTACGTATTTTAACATATTTATCTTTTTCCTCAAAATTAGGGTGGGTAGCTCACTGGGTAACCCAATTAAGCCCATCCGGGTTTTATTTGGTTTTATATATAAAAAAAACTCGGGTGGATTTTGTATGTAAGGATTTTCGTGGTCTATTTCCGACAAAAATAATTACAATTTACGTATTGGGAGTACAAATTAGTTCAATCCGTTTTTTTTTTACAAATATATCAAATCAGTGCTTTTACGAGGCGAGCCACTTTAAAGCCGATTTTATATCTCTTCAAAAGAAGTGATTCGCTGACATGCCAAAATATATTGTATCCGTCGAAACAGACAATAGACAGAAGAAACAATGTTTAGAATGCGCATGTGCGACATTTAATTGTTTCTTGCAACTTTGGCGATGTGGGACCTAGCATTGTCATGCAAAAAGAAAATTTTATCTGTCGGCCTTTATATTCCGGCTGTTTTTCTCATAATGCAGAGCTCAAATGAAGTAATTGCAGTGTGCTCCGATCACCGAGTCGTAACAGCTCATAGTACACAATGCCGTCTTGATCCCACTAAGAGTGCAACAATGCATTATAAATACTAAAACAATGTTTTTTACCAGCGAGAATTTTTTTAATCTGCGAACCGCAAATTTTTGTAGTTTTGCCATAGTTTCAAAATCTTGTTTTGGGTCAAAAATGGGCATACGCGACATCTGCTTTGAACAGAGTTTTCTAAGAGTCAAATGATAATGTAATATAGCCATCACGTTCTTGTGATATTTTTACGATGTCACCCAACACACGCAACTCCACTTTTCGAACATTCAAAACGATTTTGTGGATTTGTATGATTTTTTCCTGTGTTAGCACTTCACTCACGTCCACCGCGTTCTGCATCATCCGTGTCTTTACGACCATGTTTGTAGTCAGGCAATTCTTTCATTAGAATCTTAATTTATGTAATATGGCAACGTCAAACGACGCTTGCAAAAGTAGAAATTAAATCTGTTTTTCATATTCTACAGATCAAGGCATCCTATGCTTTCGAGCTTTACAAATTGCAATGTATAACTGCCCTATTTCAACTTTTTGATAGACGAGTAGAATATGAAAAATGACTAAAGTTCACTTAATTAATAGCTGTATTCACCTCCTTCTGAAGTAAGACATTCTCATTAAAAAAGGCCACGAGCTATCGATTATTTCCGTTTCTTTTATTCTAAAGAGGGAAATCCGATATAATCATTAAACAAATCATTATTGTCATAATTTCTAAATCAAGTGGCTCATATTTTTAATATATTCCTTCATACTGTAACACTTGCCACCTTTAACCCTTAAAACAACTTCCGTCACCCACATACTCCCTTGCACACAATCACAGTTTATCAGTCGGCCTCCCGTTCTTAAAATGTCAGTCAGCCACTTAGTTTCAATAACAACAAAAATGTTAAATGAACACAAAATAAGAAGAACAGAAGCACAAGACCAAGAAGAACAGGAATATGTATTTATTAAATAAAATTTCCTTTAAAACGCCTTTTAACCATTAAACTCAATTATTACAACCTACTTACACTTACAATCTCCTGCTACGAGTATAACTTTTAAGTCTTTTTTTTATTATTTTTTAAACGAATGGATCTCAAGGAGTATCAACCAACTCCTCAATAGAAAGAGAGAAAGAGTGTTAAAGTAGAGTAGCAAAGAAATATGATACAAGATGTCAGCAACATTGACAGCTGTTAACAGATGCAACCCTTTCTTTACTACTTTCTCGACTGTCTTACTTTTACATCAAAAAACAAACAAAAAATTGTAACAATTCGCTTAAGAAGCATGGGATGATAACGAAGATGATGACGAAGTAAAATTATAAAAAGACTTAAGTGAAGAGGTCGTAAAGGATGTTACCGTTTAAAGCACTAGATAGGCGCGTTGTACTATAGCAAGGATTGAGATGACAATGATGAGAGCAATTTTTGTCGTGCTCTTATTGACTTGTATCTTGATAAGATTAATCAAATTTTCACAACATTAAGAGGAACGTGAAGTAAAGAAGAAAAGGTATAACTATAAACAACAACTACAAGAACATAATTATGCCTTGAAAACAAAAGAAATTATAAAATAGCTGGAATATATGCAGAGCCACACACATTGTTATTAAGGAGATTCACATAAAAGTGTAAAATATTTTCAATCTATTGTTAACTTAACTAGTCAACTTGTAACACCCCTACTCTTCTTATACTTAACAAACAAAGCCTTATCTTAAAAGGGTTCAAATGTATTATGCTTAGAAAGGAAACTACATTTTTATGACGGGGTTTAAATGTAATTATTTAAGAAAAGCGTAAGAAAATTTTTGTATTTCTTTTAAGAAAATCATTAAAAGCTATGTACGTTGTATTAATTGATATTTAAATTAATATTTAAAGTTGAGTAGAATATCAAAGACTTTTACCTTTTCTTTTTTATTAATCCCAAACTTCCTAGGAACACTAATTCTTGTTAAAAGTCATATACGTTACTACACTTATACGCCTTTTATATGTATTTTCAAACATAATAAGCGTATAATTAAAAATTGTATAAATCTTGTATTTCAATAAACTATTTAAAAAATAAATATTTAAGAAAATTCTAGTAGGCTAAGTCCATCTACATAATATAGTATTCTACAGCAGAATTTAACGCTTATGTGACTGAAACGGTACCCGAGTAACTGTCGCGTTTTGAAACTCAATTTTATTGTACAAGTTGATAAGCATCGTACTTGAAACTTCTTGAAAGCGCCGAACTTTTTATAAAGGGTCCACCAAATAATTTTTTTTTTAAATGCTATAAAAAAAACTACAGAAAATTTTCTCAAATTTCTTTTTTTATTTGAAAGTACAATCCTTCCGGTTAATAATGGAAAATAATTTCATTCAAATGGCTGCCTCGGCTGGCCATGCAGTAGCCTACACGATTGGTCTGATTTTTAAGCACATTATCGATTGTGTGCAGCTGTACTTTACCAATGGCTTCACGAATATTGTCCTTTAAAGCGTCAATTGTCTCTGGCTTGTTGGCGTAACACTTATCTTTGACGACACCCCACAAATAATAGTCCAACGGTGTCAAATCGCAGCTCCGAGGTGGCCAAACGACATCAGCTCTGCGGCTGATAATACGATCTTCAAAAACAGGGCGCAAAACATCGAGTGTAGCTGCGGCTGTGTGGCACATAGAGCCGTCCTGTTGAAACTAAATATTGCTAATATAATAATAATAAAAATCGCCATTGACTGTAACGGCCACTCCTTGCTCATTTTCGAAGAAAACTGGCCTAATTATGCCTCTGGACCAAAATCCGCACCAAACAGTGACTCGTCTTGGGTGTATCGGCTTTCAAATGTATGCGTGCGGGTTTTTTGATTGATTCTTTCTGATGATTTTTTTCTTTTTTTCATTCTGCGACATTACCATGATTTTTAAAGTAATGTCGCAATATTTCCCAGCGTTGTTCAAGCGTATACACAACCATATTCGTTCAGCGGAAGGATAAAACTAATTATCTGTCAAATCAGACATGAGCCAAGTGTTAGCGTTTACGAAATAAGCACTAATTGAAAAAAAACGTTAGATAGCGGACCCTATATTTTATTAGTTTGCACAACTTTAAAAACAATACATTCAGATAAACGTAACAGGTTGACTTTTTTCTAACACCCTTAACAATCCGACAAGGTACCTACAAGAGTAACTTTATGCATTTCTATAAACAAATGTGTTGCATTATGTTTCTCTCTTTAATTATAAATTATATTGGCAAAAGGTAACAAAAATTTTTACAGTGAAAATTTTACACACATGAATTTCAAATTGGTACAGGAGAATTGCTATAAACTTTTCAAATATCTCGTTTTACACTCGTTTCAGTTCAGTTTTAAGTTTTAGCCATCAGCTTAGAATTTTTAGTACGCTGCTTTTGTTTTCAATAGATAATTGCGAGCTAAGATCTTTAAAAAATTGTCTGCGGTGGTCTGTGAAAGTGAATTGTGAATTGCGTTGCATATACAGTATGTCAGGAATGAGTTTGCAGATTGAACATAATTAAGTACTTATAACTTCATTAATAATAAACATATATTCTCACATCTTAAGTAAAAAGTAGAACAAATTCAGCTTAAAACACATGAGAAATTTACCAGAAACAAATTTTGCCCACATTTGGTATTGCCAACTAACTCTTTGCACAAAAATTAGAAAATGTGTTTACATTATATTAAGCGGATAATAAAAACATTATTCAATCTTTTAGTGTTTGGTATGACCTTCTTTTGTATTTACTACACATTGTAGTAGTTTTTTTCAACCAATTAACCAACTTTTTAGACCATAATCTACAGGTATTTTTTGCAATTCTTCAATTACTGCAGTCTAAATGCTATAATGTTTTTTGGTCGACGTTTAGTTACTTTTTTTCAAAAACCCAAAAAATTTTAATAGGTTTCAAGTCGGGGGTTGGTGCAGCAGTTATAAAAAATCCACATCTGTATCCAAAATTTTTTTCCAAAAATTTTTTTTGCCTGTGACATTTGTATTAAGTACCCGGGTACTTTGTAGGCCAAAAGATGAAAAAAATTTAAAAGGGTTCAAGTCAGAGGTTTGTGCAGAAGTGACTTAAACATTTCTGCAGTTATAAAGACTACACATCTGCATTATATGCGAATTATTCTTAGAATCGTTTTCCTGAAAATATTTAAATTGTGGTTTGTTGTCCCTGAGGAAACCAAATTTTCCAGTGCTGCTTATCAAATGCGCCTTTAAAATATCTTAGTATTGCCGTGTATTCATTATTGATTCTATAAAAGCAAAGTCTTTTACGCTTTTCCTTAAGACACACCCTAAACCAATATTGACATTTTCTTAATTTAACATTGGGAATAATAATTTTCTAAGCTAGCGATGTTGAGGGTTTTCTCAATACTTTTGGAGGCCTATCGTTGTAATACTACCCATATTGGTTATCCCAATAGTGGGACGATTGTTAAATGATCATAAAGATGACGAAAAACGCTTTTCCATGTTTGCTGTAGTTAATAGTGATTTCTTATGTACTGCTCATGATTTTTATTTATATTTTAAAACTGCCTGCAGAACACACTCCTTTTCAAGCTCTTTCACCAGTGTACCTATGGAATTTTGAGGGTTTTGAGCAATTGTTGTAGTAATAATACCCTCTACATGTTTACTTATTATGGTCTTACGGCCAATTCTCCTCTTTAGCTTCAATCTTCCACTTTTTTTAGCTGGATTTTGTACTGGAAGCATTTCTGATAAATCGACTATACCATTTTACAAAAGATCATTATAGCAAATCCACTGAAAGTTGTAAGATAATCTTTTTCGTGGCATTTTTAAATTATCTAATATTGAACTTAATCAGTTTTGCATTCCAAAAAAACACTAAAAAAATTTAGTAATGTTTGTTTTTGTTGTATTTTTCACTTAACTTGCAATAAACTGGAATATTGTTAGTGACAGTCCTTTACTGCATAAAATAATCTGCAACAAAAAATATGTTTATGTAGTAATAAGCCCTGATACTTTATTGCCAATTAAATTTAAAAATTTTTATTGTTTTTATATGTGCAAACTCATTCCTGACATACTGTACGTAATAGTGTATGATGCCATCTACAGCAAAAAAAAGGAATAGTAGTCACCGACTTTCCCTGCGTTTGCAAGTATATTCGTCCAATAACTCTTATTTTTTCTCGACATCTCCATTGCTTTTGATATAATAGCTTATCATTTCTGACTTAGCCGTCTACAGACGATGTAAAATGAATAGTAGGTATCATTAATATTGATTTTTTCTCTTTGGCACATACTAACCTAAAGTCGGCTCTTTGTTAAATTTGAAATTTGTAGCAAGTAATTACCTGAAATATACGTTTCTAACTGTTCCACGAGTGTAAGATTCCATGAACTTAGTTTTTTCCTCAATTCAAGCTGTGCTAAAAAAATTATCGGTTGTAATATTTCTTTCTGAATTTCTTTGAAAACTGACAAGATATAAAACTCTTTTTTCTCCTATATTTTTCCGACCTTCGCCATCTATTGGTTTTCCAGTATACAACTGGCCATTTAAGGGGTAGAAGTTGAAGGAATCGTAAGTGCAATACACATTTTTTACGTACATTTTAGGCTTTGACGACATTAACTGTGTGAAACGTGTACGTATACGATACTCGTATAATAGTTCATCTAAACTCTACGCTCCCATGATCGTAAGTTTGATGTAAATTAGCATTTATCATGGCGCAAATATCTTGAAATGTTCCGGTTTTATCGGATTTGACACGTGATGAACGAGTTTCATAATTATCGAATTGTTATTCTCAATTAATGCAAATTGTTGGGTATCCACTACTCATAGAAATGATCTCTATTCAACTTATGAACCTCAGCGTATATACAAATACCGAAAAATTGAATTAAGTTCATCTGCTCCGAAAGTATTAAATAAATGGGTTTTAGTGGCTACGTTTTTTAATCAGTAATTTTGTAGTTTTAAGTTCTAATTTTTCTACATTTTTTTTCCAAAAATTTTTATTTTCTGTAATATTTGTATAAAAATACTCGTGTACCTTGTAGGTCAAAACGTGTGGTTTTTTTTTCAGTCACATAAGGGTTAATTGCTACTTTCTTAGACAATATATTGAGTGTTTTTTTAAGAGTTTTCTGATTTTATTCAAAAAAAAGGAAGCCACGCATAAAATTTAGAGAAACGTATGAAATCTTTTGAGTCGATAGAACGATTAAAGATGGTTTCAAATGGTTCATTCGTTTGGTTCAATTTTGCTACACTATCTCCAACATATCGGCCGGTACCTTAAGAAAAAATTCTTCAATATTGGCTTCCACCGTTGCGAGCTTGTCCCTATGGTAGTCTAAAGGCGTTAATTCGCACGATCTAGACAGCCAATTGACCGGCCACAAACGTTAAATATACTGTCCACCAAACTCGCCTCTTAATTTGGCCATTGTTTTACGTGCTGTGTGGCATATGACACAGTTTTGTTGAAACCACATGTCAGCGAAGTCCAGCTCTTCCGTTCTGGCAAAAAAATTTTTGTAATCATCGCACGGTAGCTCTCGCCATTCACAGTAACCTTC
This sequence comes from Wohlfahrtia magnifica, assembly GCA_023159175.1. Classification (NCBI taxonomy): domain Eukaryota; kingdom Metazoa; phylum Arthropoda; class Insecta; order Diptera; family Sarcophagidae; genus Wohlfahrtia; species Wohlfahrtia magnifica. The sequence continues at coordinate 6,278,568 of JAKWBJ010000539.1, forward strand.
TTGCCGTCATCTTCTTTAAAAAAATACGGTCCAATGATGCCACCGGTCCATAATCCACCGAACAGTGAATTTTTCGGGATGCATTGGCAATTCTTGCAATACTTCTAGCTGCTCTTCACACCAAATACAGCAATTTTGCATGTTCACGTATCCATTCAAGCAGAAATGAACACAATTTTAACTTTCTTAACCGAGCATGACTTTTGATACTAAAATTCAATAATCGACAAGCGTTGTTCGTTTGTAAGTCGATTCATGTTTAATTTATAGACCAAACTGAACATGTTTGACAGTAATTTGTTACACGAAAGCAGCTGAGCTGCCAAAAAGAAGGTTGCTAAAAAATCACTCGATATGTAGATAGGAATTTAATTTTATTATTACTGAGGTATTAAAATACTGCGACCCTTAGATCTATTGTAGAGCTTTCTATCTATATAGGGTTTCTCTATACCCCAACCTCGTCGCTCCGACTCATTTCAATATGTTGATTGGTGTCAACCGATACTTCTTCCTAGAGAGCTTATCTCTCAGTGGGATAAATTTTCGCTTGATATATGCTCTTGAGTTTCCCCATAGGTTCCGAACATTTCCTCCTAGGGCCACATCCGCCCCGCGCTTATACTACCTTCAGTCTTTGACCCATCCGTGTACCATAAAATGGTCCTTTCGCCAAAGGAGTTTGCAGGCTCCAAACAGCTTCACTGACTTCCCTCATCCAATCTGACAGTAAGCATTTGCTAAAGTCACAGAGTTTAGTGACTCTGGCTAGAGCTAATTAGGGAGTTATCATTCGACCAACAGGGTTGCCATAACCACTGCACATTCTCGCTCCCAACCCATCTCTCATTACGCTCTTCATTATCTATGGCTCTATTTTTAACTGCCAAATACATCGGATTTAGGTCCAATACAACCTCGAGTTAAGCTGTGGCACATTGCAACTGTTATGCTCATGCACGCCAATTTCTTCATCTTATTTAGCTTTGTCTAGGTTTTTCCCAAAATCGTCCTTTTCGCCCTCACAACGCGCCATATTTCACAACCGGTCTGACCATCATGGTATACATTCACTACAGTACTTTTGGGTTGCAGCGCCAAGATTTCCCTGCAAGCCTTCTGCACGCCATTAGCGTGTGCGTGGCTTTTCTCGAAACATTCTCCGTAATCGGTGCCAACAAAGCAAATTAAGCTATGGTTTCTGTTTAACAGCTGGCTCTTAGTCCTTACATTTAGGGACTCTTCAACTCTTTCTTAAGTTTCTTGCAGTAGTTCACATAATGCGACTTACACACAATCTCAGGGCAGTAAATGACTGCTATCATTTGTTTTGATGCAGAATTTTCTCACTGGGATACTTCTTATTTCAGAACAGAGTATGCAAAGTAGTCTTGATTTTTATTTGGATTTCAAATGACTAACAATGGCCACTACTTTGAATATAATTTGACAAAAATTCTAAATTTTGATTTGCTTGAGAAAAGATTAATCTCTGAAATTTGTACTGCTTTGAGTCCAAAAATTCTCCTTTTCAAAACTTTACGTCTTGAGACTGTCACTAAAATCAACACCATTCCTCAGTTTAAGTTTAAAAACAAAAAGTTGACCAGTTCTGACAATTGACTGCATTTCTTTTATTTTTTAATTTTATGACCAGAATATTAAAACATACCCCCGCCCTACCACCAGCAGTATAATTTTCCACAATCAAAGAAAGAAAAAAAATGAATTCAGCATAAGTCCAATACAAATAATAAGTTCAATAAAGTAACGTTTCTATTCTAAACGAATCAATACTAAGTTGTAGTATGAGCAGCAACAGAAAGAAGAAACAAAATTATTATCCTGTTTAAAAACAAACTTCACATATGATACGATGATAACCTGCTTACAAGTCAGCGATAAATCATCTTATTTTTGTCCTCTTTCCCTGCCTGTGTAATACAAAAGCATTCGGTCTATAAGAAGAATTCACGTAATGGTTTACAAAAGGAAAAATAATCGAATTTTTTATTGATACAAGCAGCTTAAATATACACACACTTACATAAACTCATACAATATATACGAGTATATGTATGTAACCATATATAAATATGTAATAAGAAGAGAAAATACTAATGCAAGTGCCCAAAAGTACAAAAAATAAAAATCACCCACATGACTCGTATAAATAGTCCTTTTCTATAAAAAAAGTCAAAACTAAATAGAAGTTACGACATCATCTATGACTTTTTATCTTTATGAGAACTACAGTAAGTTGGATGGTAAGTTCAATTGATGAAAGAAGTTTATAATACTTTATTCGATCAGGTGAAGACGCCACTTACTGCGAAAAAATCAAAATACTAAGTTAGAATCCCCACCACCACTTAGCAACGACCTCCACCACTACACAATCATCTACTTAGCTCGAGGAAAATCAACTTGATACTGAAACTGAAACAAAGCAATGGATGCTATGTAGAGAGCCAATATGCCAATATGAAGAGTAACGGAAAAAAAATATGTATGGAACATAACAAACATCCGCCGTGACTTGGCTGAATGGCCTTCATTTGAAATGTAATTTTTACCAAGTGTCTAATCTTACGGTTCCGGTAGCCATCTCCACGTTAGATATCCGCGACCCTTAGGATATATTGTATCCCTAACGTTTGATAACCATGCCCTCAAATTGCTCATGCAAAATGTCAAAAGTGGCATAAGCTTTACCGGTGACCAGTCCGGGGCCATTATGATGCCGAAACTGCAGGTAGCACCTGGGTGAGTTCTTCCCCCTCACGTGCTACGAAGCCTGACCAGAGGTACTCTGGTGATAGAGAAGCTGGGAGCGCCAGGCACTTCGGTCGCTGCCCGACTTTTTGATAGGCCCGCTGGTGGGAGTTTTGTGGTGGCTGTCGCTTAGACCTTAAACGCAGGCAGAACATATTTGCGAGATCCAATCGTGGAAGAAAGATTATTGTGCCGAAAAATATGGTGGGCCATTTAAAAGTTTTTCTATAAAACAAAAATGGTTTGAAATTTTGCCAAATTTATTTTTTGTTGTGAACTACAATTGTTCCGATTATAAATAAAATATTCTTTCATTTATATGGCTGCCGCTGCTGGCCTAACAATACTCCATTCGATCGGACAAGTTTTCGAGAACTTTTTCGAGTGTATGAGGCCGTATCTCGACATCAAGAATGTTGGCCTTCAAATGATCAATTGTCTCTGGTTTGTCGGCATAATACTTGTCTTTAACGGCGCTCCACATAAAACAGTCCAACGGTGTCAAGTCGCAGCTTCTTGGCGGCCAGCTGGCATCACCATTTCGACTAATTAAACGGCTATCAAACGTTTAGAGAAATAAATCGATTGCCACACGCTGAAACCAAACATTTTTCACAGCAATACCATAAAGAGCTGGCACAATAACGGTTATCATTGTGCGATAGATGTCTCCATTGACTGTAATGGTTGCGCCGTCCTCATTTTCAAAAAAATATGGCCCAATAATGCCTCCGCTGCACAAGCCGCACCAAACCGTCACTCGTAATGGGTGCATTGGCTTCCATAAGACCACGTTTGGTCCAAACCAAACATCGTTCACATTATTACCATGAAGAACGGGCACAAAAACGTCCGTTGCCGTGGCGCGATAGGTGTCTGCATTGACCGTAATGGTTGCGCCGTCCTCATTTTCGAAGATATATGGGCCAATAATGCCTTTTTTGTTTAATTGCATTTTTAAATTTAAACTTTTAAATGGCCCACCCTATAAAAAGCACCTTTATTTACTGTATCACTGGGATCCCAGAGGTTTTATTTTGTATAAATATACTCCAATTATACTTTGAGTATACTCGAGTAGAAATAAACCCATACCCATACACACTTTACACTTATAAGTGTGGGTATGACAGATACTTCACGCATCTCCTACTTGTAGTTATTTAAGTTGCGCTGGCTCTGAATATTCTGTGTATGGGTATCGTTTTATTTTTAACTTTACTCACTAATGCATGTTTGGCCACCAAAACTAAAAAGTACTCAAAACCATATTATTGTCATTCTCTGGTCTGTATCAGTGAATTACGGAATTGGGTAAAAAAGACAGTTCACAGATGGCGCTTCAAAACATGGGAATACAAAATTTTTTCGATTAACAAATATATACGAGTATTATTTCCAAAAAAAAAACACTTACATTCTTTTAACTTGAAATAGTGTATCCCATAGTCTACCTAATTCAAACATCTTATTATTGAGAACTTCTTTAGTAAAACGAAACTACTTAAGTCAGTCAGCTACTACTTACGGGCATCATGTAAAAAATAGTTACTTTTTTATACTGCATTTTTTATCTTTTTGTTTGACAACCTGCTTAAAATATCATATCAATTGATAAAACACTGCACAAACATAGCGTCTAGTGGCCGGACACTTTTGACTTAATGTTTAGCAAAGCATTTCAGAGTGTGTAGTGGGAAAGTTGATTTTGCTCTGTTTATTCGACAACGATTGTCTTGGCAATTTAGGATTTAAGCAGCATATAAAAATTGTTATCAGATTTTCTCAATTTTATTTGAGTATTTGTCTCCTTTGTTAAGCGATTGGTCAGCCTTTAGCTTTTCCTTTTTTTATTTAAGTATAATGATATGGAAAATCTATGACATGGCCAAATTCATAATAAAATTTGTATTGAATATTTACTCGTAAGTCCTTTTGGCTATAAATATGTTAAGCCTTTTATTTATCTGTATATTTGTTTTATATGTTTTTTGTCATATCAGTACATATTCCCTTTCGTACATCCTAATAAATACAAATTGGCCAATTTAAGTGCTTGATGTTTTATTCAATAGACAACCTATTAGACATCTTGTATTTAAAGCGGTTTAAAGATAATAAATCATCTTTCTAATATTATATCTTATTTGAGCTGGTAAAACTATTAAGATGTAATAATGGTCGCCATTCGAATATATTTTCTTCTCCGTCACTCCTCTAGGAAGCATGTTATCTTTCCAAAAAGCATCCTTTAATTTATTTCAGTCTCAAACATCAAATTGATTTTCAAGCTTACTCAGCATTGTAATTTTTTCCCAGTAGGTGGCGTTTTCTCCTGATCATTCGTCTAATGTTTGTCATCATCGCCAGAGGTAAGCTGGAAGTTCAGGGGGGCTACACGGAGGTTGAAGTCTGTTTATTAAGCGCTCGAAACAGTAATTAAATATTTTTGGTCATGTCTTCTGCTGTGAATCGAACTTGGGCCTTTTTGTGTTGTATGCAACTATTCAGAATATTAAATAACATCTTACACTGCCATAAAGTAAAGATTGCCGATTTTTGAGATTCTTGAAAGCCTCAGCTTAAGCAAGTTTTTTGATTCGAAGAGTATACAGCACTATTTCTGAAACAGAGCCGCTTGACGCCTATACATGCCGGTATTTTCCCATCTTGCTTTAAGGTTGAATATTATTGAATACCTAGAGCCCAACAATTGGTTAAGCCATTCTAAGTACGGTTAAATCTAAATGCCATATGTCGTTGATATGCTTTATATATTTTTTTCTATTAATCCATAATGCTTTGTTTGCACGAGACTTCGGATTACTTCGGTCTATGTTTGTATTACTTAATTGGATTCTACCGTTCGCACGGCATCTTTTAATACTCGTAGCTAGCACATTAAGTCAAAGCATCGTGCAGCCATTTTTTGTTTATTTATGTGTTTGACAGCTTACTTTAGGGAGGTCACTTTAATAAACTTGCACTGTTAAATCTATAGTAAAAACATTTTGATTAAGATCTAATAAGTATGCCAAACTCTTTTGATTTAGAGATGACACTTATCTTGAAGTAATAGAAATAGAATTGCTTACAATTTCAATGCTTCTCTCTCAAGTTGTTGTAAGAAAATTGATGCAATTAATTTCATAATCGGGGTTGTATTATGAATGAGAGAGCGAATGACGAAAAAACGATGTCATGCAAACATATCATAACATAAAGCATTACTCTGCTTTACATGCTTTTCAACTGAAAGGCAAAGAAGTTAGAAAGTCCCAAAGCTTTCGATTGCCCTGCTAGGAGATATCCTTGGTAATGTATTTGTGATACGTTAATTTTAATAGTTTAAGAAGCGCCTGGTTTTTACATCCTGCTCTTGATAAGCTCTGCAGTAAAGGTAGCATAGAGGATCAGAGTTCAAAATTTAAAGGTAAAGGTCGATCCAACCATAATGCACGTCGTTAAATGTGAGTCACACCTTAACGTCAAGTTTTTTGTCCAATTTAAGCTGACATTTCTTTGTTTCAGTCTGACAACTTAAATCATGGAGAGGTATACATTTAAGCAGTGCTTTAGGATTATTGAAGCCTTTTACGAAAATGGGCGTTCAACTCAAAATGCATTTCGTGCAACCAGTGATTATTTTAGTCAGCATAATGGTCTAAATGTGTCCACAATCGGGGGGATTGTGCGCAAATTTCAGCAAACCCGGGCTGTAGGAAATGTGTAAGCACCTATGCATTTTCGCACAATTCGTTCTGCGGAAAGCATGACTATTGTTCGCGTAAATGTGACAGAAGAGCCATCAATCTCGAGCCGTCATCGTGCCCAACAATTGAATATCTCACGACCATCACTGATGCGAATTTTGAATAAAGATATGAATTTGCACACTTTCAAGAGCTAAAGCCTATTGACCATTACAAGCGTAGTTAATACGCCAAATGGCTAGTTGAACAGACAGAAGTGATGAGGTACACTTTCACTTCAGTGGATTCGTTAACAAGCCGAAATGCCGCGTTTTGGCAACTTAGAATCCGCGGGTGACTGTTGAAAAGCCGATGCATCGATAAAGAGTGACTGTTTGGTGCGGTTTATGGACTAGCGGCATCATCCGGCCGTACTTCTTTCAAAATGAGGTCGGCGAAGCAGTTACCGTAAATGGTGTTCGCTATCATGAAATAACAAAGGACTTCTTGTGGCCAGAAATTGAGGATATGGACCTGTAAGATATAAGTAAAATGATGGTACCACTTGCCACACAGCCAGCGAAACAATGGCTCTTTTAAGCCAGAAATTCAATGGCCGTGTTATCTCATGTCATGACGATGTTAATTAGCTGCCATTATCATGTGATTTGGCACCGTTGGGGGTATTTTAAAGAAAATGTGCACGTCAATAATCTAAGAACAATCCAAGAGCTTAATGATGAGATAATTCGGCATGTTAACGATATTTAATCTCAAAAATTATCTCAGAGTCATTGAAAATATTGATCGACGGAAGAAGTGGTGAGCATTTGGCCGATATTTTTTCACGCAAAATTTCCATAGATTCTTCTATCATAATGATAAATATTGAGATAATTCTCTGTAAACTTTTTGTTTTATTTACATTTAACATCATCCGTTTCGGTTGGACCACCCTTTACTTATTACTTTCAAAACTTTAAATAAAATTTCATTGAAAACTATGATTATTTATTCTTCTTTGACTATTTCCCAAGACTTTATATTCAAATTTTAAATTTTAAAATAAGAAGTCATTCCTTGAAACTCTTCCTAAGAAATTCCTCTAAATCCCATCTCAGATATGAATTTGAAATTGTTGAAATTTTCCAAAACATTGAATACAAAAATTGACAATCTAATTATAATTAAAATCTTAGAAATAAATAAATAGAAATTAATCCCATCTTACTTAAAAACGACCATCGCAAGCGTTCTTTTCGCTATTATTTCAGGAAGCAAAGCAATACGATTGTCAAGTGAAATTGTACCATAATAACCCATACACTTCGATGAATAAGTTACGCTTTTAATACCAGTTACTCCTTTATTTTACGCTTTTTTAAAGCATAGAGCAGGAGGAAGCCAATGAATTAAAAACGAGTCGAATGAAGGCATTCAAAGCAACAAAATTGTCAGTTAAAAAACGGCAACCATCGTAATTCGCCAGCGTCTTAAGACTATAAATGGAATGACCGTCACGAAAAAAATATTTAAATGTTACGCGAATACAAATATTTTCTAAGATTATTAATGAAACATGGTAATGATGATGATGGCAATAATAAGGCTGTGTCACAAAAACTAACGAACGCTGAACGTTGGTCACGACGATTACCATTCGCATAATAATGCTATGCCACTTAATGATGGCAAAGAATTAAAAGCAAAAAAATAAAAAAAAAATTAAAAAGAAAGGATTTTTCTTCTTTTTTCAAATTGTTTTAATATTCAAGGAAGTGGTTTGGAGATTTTCTAATTAAATTTTTTGGTTCTTTTGTTTGTTCCTTTTTTTCTTTTTTTAAATCAAAATAATTGTCCCTTTTTTATTGTCGAAGAAATATTTGATTTGACTTTACTCGTGCAGATAGTGGTGGTTTTCATTTCAGTTTCTCAAAAATATTTAAATAATTATTTATCAGAATTAAATATTTCTTATGGTATATGTTAGGCGATTAATGCTTAAATAAGTATTTGAGGTATAATGGGTCGTATCTGATGTCTTTAAATCTCAAAAATAATGGAAAATAATTTCATTCAAATGGCTGCCTCGGCTGGCCATGCAGTAGCCTACATGATCAGTCCAATTTTAAGCACATTCTCGAAATAAAGCTGCACATTTCACCAATGGCTTCACGAATATTGTCCTTTAAAGCGTCAATTGTGCCTGGCTTGTTGGCGTAACACTTATCTTTGACGGCACCCTACAAATAATAGTCCAACGGTGTCAAATCGCAGCTCCGAGGCGGCCAAACGACATCAGCTCTGCTGCTGATAATGCGATCTTCAAAAACAGGGTACAAAACATCGAGTGTAGCTTCGGCTGTGTGGCACGTAGCGCCGTCCTGTTGAAACCAAATGTTGCTAATCTCCTCCTCTTCAATTTTTGTGAACAAAAATTCATTCAACATGGCCCGATAATGATCGTCGTTGACTGTAAGGGCCACTCCTTGCTCATTTTCGAAGAAAAATGGCCCAATTATGCCTCTGGACTAAAATCCGCACCAAACAGTGTCTCGTCTTGGGTGTATCGGCTTTTCAATGTATGCGTGCGGGTTTTCTGTGCCCCGAATGTGGCAATTTTGCTTGTTTACATACCCGCCAAGATCAAAATAAGCTTCATCTGAAAAGATGATTTTTGATTCTGCAACATTACCATGATCTTCAAAGTAATGTCGCAATATTTCCCAGCGTTGTTCAAGCGTATACACAACCATATTCGTTCAGCGGAAGGGTAAAACTAATTATCTGTCAAATCAGACATGAGCTAAGTGTTACCATTCACGAAATAAGCACTAGTTAAAAAAAAACGTTAGATGGCGAACCCTTTAGTAGTCCAACTCCGATTTCTATACCGTTCAACTATAAAACAGTTTTAAAATAGATTGGAGTGATTTGCACGCCGAGTCTATTTGAAAAGTATTGATAGAATTTCAAAGGTAGTAGACTCTCTATTTCTTTAATTAAGAAGTCTTTCAATTTAAATCGAAATCATGCCATTACTAAGTATAACATTAAGACTATGCAAAGTCTGGGTTATATCAAAACTTTTCTCCAAGCGGACCATGATGGAAAACAAGCCCTTTCAGTTGAGTGGATTTATGTGTAGTTGAGAACATAATAACTACTTGTAGCAACTCCTAAAAGATCATTTTCTTTGAGTCTCCCCAAAAACTTAACATAAACTTGTATGCTATTAAATCCGCCCTTGAAGTCGTTTGTGAAAGGTCAACTTTTTTTGAACATGATTTTTTCATTAATTTTTTCGTAAGTAACACATGTAATGATCTGTTTCAAAAATTGTTCCTTTTATTTGAGTTTCATCAGCATTTCATTGATGGTATTTTTTTTTCTCCGTCACTCCTCTAGAAAGCATCCATTGCTTTGTTTCAGTTTCTTTCATCAATTTAATATATCAAGCTAAGCAGCTAATTAATCCACTGTATCTTCCTCCATTCGATTTTGCATAGTGGTGAAATCCTTGCTAAGTGGTGGTGATCTTTACTTAAGCATTGTAGCTTTTTCCCAGTAGGTGGCGTTTTCACTTGATCATTCGTCTAATGTTTGTCATTACCGCCAGTGGTATGCGGGAAGGTCAGTGCTGGGCTTCTTCTTTATTTTTTAGATGGAGTTGTCTGGAGGGAAGTTAAAGCCTTTTTATTAAAAGAACATGGATGTTTTTGTGTTGGGTTGCGTTGTTCTAAAGACTACACCACGCCATCCTTCACTTCGGTCATCAAATTTATTTTCGTTGATGTTTAGTAATTCCGCTATCACCTAACAGCTTGTGTGTGGTTTTGCCCCACCAGTAGCATAATTATATTCACCTTTTTAATGGTTTACCGACTGGAACGAAATTGAGCAAACCACTCACTGTCTACTCCCAGCACTCTTGCCTTCTTCAAAGCGTGTTTTTTACTTCATAATAAAAACTGAAAACAAAACAATAGCACATAATATGGAGAACCAAAACCTCCTTCTAACCTCCGCGAAAGACTTCAGGTCCATAAGTCAGACCACACTCCTTCACAAAACCTTGGAAAGGATTTTAGATGGCGATATATAGCCCAAATACTTTCCTACACTTGCTAAAATGCTCAACGCGGCTATTAGAGCGCTAATTTCCCCGATACCGCACTAAATTACTTACTGGGCTACGTTGAAAAGGCTTGGCGAATAATCTTTCTCATTGGAAGCCTTCATTACCGATATGGTTTTAAGGTTTTGGTCTAGGAGAACGATCAAGTTATTCTAGCGACACGTACTAGCCAGCACATCCTTTCCTTAAAATTTAATCAGGCTTTAAAGCTTGTCACAAAATGATTTTTGTGTGGTGGTCTCGGCATTAACCCTCACATGATGAAAGTAGTGCCACTAGATACCTGGCTTTGATTTTCAGAACATTCTCGACGTTCAACTCTGCTTATCTACTAGGGAGAAGTAACTGGTTGTAATTTTGGATTCAAACTCTTCTACAGGGAAAACGTAATGGACAGGGTACCGCAGGCGACAATAGCGCTTGACACCTGTAACAGGCAGGATTTGGGGCTTAGACCTGACATCACCCATAGGCTCTATTTACCTACGGTGGTACTTATTCTTCTGTAAGGTGTAATTGTGGCCATTTCATGGTTTCTCATAATTTTTTGACAGGAAGTTTTACCTTGAGATCCCAACTAGTTATTTCTGGTCTGTTAGAATAGAGGTTTCTATCAATGAGGTCTATCTATACCCACGTGGTAGGAGTTTCCTAAAAATCTTTTAATTTATTCTGACAACTAAGCTGCAATCAAGTCACTTACGGGAGTCATCTAGACGTCTGTCATCGTTCATGAATGCCGGAGCTTTATCGCGAACACTTCTATTCTTTTAAAAGTAATCCTTATGTGGGTTCTAGGCAGCGTTGGTAAAAACCCGGGTTTTTTTTAAACCCAACCCACCGGGTTTTATTGAGTTTTTCGATGTTTTTTTTGGTTTAATTGGGCTTAATAACTCCTTCCAAATTTCTTTTTGCTTGTTAGTACAATTACGTTTTAGTAATTCTAATGCAGTTTTGCACACTCTAGGTGGTATCAAGAGGGCATTTTGTACTTTGAGCTGCCAAAACTCGGTGAGCGGAGCAGGAATTACTTCGTTTCAACTGTGCATTACGAGAAAAACTACCGGAATATAAAGATCGACATGATTAAGTTGTTCCTTCTGACTATGGGCTGTTTCGACGAATACAACATAGTTCGGCATATAACTAAATTACTACTTTTGAAAAGCGGCTTCAAAGTTGGATTTCCTTAACGACGGGGAAGTTTTTCTTACATAGACACACAAGGTGGCAACACTGAATCAAATTGTATTCAATTCCTTTAACAATCCACAGGCAATCATAGGCCCATTACAAATTTCCTTAAGCTGTGTCCCTAGACAGCAAAATGCTTGTATCACACAAAGCTAATTACACACAGGCTACGCACACAATGAAAAATTACACACAAGGTGACAACACTGAATCAAATTGTATTCAATTCCTTTAACAATCCATAGGCAATCATAGGCCCATTACAAATTTCCTTAAGCTTTGTCCCTAGACAGCAAAATGCTTGTATCACACAAAGCTAATTACACACAGGCTACGTACACAATGAAAAATTACACTCAATATGTATAATTACACACAAGGTGGCAACATTGAATCAAATTGTATTCAATTCCTTTAACAATCCACAGGCGATCATAGGGCCATTACAAATTTCCTTAAGCTTTGTCCCTAGACAGCAAAATGCTTGTATCACACAAAGCTAATTACACACAGGCTACGTACACAATGAAAAATTACACTCAATATGTATAATTACACACAAGGTGGCAACATTGAATCAAATTGTATTCAATTCCTTTAACAATCCACAGGCGATCATGGAACCATTACAAATTTTCTTAAGCCTTGTCCCTAGACCGCAAAATGCTTCTATCACACAAAGCTAATTACACACAGGCTACACCACCAATGAAAAATTATACACAAGGTGGCAATACTGAATCAAATTGTATTCAATTCCTTTAACAATTCACAGGCGATCATGGAACCATTACAAATTTTCTTAAGCCTTGTCCCTAGACCGCAAAATGCTTCTATCACACAAAGCTAATTACACACAGGCTACACCACCAATGAAAAATTATACACAAGGTGGCAATACTGAATCAAATTGTATGCAATTCCTTTAACAATCCACAGGCAATCAGAGGGCCATTACAAATTTCTTTCCGCTTTGTGCCTAGACAGACAAATGCTGTCTCAAAGTCCTACTCTTTTCTCTATCTGTTTTCTTAAAATATGGGCTAAACTTCCCTTTGGGTTGTGGTTTTTCCTTCCTTTGTATGTACCGCTACTAAAATAAGAAGCACTACTTCAGCCCCTATGTTGAAACAGCGCTTTTTTTATAGGAAAAAATATTTTTTAAACAAAAAGTCAAAGGATATCTTTGATTAAACAAAACCAGCCTTAGAAGTTTTTAAAAGCAAAGCAATAGTACAGAAATACAGACACTGAGGCAGGGTGTTTTAGCTTCGGTAAACGATACTTTGATTTTTTCTTTATTTTTTATCAATATTTTTCTTATAATTACGCGTATAAATAGTAGTAAAAAACATACTTTTTATGCTCATTTTTTCTTTGGTTTTAATTCCTAAGTTTTTTTTTTAATTTCTTTCCATTTCTCTTCTTCCTCAAGTTTTATTAATCTTTCTCTTTAATATGCTTAATTTTTGCTTTGATGTTCGATTTTTTATTCTTTTTTTTCAATTCTTACGCTCAAAGTTTATTTATTTAAAAAATTAAGTGACACGAGTTTCTTAAAAAAGAAAGAAAAAAAATCATTAAAAATTAAAAAAAGGAAACTTGAAATGTTGTCATAATTAGTCATTAAATAGAAAAAAGAAATCAAAATGATTTCAATTTTTTTTGCTTTTTTTTGTCTTTTGAACTTTTGTTTTTTAAGATTTAAAATGAATCTATTTGCTAAAGTTTTTGTCTACTCTACAGTATTTCTATATGAAAAACCCCTTTTTGCCTGTGAAACTATTTTCTAAATTTAATGCCACTTATACTTGTGAAACTAAAGTGCTTTACTATATTGGTGGACTAAAGAATAGTTATGGTAATTGCCACCAGCATCATCATCATCATCATCATCATCATCGTCATCAATATCATCCTCAACAGTGACAGTCAAACCATATCTCTTGTCTTAATATTGTTCGTACTCTTACACTGTATCAGTTGTAGCTGCGGCAAATGCCCAACTATTAAGCAGACAAGTGTCTGCATATTTCTTTTTTTCTTTTTTTTGCTAAAAATTGTTCATTTGTTTAGTGTTTGAAAGCAGTATCTGATTTTTATTTTAATGCATTTACCCATTCAGACTTATATAATCATGTTATTCTAATATTGAACATCAAACAGGTCGTTCTTCTTCGAACTTCATTTTCAATTTGAAGCTTTAAACGATTTGTTTTAATTTTGTGTAAAATTTATAACTTAAACTAGCAAAACCCGGTGTGCTTTGCTACCCTCATCTTAAATCTTCAGATATTCCGTAATTAATATTTGCTTGATATGGAGAGCACCACTCGCTCTGACCCTATCAGCCTTAGATTTTTCTCATTAAGTCAGTTACATAGGAAAGTGATTGGCACGAAACTTTAGGAATCTGTTACAGTTCTGAAGATATTCTACAATTAATGTTTGCTTTCTATGGGGTTAATTTTCCCCCTAATCCTATCCCGCCCAGATTTTTTCTATTGTTTTTTTTAAATTGTGTCGCAACCAGTGTTATAGTATTCGAAAATTAATATTTGCTTTGGGGTATACCTCTCTCCCTGCTTATATCCACCCTAAATTTTTTTCAATAAATCAGTTTCATACGAAAGTAATTTAGGCAAAGTTTTATGACTCTGGCTAATATAGTTCTTTAGATATGCGATTATTAATATTTGGTTTATATGGAGGGGACCTCTCCATCTTACCCTATAGAACAAAATGTAGCCTATGTCTCCTTCCTGGCATACAGAATCATACAGTGAAAATTTCAAGAAAATACATATATACATACAAACAAACAAACATAGATTTTTATATATAAAGATATATAAATACACTAGTTAAAACCCGGCGTGCTTCGCTACCCCTATTTTAATTTTGTCGTTTTGTCTCATTCCAATCAAAATCCAATCATTTTTTTCTTCCAGAGAGACACTGTAGGTTCTGCTTTTTAGCTGTATATACTCTTCCAAACAAACCCACACTCATTTTTATATAAAGGGTGGTCCAACCATAATGCACGTTGTTAATTGTGAGTCACACCTTAACGTACAGTTTTTTGCCCAACTTAATTTGACATTTTTTTGTTTCAGTGCTTGACAAATTCAACCATGGAGAGATACATAATTGAGCAGCGCGTTAAGATTGTTTAAGGCTTTTGCAAAAATGGGCGATCAAATCAAAATGCATTCCGTGCACTTTGTGATTTTTTTCATAAGCATAATCGTCGAAATGTGTCCACTATCTTGAGAATTGTGCACAAATTTCAGCACACCGGGTATGTAGGAAAAATGGAAACACCTGTGTATACTCGCCCAGTACGTTTTGCGGAAAATATTGCTGTTGTTCGCAATAGTGGAGCAGAAGATACGGCAATCTCGACTCGTCGTCGTGCCCGATATCTAAACATTTCACGAACCTCACTAATGAGAATTTTGAATAAAGATTAGAATTTACAATTCAATTGACTCAATAACTGAAGCCTTTTGGCCATTTCAAACATCGTCAATACACCGAATGTTTAGTTGAACAGGCAGACTACAAGGAAAATCATTTTCAGTGGACTCGTTAACAAGCAGAATTGCCGCATTTGGGCAACTGAGAATCTACGAGTGATTGTTGGAAAGCCAATGCATCTACAAGGAGTGAATGTTTGCTGCGGCTTATAGGCTGGTGACGTCATCGGGCCTTATTTCTTTAAAAATTAGGTCGGCCAAGCAGTTACCGTGAATGGTGTCCGATATCGCAAAATGATAACGGGTTTCTCGTGGCCAGAAATTGAGGATATGGACCTGGATGATATATGATTCCAATAGGATAGTGCCACATAGCCAAAGAAACAATGGCTCTTCTGCACATAAAATTCAATGGCCGTGTTATTTTATGTCGTGGCGATGATCAATGAGTCAAGAATAATTCAAGAGCTAAAGAATGAGATAATTTAGCTCATTAGCGATATTAAACCTCAATTGTGTCTCAGAGTCATTGAAAATATGGACCGACGGAGAGAGATATGCCACAGAATCTGTTCCGAGCATTTGTTTAATATTTTGTTTCATACATAATTGTCATCGATTCTTCTATAATAACACAAGATATTAAGATAATTCTCTGAAAGCTTTTTGTTTTATTTACAACTAACATTGTGAGTTTTGGTTGGTCCACCCCTTAGTATACATATATAGATCGATTTTATCTTGTGCGATTTCTGCAATTCCTGCTTTTTGACTGATGTGAATAGATAAGGAAGCTCTAATAGTTGTTGTCCTCCACATATACAAAATCAAATATTTAATAGGTGTTATGCCCATTAATTTAATTTAGTAATTGCTACCATTGCCGTTCCTAAGATATGTAAAAATTAATATTTACTTTAAATGGGAGGAACAACGCCCATTTGTCCAATTCCGCCCACTTTTTCACTGATGATTTGTGTTGACAATGAAGCTATTTGGAGCAAATACTGAAACTTTACTTTAACCATTCTCAAGCTACACAGAAATCAGTATTTAATTTCTATGGTAGGTACCACGCCTACTTGTCGAATTTCGCCTTTCTTTGACTGACTATTTTTATATTCTATGAAGCTATTCGGACCAAATATAGAGACTCTAACTGTTACTATATTTAAGTTATAGACAAATAAATATATAATTTTAATTTCTGTGATAATTTCAAGAAAATCGGTCCAGCCGCTTAGCTGTCCATAAAGTTCAAACAAGCATACGTACAAGCTATTGTTACCACTTTTTGTATAATTATACAAAATCTGTACGATTTAAAACATTTTGTATAATATTTGTAATAAGGTGTGTTCTTTATAGAGGTATAGAACTTTGAGTTGCAATAAAACAACGACGGATTATTCGATTGACATGAATTTTATTTATCCGAAAGATAATCTTGTGGCATTACATTTTAAATATGATTTCTGGCATATGACTGCCATGGCTGGCGCGGATGTAGTCCAATCTGGACATCCAATTTTCGATGACTTTTTCCAACATCTATGGCCGTATATCGGCAATTACACAGCGACTGTTGTCTTCCAAATGGTCAAGTGTTTGTGGCTTTACCGCATAGACCAATGACTTTACATAGCCCCACAGAAAGTAGTCTAGCGGTGTTAAATCACAAGATCTTGGAGGCCAATTCGCAGATCCAAAACGTGAAATTAGACGGTCACCAAACGTGTCTTTCAATAAATCTATATGCGGCAGTTTTGTTTGTTGACGTAGCCATTCAACCAGAAGTGCGCTTCATCGCTAAATTAAATTCGCTTATGAAAATCGGGAACAACGGTAATCTCGTTTTGGGCCCATTCGACGAATCTACGCCGGGCGTAAGTCTATTCATGATGAATTGCCAAAAAAAAAAGCCAAACTGAGAATAAATCACTTAACAGCTGTTAAATCGGTCGCCATATTGAAAAGTAATACCAACTTAAAGTTCTATACCTCTATAAAAAACACGCTATATTTTGATGACTATAAAAAAATTAAATACAGAAAAAATCTTCCAATAGTTATTATATGTAGTTATTTACAGTGACTCACAATCAAAGTGAGACAGGCTATATTTTTTATCAAAATTATTTATATCTAATAAACACTTCAAAGCTTAAAAGAACATATACATTATTTCAGATAAATTATGTTCCTAATATACAAGAAAAACTTAGAAAAGTGTGAAAACGCACTTCACGATGAAATTGAGCCACTAAGAGTAAATATATTTTAGACATAACGTTTTATAATTAACGTTTTATTGCACCACTTTTTGCTAAAGTAACAGTTTACAGATGTCTGGGCATCGAATCCAATAAATTGTATGAAGAAGTACCTCCACTACACTCTGATGAAAAGCATCTATAAGGTATCTTGCGATTTATTTGGTATGTTTTGCGATATGCTGGTCAAGATGTTCCCATCAATTTTCAATAATAATTATGTCCAGAGATTATACTTAAACTGAGAAGGAGAATAGAGCTATTTGGGAACGTTGTACATTTTAGGGTTTGCCTTGTCAAAAGCGCCATATTATCTTCTAATGGATTCAAGTAGGTGAAACGATTCAAATTTATTTCAATATAATGCCTGCTTATTTTTAAAACTACGTGATCCAATACTACGCTTTAAAATTCCTAAAAGGATCTTATTAGGCCACAAGTCTGCTAGTTGAGATAGCCAATCCAAGACTTGAATCAATTCTTGCACAAATTTCGACTAATGTTTTGGGCAGTTGCCGTGGTGAAACTCCCATTCATTGGCATTTCCCATTCCGTTAGCTAAAATCTTCCTATAAATACAATGAACCATTTATGTTTGCATTTCGTAAAGTATATAAAATGATGATGGTAATTCAGTGTGAAGTCTGTTCAGTGAGAAGTAACAAATATATACAGTATGCAAAATCCATATTCATACAAATTTTAATTTAAAAATATATATCTTTTTACGATTTTAAACAAAGAGGTTTTATTAATTAAAACAAATTTAAAATGACACTTGAGTTATTTTTTTTTTCTTAATATAATTATATATAAATTTTTTGGGTTGTATGAATGCGGATTTCGCACACTGTACAATGGCAGATAAAATATATATTGTCAAAATGACAAAAAGTAAACAAATATTTTGGGCATTGTTTTTGAGTTTTTTCATTACATTTTACACTCTGTTTAAAGTTAAAGTTGTATCATTTATTCAATTAATTTGTTTTAAATTCCCTAATATAAGTTTTCACGAATAAAATGTATGTAAGAATTTTCTGTTGTCAAATGCTAATGAACAAACTTAATTGCTCTATATGTGAACACCAACTCCGACAGCTCAATTTAGAAATTAATTGACTCAATTAAAATCTATGTCTGAACATGGTATGAGCCTGAAAATATAAAGTATTTTTTTTTTTTAAATAAAAAAAAATTATATGACAAATAAACAAAATATACATACTAGGGAGATCGGAGGGTTATTATTCAACCGGTTTTAATCAGTTTTTTTGGTTTTGTCGAATACGGTTTTTTACCGAATGAACCGGTTCATTTAACACGAATAACCGGCTAATCTATATAAGTATAATTTTTAAACGTTTGTATGCTTTTTT
This sequence comes from Wohlfahrtia magnifica, assembly GCA_023159175.1. Lineage (NCBI taxonomy): Eukaryota > Metazoa > Arthropoda > Insecta > Diptera > Sarcophagidae > Wohlfahrtia > Wohlfahrtia magnifica. Next base: position 6,297,498 of record JAKWBJ010000539.1, read on the forward strand.
ATTGAAAATATACTCATCGTTTAATTATTTGTGTATATATGACAACCTTGAACGTCTCACGAATAACGTGCAAACCAAGGTACTCGTAGATCGAAAAAGATATGCACTCCTGAGCAAAAATAACCTTTTCTCGTCTTCTGTAAATAAATATTGATTTTTATATATGGAAAATGATCAACTAGACTCATTGAAAGCCTACAAACCCACAAACGCCGGTTCCGAACGGCAGATATCTTAGTTAGAAAAGTTTTTCACAGCGTAGATACACATAACCAATGTTGTGAGGTGATATCGCTGTTGAAAATTGTAAGCAAATCTTCTTGTCGAAGCAATTTATGGCTCATATAAGTGACTAATAGACTTATTCAAAGTAAAACATTTAATATTTGTTATCTTAGGCCCCTAAATTATGACATTAACAACAAACCTTTTATTCAATTCTCCCCCAAGTAATACAACAGAAACGAAATTAGCTCCTTGAGTAGCTCTTCGAAACTTAAATTTTCAGTACTTTTATAAACTATTTTATATGGCCTCCGCACACCGTTTTGGTATAGTTTTTATAAGGTTTGTTAGAATTATAGTTAGTTTTGCTTGCCACTTTAATTTTAAGTTCTCCATCAGCTCCTGCTTATTTTTAAAACGACGTCGTTCAGCTATGCCCTTCAAGTATTGGGAACAATTTTATTTAAATAAAAGAAGCAGTTAACCGGCTATTTGAATTATTAGTAAACGAAAACCGGTATTTTGAAAATTGCTACTTTTCGAATTATTCGAAAACCAGTTTTTGAAAAAAGTCGAATAATCGATCTCCCTAATACATACACACATACAATACAAAAAATATATATATTTTTTCCTTCTATGCGTTATTAAGAATTTTATAGTCGTTTTACTCGCAAAGTACTGGACTGCTTTAAATAAAATTAATATAGTGCACCTCTGCACGGAAGAGCTTTAAAACCATACATATTTTTTTTAAACCAATATAGTAGAACGTGCGTAAAAGGGATACAAAGAAATGTGTTAGCATATTAATTATATAGAGCGTGTTTTTTGTAGAGGTATAGAAATTAAAGTTGGCATTACTTTTCAAGATGGCGACTGATTTAACAGCTGTTAAGTGATTTATTCTTAGTTTGGTTTGGCAATTCATCACGAATAGACTCACGGTTGAACAACGCTTGCAAATAATGCAATTTTCATTTTTCATAAGTGAATTTTTTTTTTTCAATTTTCATAAGCTAATTTTGTTTAGCGATGAAGCGCACATCTGCTTGAATGGCTACGTCAACAAACAAAACTGCCGCATTTGGAGTGAAGGTAATCCTCAAGAGTATATGGAAACGCCGTTACATCCAGAAAAACTGACTGTTTGGTGCGCTTTATGGACTGGTGGAATCTTTGGTCCGTACTTTTTCAAAAACGATGGTGGCCAGAACGTTACAGTCAATGGTGATCGGTATAGAGCCATGATTACAAACTTTTTCATTCCTGAATTAAATAACCATGATGTCCAGGAGATGTGGTTTCAACAAGACGACGCAACATGTCACACAGCTCGTACCACAATAGATTTATTGCAAGACACGTTTGGTGACCGCCTAATTTCACGTTTTGGACCTGTGAATTGGCCTCCAAGAAATTGTGATTTAACACCGCTAGACTACTTTCTGAGGGCTATGTAAAGTCATTGGTCTATGCGGTAAAGCTACAAACGCTTGACCATTTGGAAGACAACATTCGCCGTGTTATTGCCGATATACGGCCACAAATGTTGGAAAAAGTCATCGAAAATTGGACGTCCCGATTGGACTACATCCGCGCCAACCAGAAATCATATTTAAATGTAATGCCACAAGATTATCTTTCGAATAAATAAAATTCATGTCAATCGAATAATCCATCGTTGTTTTATTGCAACTTAAAGTTCTATACCTCTATAAAAAACACCCTTTAGATAGATATATATGATTATCTCTTTCAACATCTTGATGGCATACATATGTGTTTTGAAGCAATAGTACAGCCAGAAACGTGTTAAGCCAGTTTCTAAAGCTCTGTTTTGAATTAAAGCGTATTCCGGTGTGAGCGTTCTAAATCGATGAAAATAATTCATAGACGGACGGAGCAAGGTAATGTGTGTGTTACAGTTTAGTAAGAGTATCCTTTTTATTTATAATCTGAAAGGACTTTTTACAAAAAAAATAAAATAAAAAAATAAAAAATTGATATAAAATTTAAAATATTTTTAAATCCTTCCATTTAAGATATCCATTTCAAAAAGAATTCTAAAATGTTACCCTTTTTTATTTTTGAATTTTGATTTGAATTTTTATAGGTATTTGGCAGAAAAATAAGAAACAAAAGAAGCTTTTAATACCATTTAATTCCCGGGGTCACGTACTTGATTACATTTGTAATTCCCTCATTTTTATTTTCTTTTTTTTTATTTTTATTTTTCTTTTCTTTCAATTCGTTCATTCATCTCTATTTTGCTCAGCTTAGAAGGCTTTTTTTCTATTTCAAATCGAAATAAAATGAAAAGAAAAAATCCTTTAATTTTTAAGTGTTTCCTTCTAAACAAACCGTCTTCCACTTTTCTTCTTCTGTTTTTTTTTTGCATTTTTTGTTTCTGGCCAATTTATTTAGTCATAGAAAAAAAAAAATAATGAAAAAAAGTATTTTTCTTTTCATTATTTTCTTGTTTGTTTTTAGCGTTTTGTATCATTTTAGTGCTAAATTTTTCACGCCCACTTTAATATTCCGAGCGTGTTACTTAATCCCACCCATTACACCAAAACGAAAAGAAATTTCTTTCCGCTAAAGAAGCTGTGGGTTTTTGTCTTTTGTTTTCTCGTTTTAAGTTTATGTTGAAATATAAGAAAAAATATCCAGATTTTTTCCTAATTTTCTGTTCTTATTCGCCCTCAAATTAAATGCATATTTTTTGTTTCAGTACTTCTTGGCCATACCACCCTCAAGTCCTTTTACAAAGCGATGTGGTTTTGATTCTCGTTGCCTTGTTCCCTTCTAGGCAGTCAATTTAATAGAGTCTCACTTGCTTGTCTACTTCAGTTTCAGTATCTGTAAGTATCCTTTGGTTGAGTAAAACTTAATTTTTTAGCGATTATGTGTGTAAACAAGTCTTTGAAAACAAAATCATGAAATTTCCTCCTCAACTTTTATCTGTTTTTTTTGCCTTAAAAAATATGAATTATTTTTTCCGATTATTTTTTCTTTCTTTGTTTTAAGTCCTTGTAAAGTGGTCCTTTTAAGTGTTTTTGTTTTTGTAGTATTTTCCTTCGAAATCCATTGTTTTTATTCAAATATTTTATTTTTTTTATTTGAATGCCATATGAAATTTAATTTATTCATGAATATTTTTGCGGTTTAACGCGCTTATTATGTTTTGATTTAGAAAAAAAGAAAATATATTTTGTATTGCAAGAATTGTAATGATTTAGTTAAGCATACTCTACGAAATAGATGACAACTTACGATGCCAAGTGTTGATAACAAGAAACGGAGCTTGTAACGTTTATACTCTACAGTCTAGACCATTTGGAGTATTTGTAGCAAATGTTTAAGACAAAATTCTTGCATTAAAAATACAAAAAGCGTACTGTTCGACTCGCTTTTTATATATCGATCATCGCTTCTAGCGTCTTATAGCCGTTATAGCACAAAAATTCTAGCCGATATCGGCAGCTTGTTCTCCTTCCTATACACCTCTGAAGTAAAAATGCATTGTGGGTGCTATGTCTCGCCAATGCAACTCCCAAGGTCGAGTGATTGTGCATTAGTACGGCAATAACATCAAGAGTGTTGTGTTCGAGTCTCTTTTTCTTACTTTTATGACGCCCGATTTCTAAACGCTTAACCCAAGTTAACCGTTACGCTATTAACAATCACTGTGCCATTGTGTAAGAGCAATAACCCTTTTTCCTCTTCTGCATACAAAGCAGAACCTATTCATCTGACACAAATATAAATTAATTCTCTAGTCAGAGCACAAAGATCCCTTTTTTCTATTTGGACGATAGTCTTTTTAGGGTATGTTAGGTTAGTAGAAGAATCCAGCCGATTTTTATCAAGCAAGACGTGTAAACCTAAGCCGCAATAAGGTTTTGTGCGTTCGCATACTATAGATGAACCCATAATAACTTATAACACAAGGGTAGAAAAGTCTCGGGTATAACATAACATAGCACTTCTTTCAAAATTAGCTTTATTCAACAACTTAATCTCCATCCAGAGCAATGCAATAATTCCAGCTCCGCCTTAACATTGCAATACAACTATTTTAGAACGATTTATCTTTTGTCTAAAAGTAGTAGGGAGATCGATTATCCGACTTTTTTCAAAAACCGGTTTTCGAATAATTCGAAAAGCAGCACTTTAAGAAAACCGGTCTTCAATTAATAATAATTCAACTAACCGGTTAACCGGTATTTAATTTAAGTAAAATTGTTCTTAATTCTTGCAGCGCAGAGCTGGACCACGTCGTTTTAAAAATAAGCAGAAGCTGAGGGAGAGCTTAAAATTAAAGTGGGAGTCAATGCTAATAATAATTCAAAAAAATCACATAAAAACTATGCCAAAACGGTGTGCGGAGGCACACAAAAAACAAATTTTATGACAGTAAGTGCTGCATAATGCTTAAGTTTCGAACAGCTACTGAAGGAGCTAATTTCGTTTGTTTTATTACTTGGTAGAGAATAGAATTAAAGGTTTGTTGTTATAGTTATAATTTATGTGCCTAAGATAACAAAAATTATATATTTTATTTTGAATAAATCTATTAGTAATATACGAGTACTTAAGTGCCTCGACAAGAAAATTTGCTTAAATTTCAAGCAGCATTGTGTGTGTCACCTTTTAACGAAGAAGTCGCCGGTGCAATCCCAGGCCACACCATCTGACAATATCAGCCATATCATCTCACAACATTACTAGCGATTGGTTATATGTATTTAAGCTGTGAAAAACTTCACTAACTAATATATCTGCCGTTCGGAACCGGCGTTTGTGGGTTTGTGGGCTTTCAGTGAGTCTAGTCCATATATAAAAATCAATGTTTATTTATAGAAGATGAGAAAAAGTTATTTTTGCTCAAGAGTGCATATCTTTTTCGATCTACCTTGGTTTTCATGTTCTTTGTGAGATTTTTAAGGTTGTCATATTATCATATATACTTACAAAAACAATGAATTTTATACAAATAGTTAACGATGAGCATATTTTCAATAAAAAAAGCATATAAATATATAAAAATTATACGTATTTAAATTAACCGGTTATTCGTGTTAAATTAACCGGTTTATTCGATATTCGAAAAATGAAGATTTTGAAAAAACCGTATTCGACAAAACCAAAAAACCGGCCGAATAATAACCGTCCTATTTGCTTAGAAAATAGGCCGCAGTTTCTACAATAACCTATTCATTCGTGCGAGAATTGTTACCGGCGAGCATTTTTTTGATGTGTGCGAACAGCCAGTAGTCGCTAGGAGCCAAATCTGGCGAATACGGTGGATGTGGGAGCAATTCGAAGTTCAATTCCTTTAGTTTTGCCATTGTTTCAGAATCATCAATACGTTCTTGTTTTTTGGTCAACAGTGAGTAAACGCGGCACCAACATTGAACAGAACTTTCTTATAGTCAAATGCATATGCTATATAAAGCCAACGTGTGCTTTTGATAGCTTTACAATGTCAGCTAACGCAAGCAAGTTTACTTTTCGTTCATTCAAAACGATTTTGTGGATTTTTTTGAGGTTTTCTGCTGTTACTGTCACATTTGGACGTCCACTGCGTTTTCATAATCAGTGTCTCTACGACCATATTCAAAGTTAGCATACCACTTATTAATATAATATCGTGCAGCTTTAACAGCAGGTGAATGCAATAAAACTAGCGCCATCCATGTGTTAGGCTTAGGACATTTTAGCCCATGTTTTGCAGTCTCTACAACGCCTTTTCTTAGATTTCTCTAGTCAAAATTATAGAAGAAGTCTGCCACACTTGTACTGCGTTGTCCTAATATCGCAACAGCAAAGCATGCGCAGAGAAAATATTTAAAAGAGTCTATGTAATCCTCCGCACGCTCTATGTTCATTAGATTGAATATGCTCCATTCCATATAGCTCTACTCTTAATCCTCCCTGCCAATCACGGACTAACTCACTCAATTTGATCAATTTTAAGGAGTTTATTGGTGCCAGAACTGGAGGGTGACGTGGTGTAGTGGTTAAAAAGCAGGCATACAACACAAACGGCCCAGGTTCGAATCTCAGCAGAGGACATGCCAAAAAAAATTTGATTGCGATTTCGATTGTTTAATAAAGAAACCTCCCTATAGACAAAGCCATCTAAAAAAGCCTCCCTAACCTTCCAACTGATCTCTCCACTGCACACAATCATATAGAGGCGAGCTACAGTACATTAATTGAAACTGAAACAAAGAAATGGATGCTCTGTGGTAAGCCAGTATGCTTCCTAGAAGAGTGACGGAGGAAAAAAGGTCAGACCACAATGAACCCTTTTTTTCATTCGGACGCCAGTCTTTTTAGGAGAAGGTAGGTATTATAGACCCAGGAAGTAAATACTTAGGTAAGGTTTAGTTGATAGAAGAATCCACTCGAAGAGAACTTACTCCTAAGAACCAAAAAAGTTTTGTGAGTTTCCATACCATGGATGATCCAAAAAAACCTATACTCAGCAAAAGATCTGAGTCGTATCCTAAGTAGCTTATCATTAGGTTACTCAGTCACTACAATGCATTTACTTAGGTTTCTCTTATCAATACTATTGAGTAGGTTTATATCAGGTATCATGTCGCACCTGTATTGCTTTGTCCTAATCTCATGAAAACAGAGCATGAGCAGAGAAAATGTTAAAAGTCTCTATGTAATCCCACCAGACAAGTCCATCTAATGAAGCCCACTGACCTTACAGCTTACCTCTGGCGATTTCAGAAAAATCGACACCTACTGGGAAAAAATTACAATGTTAAGTAAGGATCACCATCACCAGCACTTAGCAAGGATCACCACCACTACACACAATTATATAGAGGCGAGCTACAGTAGATTTATCATCTACTTAGCTTGAAATCGACTTGATTACTAAAACTGAAACAAAGTAATGGTTGCTTTGTGGAAAGACAATTTGATTTTTTTTTTTTTTTATATATATAAGACCAGCACCCAGGGGATGGCCCCTACTCATGCAGTGCATCGTGCTGGTACTAAGAAAATGGGTTATTGGAAAAAGGACAGAGGGAGTAGTATTTATGGACGTTAGATTTAAATTTACTCACGTCGTAAGTGGCAGGAAATACTCTCGCTGGAAGATTATTCCATAGCCGAACAGTGCGACCAAACAACGAATTCTCTCTATAATGCGTTGTACGATTGACTGGACAATCAACTACAAAGGGATGCGCTCAACGAGAAATACGAGTACTACGTAAAAATATATGATTTTTAGGAATTAATTCCTTAATTTCGTTAGAACACATTCCGTTATAGTACCGATAGAAAAATGAAACACACGCCACATTGCGACGGTGCTCCAATGAATCGATAGAGTTGGCTACCCTACCATCATTGATGAGCGGTCAAAAAGCTCCAAAATAGACTTTGAAACACCGTCCCATATATGAGAGTTGTATTTCATTTTGGGTCGGATATAGGTCTTGTAAATATTAAGGAGATCAGATGGAGTAAAGTATTTCTTGCATCGTCTCAAAAAACCAAGACACTTGAATGTTTCTTTCGACACTTGAAATATGTGATCAAAATCCAATGAACGTCACAGTGAATTCTCATGCCCAGAACATCAAGAGCATCTGATTCCTCCATATCCACATTACCCATTGACACAGATGACAGCACACCACCACGTCTGTGTGTTAAAAAACAACATTGAGTCTTACGTGCGTTAAAATCGACCCCGTTTGCACGACCCCACTCAGAGACCTTCACCAGGTCACTCATGAGTGTGACGTTCATATTCATTCTTCTTGCCCCATCCTCCAAAAGGCTCTGTCTACAATCAAAAGAATATGAGTGACAAATGTTGCTGTCATCCGTAAAAGAGTAGATAGGAATAGAAGTAAGAAGAAGAAAGTCGTTAAGAAATATTAGAAAAAGAGTAGAAAAAAGAACAGAGCCTTGATTCCTAGAGGAGTGACGGAGAAATAAAATAAATTGGTGCCAGATAGAATACGTGTGGATTTTTAACAATTCACTAAAGGTAATTTGACTTGCTGACGTAATCGCTTGTTCAAAAATGGATCCAGTCTGTAAACTGATATTTTAGGCAAAATTAATATTTTATTTTTAACGCAAAGAAATCTCTGGGTTTTCCATGTAACTTTAGAACCAAATTCAAACGCCATATAGGCTGGGTTATTGCTCAGAAAATGTCTAATTCAGCTTAAATCAAGAGAATGACTTTATTAGATATTCGAATAACTTATAGTACCCAATTAATCTTAGAAGCTCTTAATGTTATAGCTCTTTCCCGGATGAGGGTTAAATCTTTATAAAAAACCAGGACCTTAGTGATTATTTGGTTAAATATATATCAACCTATCCATTCAATACCATGCTTTTAGAATGAATTTTAATGGTAGAATCCATTAATTACCTCTCCTTCTATTCTGTAATATGTATGCTTTTCCAAAAAGTAGAAGAAAATACGTTTTAATACCTTTGTTAAGCTGATTTATATTTTGAAGTTTAGGCAAAAAAATATAAAAAAATACAAAAAATAAGCGTCAAATAAACAATAAACTTTTCTTTCTTAAATAGCAACAAAAAAACCATGGAATTAAAAAAAAGCTCGTAAGAATGAAAAAGTTCTTGCAAAAAAAAAAGAAAAAAAAGCGTACAAATCCTTTTAGTTCTGGTTCACTGATGACGAAGATTTTCAGGACTGTTGAAAAATAAATAAATAAATAAAAAAATATGCATAATTAAGTATGTACATATGTAAGTAAGTAAGTAGGTAGGTAGGTACACATATTACTCGACAAAAATGTAAAAATACAAGCAATAGTAGATTTAGTTAGACGCTTCAATAAGACCTTTGCAATTTGTTTAAAAGTAGTAAAAAGAACACCAGTTAGCTAACATTTACATGATTTTTTATGAGCTGCAATGCCAAAAAGTTTAATAACTCCGTCAATTTTCAACGGGTTTCTAAAGCTGGGACCACACGATTGTCGATGTATTGCGACATTCGTTGGTACGGCAATCGTGTGTCCGCCCGATAGGCAAAAATGAGGCAACAAAAATACCCAAAATGCGCGAATATTTGTTGTGTTCTTGTGTGACAATCCAAGTTGGCAATACCCACTAATACAGGGTGTCCGTTGGAAAGGTATACTACTTTGTTTTGCCGCCATTTTGGTAAACATTAGTCTTGACAGCTCATATTTGGCAGACGTGAAGTAGAGACGTGGCAAATTTATTATGGAAAAATATTCAGTAAACCAACGTGTTTTAATCGTTAAAACATTTTATCAAAATCAGTCATCGATTACTATGACGATGAGAAAGTTACGTGAAATGTTTGGGAGAAACAACGTGCCAACGAGACGCACTATTTATCATGTAGAGAGGGATTTCGATGAAAGGGTGACTGTAGCTAATAGGCCCAAGCATGGACCACAACGTAGTGCAAGATCGGCTGAAAACAATTCTGCTGTTCAAGAAAATGTTAAAGACAATTCATCAACCTCAATTCGACGCCGTGCTCAGGAGCTTGGTCTTCAAAAAACTACTTTGGTCACAATTTTGCACAATTGCAATTATGCCTTATTGCTACATTTACGACAATCGTGTTATCCTAGCTTAAGCCAAAAGTCTAATTTTATTCATTATTTAGTATAATTCCTTAATTCCATCAATAGTATGGTTCCTATATAAAATAGTACGCAAGAACGCATCCAAACATGAAAAATGTGTAAAAAATTGGATGAAAAATGTGTCTGGAATACATCCAGATATTTCAAGGCTGCTTACACGACATATATATCAAAAGGCCTGCTTCTCTTCTTTCCAAATCTGAAAAGAAACTTAAAATCGGGTTATAATCAGCAAAGTTATTTGCTTATAAGTGCATGAAGTTCCAAAGGTAGTTCGAATTCCAAAAACAGATCCTTGTTCTTCTCCATAGTGCTTATCAGATAAATAGTATAACTTACCAGTTGTTTTTTTTTCACAACGTGTAATTGACCCTATTGGCCATATAAATTTTTACCTAAAAACATAAAAGGTCAGTTACTTCTACTGCAGGCAGACAGCTTAATTCGGTTTAAAATTTAAATTTTTCACAAAAAATCTAGCGAAAATCGAACATGGCTTCCAATTACTATTGTGCAGGCCTTTAAGTGGAGTTTTCCACTTGAATTTGCTTTTGTAAATTTTCAGAGTAAATCTAATATCCTTGCGTACTATACAAACTAAAACGCATGGTGACAACACAAAATAAATCATGAGCCATTGCATCTTCTATTCTAGGGTTAGATAAGGAAGTATAGTCTGAGAACTTAACACAAGGCTAGAAGACTTAGAATACTTTGACGACATCTATTTCTTAGTTCACAGACGTTAAGCCATGCAAGCCAAGCTGGATTCTATACATATAGAGTCATACAGAACAGGTTGCAAATAAACATGAATATTGTGCGAATTAACGCTGTAAGACTTCTTAGAAGTAGCACAAGGAAGTAAAGTAGAACAGTTCTCTGAAGCCATTAAAGAATCTCCGAAGGAAGCCGCTGAGGTGAGGAATTTAAGGCCAAAAATTACCATAAGATCCGAGCTATAGACTCCACCTCTACAAAAGAAGATGTCATTGCCGCTGTATGCAGGATGACCGAAAGAATAGAAGGGGATATAACCGTCCGATTGACTAACTTGAACATATGGGACCAAAGAAGAGCGGAATGTGCGAATTAACGCTGTAAGACTTCGAATTATGAAACGAAATTAGAAAGAATTTTAGTAGTTTTGCTATCTCAAAAGCAACCTTAGAGTTTCCGGCCAATACAGTGCTGGCATCCGAAAAGAAATGAAATTAATTTATTGGGCAACTTAAAGCCTTTGGCGATATACGCATATCTTTTTCCAGATGGGTGAACACTGACAATATGAATTTATTCCGGACGTTACGATACGTTACAGGAACACCCAGACTTCGGCTTCGGCTTAAGCCTGGAGTTCATATCGACTGCCCACGGCTTTTTTAATGCATTTTTGCATCAGATTGGCCAGACTGAGTCTGCAGACTGCCGGTGTGACTGAAGGCATATACTGACTGCTTGCCCGGACTATGATGACATTAGAAACCTAGATAGTATGGGTATTATTCATACTGGGGGTTATGGGATGCTTGTTTGACTATCGTGCGTTCGGGAGGTTGGGCGCTTTTTCCTTGGAAATATTTAGATTTACAAGGACAGTACTGTTAGCGGAGGTTGAATCCTCACCATCATCTTAGCGGTCTCCTGGTCAGCCTTTCTAGCTCGATTGTCGTTAGTTGGCTCATGATTTTCTGCTTGCTGTTTGCTGTTTTCTGTTCCCTGTTTGTTATTGCCAACTATAACTCTTTATTACAAATGGGCAATCCATGACTAGTTATGTCTTTGTATTTGTGTATTCTGTCCATGGCGCACAATGTCACTTTCAGTTCTCCCAAAGGAAGGCTCCGTATATTGTTGTGTTGTTGTTGTGTTGTTTTTAATCATGGCCACCAGTCCGGAGTCGTTTGGGGCTTACAATGGTAATAGCATTTATGCTACAAAGCCTGATTTTAGATAGTCTCCGACACCTTACCAAAGTGGAAGTCATGCCCAAATAACATAGCTTCGAACTGGTGCTCACTGGTGATTTTAATCATAGGTGAGGCGTTGGTGGACGCGTGGTGAAGCTTTGGCACCGGTACTAATGCAAAGCGACTGACTTTATCTTCTTCAATAATGTAGAACTACGTTTTGTTGGTTGCGAATCGTAGAGCATTATTGGTTATGATGTCAAATTCAGACAGGCGTTCACAGCTGTTGCCTATGACGAACCCTTAAAATATTTTTACAGACACAATAGCAAACCATTCCCTAGGGTAAGCAACATATCCACTTTCAACACAAAAAGAAATTATGCGAAAGAAGTAAAGATGGGTTGGGCACAACCCGGGAAAATCCGATGGCAGCATAACCATAGAATGGGATACAAAGGGCAATAGACAAAAAAACTGGCTCATACTCCCTACAAGCACAAATGTAAAAACAGCTGCTTCCCATAGGACTCCTAGAACCAGGAGGAAACATTAGCTCTAGTAGATACAACCGCCATTTAGAGTTAAACAACATCCTGTAAGTTTACTTTCCAAATGGATACGGCGAGCGAAGGAATCGAAAACTAGTACTAGTAACATACCTCTCAAATCCAGTCTCAGAGAATATATCCAAAACCTCAAGTAAACCATAAACATTTCCCATAAATATTTTCAACAAAAAATAGGCCATCGAAGTAAAGTCGAATGAAAAAATTTTTTACTTCATCCATGAACTTAATTTCTTATAAAAGGCAACATTTCAAAGTTTAAATTTAAAAATGCAATAAAACAAAAACGGTTTGCAATGTTTCCAAACTGATTTTTGTTGTTGTTAAGTACAATTATTTCGGTTAGAAATAAAATATTATTTCATTCATATAGTTGCCGCGACTGGCCTCACAGTACCCCATTCGATCGGACCAAATTTCAAGAACTTTTTCGACTGTATGTGGTCGTATCTGAGCAATAGCATCACGAATGTTGGCCTTCAAATGCTCAATTGTCTTTGGTTTGTCGTTATAAATCTTGACTTTAACGGCGTTCCACAGAAAATAGTCGAACGGTGTCAAATCTCAGCTTTTTGACGGCCAACTGACATCACCATTTTGGCTAATTAAACTATTAAATCGATTGTGGCATGATATGTGTGGCAAATTGCACTATCCTGTTGAAGCCAAACATCGTTCACATTAATACCATGAAGAGCAAGCACAAAAAAATCCGTTATCATGGTGCGTAATAGTTGAGTCGTCCTCATTTCCAAAGAAATATAGTCCAATGATGCCTCCGCTCCACATGACTCACCAAACAGTCACTCGTAATGGGTGCATTGGCTTTTACAAGACCACGTTTGGGTTTTCTGAGCCACAAATACAGAAATTTTGTTTATTAATGTACCCATCAAGATGAAAATGAGCTTCAACCGAAAAGACGATTTTTTTTTGGCAAAATCGATATACATAATCGTGCAGTTTCTCGTTGGCCCAGCTAGCGAAGCGATAACAAAGCGGATGATCATACGGCTTCAACTCTTGAACCAATTGAACTTTGTAAGGCATCATACCAAGACCAATAAATCTCAATATCGCTCAAGCGTAAATCGATTCATTTCGTTCAGTGTAGCTAATATACTGAATTTTATTGCCAGATGCGATATAAATGCTGGTTAAAATTTAAACCATAAAAATGACTGTGTATTTGTTCGTATGTTTGTTTGTACCTTAAAGGCAGCTAAGACGCCGAACCGATTTTCTTAAAATTTTTATAGTATCTCTCTGTATGTATCACAGGAACTAAAGACTATATAAATTACTACAAGTGGGCGATGCCACGCCTATGCAAAGTGTATATTTATTTGTCTATATCTTCAAAATGCTAACAAAAAAGTGTCTAAATTTAGCCCAAATAGATTAATAGTCAATACAAATCATCAGAAAAAATGTTGGCAGAATTGGACAGGTGGGCGTGGTACCTCCCATACAAAGTAAGTATTGATTTCACTATATCTTGAGAACAGCGGTTAAAGCCCAAATTTCAGCTTTTGGTCGAAATGACTTTATATTCAATGCAAATCATCAGCAAAAAGTGGGCGGAATTGCATAAGTGGGCTTGGTATCTCCCATAAAAACTAAATATTGATTTCGTTATATCTCGAAAACGGTTAAAGCTAAAGTTTCAGTATTTGGTCTGAATGACTTCATAGTCAATACAAATCATCAGCTAAAATGAGGGCAGAATTAAACTAGTGGGCCTAGTACCTCTCATATAAAGTAAATCATAATTTTTGTATATCTTGAGAAAACGGTAAGAGTAGAAATTTCTAAATTAGGTTTAAACAACAATAATTGCACGAATCTCGAGAAGTGGTCGTGGCACCTTCCATTTATACTAAATATGGAATTTTGTATATGTGGAAAACGCCGACTATTGTTATCCACATCAGCCAAAAAACGGTTATCGCAGAGTGTACACTGGATAATACCTATCTATGTGTGTATACTATTTAAAAATGAGTGTGTCTTTGTTTGAAGACTGTATACAGCTAAACAGCAACACCTAGAGTGTCTTTCTGGAAGGAACAAATGATTGGAAGAAAGCAAAAAGGGGAAAAAGGGTAAAATTTGTAATTAAGATAACATTTACGATAATAATGTGCCGCTGTGGTAAGGTAGGTAAGACACCCGCTTACCAACCAGAAGGTCGTCGGTTCAGTACCAGGCCAGACCATCTTAAAAGAGGAAAAAAAGTTTTTCGACAGCGGTATCACCTTATAATATTAGCTAGTAACTGGTTATGAGTATTACTACTATTGAAGGCTTCTCTAAATGCATTTTCCGTTCGGAGCCGGCGTCAAACTGTAGGTCCCTTTCAACGAGTTTAAAAGTAAAATCGGGTGCAGCTCATTGATTGAGAGAAGTCTCCATATTCCTTTATGGAATGTTATGGGAATTAATAAAATATATAATATTATGGTAATAATTAAGGCGGGGGTAACGAAAAAGGCTGGGTTTTAGCTAGTTTTTTTTATAAATATCAACTAAAAATTGAAAACTTTATATTGAATTAGTAAAATTCTTATCTCTGGGATGATAAAAGACTTACACTGGCGAACAAAACCGAGTACAAAATCATCATTTATATAGAATAGTAATCACACAACAAAATCACAAAAATTCAATATAAAAACATAAAGCCACTCCAAGTACTCAGTTTTGCACGTTTTCGATATGAATAATAAAAGTGGGGAATCACGTACTGAAAATAGTAAATAATACGCAATACGCATGCGTTGGTGGTCTATTTTTGTTAATTCCTATCATTGTTACTTTTTATCAGTAATAGCGGCTTTATAGAGCAAAATAAAACAAAAATGAAGAAAATTAATATTGACGTCGAAAATACTATAGAATCTTTGACTGAAAGTGGATATTCATCGAGAGTAATTGCAAAAAAAGTTAATTTGAGTCAACGTTCAGTGATTAAAGTTCAAAAAAGCCGAAATGCAGTTCCTAAAACGAATGTTGGAGTTCGCTCTCGGTTACTAAAGGATTCAGACGCGCGCTTAATGGTTCGAGAAATGAAAAAAAATTCCATAAAAACACCCAAACAGGCTGCTATTGCCATAAATAAAGACGTCAGTGAGTGGACAGCTCGTGGAGCACTTCACAGAATCGGTTCAGTAGCAAGTGTTAAAATGAAAAAGCCAGCTCTTTCAGATAAAAACATAAAAGCACGTTTGGAATTCTGCAAAAAACATGAGCATGACTGGAAGCGAGTTATTTGCTCTGACGAGACAAAAATCAATCGATTCCAATCTGATGGTAAAGAATATTTTTGGAGCAGACCTCATGAGTCCATTCAAAGGCATCATATAAAACAAACTGTTAAACATGGCGGAGGTAGCTTGACGATTTGGGGCTGTTTCACATGGTGGCACTTGGGTCCAATAGTAAGGATTAATGGTGCAACGAAGAGGGAAGACTGCCTCCAAATTCTGAAAACCCATTTACCCGATTTCGTTGACAGCAGCGCCTATCTGGAGGACGAAGTCATTTTTCAGCAGGACGGAGACCCTAAGCACAAGGCCAAAATTGTCCAAAAATGGTTGTCTGAGCAAAAATTTCAGGTAATTAAATGGCCAGCGCAGAGCCCGCATCTTAATCCGATAGAAAATTTGTGGTCCGTATTAAAAAAACGATTGGGAAAACATAATAGAGCGCCTACCAATATTGAGGAACTTTGGAGCCGTGTGCAGTTAGAATGGGGAAATATTTCTAGCGAATTTAAAGAGAACTTGGTTGAAAGTATGACGAGGCGCATTAAAAATGTTATTATAAACAAAGGATAATGGATACCATACTAAAGTTGCAACTTTTTAATTGCACTAAAGAATCGTGCAAAACTGAGTACTTGGAGTGGCCTTATGTTTTTATATTGAACTTTTTTGATTTTGTTGTGTTATTACTATTCTATATAAATATTTGTATCCTAAAATGAATAAAAAATTATTACTTTATATTACAAAAAATCGTCCTTTTAGTTAGTAATTTATAGCACATTTACCCTAAAAATGCTGATTTTGTACTCGGTTTTGCTCGCCAGTGTAAAATAATTGAAACTTAGTTTTAAAAATACCCTTTAGTATAATAGGGTATAATATAGTCGTGTTTAAGGTTGTGTATGGTCTCACTTGTAAGTGTACTTACTTACAACGAAATAACTAAAAAAGTCCACACTTTAGTGAAAACAAAAACAATTTAAATTTTGACAATGTTTTCCAAAAAAAAAAAATAAATAAAAAAAATAAATAAATAAATTAAAGTATTCCCAAACCGGATAGATAATGAGTAAAATAAATGGAAAAAGAACAGAAATAATCTTCTGTTTATTTTACAAGTGTATCCTTGAAAGGGATGTGGTGGTGGTCTCATTATCGTGGGTGGTTGATAAATTGTTAAAAAAAAATAAACCGTTTTAAGGTGAACGTTTACAAATTTTAATATTTTTCCAACATTTCTGTTGTTTTTTTATTTTTATTTCGTCCTTATTAGAAGGATAATGATAAATAATGTGATGAATAGAGTAAAAAACGTGTATTTTTTCTACTTAAAAAACCATAGAAAAACATATTTTTTATTTTCTTTTTAAATCAAATATTTTCATTGTCTTGATTAACAGTAATCCTGGTATTGTTTACTTTTTCTCTGTATAATTTTTGACATCCACAATAATTGCCCAACGTCAAGTGGTTGGTTATTAAGTTTAGTAGGCTTCAGTGCTACACTAAGGATGAGGGCGGGGGAGGCAACCAACGCATTTAAATTTTCTAAAGATTCGCTTTTGGTTTTCTTTTTTCAGTTTATTTTTCGAGGGGCTTTATTATTTAAGGATTTATTTTATAATTAATGATAATAAGACTATTATACCTATTTTGTACGAATATTCGAAATATTTTCAAGTAAATGACCTCTTGTAAGCAAAAGCAAATTTTCAACATAAATTTTCATTTTTTTTGTTTTTGTTTTTGTTTTTGTTTTTCTTTTCTCATATTTACAAGGATTTTTCATGTATTTTTTCTTTTATTACTTGTTGTAAGAGAAGCTTTCATACGCTTAATTTATCACAGGAATTAATGAGTCTACGTGCATTGCATATCGATTTCGAGGGAAGAAAATTCGTAAAAAAAAGACTTTTTTGTGGCATTTTTCAGATGTTGAAAAACCCCTTAAACAATGCAAAAGAAATTCTGTTTTCTTAACACAACATCACGTAGTGTGGTAGATGAGACTTAAAAATTACCCAGAACATGTTAATTACATGGTCAAATTGTCAGGCAGTAAGGATTTGATATAAAAAAAAAAAAAATATTTTTAAAGGAGACAATTAAAAGCATATGGAGGTGATGTGAAATACGCAGGCTGCCCAAGTATATGCAGTAAGAATATACAGAGGCCATTTTTTTCTCCGTCACTCCTCTAGGGTGCATATTGGCTTTCCACAAAGCATCCAATGCTTTGTTTCAGTTTCTTTAATCAATTTGAACTTTCAAGCTAAGCAGATGATTAATTCACTGTAGCACCCTACACATGATGGTGTAGTGGTGAATATCCTTGCTAATTGGTGGTGATCTTTACTTTAGCATTGTAATTTTTTCCCAGTAGGTGGCGTTTTTTCCTGATTATTCGTTTCATTGCTTTGATTCAGTATTTTCAGGCTTTCCTTTATTTTTAGTACTAATGATTACTCGATTAGACCATGAATGAATGAAGTTGAGATATATGTGGGAAGTGACACTATTTTGTGATAAGCACTAGCGAGTACAAAAAGAATCCTCAAAATTATGATTCATGGGTAAAAAACCAGTTTGTTCTGCCTTGATCCACTTATAAGTTAATAGCTTAGATGAATTTTAACCGAATTTCGATTTCTAATATGAAAAGAGCAGAAACAGAAATAACTATGAGGTTTGTCCAATATTACGAGATATTTAAGGGATATCTCCGTATTAACATAAGATCCCTGGGGAGTTTATATAGGGTGGGCCATTTAAAAGTTTAAATTTAAAAATGTAATAAAACAAAAACAGTTTTGAAATATTGCCAAATTTAATTTTTTGGTATGAAGTACAATTGTTCCGGTTAGAAATGAAATATTATTTCATTCATATGGCTTCATCGTCTGGCCTCACAGTACCCCATTCGATAGGACATATTTTCGAGAACTTTTTCGAGTGTATGGCATCATATCTCGGCAATGGCATCACGAATGTTGGCCTTCAAATGCTCGATTGCCTCTGTTTTGTTGGCATAACACTTGTCAACATCAACTAACATCATCGTTTCGGCTAATAAAACGGCGGTCAAACGTTTGACGCAATTGTGGCGAAGTGTGGCAAGTTTCACCATCCTGTTGAAACCCAATATCGTTCACATCAATAACATGAAGAGCGCGCACAAATAAATCGGTACTTATGGTGCGATGCCTCCGATGCCTCCGCTCCACAAGCCACACCAAACAGTCACTCATTATGGGTGCATTGGCTTCTATCAGACCACGTTTGGGTTTTCAACTTTGCTTACTTTCATCTTGGTAGGTACCAAAAATGAGCTTATCCGAAAAGATGCTTCTTTTTTTTGGTCCGTTGGTCCATCTAGCGAAGCGAAAACGAAGCGGAGACCTTCACGCCAAATTTGAAGTGTACTAGTGCGGGAAATGTTCAATTCTTCAGAACGATATTGAGTTGATGTTGATACATTCTGAAACACACTTTTAGCCACAGCGCGATATTTTCGGGTGTACGCACTATGCGAGCACGCTTACGTCTTGGCGCATCAACAATGGAATCAGTTTCAGGAACTTTAGCCACAAACTTGCGTATACCGGGCACTCTTGTTCCTTCTCTGCAACCAAATTTTGTACATTTTCCTTCATTTTCCGACCAATTGTCTTTGTTTTGGAAATAAATTTCCAATAATCCCAACGTTGCTCAAACTTAAATCGATTTATTTCGTTCAGTGGAAATAATTACTGGTTCAAATTTAAGCCGATTAATGGCCCACCCATGAAACTTGGGTGCCCCTGGATGACATAGCAAGACATTCGACGGTTATCCTTACTTGAGTTCATGGACATGAGGACATTAAAGGTAACTGCATGATAGATGCACCTGAGCAGACAAAAAACCACTTTGGATCCGAACAGATCAATTGGAAACATTGGCGCTCCTCTTTGGCAGAATAGACGATTATTGTCACGAAAATTTCGCCAAATGACGATTAAACGACGAGGAAATGAACCAGAAGGATCTGGCCACATCTGAGTTACATGCGAGGTTATTACTGACCGTTGGGCTGTTAGCAGACATGCTTAAAGGATGGGAATTTGTTATAATTATTTTTGCAGAAGTTGCAGTGATGAAGAAGAGGAGAAGTCTGCAGAACACCTTCTTTGTTACTACAAAACAAAATTCGACGATTTGAATCTTTTAATGCTTGTTAGGATGAGATTCATCGAACTGCATTAAATGTCTTGTCTTCATTAGGGCAACTAAATGGTAAACTGTTGCCAGACATTAGCTGTGAAGATGATTGTGTAGTAATGGGCATATGGTAAAATTTGAACCCAGTGATCCGATTATTCTAACCTATCCTGTGTTTACTTAAAATAAAATGCTACTTTGCTTTTGAAAGTCCATTGGAAATTGACAGCATTAGTAGGTTTTTTAGTGAAACAACTCATGGAAAAATCCTTTTGTTCTATAAAACAAAAAAATACATTCCAAAATAATTCTTATGATACCGAACTATCTGGACTTTTTGTAAATGCTGACCCTATCTACTTATAAGATGCAAGTAAATGATTTTTTGTTTTTTTTTACACACATATCTACACAAAAATTTATTTTGGTATTCCTATCAAATAGTTAGTCTTTTCTCACTTTGGATTCTTTTAACAAAAAGTTATTGTAAAACTATGTTTTGGTACACAAACAATTAGAAAATTTTCCGTTTTTATTATTTATTATTTTCATAAAACATTAGATTAGTCATTGAAACAAAAATATATAAAAAAAATCAAGCGAATACGTTCGTTTGATTAGATTTTTCCATTAAACCTCACCCAGAAAAAAAATTGTTGTTTAAAGAACATCTACAAATTATTATTAAAAGAATCACATTTAGCACTTGAAATAATTAACTAAAGTTTAGAAAAAAATTAGAGTAAAATAAACAACAACAACGACGACAGTTTTACGAGTAATAGTAAAAGTTTTAAAATAATTTCACAACGACTTAATTGATTTATCTGATAGCAATTTATGTGTGTACCCTGTACAGTACAACTGATATACGACAAGTGGTATGTATAACGATTTGAAACAAGAATTTTAACACTTGAAAAATCAATTAAAAAATAAGAATAACTTAGGAAATTATCGTTCTAACAACCTAAATAATTTCAAAGTATAGGAATCGAATATATTGTTACGTTTTTACCTTTTAAAAAACGCTTATTAAATGAGTTCGTGGATTGCAATTAAAATAGAAATAAACTCGTGTTTGGTTTGGAATAAATTATAATTATTTAACACATTTTTAACCATTTCATACTGCATACACAAATACTCTTTATTATTCTATTGTAAAACAATAACAACTATTACACAGATCATCCAACACGATCGTTGTTACAACTTAGGTTTGATCACGATCTCTTCAACCAGAGCTTATCCACACTAAACTCTTTTTACACTGAATTCAAACCAAGAAACTCTACTCGCTGAGTTAACACATTTAAACTGGTTGAGTAAACAATACTTCGAAAGCACTCGAACTTCTCGATATTTCAGGTGGATTCCATTTATTTACTTTTCTTTCTTTTTTCTTCTTGTAAACAGTTGTGCCAGATAAATAAAACATAAAATCGTCAAAATTCTATTTTTGAGACTCAAAATCGCCAATACGACGATAAATCGTCAAATCTGGCGCCACTGCTTTGGAAGCAGTTCAATGGTGAACAATTTGTTTGTTTCAGTGCTTTTGTGTCGTTGTTGTTTCTATTTGTTTCGTTGTCTGCTTGCTTTGTTGTTGTAGTTTATTTTTATGTGTAAACAAGCACGTAGTTATTTTTGTGGATTTTGTTTATATTTTTAACAATATAGCAAACGACAGCGGGCGGTTCCCAAGCTTGATTTTCGTAAATTACGATAAATTAGTGCTTGTCTTTAATCGCAGTTTTTCATAATCGCAATTACGATTTAAGAAAAGGTCTGTTAATCGCGAATATTGATTAATCGCAGTTTAATTAAAACAAAACTAAAATTTCCGCTATGCTACAAAGCCCTATGAACGACAATACAAACTGATTTCTTTAATCTATCGTCGTCTGTTCTGCCTAACAGAAACACCGATGCTCTCAATCGATCCGTTCGGATTCAAAGTGGTATCTGTCTGCTCAAGTACATCCATCAGATAAGGGTCAGCATTTACAAAAAGTCCAGATCGTTCGGTATCAAAACAATTTTTTTGGAAAGTATTTTTTTGTTTTATAGAACAAAAGGATTTTTCCATGAGTTGTTTCACTAAAAACCTACTAACGCTGTCAATTTCCAATGGACTTTCAGAAGCAAAGTAGCATTTTATTCTTAAGTAAACACAGGATAGGTTAGAATAATCGGATCACTAGGTTCAAATTTTACGATGTGTCCATTACTACAAGATGGTCCTCACAGCTAATGTCTGGCAAGGGTTTACCATTTAGATGCCCAAGGCATTTAATCCAGTTCGTTGAATCTTCTCCTAACAAGCATTGAAAGACTCAAATCGTCGAATTTTGGGTAGTGACAAAGAAGGTGTTCTGCAGACTTCTCCTCTTCTTCACCACTGCAACTTCTGCAAAAATAATTATAAGAAATTCCCATCCTTTAAGCATGTCTGCCAACAGCCCAACGGTCAGTAATAACCTCGCATGTAACTCAGATGTGGCCAGATCCTTCTGGTTCATTTCCTCATCGTGTGATCGTCGTTTGGCGAAATTTTCGTGACAATAATCGTCTATTCTGCCAAAGAGGAGCGTCAATGTTTCCAATCGATCCGTTCGGATTCAAAGTGTTATCTGCCTGCTCAAGTACATCTATCATGCATTTAACATCGATGTCCTCATGTCCATGAACCCAAATAAGGATAACCGTCCAATGTTTCGCTATGTCATCTAGAGGCACCAGAGTTTTATACACAATTCGCGACATCTTATATCGGTTTAGCCACCTATGGGATTAAATTTGAATCAGCGGTTATCTCGAATCTGTCAATAGTTATGTCATTCTATTCTTTTACAAAATTCAGTATATTAACTCCACTGAAAGAGATGAATCGATTTAAGTTTGAGCAACGTTGGGATTTATTGGAAACTTATTTCCAAAAAAACGAGATTGGTCGGAAATTGCAAAAAAAAATAAATAAATCAAAAAAAATTTCAAAAATCATCTTCTCGCATGAAGCTCAGTTTCACTTTGGTGTGTACATTAATAAGCAAAATTGCCGTATTTTGGGCTCAAAAAACCAAAACGTGATCTTACAGAAGCCAATGCACCCATAACGAGTGACTGTTTGGTGCGGTTTGTGGAGCGCAGGCATCATTGGCCCATATTTCTTTGAAAATGAGGATGGTGGAACTATTATTTTAGAGACACCATTCGCACCACTATAACCGATTTTTTGTGCCCGCTCTTCATGGTATTGATGTGGACGATGTTTGGTTACAACACGATGGGGCAATTTGTCACACATCTCATGCCTCAATCGATTAATTGCGTCTAACGTTTGATGGCCTTTTAATTAGCCGAAATACTGATGTCAGTTGGCCGCCAAGAAGCTGCGATATGATACCGTTGCACTATTTTCGGTGGGGCACCGTTAAAGACAACTGAAGGGTACGCCAAATATTTTTTTTTTTTTTTAAATGCTTAAACAAAAACTACTAAATATTTTTTCAAATTTCTTTTTTTATTTGAAAGTCCAATCCTTCCGGTTAATAATCGAAAATAATTTCAAACAAATGGCTGCCTCGGCTGGCCATGCAGTAGCCCACACGATCGGTCCAATTTTTAAGCACATTATCGATTGTGTGCAGCTGTATTTCACCAATGACTTCACGAATATTGTCCTTTAAAGCATCAATTGTCTCTGGCTAGTTGGCGTAACACTTATCTATGACGCCACCCGACAAATAATAGTCCAACGGTGTCAAATCGCAGCTTCGAGGTGGCCAAACGACATCAGCTCTGCTCTGCTAATACGATCTTCAAAAACAGGGCGCAAAACATCGAGAGTATATTCGGCTATGTGGCACGTAGCGCCGTCCTGTTGCTAATATCCTCCTCTTCAATTTTTCTGAACAAAAATTCGTTCAACATGGCCCGATAATCATCGCCATTGACTGTAACGGCCACTCCTTGCTCATTTTCGAAGAAAAATGGCCCAATTATGCCTCTGAACCAAAACCCGCACCCAACAGTGACTCGTCTTGGGTGTATCGGCTTTTCAATGTATGCGTGCGGGTTTTCTGTGCCCCAAATGCGACAATTTTGCTTGCTTACATACTCGCCAAGGTCAAAATGTGCTTCTTTTGATCACATCGCACACTTTCTGCAACATTACCATAATTTTCAAAGTAGTGTCCAAATATTTCACAGCGTTGTTCAAGCTTATACACAACCATATTCGTTCAGCGGAAGGATAGAACTAATTATCTGTCAACTCAGACATGAGCTAAGTGTTACCATTCACGAAATAAGCACTAGTTGAAAAAAAAACGTCAGATTGCGGACCCTTTATTATGCGGACAAACCAAAGACAATTGAGCAGTTGAAGGCCAACATTTGTGATGTCAAGATACGACCCCATAGAGTCGAAGAATTCCTCGGAAGTTGTTTCCGGTCGAGTGGTGTACTGTAAGGCTATCCGCAGCAGCCATATGAATGATATAATATTTCATTTCTAACCGGAACAATTGTACTTCACAACAAAACAATAAATTTGGGAAAATTACAAACCGTTTGTTGTATTGCATTTTTAAATTTTAGCTTTTAAATAGCCCACCCGATATATATGATTAAAACACTCTATGTTTTTATTTTATATTTTAGAATATTTAATAAACAACTTAAATAAGGAAATTTTTTCACAATAAAATACGGAATTAAATAAAAAATTTTAAAAAGTTAATTACTTTGAATTGTTTAGCTTACAAAAGTCTGCGGACGACGGTATTAAACAATGCTTTATAAGTGTGCTTATAACTGATGCAACCAACCTCTTTTTAACCTTACAACCAAGTCCAGTCATCGAATAAACCATTTTTTGGTAATTCTGTTGGCACCTTGGATTAATCATCTATTTAGAGAGTCCGTATGCTCCCTAGAAGAGTGACGGAGAAAAACAACTTTGTGAAGGTATTTCGAACTGCTTTTTTTTACAGAAACAGGGTGTCTGAAATATTTTTAATTTAATCGCCAGATTAAGCTTAAAGTGCGATTATGATTACGATTAAATGGTGCAATTAGTCGCAGTTACGATTACGATCATAATCGATTTGTAATCCCTATAATATATGATATTTTGTTTCTTTTACTTCTTTAAAAAGCATAGGGCCATTAAAAATGAATTCTTAACCAAATGAACCAATTTACTCTATTGAATGCACAATACTTTATTTCATTCTAGTGTGGGATGGAACCGCTCTATACTGGCTGCCATACAATTGTAGTCAATGGCTTGTTTGCCAACATCATCAACTGATTTTCTCACATTTATGTCTTCTGATTTCAATGTGGACTGGTTGCTGTTGTGTTAATACCTACAGATCGTTGTTGTTAATTGAAAGAATCTTGTGCAAGTATTTGTTTGCGGTAAGTTATTTAAGTGCTACTTGCAAGTTAAGTTTGTTTAATGTTATTAAGCGAAAATCGTATTAATATCTGTGGTCAAAATCAGCGTTACCGTCTTGGTCGGATCGGAACAAAATTAGTTTTCCACTAGTTTTTCATTCCTTAAAAACAATTTGGTAGTTTGGGTGCTTTGTTGCAATTTTCCTACACTTAGAGACTGTTTACCCTGCCTTAGCTCATGTTTCAGCGTCTAAAAGACCCATTTTGTTCAATGATTGCCTCGAATTATCTTCAAGTAGATTCAAATATGTGAAGCCATCCTTAATTGTATCAACAAAAATGAAATGCTAACCTCAGCCGAAACTGTGCATTCATCTCCATAACAAAACTGTATGCATTTATGCATACAACTCCGTTTTTTTCTTTTTTTTCAGTTACACACGTTTAAATCACAATAAAACAAAGAAATATATTTTTAATATGAAGGAAACGGCCTTTGTTAGATAGAAAATTTCCTGACATTAGTGTTTAAATATGATTTCTGTCAGGTGGCCGGCACGCCTGGCGCGTGCAAAGCGCAATCTAGAATACCAATTTTCAAAAACTTTTCGAAGCATATGTGGCCGTATATCGCCAATAACTTTTCAAACGTTAATTTCCAGGTGTTCAATTGTTTTTGGTTTATCGACGTGGACAAGTGATTTTACATAAACCTCAAAGAACATAATCCAATAGTATTAAATCACACGATCTTGGTCCATTATATGCAATTACTTTTTTACCAAGATTTTTTTTGTGTAAACCAATTGTAGCGCGCGCTGTGTGGGATGTGGAACCACATATTAACAAGATTAATTACAGTATGAAAAATTTTTAATCGTGTCCCTATACCATTCACCATTGACAGTAACATTCTGACGATCATCGTTTCTGAAGACACATGGACCAATGACTCCGACAGACCATAAAGCGCTTCAAATGATTTCTCTGGATGTAATAATGCTTCGACAAAAAAACCTGTGGATTATCCTCAAAAATTATTTAAATTGCATATGTAGCTTAGTGTAAATGAAATTTAAAATTGATAGTTTCCCTTGCAAAAAAAAAAAATATATTGCTCCGGCTACATACTTCTTCTTACCAGAACCAAATGAACCTTGAGAGTCTTTTCATTGAATTTACATAAAAAAATTTACAGATTTTTACCGACCGCTGAACAAATTTATAAATTTTCTGAAAAAGGTCAGGAAAACCGCAGACTGACGCTTATGACTTGTTCATCGCACTAATTAATAAGTACCTTAAACAATTCACTATGTGATACAGAAAATAAATTCATTTTAGGAATTATGCTCCACATTATTATTAAAGGGTCGGCCAAATAAATTTTGTTTTTGCAAATGTTATAAAAAAAAAAATACTGAATATTTTCTCAAATTTCTTTTTTTATTTGAAAGTACAATCCTTCCGGTTAATAATGGAAAATAATTTCATTCAAATGGCTGCCTCGGCTGACCATGCAGTAGCCTACACGATCGGTCCAATTTTTAAGCACATTATCGATTGTGTGCAGCTGTATTTCACCAATGGCTTCACGAATATTGTCCTTTAAAGCGTCTCTGGATTGCTGGCGTAACACTTATCTTTGACGGCACCCCATAAATAATCGCAATAATCGCAGCTCCGAGGTGGCCAAACGACATCAGCTCTGCGGTTGATAATACGATCTTCAAAACAGGGCGCAAAACATCGAGTCTAGCTTCGGCCGTGTGGCACGTAGCGCCGTCCTGTTGAAACCAAATGTTGCTAATATCCTCCTCTGCAATTTTTGCGAACAAAAATTCGTTCAACATGGCCCGATAACGATAGCCATTGACTGTAACGGCCACTCCTTGCTCATTTTCGAAGAAAAATGGCTCAATTATGCCTACCAAGATCCGCACCAAACAGTGACTCGTCTTGAGTGTATCGGCTTTTCAATGTATGCGTGCGGGTTTTCTGTGCCCAAATGTGATAATTTTGCTTATTTACATACGGAGCTGACAGTGCTTCTCTTCTTCCAAAATTCGTACGCAATTTTCGCACACATTCTGCAACATTACCATGATTTCCAAAGTAATGTCGCAATATTTCCCAGCGTTGTTCAAGCGTATACACAACCATATTCGTTCAGCGGAAGGATAAAACTAATTATCTGTCAAATCAGAACTGAGCTAAGTGTTACCATTCACCAAATAAGCACTAGTTGCAAAAAAAAAAACGTTAGGTGGCGGACCTTATATTTCTTACTTCTCGCGTAATAGACTTCATACTTAGTTGCCATTTCTCAATTTACATACTTTAAACAGGGTTGTGTTTTCAATTCGACTCAATTCGACTCAATTGTGCTAATTGGGCAATTTATAACCCTTCTGCAACCCTTGGATATGTGCCATTTCTATGATCTTTTGGGTGAATATGACCCAACAATATGTCCCAACAATGTGGAAGGAAAAAAATGAATTTTATTATTTTCTTTTAAAAGCATAATTTTCGTCCCTCTAATGGATAAATTCAAGTTTAACGTTCATATCTTATAATAAAAGGGAAAAATTATGAGTCTGAAAACCAATGTTGGGTCAATTTGATCCAAGGATTGCAGAAGGGATAAATTTTGATTTTGTATGCTAAGTTGAGATCAATTAAGGCCTTAATTGTCCAAAATTTCTTAATTGGCAATTAAAGCTTATGCGTGAAAACGATATTAGCTTTGAAGTTAATTAATTAAAATACTTAATAATTTTGTCAATCAGATTGGCTTTTTATTAGATATCAATAACGTTGTTAAAAAGATATGGCCTGGCTCAATTTGACTGTAAACCATTGTATGTGTAATTGTGGAGACTACATTTCTGAAATATTAAATTGTACTCTTTTAAGCAAGTTTTTATTAGAGATTTTATTTCAGATGCTCCACTTTTACGCGGTACTCAATTGCTTTATATATGTAAATATTTTCAAATTGAAAACTTTTATTTTTTATGAATTAATTCCTGGGTTTCCCGCATATAAAACCTGGGAAAGCGGGAAATGAAAGTTGAATTTCCCATGAATTCCCGGGAAGGGTTTCCTGTGGAAAAAACCCTACTCTAAGCATACAGTTCTGTGAGTAGAATACATCCTAAATCAATTCTTTCTTCAGTCGACTTTAGTGGTTATTACTTTGATCGGTTTTAAAATGTATGTATTTTTTTTTTTTTTTTGTTAATTACTTATTTTTAATTAAGGCCTTAATTGTTCAAAATTTTTTAATTGGCAATTAAAGCTTATGCGTGAATACGATATTAGCTTTGAAATTAATTAATTAAAATACTTAATAATTTTGTCAATCAGATTGGCTTTTTATTAGATATTCATAACGTTGTTAAAAAATATAGCCTGGCTCAATTTGACTGTAAGCCACTGTATGTAATTGTGGCGACTACATTTCTCAATTATTAAATTGTACTCTTTTAAGCGAGTTTTTATTAGAACCCTACTGTAAGCATGTAGTTCTGTGAGCAGAATAAATCCTAAATCAATTCTTTCTTCAGTCGACTTAAGCGGTTATTACTTCGATCGATTTTAAAATGTATTCATTTACTTTGTTAATTAAATATTTCAATTAACTTCTATATTAAAAAGTGCTTAAAAGGTCGACATTAGCAAGTAGACAAGTATGATCCTTTTAACACAAAAGATGATTCTTAGTTGTAAATTCAAAATAACTTTTCTTTGCATAAAATTTCATAAAAAATTTCTTTCATAACATGCCATTAGAACAATAATTATTACTAGAAATCTTTTCAATCTCTATGCCACTTAATTTATTTCATAAACATTTATAAAATATCTTCTAAATATCACCTTATCATCAACAGATAGAACCGTAAAGATATTTTCCAACAGAATCATTATTATGCCGATAGAAAATATGTAAAAACATTTTGTTGAACATTCTAATTGACAATATAATCAATAAAATTTGGTTTTTTTTATTTATCAAATGCCGACATTGATAAAAACTGGAATACAAATGAAAGAATAACAACAGAACCTTCAATAGTGGTAATGACAAGATTGACAATGTCTGGCGGCATCTTATAAAAATCATCCAAAAATCTAAAAAAGAAAACTCATACCCACACGGTCATAGATATACACCTTTTCAAACACACGTTTTCTTTTCTTTCGTTTTATTCTATTGCCTATGCAATAATAGACTTGTTCGTATTATTTGTTCGAACATACGATGCTTTTCTTATCACCTGTTCAGCCAATAATGATGACATTTTATCGTTATATGAAATAGGCTCACATTGAATTGAATACGAATGTTAAGGCATACTTACATACATATGTACGTTTGTATTTGAGTGTTAAATTTGTAAGATGTGTTTATCTGTTTGTATTGGTTACAATATGTTTGTAGTCGCGTATCATTATATCAATAAATCTATATTCTTACAAAGAATATTATAGAACCGATATACATATGTATCATGTTTGTATATAAAAATTAATGTGTATTTGTATGTTTGTTGGCTTGTACCTTATGGATAGCCAAGCGGCTGAACCTATTTTCTTTAAATTTTTACAGTATCTCTCTGTAGGGTAAATAAATTTTAAAAATTCCAACTGGGCGATACCCCACGTCCATACAAAGTGAATATTTATGTTTCGATATCTCCAAAATGGTAATAGAAGAATTATCTAAATTTGGTCCAAATATATTCATAGGCAAGACAAATCATCAGTCAAAAAGTGGGCGGGGTTAGACAAGTAGGCGTGGTTCCTACCACACAAACTAAATATTGATTTCCTTTATACCTTGAGAGTAGATAAAGCTAAAGTTGCAGTATTTGATCCGAATGACTTCATTGTCAATGCAAGTCATCAGCTTAAAAGTGTGCGGATTCGGACAATTAGGCGTGGTACCTCCCATAAAAAGTAAATATTAATTTGTGTATATCTTGAGAACGGCAATAGTAGAAGTTTCTAAATTAGGTTCAAACATCGTCGTGAACAATAAATATCATCGGTAACTGAGCGATACTAAATAAGTGGGCGCGGCACCTTCCAATCATATAAGATATAGGATTTTGTATATTTGGAGAACGACAACTATTAAAGTTTCGTTCTCTATACACATCAGCCAAAAAACTGGATTTTCAGAAATCACTCTGAATAAAAGCTATCAAAAGCGTATACTATCCATTTAAATTTCAACCAGCAGTTATTTCGAATCTGGCAATACTTATGTCATTCTATTCTGTCACAGAATTTAGTATTTTATCTCCACCGATTAAAGTTTGAGCAACGTTGGGATTTGTAGCAAATTTATTTCCAAAACAAACACAATTGATGGGAAATTGCACGAGAGGAGCAACAGCGCCCGGTATACGCAAGTTTAGTGCTAAAGTTCGTGAAACGGGTTTCATTGTTGATGCGCCAAGACGTAAGCGTGCTCGTACAATGCGTACATCCGAAAATATCGAAGCTGTGGCTGAGAGTGTGTGTGAGAATCCATCAACATCAACTAATCATCGTTCTCAAGAATTGAACATTGCCGCGTCATTTTCGCTTCCCTAGATGGGCGAACGAGAAACTGCACGATGATGTCGATCTTGCCAAAAAATATCATCCTTTCGAATGAAGCTCATTTTCATCTTAGTGGGTACGTAATAAGCTAAATTGCCATATTTGCGACTCACGGAATCCAAATGTGGTCTTATAGAAGCCAATGCACCCATAACGAGTGCGGCTTGTGGAGCGGAGGCATTATTGGCCCATATTTCTTTGAAAAGAGGGAGGGCATAACCATAACGGTCAATGAAGAAACCTTCATCATGATAACCTCCCGCTCTCTTCATGGTATTGATGTGAACGATGTTTGTTTTCAACAGTATGGTGTAACTTGCCACACATATCGTGGAACAAATCCATTCATGGCTTTGGTGGCAGATAAGTTGTGACTGGATATTTTCAAGACGTTTGGCATGAGGCGGTCGTGCAGAAATTTAGTGCTTTTGGTCACTTCCCTCGCTTTACATCGAGCATTTTCAGAGATTGCTCTATAGGAATGGTTATAGATGGCATCTCATTCGACTAGTTCGGAAAAAATTCATGCGTACCGCAAGGCTCAGTTCTTTCTCCAACTCTATTTCTAATATTTCTTAATGACTTTCTTCTTCTCACTTCCAAGCCTATCTTCTCTTTCGCACATGACAGCAATATTTGTCATTCATATTCTTTAGATATAAGGTCGAACCGCTTAATCATACATTTTCACGCAGTACTCGTTTTTCCTGTAGAGTTCATCCCTTTGTACTTTAGTATTCAATGAATCACACAACGCTTTACAGAAATTGTTCGATTTTTAGCCGCACCGTACGTTTTTGGAACGATCTTCCCGCGAAAGCTTTTCCTGTCACTTGCAATATAGATAAGTTCACATCAAACGTTCATATACATTACTCCCTCTATCCTTTTTCCCACAATCCATTTTCCTCGTACCAGCACAATGCACTGCATGCGTAAAGGACTTCCCCAGAGTGCTGGCCTTAAGTTAAAAAAAATTAAGCCTTGACTAAAATATGGTATGTTTTGATGTCACGTAGCAGTTGCCAAAAGTATCGGGTGATATTTTAGCAACTTTCTTTTTGGCAACACTGTTTTTTACAGCTCAGCTGTTACTGTTAAACATGTTCAGTTTGGTCTATAATTTAACCATGAATCGACTTATAAACGAATAATGCTTGCAAATTAATGAGTTTTATTATCAAAATTCATTCTCGATTAAGAAAGAGCATCGTGCACTTCTTTCGTTTTATGGTCAGCTCATGACTGCCTGAATGGATACGTGAATAAGCAAAATTGTCGTATTTGGTGTAAAGAGCAACCAGAAGCACTGCAATGCATCCAGAAAAATACTCTTTTTTAAGTGGATTATGGGCCGTTGACATCATTAGACCACGGTTTTTCAAAGACGACGAAAACAGCAACCGTATCGTGCGATGACCACACATTTTTAAAATTTTTTTTGCCCATAATGGAAAATTAGAACTTGGCTGATATGTAGTTTCAACAAGCACTCGAAACAATGGTCCAATCTAGATGCAAGTTCGGTGAACGGTTAATTTACCGTTTGTGGCCGATCAATTGCCTGCCTCAATGGTGCGATTTAATTTTTTGGCTTTCCACAAAGCATCTATTGCTTTGTTTCAGTTTCTTTAATCAATTTGATATTTCAAACCAAGTAGATGATTAATCCGCTGTAGCTTCCTCCATATGATTTTTTTTGTGTAGTGGTGAAGATCCTTGCTAATTGGTGGTGATTTTTACTTGAGCATTGTAATTTTTTCCCAGTAGGTGGCGTGTTTTTCCTGATCATTCGTCTGATGTTTGTCATCATCGCCAGAGGTATGCGAGAAGGGTCAGAGGGGCTCTTTTCTTAATTTTTTTTAGATGGAGTTGAAGCCTTTTTTATTATTGAACATTCGAAACCACAATTAAATTTTTTCTTCGTCGTGTCCTCTGCTGGGGCTCGAACCTGGGCGTTTGTGTTGTTATGCGTGCGCTCTAACCACTACAGCACGCCACCCTTAATATTTTAGATATTTTTTGTGGGACTATGTTAAGGTTCATGTTTACAGGGACTAGCCCGAAACGGTTGAAGAAAATATTCTTGAGATATCGGTCGACATGTTGAAGAAAGTATGCTAAGATGTGACCCAGCTTATGAACCATTTGAGGAGTAACTGCGTTCAACATTTACATGAAATCATCTTTAAATATCGAATTAAATAAATCGCTCCATCGACTAAAACAAAGATTTCATACATTTCTCTAAATTTTATGTGTTTTTTTTTATAAATCAAATCCGAAAGTTCTTAAAAAGTCGCCCGATATAACTCACCAAATTTAAAATCACAGCACGTATGTAGTCACGCAACCGCCATGAATTAGTGGCCTATAATAAAGGGTCCGCCATCCAACGTTTTTTTTTCAACTAGTGCTTATTTCGTGAATGGTAACACTGGGCTCATGTCTGATTTGACAGATAATTAGTTTTATCCTTCCGCTGAACGAATATGGTTGTATATACGCTTGAACAACGCTGGAAAATATTGCGACATTACTTTGAAAATCATGGTAATGTTGCAGAATGTGTGCGAAAATTGCCTACGGATTTTGGAAGAAGAGAAGCACCGTCAGCTCCGTATGTTCGTATCTTGTGAAAAAAGTGAAAGAAACTAGCATCCCCATCGATAAACCAAAGCGTGAAAAGCCAAAAACAGTGCGTACACCCGAGAATATTGCAGGTGTGGCAGAAAGTGTGCGTGAAGCGCCATCAACATAAATTCACCGTCGTTCTCAACAATTGAACATTTCGGAGACATCATTGAGACGAATTTTGCATAAAGACATTGGTATGACGCCATACAAAGTCCAATTGGTTCAGGAGTTGAAGCCAACTGACCATCCAATGCGTTTTCACTTCGCTAAATGGGCCTGCGATCGACTTACAGAAGATGCCGATTTTGCCAAAAAAGTCATCTTTTCAGATGAAGTTCATTTTGATCTTGGCGGGTATGTAAACAAGCAAAATTGTCGCATTTGGGGCACAGAAAACCCGCACGCATACATTGAAAAGCCGATACACCCAAGACAAGTCACTGTTTCGTGCGGATTTTTGTCAAGAGGCATAATTGGGCCATTTTTTTTCCAAAAATGAGCAAGGAGTCGCCTTTGCAGTCAATGGCGATCGTTATCGGGCCATGTTGAACGAATTTTTGTTCACAAAAATTGAAGAGGAGGATATTAGCAACATTTGGTTTCAACAGGACGGCGCTACGTGCCACACAGCCGAAGCTACACTCGATGTTTTGCGCCCTGTTTTTAAAGATCGCATTTTCAGCTGCAGAGCTGATGTCGTGTGGCCACCTCGGAGCTACGATTTGACACCGTTGGACATTTATTTGTGGGGTGCCGTCAACGATAAGTCAGATACAATTGACGCTTTATAGGACAATATTCGTGAAGCCATTGGTGAAATACAGCTGCATAAAATCGATAATGTGCTAAAAAATTAGACCGATCGTGTAGGCTACTGTATGGCCAGCCGAGGCAGCCATTTGAATGAAATTATTTTCCATTATTAACCGGAAGGATTGTACTTTCAAATAAAAAAAGAAATTTGAGAAAATATTCAGTAGTTTTTTTTTATAGGATTTTCAAAAAAAAAATTATTTGGCGGACCCTATATTAAAGTCCTTGGGGCGGCTTAAATATCTGGAGATAGCGAAATGATTAATTTCTCAAAATTCATACTGCTATCGCCAGTTTATTTCAACAGTATCATATCTCATATGTCTATGTTGCAA
This sequence comes from Wohlfahrtia magnifica, assembly GCA_023159175.1. Classification (NCBI taxonomy): domain Eukaryota; kingdom Metazoa; phylum Arthropoda; class Insecta; order Diptera; family Sarcophagidae; genus Wohlfahrtia; species Wohlfahrtia magnifica. Next base: position 6,332,137 of record JAKWBJ010000539.1, read on the forward strand.
AAAAGGAGAGCTATGAGTTTCCAATTTATTTTTATAGCGGCACCTAATTTCCAGTATTTAGGCACCTTAATTAAAATCACCACATAGCTAAACAATTTCGAAAAAAAGAAAAAAACTCAATTAAAAAGAATAATATTTTCTCATAAAGTTTGCAGAGTCTTAGCGTAAGACTACTTGAGTGTTGCTTAATTTTAAGGATTATTTCTTTTAATTTTTTTTTCATATTTTGGAGGGAAATGAACTGGTAAGACTGGAGAAAGAAAAAAAGAAATATAAATATTTATGTACATACATATGTATGTATGTATATACGCGTACATGACCTAAAGTATATATAAAATGTTTTTATATAAAGACAGAAAGTATATAGAAAAAAGTAGTATATTTTTAGGGATGCGCAAGCGCTGTTTTTAAATCTTAAATAATAAATAAATACTTTTGGGGTAAAAATAATAAAAAAAATTAAAAAATATTTTCGTTTTCTTATCAAGTTTATGTTATTAAATTAAGTAAGAAAATATACATTTTTTATTATCTTAAGCGCATTGCTTGCTAAACTGCATTTAAACAGAAAAATCGTTACGGTTTTATGATGCCATTTAAATAAGTGTCTAATCAACTATTATAAGGAATAAATGAAATGAATTTGGAAAAAAGAAGAGAAGAATCATAAACGGAAATATCAAGTTGACATTTTATACCGGAAGTCAAGGTAAAGCAAATCACAAGTGACATTTAAAGAAATCCTATTGTTACTCAACAACATCCCAAAATTATGCTATAGAAACGTTGGTGGTATTATAACAATGGCAATCAGGATGATGATGATGATGATAATAAACGTATTTTTGTATTTCTTTGGTGGCCCATTATCATCGACATCAGACTTCAACTCATCATTAGTAAAAGGGCACAAAGCGTTTCTTTAAAAATTAAAAAGGTGTCAGTAAAAAAAAAAAAATATGAAAAAAATAGAAGAAAAAATTTTCTGAAGATGATTTTTAACACAATTTTATAAACGTAACTAAAAATTTAAAAACTGAATGATTTTTTGAAAACATTTTTTTGTTTCTTTGTCAGGACAACGACACAATTTACATGCTTAAAAATCATTCCATATTAAAAGACAACCATCCAGGCCATCGCATATTCCACGCTGTAGATTTTCTTTTTCTCTCTGAGGTCTGTATGTAATGACATGTCCCACTGCAGTAACCTATACTTTCATTATAAAACAAACGAATGTACTGCCACTGATTTTGATGATGTCATACTTTTTATCGTTATTTTTAGCGTCGGAGATTTTTTAATGTTTCCTGTTTCAACCATCTAAACACTCCACATGACTCTCTGTATGTCCTGTACTCAAAAAGTCGTAGTGGAAAAAAATTTAAGTTTTTTTTTGCATACTTCGACGCATGTGGTTATTTTGTTTTATAAATATTTATGGAAGAATTAAAAAAAAATAAAAAATTTTTGTTGCCTCTGTTATCCTTTTAAAAAAAGTACCACAATATTTATTGATTTTGTTGCCCCATACCTACTGCGAAAATGTCCGGACAAATCAAATGCAGACTTTAAATTATGAAATAATTGTTGAAAATTTATTAAATTATTTGAAAAAATTTATGTCTGCAATAGAAAACTAATAGGAAATTAAAATCATTAAATCATATAACCAAACAAGAATCTTATTTTCCCGGGGAAGTTCAAGAAAAAGGTGAAAAAATAAGGGAACACTGCTAGCTCGATTCTAAAGAATGACTAAGTACGAGGACAGATTGACATTGAAGCTACCTAGCGCTAGATGGCATCACAAACACAGAAACTTTTTCTTTCTTTGCTGTAGTCGTTTGAAGTAAGCAACTTTTGTGTTTCTTGGAAAATGGAAAAAAGTGAATTTCGTGTAGTGACTAAACACTATTTTTTGAAAGGCAAAACGGCGAAAGAGACAAAAGAAAAGCATGATAAACATTACGGCGAATCTGCTCCGTCAGATTATGTCGTAAAATATTAGATTGCTGAATTTAAGCGGGGCCGAACAAGCACTGCAACAATACCATCAACAGGAAGAAGAAAATATCAAGAAAATCCTCGATATCGTTATGAATGATCGTCGGGTCAAAATACGTGAGATTGCTGAAATGGTGAACATATCATATGAACGTGTATTTAACATTTTGCATGAACATTTGCATATGAAAAAGCTATCGGCAAGATGGGTGACGCGTTTGCTCAGTGTTGAACAAAAACGAATTCGACAGATTACATCACAGCAGTGTTTGGACATGATAAAGCATAATCCTGCTGATTTTTGGCGTAGATTAATAACTGTTGACGAAACGTGGGTCCACCACTACACACCTGAAACCAAAAATCAATCAAAGCAATGGGCGAAGACAGCGAAATCGGCGGGCAAGATTATGGCCACTGTATTTTGGGATGCACACGGAATATTGCTCATCGATTATCTTGAAAAGGGATCCACAATCACAAAAGAGTATTATCGTGCATTATTGGATCAATTGGTTGATGCAATCAAGGAAAAACGGCCACATTTAAACAAGAAAAAAGTGCTCTTTCTTCAAGACAACACACCAGTTCACACAATATTAGATATGATGTTAAGACTAAACTACGAGAAATCCACTTCGAATAGGTTGATCATCCACCTTATAGTCCAGATTTAGCCCTTAGTGACTTTTTTCTGTTTCCAAACTTAAAAAAATGGCTCGCAGGAAAAAGATTCATCTCAAGGGAAGAAGTGATTACCGAAACTAATGCGTATTTTGACGAGTTCCCAAAATCGTATTCTTCAGATGGTATAAAAAAGTTGTAAAATCGTCTTACTAAGTGTATTGAGCTAAAAGGAGACTATGTTGAGAAATGAATGGTTTTTGAAATAAAAAGTTTTTTTCCTACTTAGCTTCAGTATCAATCCGCCCTTGTACTTACTAATCCAGTTAAAAATGCAAAAGTTTTATCGAAACTATTTGCAAGAAGTTTTGGAGGAGTTTAGCCACTAACCAAATTCGAAAAAGTATCGATTACTTGCTTAATATATTTTATAGTGATCGTGCTGTTAAAAGGATTCTTGTATATTTCAACGTAAACAATTTTTTTTTTCGGCCGGATTTTATATCAGCACTGCTTCTTAATGCGTCATATCGTGACGGTATTCTTCCATCTTGCTGGTAGATTGTTAATCCCTAAGAAAGGTGTGGATAGGAATACTCTGATAATCATAGCTTTGACACTAGAAAGCTATGATTATGAGATTATGATTAATCACCTCCTACTAGAGCTTCTAAAGTCCAACCATTTGCTGAGCGTGTGTCGCTGTGGTGTAGCAGTTAAGATACCCGCCCACCAACCAAGAGGCCTTCGGTTCAATACCATATCAGACAGTCTGAAAAAGAAAACAATTTTCTATAGCGGTATCACCTCATAACATTAGTTAAGTAACTGGCTATGAGTACTACTGCTATTGAAAACTTCTCTAAAAATGGGTGCACGTGTACCTTCAAAGAATATTATGGGAATTATAAAATAGACTAGGGTAACCTCTCCACGTTGCTGGGAGGCTTTGCTTTATACCTGCTTTTTGACTGACCTTAACTGTTACACTGTTCTCTACACATGCAAAATTTTATATTTTTTAATAATGGCTTGTATTGACTGTCAAGTTATTTAAATCTAATTTAGAAACTTCAACTCTAACCATTCTTAAGATATAAAAAAAAAAATATTTACTTTGTATGGACCATGCCCACTTATTCGAATCCGCTCACTATTTAACTGATGGTTTGTACTAGGGAGATCGAACAGTTACTATACGAACGGTTTTAAGAAGATTTCTTTTTAGTTATCCCGAATACGGTTTTTTTAAATGTCCATTTTTCGAATACCGAATATACAGGTTATTTTAACACGAATAACCGGTTAATTTTCACATGTTCTTATATTTTTTTATTGCCAATATGCTCTTCGTTTATGTTTCTTTTTTTTCAATTTAATATTTAACGTCTTATTTTTGTACTGTATGTGACAGCCATAAATGTCACACAAATAACGTGCAAACCATGGTAGATCAAATATTATATGCATACTTGAGCAACAATAACTTTTTCTCCTTTCCTGTAAATAACTATTCATTTTTTATATATGAAGAATGATGATCAACTAGACTCATTGAAAGACACCTACAAACGCAGATGTTTTTCAAGCGTAAATACTCATAACCAGCCTCTAGCAATGTTGTGAGGTGATACTGCTGTTGAAAATTGTTGAATGGTGTGGACTGTGATTGAATTTCCTCTTTGATAGGCGGGTATCTTACCTAACATACCACAATGGCACGCACTATCAAATACGTAGTGCATGCATTTATGTTTCTACACATGTCCTCTAAAGTGTGAAAATATTTGCAAGTTGATTAAAAGGATAAGTCTGGATATTATATTGATTGTCCTTGAATACTAAGCTGAAAAAGCTCTTTGACACAAGGAATTATTAACCACATTAAATAGGTTTATGAGATTGATGTTATTGTGCAGCAAGGAAAACTTGATTCTATTTCAAGCAGTCTCTAGGTGCTGGCAAGTAGAACTTTTTTTTTATAAGACCAGCACCCAGGGGATGGCCCCTACTTATGCAGTGCATTGTGCTGGTACTAGGAAAATAGGTTATTGGAAGGAGGACAGAGGGAGTAGTGTTTATGGACATTAGATTTAAATTTACTCATGTCGTAGGTGGCAGGAAATACTTTCGCCGGAAAATTATTCCACAACCGAACAGTGCGACCAAAGAACGAATTCTCCCTATAATGCGTTGTACGATTTACTGGACAATCAATTACAAAGGGATGCGCTCTACGAGAAATACGAGTACTACGTAAAAATAAATGATTTTTGGGAATTAATTCCTTAATTTCGTTAGAACACATTCCGTTATAGTACCGATAGAACAATGAACACACGCCACATTGCGACGGTGCTCCAATGAATCGATAGAGTTGGCTACTCTACCGTCATTGATGAGGTACGCGGTCGAGAAGCTCCAAAATAGACTTTGAAGCACCGGCCCATACATGAGAGTTGTAATCCATTTTGGGTCGGATATAGGTCTTGTAAATATTAAGGAGATCAGATGGAGTGAAGTATTTCTTGCACAGTCTCAAAAAACCAAGGCACTTGAATGCTTCTTTAGACACTTGAAATATGTGATCATTCCAACGAACGTAACAGTGAATTCTCATGCTCAGAACATCAAGAGCATCCGGTTCCTCAATATCCACATTACCTATTGACACAGATGACAGCATACGATCACGTCTGTGTGTTAAAAAACAACATTGAGTCTTACGTGCATTAAAATCGACCCTGTTCGCACGACCCCACTCGGAGACCTTCGCCAGGCCACTTGTAAGTGTGACGCTATAAAAAATAAGCCACTGGATGCAGTATTAAGACGTTGCGGTGTCGAAAAAGAAATGTTCGTTAAGGCCCTAAAAACCAAACGTTGTTCTAGCATTCTTATTTTCTAGAAACTACAACATGGGACAAAAATTTATCGATTTTATTCGCCAATGCAACTAGAATTGAGTAAATTTTTATTTTAACAACAAACCGGTTATTCGGTTATTTGATAAATTTGTAACCGAAAACGGGTTTTTATAGAATTCCAATTTTTCGAATTATTCGATAACTAGTTTTTGAAAAAAGTCGAATAATCGATCTCCCTAGTTTGTACTTTCTAAAATGTCATGTAGACTATATTCAGAACTTTCAATTCTTATCATTCTCTAGAATATTCAATTTGTATGGGAGCTGTCACACTCATTTATTCAATTTCGCCCATATTTCTACTGATGATTTGTATTAACTACTAAGTTATTAGACCAAATTCAGAACCTTCCACTGTTACCGTTGCAAACATATTAAAAAATCAATATTTTCTTTGTATGGGAGCTGCTACTCCTACTTATCCAATTCGGCTCAATTTTTAACTAATGATTTGTATTGACACAAAGTTATTTGAGCCAAATTTAGATACTCTTTCTATTATCGTTTTGAAGACATGGACATAAAAAAACAAATTTTATTAGGGTGTGACACGGTCCAGGTGAATAATAGTGAAGTCACACACCAAATGAAAGCTTTTTACATATGTTTGTTATATAAAATTTTTTAAATATTTTCTAACTCACACAATGCTTAAATGCTGTAAAAAATTCGTTTTCAAGTAAAACTTATGCAAAACAAAGGATATCACTCTAACGTCAATAGCCCACGAACCAATGGACCTACAAAAACCGCATATATATTAAAACCTTGGTATTGAATTCACCTTTCGTGTGCTTACAAAATAAATTCGAATAAAGCAGAAGTTGCCGATTTTGCGAAAAAAAATCATCTTTTCAGATGAAGCTTATTTTGATCTTGGCGGGTATGTAAACAAGCAAAATTGTCGCATTTGAGGCACAGAAAACCCGCACGCATACATTGAAAAGCCAATACACCCAAGACGAGTCACTGTTTGGTGCGGATTTTGGTCCAGAGGCATAATTCGAAAATGAGCAAGGCGATCGTTATCGGGCCATGTTGAACGAATTATTGTTCACAAAAATTAAAGAGGAGGATATTAGCAACATTTGGTTTCAACAGGACGGCGCTACGTGCCACACATCCGAAGCTACACTCGATGTTTTGCGCCCTTTTAAAAAAAAAAAAAATTATTTGGCGGACTTATATGAATGGCACATTCACAGGACCCATTTCTTTTTTTTTTGTTTTTGGTTTTGCACATAGACGTAGAGGTGATAAAAGCGCCGAGTCATCCTTAACAATGCAAATATTGTCGAGCCAAATACTCTTGATGTTCTTTGCATGAAAATTCATTGCAATGTTAACTGACAACGAACACACTGTTCGAGTGTCTTGTGGATCACATATGTTTATATCGGGTGTACATTTAAAGGTTTGCCAATTTTGAACTGACAACACTGCTTTATTTGACAACCATTTTAACAGCTAACACCACCGCCAAATCGGTAAATGTGTGCTGGAACACAAATTGATATTGACATTCAAATTTGGGTACCTAAATAGGCAGAATTGTCGCGTTTTGAATGAGGATAATCCACAAGCTGACATCTAAAAACCATTATTTCTACAGAAAATTATGTTTGGTGCGCCTTATGGGTGGGCGGAGTCATTGGTTCATATGCCTTCAAAAACGATGATGGCAAAAATATTACTATCAATGGTAAACGGTATCTCAATTAGATGGCAATAATCTTGCTGACGTGTGATCCCAACAGGACGGAACCATATGCCACACAGCTCGAGCTACAAATGATTTACCAAAAATATTTCACGTAATAGTTCAAATATTTGGCCACCCAACTCGAGAGCTAAGCCCATTGGATTAATTTCTTTGGGATTGTGTAAAGTCACTTGTCTACGACGATAAACGTATACAGTTGAACACCTGGAAATCACCATTAGAAGAGTTATCGGCGAAATATAGCTGTAAATTGATATTCAAGGTTGCACCTTTCATGCGCCAGCCTTGGTGGTCACATTGCCGAAATCATATTTAAACATTAAAGTTATAAAACGTGCTATTCAACAAAGCCCGCTTCATTGATATTAAAAACATATTTCTTTGTTTTATTAAACTTGTTTAACTGTAAATAAATACCCGATAGTTGACTGCTTATTACAGAGAAAATTCGTTCTTTGGACGCACAGTTTATTTCTGGAAAATTTATTCTCTTGAAAATCACCTATGACATAGAACCAACATAATCCTCATGCAGTGGAGTAGGGGTCATCACCTACGTGTTGGTTTTATGTAAAAAAGAAATCAAATTTATTCGTATATCGCCCATATATACTCGTATTTTCAAATTATTACTTAACAATTCATTAACTCACTAAACTTTAGTTAAGCATTTAGAAATTATCTGAATTTCAATTTGGAAATTTACAAAATATTATCAGATTTGTAATCATATTTACCAGTTTAAATAAATAAAACAGGTAATACGAGTATGTGTTTAAGTGAAATAGTGTTTCAAGTTTAATTGAATATAAAAACTGAAAGTATACGAGTATGTAAGTATTTTAAATGAAATTATTTTCATTATTATTTCACTAAAAGCTTAATTTCGTTTTATTCTTCTTATAAAAACAGCCAACTATTCTACATACAGATGTGCATATGTGAGTATCTATGGGTGTTTATTAGAGATAAATACGAGTAAAGTTAAGTTGATATTGTACGAGTATTACCCCATCAAAGGAGATACACAATATTACTTGCTGACTGTCGTCAAACACATGTGTAAGCCTGATGATGGTGCTTTAAGTGTTTCATCATACACCCTACACTAGAAAAGGTGAACCCGCTTGCAACTATAATTTCTCGCGTTTTTAGCATGGAAAGGCAAAAAAATGCAAAAGCAAAAGTAACTACAAACACAGAAGAGAGCAAAGGCTTCTTTCTCAAACTATTGCCAAACTATTAAAAACGAATGTTTAGCGATAGGGAAAAGAAATAAAAAAAATATTATTAGCAAATAATTGGTGATATCGTTAAAGTAATTCGCTTTAGATTTTGCTAAAAATTTGCTGTTGATATCACAGAAAAACCTTTGAGACCGAAAGATTTCCTGCCACAAACTCAGCGGCGTGTAAACTGTATGATTTATTTTTCGTTTTGCTTCCAATAGTCGTTTTCAAATGTTTTATCAAAGAAATATTTGCTAAATGTTCGAAGGTGATATTATTATTGAATATTGTGGTCAAGCGGAAATTGTTTCATTCGAATGAAGCATATAAAGGGTGAGCAAATTTGAGGTTAGGTATTAAATTGACTTAAAAAAACATTTCTTTCACAACTCAAGTTTTGTTCATACCAATATAAAATAAAAATATGGGAATATGATGTCGGGCAAAGGTCCACCTCTAGCGCGTTGGCAGACGTCCGCTCTTTTCACAAAGTATTAAACCACATTTTGCAACAAAGCTACGTTTATTTCTTGAATGCAGCGCCGAATTTCAGCTTTCAGAGTGTTATTTGTTTGTAAGCCAGGTCTTTCAAATGGCCTCAGAAAAAATAATACAGCGGCGTTAAATCACCAGAACGAGCGGCCAATTGAAATCGAGAAATTACGCTCGCTGTGTGTCTTGTGGCGCCGTCTTGCTGAAACCAAAGGTCACTGCCAATTGTGGCCACAAAATGTTATCATGGTTCGGTAGCGCAGAGATTTCACGGTGACGGCCTTTCCTTGCTCGTTTTCGAAAAAATACGGTTCGATGATGTCGCCTAACCACAAACCGCACCTTACGGTCACTTTCTTGGAATATAATGGTTCTCCGGTGACTGTTTGAGGATTTTGAGCCCAGTATGCGACAATTTTGTTTGTTAACATAACCGCCTAATTGAAAATGGGCCTCATCACTAAAAATGGTTTTGTTAAAAAATGCGTTGTTTTCTTGCAGTTTTTCAAACAGCCAATTCACAAACGTTCGACTCAAACAATGGGCGGCTGGCTTTAATTCTTGAACGAGTTGAACTTTATAAGCATGAAGATGAAGATCTTTATGCAAAATGTTACGCAAAGTTTCTCTGCTGATGCCCAATTGTTGCTAACATTCCAGGCTCATTCTCAACACTTTGCTGTACAGCAGTTATGTTCGCATCCTACGGCCACTACGAGCGTAGTGCTTTGATCTACTGCCAGCAACAGTACCGTGAGCCTCGAATTTAGTGATTAAATTACGCACATCGGTCTCAGAAGTAGTCCGATTACGAGTAAAAGCTGCTCGAATTTTACGAAGAGATACAGTAAAATTTTCATCATTTTGATAGTACGAGTATGTTGCATCTCACATTTAAAATTTCCCGATATCAATTTGTTCAAACTCCTACCGCAAAGTCCAGATGTTTACCATTGAGTCGGGGTGTTCCACAGGGCTCAATCGTAGATCCTTTGCTCTTTTCATGTCCTGAAATCTTCAGATCAAGCTTTGACACTGTAAGGTTAGATTATATGCTGATGATGTTTAGCTTTACATGAGTGTATGAGAACATTAAACGAGGAACTAGATGTTGTGTACAAGTGGGCTACAGCTAATGGTTTACAAATTAATCCAACTAAATCGAAGAGTTTAATTATTAAGAAGAGATTATTGGGTCGCGATTAAAACCCTGTTCTAATTTTGAACGGTCAGCCTATAGATACTGCACGCTCTGCCAAAAATCTTGGTATATATTTTAACGACACTCTAACTTAGTCTAACCACATTGATATAGCTTGTGGTCGAACGTTTTCAATGCTAAGAAATCTCTGCCAAACTCATCGCTGTACTCCTATGAGAACTAGAACACTCCTTGCTAAATCATATTGTTACAGAAATAAGGTTGGACACCCCAGCGTTTATTACATCCCTAAAATAAATAAACAAAAGCTGCAAGAACAACTATATGTGCTGTTTACAAATAACCAAACCTACAACAACAAACATCAGCAGAGGTAAAGTAAATAAAAATAACACGGCAACAACAATAATTAAGCAGCAAAGAAAACAAGTAACAGACAATAAACAAGCAACAACAAATACTAAGACCTGAAAGAGGTAGATGTTTACATACGCATGGCTACATAAGAACTAAAAAGAAATTAAAAGAAAGAAATGGAATCTTCCTGAAATATCGAGAGTTTCGAGAGCTTTCGATGTATTGTTTACTCAGCCATATAAAAGTACATCGATGCGAACAGAAATGAGTTTAAATAAAGTTAACTCAGCGAATGTGTTATTGGTGCGAAGAGAGTTTATAAGGAGTAAACTCGTGAAGCTAGTAGTGAAGTAAAAGCCAGTTTGGTTGGAGCTAACTCGACAAAGAGAGTTAAGTGTGGATAACCTCTGGTCGAGTAATTGTTGTTGTTTACAAAGTTGTAAACAGACAGAATAAAAATTGTTATTGCCTGTAAAAAGATTACAAGCAGTGGTGCACATAACTGTGTTGAATAAATGATTTTTAATTAAAACCAACCACAGAATTTATTTTATTTCAACTATAATCTACGAACTCATAAAAACAGGTTATTAAAAAGGTAAAAACCTAAAAAAATTTAATACCTACTTTGCTGTGGGTCTGTGAACTATTTGCCAGTTGTGATAGTGAAAGCAAGAAAGAACTCAATGTGGCCTTTAATAATATTGTTCGATATGTGTATGGTCTGCGAAGGTATGACCATATCACCTAGCGCTATGGTATGAAGTTTGATAATTATTTGAGGGTCCGTATTTTACTGTTCATGCATAGGATTGATTATATAAACACATTACCCTGAAAATCTTTATGATCGCTTACACTTTTCGACACTTGACAGGGGTAGAAGGGATCTAACTTTTGGACATCGTTCATTGATTTCTAAATATCATTCTTTCATTGATGCTATCAGTCTCTGGAACTCTATTCCGCACAGATTTCAGGTCATTAGTAACGCACATCAATTCAGGTGATATACTAGTATTATATGTCATCATTCGCATTGAGGATAAATGTATATGAATATAATTTTACTAATTTTTTATTATCATTTTTTTCATTTTTTGTATTTGCATTATTATCTAATGTGTGTGATAATTTTGACTTCATTGAAATTTGTATGCTGCAGGATCTACAATTATTTACAGTTATGAGTTTTATTAATTTTATAATATGTTATATACGAGTATGTACTTTTATAGCGCAATTTTAAACTTAAGTTTAGTTTTCAATATGACTGATTAATATAATTTCTAAATTACTCTTAATCTTTATCTTTTATTTAAAATTAAATTTAAGACTTTATATTCAAAAATTAATTTTAAATTTCAATATTGTATATAAAGGGTCTGCCAAAAAAAAAAAATTTTTTTTTTGAAAATGCTATAAAACTACTGAATATTTTCTTAAATTCTTTTTTTATTTGAAAGTACAATCCTTCCGGTTAATAATGGAAAATAATTTCATTCAAATGGCTGTCTCGGCTGGCCATGCAGTAGCCTACACGATCGGACCAATTTCTAAACACATTATCGATTGCGTGCAGCTGTATTTCACCAATGGCTTCACGAATATTGTCCTTTAAAGCGTCAATTGTCTCTGGCTTGTTGGCGTAACACTTATCTTTGACGGCACCCCACAAATAATAGTCCAACGGTGTCAAATCGCAGCTCCGAGGTGGCCAAACGACATCAGCTCTGCGGCTGATAATACGATCTTCAAAAACAGGGTGCAAAACATCGAGTGTAGCTTTGGCTGTGTGGCACGTAGCGCCGTCCTTTTGAAACCAAATGTTGCTAATATCCACTCTTCAATTTTTATGAACAAAAATTCATTCGACATGGCCCGACCACGGTCGCCCTTGACTGTAACGGCCACTCCTTGCTCATTTTCGAAGAAAAATGGCCCAATTATGCCCCTGGACCAAAATCCGCACCAAACAATGACTCGTCTTGGGTGTACCGTTTTCTGTGCCCCAAATGCGGCAATTTTGCTTGTTTACATACCCGCCAAGATCAAAATGAGCTTCATCTGAAAAGATGATTTCTTTGGCAAAATCGGCAACTTCTGTAAGTCGATCGCAGGCCCACTTAGCGAAGCGTATACGCAACCATATTCGTTGAGCGGAAGAATAAAACTAATAATCTGTCAAATCAGACATGAGCTTAGTGTTACCATTTACGAAATAAGCACTAGTTGAAAAAAAACGTTAGATGGCGGACGCTTTACGTTAACTGGTTTTGCTGTGATTAAATAGCAAAATTAATCATGAATTAGCTTTTGGAAAAACATCTTAAATATTCGATTCATATTTAAACTTGTCTCTCTAAATTGGAATTTTATAAATTTAACGGACTGAATTTACTAATAGGTAGGCCCTATTGCAGATAACAGAGATGCCTAACTCATAATATAGTAAACGTAATATATACGATGACTCTTACTCAAGCAGTAAAGATGTAGGGTATTAAATTGTCGAGCTTTAGTAATTTTTGCTCTCTTACTACGTACTTGGCTTTATTGTTTTTTATGCCCTGCTTTGATTGTTGTTTCTTTAATACAAGAATTTTATAATTAATTAATATTGTATATGAATAATATAATAAAATTGCTGTTTATTTCTAATTTTAATTTTATGTTACTTTAGTAGCTCATCGCATATACATACATACATACATATGTACGTATATGCATATGTATATTCTACGCACAAATTGTTCATACGTTCACGTATAGCATGTATTTGAAATGCAATTTAAAATATGAGAATCAAATTTAATTAAAATAATTAAATTATACAAAATAGAAACATACTCATATATGGCCATCTAATGGAATGTTGAATAATAATAAAACTAATTTTATTTACCGAAGTATTACAATAGAGTTAAATGGCAAGGCCGTTTCGTAGTTTGATGTCCACTCTATTGCAAAAAAAGAAAGTAAAAAAGAAAAGCAATAGAATAACAGAAAGGATAGTGGACAGTTTTGTGTTCTTCATGATCAGATGATATAATATTGTTACGTTTTTACCATTTTCTGAAACATTTGAGTTCATTTATATTGCGCTAAAATAAAATAAAACTCTGCTTTGTTGTTGTTTTTACGTTCTTTATTAATTCCACTGTAACTTTTATATGCTATGTCTTAATACAGAAAATTTGCTTATACAATACTTTTTATTTACAACTGAAAGCGACTATACTTATTGACAGCCAAATGATCACTAACTCACCAACCGTAATGCGCCATATTTTTATAGTATTTCATCATTAGCTTCAAATGTTCTAGTACAGACACGAATCTTCGATTTATCGACGTTAATTCAAATGGTCTAAAATAACTTCATAAAACAAAAAGGAATCGAACTGACAACTCCGTCTGGCATGTGGATGGTAGCACTCTTAATTAGTACAGGCAATAATTAAGCCTTGACACAAGCCAATAAAATCTCATAATAAGTCCCTGATGCGGTGAATTTTGTCTTCAGCATTTACATTTTCGTAACAATATCTTCTAACCCGCAAATTTCGATTTTAGTTCATGTTGCTTTAGCTAAGCTTGAATTTCACATACTGCATGTAAATCAAAGGGTAATATTTTAGACCTGTAAGCTTACCAATTATTATTTAGATCTGAATGGATTCCTGCTTTTTTACTGTGCTTGATTCGGATTTCGTGCAAAAAGAGAGAGAGAGAGAGAGAGAGAGTGGTTGTAAATATCTCCAAAATGTTTGATAGAGTGAGTCAGTTAGCGGGACACGTACATATATCGAATGTGACTGCTTTTAGTATTGGTAATCCCTTCTCTTAATTTTAATCAAGCTTTATTTTGGATGGGATTTTATTTCTCTCTTATATTCCCGAATTAGATTCAAAAATTTCTTAACGACTTTCTCCATCTTACCTCTAGTCCTACCAAACACATGGGCTGAAAAGCACCGGGCCTAATGCATATATGGCGCTAGTTTTATTACATTTACTCGTTTTTTAATTAGTGCTAACCTTCAAAAGACAGCTGTTAAAATTGCATGATATTCTATGCTAAAAGTGACGCCACTTTTGTCATTTTCAAAACCATGGATCAAATTGGATACTGTGTTAATTCTATATAACTCAGTGATGGGGTAAAAATACAGGTCAAAAGTAACAATGGCTTGAAAAGTGTTATGGGAACTCCTCTCCATCAGAAACAATAATAAAACGTTCGTTTACCGACTTCAAACGTCTTCGCGGAGACACCAATGATGCAGAAAGCCGTAGACGTCCAAATAAGACGGTAACACCTCTAAAGATATTAAGAGAACGTGTTGACTTTATATTGTTTGTGCATTTGACTACAAGAAAGCTCTGTTCAAAACAGGGTTAGAAAAAAACAGGTTTTTTTAAACCCAACCCATCTGCTTTTATTGGGTTCTATAACTGCTTGCTAATTTCGTTCAATTCGATAATATTTTTTAATTGTTAAGAAAATTGCGTGGTTTTAATATCGAAACAGACTGCAATTATTTCGTTTGAATCATGAATTATGACAAAAACGCCCGGAATATACAGACAGACATAATATTTGCATTAAAACAGCCGACCTCATGTTGCAAAAGTTTTAAAACAATTATTATAAACGATCAAATGTCGCATTCCCCATATTCTCCGAACATTGCTTCGTCGGCTGCTTCGAAGGTTACAATATACTCACACCTCTTTATATGGGCTTTGTTTAGATGGAATTTTTTTAAGGTTAAAAAACGAGGATTCTCTGTTATTAAAAAAAAGTGTAAAGGAAGCAAACGCAAGGCATTTAGATACCCGGCTTACATTTTCAGAAACTATCTAGGCCGTATAGAGAGGCATGAGTTTATATTTTAATATGTCACCGAATCATTTCCTTTGAAGAAATACAAAATCGGCTTCAAAGTTGGAGCACCTGAAAGGAAGAGAAATTTTTGTGAGACGGGATTTGGAAATTGGCTCAGAGGTGGGGCAAAAGTGAGCTCACAAACATAACAAATACATTTGTAGTCACAATACGTATATTACACCTATTTTTGTTGTAAATAAACTACAAAAACCTTTAAATAAAAAAAGCCACCCGGATTGTTTTAAATATAATAACCAATAAAATCCGAGTGGGTTGGCAACCCTGGTCCAAAGTGGGTGCAACGTTTGCTTACTATTGACCAAAAACAAGAACGTGTTGATGGTTCTGAAACAATGGCAAAACTACATGAATTGAACTTTAAATTGCTCCCACATCCACCATACTCACCAGATGTGGTTCCCAGCGACTACTGGCTGTTCGTAGTCCTGAAAAAAATGCTGTCCGGTATGAAATCCCACACGCATTAAGAGGTTATCACTGAGGCCCATTTTAAGGCAAAAGATAAATCGTTTTACAAAATTAGTATTGAAATGTTAGAGCGGCACTGCATTGATTGCATTGCTCTTGAGGGAGATTACGTTGATGATGAAGCTTATTTTGAACACAAAAAAGGATTTTCTTCGTTAGGACTGGGACTTTTCGGCCTATGTGTTACTTCTTTATAATTATATGACAGCAATATTTGTCATTTATGTATATTCGTTTAATTGTAGATAAAGACTTCTTGAAAATCGGTGATTATCTCCTAGAGGCGTCGCTCAAACGGAAACGACTCTACACAAATGCAATTTTGTGTTTTTTGACACATAGACACGGTAGTGATGGTGGTGTCGTGTCATAGATGACTATGGGTAATGTAAGCATTAGGAAAGAAAATGTTCTTGATTTCCTAGGCATAAAAATGCATTTTAATCTGCATTACGAATGATATTACACTCCATCTGACTGTCTTACAATTTACAAGCCCCATATTTGTCTTTATATACAACTCTCATGTATGGACTGGTGCTTCAAAGTTATTTTTGAAATAAGCGACCGCTTACAGAAATGGGTGAAGATGCAATTTTTGTTTTTAGTTAAGTATCCTTAGACCACGAATAAGTATGTAACGGCTATTATCTTTGATGGTCCCAAACTAACATAGTCACCAAAAAAATGGTTTTTACTTTAGATCGGTAGACGTGAAGCTATTAAAAGTGGGCGGAGAACTGGTTGATATATTTCAATTTCTATTAGTTGACTAAAGCTTAAACCAGTGTTTAAATGGCTTGCTTTTGATAAGCAATAGCACAAAAATTTTAGCTTTGCTTCAGTTTTTAGCTTTTGTTATATAATATCACTAACTTTAACCAACCGGCTTTGCCCGGGGATCTACAGAAGTAGGGAGCTATTTAATTTATTAATTGTTTGTATATTTTTTCGGAATGATTATTTATCGACTTAAAGCCTCAATAAAAAACAACAACTTATTATTATGTATGAAAGATGCCACGCCCACTTATGTAATTCCTCGCACTTTTAAACTAATGATTCGTATAGACTGCCAAGTCATTTAGACCGAATTATAAAATTAAAAAATTCAATATTTATTTATATGGGAGGTACGTGCCATGTTCACATATCCGATTATTATGCGATCACTTATTGGTTGATGATTTCTATTAATTACGAAGTCATTTTTTACCAAATTCAGAAACTTCTACGTTTACCGTTCACAAGAAAGACAAAATTGAATATTTACTCGTATTTTGTATTAGAGGCACCATGCAACCCCGTTTATATTTGCTGAAAATCTTAGAATATGTGCATTGAATCGACGTGCTAAATCTTCAAATACTTTTAACAGGAGCAGTGATAAAGGAATGACTACCGACAGCGCCATCTGTTGAAAATTTTCGACTTTTCTTTTTTTCTAAGCATTCGCGTCGCAATTACGAACAAAATCGCGGAAGGAAGTATTCAATTTGGTCCAGTCGTTTTCAAATTTCAAGCATCCAAACAAACCACAATCCATTTTTTGTCTGATAACGATAGACATGTAATAGGGTCTAATAGGAACTTAAGCATTCTCGAAATAGAAGTACTGCGTGTTTTTAGGCTTTCGGTTAAACTACTGTCAATGTAATATATTTAGTGGTAATTTTAAAAACATGAAATAATTCTTTCAAGACACTGTCATTCCATTTACTTCTAATAATTTCAAGATCATTTTAGACAAACAAAAGCCACACCGGTCTTATCGAAAACAGATTTTAATTATCTTAAGTATTGAATTTTTCGATTTTTTTTTTTCATTCTTAACTTTTATTTAACTTTGATTTCTAAATCGATATATTTAAACGTTTGAAAATAAAAGCTTATCACTCTAACTAATGGATCTAATTAGATCTAAACAAGTCAACACAATGGCTAAACAAATAAAAACAATTTTATTTGAAAAAAAAAAGACGAAAAAAACGTTGTCAATTCTAATCGAAAATATCGTCAATTCTCATTAGAAGGCATTCAAACAATCGTTGATCGCTGAATGTTAAGATTCTTATCGATAAAACCGTATTTGTACTTGTCATGTGTATTTACAAGTAAGTTTGCTTTTTCCTTCGTAATTCATGATCACACAAATTGGGGGAATTGTCGCCAAATGGATAGAAATTGTTGTAAATATTAAGCAACAAAAACAACAAATTGTAGAAAAATACGTAAGAAAATGATGGTATTCCAAGCCCGCTATACACGACAATCTTCTATTTACACAAACGTCAATGAGAAACTAATAGTGATCACCACAAACACAAAATTTACCATACATAGATACTCCTTCAGAGAAGGGGTAGACGGATGGGTCAAAAACGGAAAGTGGTATAGGCGCTGTAGTGTTTGGCCCTAGGAGGAAATATTCGGGAAGTATGGAAAAATTTTCGTCAGCGTATTCCAGGCGAAAGTTTGTGTAATTGAGATATGCGCTCAATTTAACTTGTAAATGTCATGTAACATAGTCATACTACTAGAGAGTCAGGCCGCCATTCGAGCACTTGGCTCCTATGAGGTTGACTTAAGGCCACGGGTTACGTAAGAATTCCGGGAAATGAAAGAGGTAATGTGTAGTCAGAACCATTTTGTGGACTGTGAAGAAGGGAATAGAATGACATATTCTGAGGAGTTACATTTTTATTACGGTTTGGTAACTGTAACAGAAGGAAATGTCCAGACAAAACCTAAGGATATTAACAAAGCTTTTGACCGGTCATTGCAGCTAAAGGGGAAAAATAGGAATAGTCTCAAGCCCGATGTGCAAAATCTGTCATGAGGAATCTCTACAGCGCATCCTAGGCATATATGAGGCATTGCTGCACTCTAGAAAGAAAAAACTAGCTGCCTATCATATATTAGCTAGTGAGTATTTACGTTTGGCACCAACCGACATCCCGAAATTCGTCAGATCAATCGGATATATATACTGAAACCCTATATTAATGCAGGGCTGTACAATATATCAAAAGGTGGGGTTACCTCAATCAATTGTTGAAAATGGAACTGAACTTAATTTAAATAACGTGTCATTGATTTTGAGCTAAATGGTTGACTTAACGAACTCATATTTCGTCGACTGTCACAAAACAGCGCAAAAAGACATTCTGCCCGACCGCTGAAACAGAAGAAGCTTACTAAGTTTTTCTAACTTGATAAGAGATTTTATATATTAAAACATATTTTTGAGATTCTAGACCCTTAAGGTTCCATTGCATATAGGAGCATAATACCTTTGGAAAGCCTCCAACCCAACTAGAAAGAAAATTTTCTTGAAGGTCTTATAAGAGACTTTATTCTAGTATGACAGACATTGTAAGCATCAAGGACTTTAATTCCTATCTGTTGTCCTTGCTATGGACAATAAGCGTTGAAAGAGAATAGTTCAACCTGTCAGCACAAGACAATCGTCAATATCTCAGCGAATATCCATCGAGCACTTTGATTGGCGTTTTGTATTAACATCCCGAGTTAAAAGCACGACACAATTTAGTAGATTTGTGATTTATAGTAAGCTTATATGAGCGCTTAGTTGAGCTTAGCTCACAAAAATGAACTAGTTCGCGAATGTGCATCATTTTTTTCGCTCCTCCCTGAACTAGCTCATTTATATCGTTCAACTGTTGTAGATTTTGAAATTCAACCTCTTATTCTATTAATATGTATACCTTCCCATAATGACACTATCGTGCTCAAAAGAACGTGTTCACATAGTTTATTATGCTGAGTCACTAAATTTAACTCCTAATTCAACTGTTGATTTCTTCATTTAAATCGACTATCTTACTAGCGAATATTAATCGGAGCTGTTGATCGATTCAATATTGATTTGAATTTAAAAACAAAAGAAAACAAGAAGCTAAAGCGAAGAGAAAATGCTATACTATCAAGATAACACATGGACCTAACAAAGAAAAGACTTTTTTTGTTCAAAATTAGCTTAACTTGTCAACGTAATCTCTATCAAGAGCAACGCAATCATTCCAGCGCCACTCTAACATTTCAATACCACATTTGTAGAACAAATTATCTTTTTCCTCCAAATAGGCCTCAGTTTCAGCGATAACCTCTTCATTCGTGCAAAATTTCTTACAGGTGAGCTTTTTATTGAGTAGCTTTTGGGAGTAGCCAATAGTAGCTGGCAGCCAAATCTGGCGAATACGGTGGATATATGAGCAACGGAGTTTTGCCACTGTTTCAGAAACATCAACACGTTCTTGCTTTTGGTCAACAGTGAGTTCAAGCGGCACTCACTTTGAACAGAGCTTTAGCATACCCAAATGGTAAAAACAATACCATCTGATATCTTTACAATGTCAGCTAGCACATGCATCTTCAATTTGCGATCGGTTATGAACGATTGTTGAATTTTTTGATGTTTTGTGGAATAACAGCCTCATTTGGCTGCTGCGCTCTGTATCATTTATGCTGGTACGACCACATTTAAATTCATCAATCCACTTCTCTAACATTTGTCTCGATGGAATGGATTTTGAATAATGTTTGTCAAGCATTTGCTTGTTTTCTACTGTATTTTTTTTATTTTATTTTTTTTTTTTTTTCATTAAAAAGCAAAGCTTTATCAAAACTCAAAGATCACTTTTTCCAATTTTCTTTTTATAACAAAAGCTGCTTCACACAAAATGCTATAACTCACTAATCAATAGTCAGATTGCTATCAAATTTATAAACATATCGTCTGAAGGTTGGTACTTAATAAAAATTATACGGACAAAGTTCTACTAACGCTATCTATGTGTCATCATACGGACTTATTGAGTGGCCTGATACTTCTTTACATAATTTTTATTTCAGTGTATTTAACATTTGAAGTGTCTCGCTCTTTGTGCGCAAACCAACGTTTTATCGTTGTTTCTGATGAGACAGAGTCCCCATAAAGGCCCAACCATAATATGCGTAGGCTAGCTTTAACGACTGTGCGAATACACACAATCAAATGTGTATAACCATAATGTACTTAACAAACTTTTCGTCAAGTTTCGTTCAGTTTCATTTGCCCAATCGCACTTTCCGTGTTATCTGCAAAATAATAACAAAAGAAATACGTTGTACAATGGATGCTCTTGCTTTTATTTGTAACTGAAGCTGCGACGATTGAACACGCGTAACGGGTGTATGCAGATTTTTTTAATTTTTATTTAAAATGTGTTATTTTTCTGAAAATACTTAAACTTTTACGCAAAATATTAAAATTTTTATATTTTTAATAAAAAACAAATTCATCCAGATATTAGTAATGGTAATGATTGTCCAGTCAACTCAACTCCCAGATAGCAATTTCTGTGTTGTCACTGACGCAACTATTCAAAAAGTATATTATAGCCACCAAAAGGCAGATATTTCGCTGAGTTGACAATAGTTAAGTTAGCAAAAGTATATTATGTTTGGGCCTAACAGTTTTCATACCACTGCATCGCTTAAATGGTATTTTTTCCCACCAAGCAAAAGCAGTGTAGAATTAAAACACGAAATTATTTCAGATCCATTGTTTGAAAACTGACAAAAGTAGCGTCACTCTTAGCACAATAACTCACAAACTAATTAATAGAATATCATGAAATTTTAACAGTTGTCTTTTGAAGGACTAAGAATAGCGCCATATATGTGTTAAACTTGGGACTTCTTAGCCCATGTGTTACTACCCAGACTTAGCCCTTTGCAAGTATTTCTTGTTACCACATTAAAAGCGAGATTTGTATTGTGAAAGTTTTAAATCCCACTAAGAAGTCATCATTGAAACTCATGCCTATTTTTAGTATCTTGTGATCTTTTTAAGAAGTCTTTGTTGAGAAACAAAACGTTTTTTCAAGTATCTTTTAATCGAAATATCACAGAATTATTAAACTACCTTATGAGTTAGGCTTAACCTTATTTGTTTTCATAGGTTGATGACACTGGTCAGCTAAGATTTTAAAAAATGTACCAACTAGATCAAAAAGTCATGGAATAACCCGGAATAACCCCGGTTTGGCGGTCCCGTCGTTCCGATTTAAGTTTTTTTCTTCGTTAAGTTGGGACATCTGTTGTTGAAATTTCCACTAAATCTTAACGTCAACCTACGTAGCTAAGACTACATCTATCTCTATGTGTATTGGCGGTTTTTTACAATTTTAAAAATGGCTTTAAATTTGCAACAACTAACTTGTATTTAGTTTTGCGTCAGAAACGGATTTAATGGTGCGCGAACATTGGAAATGCTGTAAGTGTTTCGGCAACGACTCTCTAAAGAAAACGGTCGTTTACCAATAGCACGAGCGGTTCAAAAGTGGTCGTGAGTCAATCGAAGATGATGAACGCAGTGATAGACCATCGACATCAAAAACCGACGAAAACGTTAGTAAAGTAAGAGAAATGTTGGTCATTTACTGCAAATTACCCATCAGAGAGTTAGCGAAGGATTTGAACATTGCCTATGGATCCGCCTAAAACATTTAGGTTAATGATTTGGATTTCTGTCGTATAGCAGTATAGTCGTGTCAAAAGACCTCAATTTTATGCAAAACATAGAGGTCAATATTTGCGAGGCTGAATCCGATCCCACATTTATCACAAGAATCATTACTGGAGACGAGACGTGAGTTTATGAGTACGACACGCAATCTAAACATCAGGCAAGTGAATGGCGTTCACCAAACGAGGTGAGACCAAAAAACCATGTCGTTCTCAGTCAAAAAAGAAGGCAATGCTCACGGTTTTCATGGATTATAACGGTGTAGTTCATCATAAATTTTTGCCAGAAGGCCAAACAGTACACAAAGAGAATTATTTTGGAGTTATGAGACGTTTGCCCACCAGAATTGTGGGCAGAAAACTCGTGGATTTTGCATTATGATAACGCATCGTCGCACAGTGCCATCATTATTCAAAATTTTTGGACGAAAAATGCAACAAATACCATCCAACAGCCACCGATTTCATCTGATTTGACTTCCAGTGACTCATTTCCGTTCAATCGAGCTGAGAGGAAATAATGGCAAAATTTCAGTAGAACTGCTGGACATACCGAAAACCGAATATAAAAAACGAATCGAGGATAGAATCAAGCATTGGCAATCGATGTATTACAATCGATGGGGATTTCTTTGAAGGGGACAATATAGATTTAGATGAATAAACTTGTATTTTTAATTTTCTGAATAAATGCCGGGAACTTTTTGATCCAGGTGGTATATTTAGAATCGTATTGAGTGGTGAAATATCTTATTTTCCTTCTGCGTGAGTATTTAGGTCGGTATATTACTATATAAATAGGCCTCCAGTTAGTTAGTTAGTTACGACGGGTAGCCAGATACGTCCAGCCCACCTGGGTCCAGTATTGATCCCACTGTGATACCCATCAGTAATCCAGAAAATGGACAACCTATATGTCCGCGTCTCGGTGCGATCCAAACCAACCAGACGCATGTACAAAAGAAAAGATCTTGCCGATATTCACACCGGCCAGATCCGACAAGCCATCCAGAAATGGACTGCCAAGGAAAGCAGTCCTAATGTCCGAACGACTCGGGCACTGTCATACGAAGTGCTCGACAGTCTCCTCTTCCTCCTCATCCTGACAACCCCATACAAGAGTCATTGAACGGCAGACCCAATCTCCTAGCGTGCGCACCAGCCACCCAGTGCACAGTAATCACAGCCACAAGAGTTCGCAGCCTAAGTCGCGGCACCCGTATAATAGATTCCAAGCGAGCCCGATCATATAGGGGCCAGATTTGCCTCAATAGAGAAAACGTGGGTTCATCATCCCACCGTAGCTGTGCTCTAACCAACATGTATCGCATGACCATAAGTCTGCAGGAGGAGAGTGGTCAATCTCCTCACTTCTGAGGAGAGAGTCAGCCCTCGCAAGTCCGTCCGACACACAGTTTCCCGGGTTTCCGTATGACCCCTTACCCAGATAATCTCCAGGTCTGAATGTCTCGCCATCTCGTTGAGAGATGCCCGGCCATGTTTTATATTTTATTTTCTACAAAATTTTTCTTTTCAAAAACATTAAAGATTAAACGTTGGTAAGTGTATCAGTATAACTGCAACTGTTCTTTTTCCAGTGTGTTTGACTATCAAGAATTTAAACAAACAAAAGTGTTTGAAACACTGAATATCAAGTGGGTCAGTGTTATTAAAAACACTGTTTTCATCCCATGTGACTACAATAGGCAATATTCGACAGTAACCCAAACTACTACACAACAGTGGTGGGTGGCTTGTAAACTGGTAACTGTTTAAGGGCATCATCTCGTATACGAAAAAAAAACGTTATATTTTGCTGATTAAAAATTTCCTTTTTTTTATAAAAATATTCCCCCAATAGTTGTAAAATCTAATATGAGAGCATATTTATGACATGAATAAAACGTTTCTATAGAATATGTTGTTTAATAACATTAGTTTTGTTTTTGTTGTTGTTGTTGTTGTTGTTGTTTTGCTCTATATTTTTATCATCCATTAGACTTACACTCTCTCTCTCTCTCTTTGTGATAATAATTTTACTAAAAATGACTAAAAATGTTGATTGAGACGACGGGGTTTAAAAAGTTTATTCAACACTTGAAACGTTTTAAAATTAATTAAAAAGGTTTTCTGTTTTTGTTGTTTTTTTAAGCCTGTTTACCCCATAAAACGAAATGATACTTTTATGGTTATCTTTCACTTAAGTTGACAGCAAAATGTCATTTTAATAATGAAATGAATTGGCAAAAAAAAAGTGATTAAAGGCAGATGAACGCATCGTGTGGCTTTAATAAATGCTGACGAGGTACTTGAAATTTTAAATAAAAAGCGGTAGTAATACGTACCTGTGGCAAAGGAATTTTCGTTGGTTTTTCTTTTTTGTTGTTTTTTTTGTTTTGTAAATATTGACAGAGATTTTCCTTTGATTTTTCCTTTTCAACAGGTACACTTGAGCCAATGTGTGTGTGGATTTTAAAGTCACTCGTTTAGTTCAAACAAATTCCTGACTGATTAAATGGATTGCAAAGGGATAGTCAGTAGAATATCTTTAAGAACACAAAGTCCAACAAATAAATTAATTGTTTACACATTTCAAGTAAAATTTCGGTTTTTGGATAAGAAAAAAATTGTGTGCACATACACAAAAAAGTATTAAAGTATACCAGTAAAAATTACACTGCACTACAAAATTATGAACTTAAGGCGATTAAGGCTTTGTTGGATAGAAAATATTATAACATTAACGTTTAAATAGAAAGTATGTGTTAATTACAAAGGACTAATGACTAAGTCTTCTTCCCATCGCATATAAAATTTTATCGAGCGTACTCTGTGAAAAATTAAAGCTTAAATTCGACAAGATAATTGGGCCATATCAGTGCGTCTTTAGACCTGGAAAATCCACCATCGGCCATATATTCACGTTACGCCAAATTCTTGAAAATAACCAAGACAAACAGATCGATATCTACCATCTATTTGTCTGTTTTTAACAGCCGTACACTTTCAAAGGTATTTCAAGCCTTGTCTGATGTGTTTGCTCAGTATCATCATACTTCGCACATGACTATGGTCGTAGTCTCCCGCAAGAACCCATAGGTCAATTGATTGTAGAGGCACAGGAAGCGGGTACCCCAGTAATAATTAACGCAGAGCACGAGGTATGTGATAGCTCTTTTTGATTTTATCATGGTGATGAACCAACTTTTGCCACTGTGAACAGGACACTCTTTTGAAATTATTAGGAACTGGTATATATCTGACGAATGTTCCTTCTGGGATCACAGATATATTACCTTCTCCATCGATATGTTTACTTTTTACTTTTACATGGAATGGCGAGTCTTCCATAGACTTCTCCCCCTATACGTAATTGTTCGGAACTGTACGGCTGAAAATCAGCGGATATTTTATCTACTGCACTTAGAATGGTGGATGCAAAAGAAAAGCCTAGGCCTCCTTGGTGGAATGGAGAAATCGAGGATCTTCAATAAGGCCAAGGAAACCGGCTAATGGGAACTCTATAGGACCAGGAACTGAAATACCCAATAAAGCGTGCGAAATAGCCTCATATAGGAGTTTCTACGAAAGTGTCGAATCCTCTACTGAGCCCAGTCGTGTTTGCATGGCTTTGAGTTTATTTTGTGAATCTCTCGATAGTATTCAAAGGTCTGACGGAAGCTGGACTATCTCGATGTGGGAAATGCTCCATCTGCTTCTTGATACCTACTTCGCAGGTACACCCTATATGGGTATTGGTGATGATCTGGCTGTTTCATCTACGGACGGTCATCTTCATCCGATTCAGGTATCTTCTCTTGACATGGCGGTATTATTCCAACTGATATGCACTATAAAAAGGACCTTATCGTTCTCTAGCTATTGGCTATTGGCTATAAAACTTGTCTTAGTCTCATTTACATACTTATGTACTAGAGAAGCGCTAATGTGATGTTCACTCCCAAGGCTGGAAGGGCATCACACACTGACTCTTAGGACTTTAGACCTATTTGTCTCTGGATCTCCATATTAAGAACTCTATCAGTACTATGCTTTTGTTTGCCACTCAGCATGCGTATATGAGGGGCATATCACCTTTTATCGATGGCTTATCAGAACTATCGATCCTTGACATCGGGTCCATAGCCAGATTCAATAGACTGTCGGGCTGATTTCCAATCTAATCTAAAGAAGTGCTGTTTGATCACTTGGTCTCTGGTGAATGTAACAGGGACAACGCGTTATGTGGTATCACAACGGGCAGCTATGAGTGCTCAAGTGTGCTATTCTATCCCATCCTTGTAGGATGATACAAGCTGATATGGGATCCTCAGTTAAAATAGGAGAAACATCTCCGAGCTATAGCGTAACCAAGCGAGGTTTCAGACAGGGAGATAGTTTTTCGTGTGATCTTTGTAATATCTTGCTGGAAACGGTAATACGTGACGTAGGTGTGAATGCAGTTGGCACTTGTTACACCAGACAACACATGCTACTCGCTTATGCCAACGACATCGATGTCATGGGTCGAGCATTGCGAGCAGTTACTAGCAACTTTGAAAAAGTCGAGAAAGAATCAATCTGTCTGGCAATATACGGCGATAAAACAACGTGGAGGGGATAATCTCTATTTTTCTGCTCTCAGTGCGGGTCTCAAAAACAAATTCTAACACGCAACTAAAATAATTAAGCTACCCTCGCATATTTGTAGGGTTAGTTTTGCATTTTTCTTCATAAATCGATTTTTACTAAGTTCGGCACAATCGTTCAGGTGTAGAAAAGTGGAGCATATGTGGCAAAAGCAATATTTTAAGCAAATATTTAACTAAAAACCTAAAGACTTATCGGATAAGTATTTGTAAAATATCAGAAAATAAATTACTAAAATGCAATTTTATATTTAAGATAGGGTTGGCAACCCACTGGGTAACCCAATTAAACTCAGCCGTGTTTTATTGGGTATTACATTAAAAAAAACCCGGGTGGGTTTTTTTATTTAAAGGTTTTCGTAGTTTATTTACAACAAAAATAATAAATTTTACGTATTGGGAGTAGAATTTTAATTATCAAACCACTGCTTACTTTTTCCTCGCCTCTGAGCCAATGTCCGAAAACTTTTCGTGTTTTTAAGCGATACACTTTGAAGCTGCTTTTATAAAGATCTTGTATCCATCTAAACAGACAATATTCAGAAGAGCTAATATTTGGAGACTAAAGTGGGTGCGGCATTTGACTGTTTCTAACAATTGTTTGGCAACTTTGGCGAAGTGAGAACGAGCGTTGTCATGCAAAAGGAAAACTTTATCGGTCTGTCTGTCTGTCTGTCTTTATATTACGGCCGTTTTCTCATAATACACGGTTTAAACGAAGTAATTACAGTCTACTCCGTACACCGAGTTTTATTAGCTCATAGTACACAATGATGCCTTGCTCGGACTAAGAGTGTGAAATGGCATTATAAATAGCAAAAAAAGTAATTGTACTAAAAAACAAAAATTATTGTCGAATTAAAAAAAATCAGAAAAAGTTATAAAACCCAAAGAAACCCATCAAAAAACCCAAAATATCCCATATGTGTGCCTTTAAGGACAAAACGAGTCAGTGCGGACCAAGAACCCTGGTTTTCTGCGAGAATAAGACCTTGATAAGGGAACGCAACTTAGCTCACGCCAGATGGAAGAGGTTTAGAACTCTTAAGCCTCGGAAATTATTTCGATCATGCAGAAGAGAAGTAGTTAAAAGCGTTAGGGAAACAAAATGCCTATTTGACCGGGGAAAATTCTCCACGGCAATGGATAGCAGCAGGACAAAGTGGAGAGAAATCTTGCGAAATTGATGTTAATGTGGATAAATTGAATTTCATGAATTCTTGAATATTATTATCCCTAAGCCCACTTACAATCCATAAGCTAATGGATCCGCCATCTAACGCTTTTTTTTCAACTAGTGCTTATTTCGTGAATGGTAACACTGAGCTCATGTCTGATTTGACAGATGATTAGTTTTATCCTTCCGCTGAACGAATATGGTTGTGTATACGCTTGAAATATTGCGACATTACTTTGAAAATCATAGTAATGTTGCAATTTGTGTACGATGTGTTCAGATGAAGCTCATTTTGATCTTGGCGGGTATGTAAACAAGCAAAATTGTCGCACTTGAGGCACAGAAAACCCGCACGCATACATTGAAAAGCCGATACACCCAAGACGAGTCACTGTTTGGTGCAGATTTTGGTCCAGAGGCCTAATTGGGCCATTTTTCTTCGAAAATGAGCAAGGAGTGGCCGTTATAGTCAATGGCGATCGTTATCGGGCCATGTTGAACGAATTTTTGTTAACAAAAATTGAAGAGGAGGATATTAGCAACATTTGGTTTCAACAGGACGGCGCTACGTGCCACACAGCCGAAGCTACACTCGATGTTTTGTACCCTGTTTTTAAAGATCGCATTATCAGCCGCAGAGCTGATGTCGTTTGGCCACCTCAGAGTTGCGATTTGACACCGTTGGACTATTATCTGTGGGGTGCCGTCAAAGATAAATGTTACGCCAACAAGCCGGAGACAATTGACACTTTCAAGGACAATATTCGTGAAACCATTGGTGAAATACAGCTGCACACAATCGATAATGTGCTTAAAAATTGGACCGACCCTGTAGACTACTGCATGGCCAGCCGAGGCAGCCATTTTCCATTATTAACCGGAAGGATTGTTCTTTCAAATACAAAAAGAAATTTGAGAAAATATTCAGTAGTTTTTTTATAGCATTTTCGCAAAAAAAAATTATTTGGCGGACCCTATAGTTTGTGTTCAGCTCCAATAGAAAATACATTCAGTTTTAGTTGTGTGAATCGAAGCAATGTTTTGTTCAGCATCTATTATGTAAAATCTAAGGCTATTGGTGTTGATGGGGTAAATCGCACTTTTCTTTGAGTAATTTTGCACAGACTACTACCATTTATCACGCATTTATTTAATTCCGTATTAACTAAATCTGTTTTCCCTGAGGGATGGAAGTTATCGAAGATTATTCCCATGTCGAAGCCTAATAATGATTACAGGTCCATTGCGGTTCTTCCCTTTCATTCAAAAGTTATGGAGAATATTATCAGTAGACGAATTAATGAATATCTGAAACAAACGAACCGTTTATCTGATAGGCAATCAGGTTTTGTAAAGAGTAGAAGTTGTGTCACGGCGCTTACGGGCTGATTTTGATAGGAGTATGGTTTCATTTTTAGCTCTTTTGGATCATAGCAAGGCTTTTGACACAGTTGATCACTTAATTTTGGTGATGAAAGTTGAAAAACTTTTTTATTTTTCGCCTACAGCCTGTAAACGTAACTATTCAATAGCAGAGGGTTCAATTCTCGGGCCTTTATTATTTTGTCTGTTCATCAATGACTTACCTGATGCGATAGAACATTGTGGTGTACAAATTTATGCTGACAATGTGCAGATTTACAAAAGTTGCAGAGCGAATGATGTCCATCTCTGCCTGGACAATATAAACATCGATCTGGCCAATATTAATAAGTGGGCTGCGAACAATGGACTATACGTCAATCCTACCAAATTTAAGTGCATTTTTATTAACAACTGGCAGACCTGGGCAAACGGTGTTTTGCCTTCGAATTTTATTTTCACTGTAATTCTGGTTTGCATGCAAAGTCATGGCTGATTGATATTTAGAAGAAGAATGAAAGGTGCACTTAATCGACATAGCAATTATTGTTCAAATAGAATTATATATTTTTGATAGCTGGGCCCGATCCGCATTGCTGGCCCCAAATGTTTCTTTTATGTTGAACTACCTCTCGAAGAAAACCAAATCAGTGTTTTTATTTATTTATAAAACAATTATTATAACCTCGTATATGGATTAAGAAATGTTTTGATTGTGGTGTTGTTCCAGACACCAATGAAAGTAATGGTTCCGGTGGTTGGCTTAGTTGTGGCAGCTTTACTTTGCCATTTGCACAACATAAGCCAGGTGCTTCCTTTCTATATTTAAATGCTTTGCACTGGACACATAATTGATCCATGCTACCGATATTAATACTGGGATGTACATTATAATCAATTGTCTGATCGTCATTTAATGCATAAAAGAAATGCGATTGGTATTGTGTATCGCTGCTCTGGAGGCTCTTCTCGCAGCACGTTGTTGTTCGATGCATATTTCGCGATTTTCTTGTGAATAATTTTGGTATAAAACTAACATTCGATTCCTGGCTAGTTCGTTGTCTTCTGCGTGCTCCTCGTGTGTCTGATGTGAGCGCAGCACTCTCATATAGTTTGTGTGTCGTGTACAGCGACCAATATTTGCTCGTGAGCGTGACATTTTGCTTTTTACTTTCACTAACCCCTTGGGTTAATTTATTAAAATGTATGTAATATTCAATTTAAGTAAATTAATCTTCAATTTAATAAGATCTACACGCCGATCAAGCACCTAACGCCTTCAGCAAATTGCGCAAATAGAGTTTAAAAAAGAGTGGATAGATATTTATTTACTTTTTTTTTAACATATTTTGTTCACAAAAAGATGTTAGGTTTCAGTCGGTATCAGGCTAATTAACGCCACTGCACGCTGGTTAACGAACTAACGCTTTTAACGAAACACAGCATAGTGCAGTAGTTCTTGAGTTACGGTGCAAAAACATAAAAAACTAAATATTGAGCCATCTGTCGGACGAACTTCAGACTAAACAGAAACACTCCTCACTCCCCATAGAACATGTACATTAAGTTTGGTCAGAATCGGTCCAGTAGTTTTTGGGTTTAGCGATCACGAAGATACACGTCATTTCTATATAAAGGGTCCGCCAAATAATAAATTAAATTTTTTGAAAATGCTATTAAAAAAAACTACTGAATATTTTCTCAAATTTCTTTTTTATATGAAAGTACAATCCTTCCAGATATATATCTATATGGCACAGGACCACGCGGATCAATTTCCAGATTTTCGTATCTAATTGATTGCATGAGCGAATTAGCAAATCTTCTGAAATTTAGGACTCTTATCTTCCTACATAAAATATTAACTTCTAAGCAACCAGTTTATCTTTTCAAGGTTTTAAGATTAGGCAGGTCCAGAAACATCGAATTTTTCATCTACAGCATTTCTCTTTGGAACCAACTATCGAATCAAATTCAAACAATTGACAACGCAACTAGGTTTGGGAACGAACTTTTGATGCATTTAGGCCGATTAACTAATTGGGTAGTTTTGTATACGTATGTAACTCTTTATTTGTATTTTTTTATTTTTTATTTATTTTTTTTTATAAATTTATTTTATTAATTTTTAAGTTTGATTGGGAAACTAATTCTTTTATTTTTTTCTTTTTTAGTCTATGATAGAAATATATGATATTTGGTTTCGATCTTGATGTGCTATGCTCATTACATGAATAAATAAATAAAATAAAATAATTTTTATACGATATACAGGCGGCTGGCAAGATTATGGAATTTAAACGTGGCCGAACAAGCACTGCAACAATACCATCAACAGGAAGGCCAAAAGTGGTGGTTACGGAAGAAAATATCAAAAAAATCCTCGATATCGTTATGAATGATCGCCGGGTCAAAATACGTGAGATTGCTGAAATGGTAAACATATCATATGAACGTGTGTTCAACATTTTGCATTAACATTTCACAATAAAAAGCTATCGGCAAGATGGGTGCCGTGTTTGCTCAGTGTTGAACAAAAACGTGTTCGACAGATCACTTCACAGCGGTGTTAGGACATGATAAAGCATAATCCTGCTGATTTTTGGCGTAAATTAATAACTGTTGATGAGACGTAGGTCCACCACTACACACCTGAAACCAAAAATCAATCGAAACAATGGGCGGAAGCTGGTGGAAGTGCTCCGAAGAAGGCGAAGACAGCGAAATCGGCTGGCAAGGCTAAGGCCACTGTATTTTGGGATGCACACGGAATATTGCTCATCGATTATCTTGAAAAGGGATCCACAATCACAGGAGAGTATTATCGTGCATTAGTGGATCGACTGGTTGATGCGATCAAGGAAAAACGACCACATTTAAACAAGAAAAAAGTGCTCTTTCTTCAAGACAACGCATCGGTTCCCACAGCATTGGATATGATGCTAAAACTACGAGAAATCCACCTCGAATTGGTTGCTCATCCACCTTATAGTCCAGATTTAGCCTCTAGTGACTTTTTCCTGTTTCCAAACTTGATAAAATGGCTCGCAGGAAAAAGATTCATCTCAAACGAAGAAGTGATTACCAAAACTAATGCGTATTTTGAGGAGTTCCCAAAACCGTATTATTCAGATGGATGAAAAAGTTGGAAAATCGTCTTACTAAGTGTATTGAGCTAAAAGGAGACTATGTTGAGAAATGAATGGTTTTTAAAAAAAAAATATTTTTTTTCCTACTTAGGTAGCTTCAATATCCATCCGCCCTCGTACATAGATAGTTTTTATCCAGTGTGCTTTCTGAAATATGCGTTTTTTGGCTGATTTGGATAGATAATGAAGCTTTAATAGCTATCGTTGCTCATACATATACGTGCCACGGTGACTTATCCAATTTCTGCCCGTTACTGACTGATGATGTGTACTCTTCACGACGATGTTTGCACTTCATTTGGAAAAACCTGGTGAGTTGGGTTTTTGCCAACCCTGATTTAAGAGCATTAATATAAATTTCATTTGATTTTATAATTTCATTCGTTTCTTCTCAGTTGAATGCCATTAATTAAAAACTTTTACTTCAACTACTCGTATCTGTAAATCGTTTTTCAAGTTTTTAATTACAAACGAATGCGAAACAAAAAAAAAAAAAAAAACAAAAAAACAACGAAAATTTTCTTCAATTCCATTTTAGAACCACCATAATGGGCTAAACTTTTCTCTACGGTAAGGGAAAGAAGTAAAAATAAAAAATTTTAAATAAAACTTCTGCTTAATATAGTGGTTCCATGGTTTCAAATATTTCTTCTTTTTTTAGAATTGTAACCAAAAAACAAAAACAAAAAAATCTTTTTTCTAAAAAAGAAACTTTAATGTTTGCCAGAAAGGAAAATTCTCGAAACATTTGAAAAAGATAAACAAAAATAAATAAATGAGCGTATGTATGTATGTAGAAGGAACGAATGAATGTATGTATGAAGAAAGATTTTAATTCCACCTAAAAGAGGAGCTTAAATTCCAAACCAATTACACTGTGCTTGCCGTCTATAAAACCTATGCCATTACCAGTTACAACCGCATTTTCCGCTAAAGGAAAAGTTTTTATTTTTCTTGTTATATAAGCGGGGGGTAGAGGAGAGGGAAATAGAATAAAAATATGGAATACAATTTTGGCAAAATCCTTAGAAATAAACTCAAGAAGAGACACAAACTGCATTAACATGAAATGCCTTCACTTACACACATACCCCCCATTCGCAATGTCCGCTTACAATACATACTTACATTGCATAGTGGTGGCAATGGAGAAAAAAAATGATGCAGTTGGGTAACTAATTTACCATATTGATACCTATCATTTTTTTAAACAGAATGCAAGACCAGTAAGCCATCTAAATTTTTAGACTTAAAGCTTGTTTTTAATGAATATCGAGAGATTATTGGCTATACAAGTTAATAATGTCGATGCATTTATTATAATAACGAAATGAGTTGATACATCATTCAAGGTATTGTGCATCATCAGCCACTACCTTTTCCCATATTTCTGGTAGCATATGGGTTCCGCGCCAAGGAACTGCTCCGGTTTTGAGGTAAATGATGAATCAATCCAATTTCTAATACCCTGTTCTATGGTGAAGCGTATTCCAGTAATTGCGTTCTGCATCAATCGAAACAAATGGTAGTCAGGAGGAGCAAGGTTTGGGCTATAAGGCTAGTGAGCCAAAACTTCCCATCCACTGTTTTCCAAATAGTTTTTAACGGGTCTTGCGACATGTGGCCGAGTGTTGTCATGATGGCCTCGTGTTTGGTCGAATATCAATTGGGTCTGTGATTCCTGACCTGTGATCGTCTGACTCGATTTCAACAGCTCATAATACAAAACACCCATCTGATCTCACCAAATACAGAGCATTAACTTGACATCGCGTTAATTTGGCTGGCTGACCGGGCTTTAGATATGACTTTTTGTGCTTGGGATTATCGTTGTGTATCCCATTTTTCATCACCAGTAATAATTTTGTTACGTTTTTACCTTTTTAAAAACGTGTTTTTATGAATTCGTAGATTGTAGTTGAAATAAAATAAATTTTGTGTTTGGTTTTAATTAAAAATCTTTTATTCAAGACAGTTATGTGCACCACTGCTTGTAATCTTTTTACCGGCAATAACAATTTTTATTCTTAATTACTCTGTCTGTTTACAACTTTGTAAACAAAAACAATTGCTTGACAGATCTTTCTACCTAAAGATCTTCCAACACGATCGTAGTTATAATTTAGGTTCGATCACAACCTTGTCAACCAGAGGTTATCCACACTTAATTCTCTTTACTGAGTTAGCTCCAGCTAAACTGGTTTTTTACTTCTCGATTCACTTCACGAGTTTACTCTCTGCACACAAACTGCAGACGCTGAGTTTACGACACATAAACTGATTGCTGTTCGCATCGATGTGCTTTTTATATGGCTGAGTAAACAACACATCGAAAGCTCTCGAACCTCTCGATATTTCAGGTAGATTCCATTTATTTCTTTTAATTTTTTTTTCAGTTCTTTTGTAGCCATGCGTATGTAAACATCTACCTCTTTCAGTTCTTAGTATTTGTTGTTGCTTGTTTATTGTCTGTTATTCGTTTTCTTTGCTGCTTTATTATTGTGTTGCCGTGTTATTTTTATTTACTTTGTCTCACTCTGCTAACGGTTGTTGTTGTAGATTTGGTTATTTGTAAACAGCACGTATAGAGTTGTTCTAGCAGCTTTTGTTTATTTATTTTAGCGATGTAATAAACGCAGTGGTGCCCAATCTTATTTTCGTAACAATATATACCTTTGTGATCTAATTCTTTTTTCTTTCTTTGGCTTTAACATGTAACCTCTGCACAAAACATGAATTATATACAAATAATATTCAGGATTTTCTGATATGAATTTATCTTTCATGCCTGATTGATCTTATTGAACATATAAGATGTGCTTCAAAATGATAAGGTCACCTTAATATTTGCTCAATTCATCCAAACTATGAAATGTTATGTATGGCCACCTTATTCAAAAAAATTCTACGTTCAAATAAGTGAATAATAAGCCGGTTTTGCTCTCAGAGATGTACCGTTATATCATGTTTATTTAAATTTATGTAAATAAGTGAAAAATGCAATGCCTCAAAATGATAAGGTCAGTGATTATTAAGCAATTAATCTAATCAGAAGGTATCACAATTGTTTTTTTGCAATAATTTTAATTCAAATAATATCTGCACGGTATGGGTCGCGGGAAACCTTAGTCACCATATGAACCAGGACAAATTGTGTCACTTCAAGAGCATGGAATGCGTGGAATGGCGAAAAAACTGGGACGATCTTTGTGTGTCGTGCAAAATGTTCTCAAAAACAGAGAAAATTAAGGAAAATTAAAAAGCACGGGTCGTCCAAAGTTTCTGCCCGCCCGTGAAACTCGGCTAATTTCACGAAAAGCCTCAAATTCCATGAAAAGTGCGGTAGCAACTAAAGAGGAATTAAAATCACAAGCTTCAAAAAGCACAATTCTAAGAGCTATCAACGCTCAGCCAAACCTTATTCGAGCAAAATTTAAAAAATCCCTGTCTGACGGCATAGGATTAAGCGTAAGAAGTTTTCGGAAAACAACATGGCAACTAATTGGCATCAGGTAAACATTTTTGTAAAAAGGTTATAAGATAATCCATACAATTATGGGTTTGTGGGTAATTTTTTTGTGATGAGAAAAAATTTAACCTGGAGGGACCAGATGGTTTCAATTGCTATTGGAGAGATTTAAGGAAGGAGCCCTTGTTTTTTTTTTTCAAACTCAATTTCGACGGTCGCAGTTTCCACACCAATGGATAGTTTGGAGTATCAGGGCATTCTGTCTGAATGTTTGCTGCCTTATTTGGCCCAAATTGCTGACAAAACTTCAACCTTTCAGCGAGATAATGCAGCAATTCATGTCAGCAAGTCGACCAAAAAATGGTTTAAGGAGCACAATATTAAAGTACTTAACTTGTTGGCCAAACGTTCCCCCGACTTAAACCCCATGGAAAATTTGTTGGGACTGCTTGTGCGCAATGTTTATGCAGATAACAAACAGTACCGGACAAAAGATGAATTTAAAGTGGCAATATGCACAACAGCTGGCGATTGTAAGTGTGTTGCCATCCCGTACTTTTAAGACAATAGAAGGAAATGGGAAGTGCATAAATGAAAAATAGTTGATTAATGCTTTAGTTTAAATAAAAGTTTGGATAAATGAATGACTGACCTTATCATTTTGACGCATTGAATTTAAATAAACATGATATAACGGTACATCTCTAAAAGCAAACCCGGCTTCTTATTCACTTATTGGAACGTAGAAGTTTTTTTAATAAGGTGACCACACATACCTTAGAATGTGGAAAACATTTGTCTAAAATAAGTAACAGTTTGAAATCCTTCTCGATTCATTATTTTCTGTATGATATGCCGACATAATATGCCGAAAACTGTAAAATTAGTGCTGACTACTGGCAAATTTTGTGTTTTTTTCACAAAAAACAGTAAATTTCTCATTTAAATAAAAATAAAAAAAAATGTAAATTTAACTTGATAATCTGAAACAAAGTAAACTAATGAATTGTAATTACAAGTCGGCAATTGTATACCACATTCGCATGCGTAAGGGCAGTAGCTTGAAATAAACAAAAGTCTTAAATTGACAACTATTGGTACATTCACCCTATTACCTAATGGGTTAAACAATCGGCTAAAGATGTTGCTGATTTATGGCTTAAAAATATACCTATAAAAATAGCTAAAAAGGATTGAAAACACAAACTTAGTTTGACTAAATACTTAACGGCATTTTGTCTTAAACTCTACCTTTGCCTACAAAATATTCAAAAAGTTTTATTTCCACCCTATTGATGTGTGAAATTTCAACGAAATCAGATTAATGGTTTAAAATCCACTTATTAATCCTTGAGCTCCACTGTGCCTTCGAATAAAATATCCCCAGCGCACTAATTTCAATGTTTATGTGCATACATAGAGAGAGAGAGAGAGGTAAGTGTGTTAGTGATTATTTTATTTGGCTCACTCACATATACAGAGATAAACTCTACCCCTACTCTAGAAATATATCCGCACATACATACACAAGGAATTTTTATCCTCTCCAACAAACAATAATAAAAACATAAGCAAATCGTATAGCTTAAGCGTTGGTAGTTGATTGTGCGTGTGTGTGTGTAGAATGGTGCAGAGTATGAATATAAAACAAAACAAATCTTTAAACCAATCGCAAGCAAGCAAAGGCGGAGCTAAAGTAAAGCAGGTTTTGCCGATGATATATTTTTTGTTGTTTTTTGTTTTTTGTTTTGTTTTTCAAAATGTATTTTTAGTTGTTTTTCTCTTGTTTTTATATTTGTTTTTTTTTTTTGTTTTTCTTCATTGTTTCTATCTTTTTATTTTTGTATGTGTTTGCTTTGTTTAGTGTGGGTATGTGTAAAAGAGTCTATATGAGTGGGTTTATCTCACTCTAACGCTCTTTAAGCAATATTAAGCATGAGAACTCGCCTTTCTCACGGGAGCTCACATACATTTTTTTTGTAGGCAATTGTTGGTGTTGTTGCTGCTTACAAAAAACACGTTTGTATAGCTGCCATGTGATAACTTAATATTGATGTTGTTGCTATAGCTTTATTGTTGGTTTTTTGGGTGGGAGGAGGGATAAACGTAAATAAGAAAAAATAAAAGAAATAAAACTTCTCTGGGTGCGATAATCTGCGCCAATACAAAAACAGGCTACAGCGCACTAAACCTCTTTGTTGGTACATGTTTAGGGAATAAGTTTTCGTTTATGCCTCTTTTTTATTTATTTATTCATTTATTTTGTTGTTGTTGTTGTTGTTGTTGCTCTTAATGCTTCTATACTACTTCTCGGGTCTTTTTCTTTTTTATTTTGATTTTTCTACTTTAAGAGAGAGAGCATAGCATATTTGTATATTTTTTTATGTTGTTGCTGTTGTTGTTGTCGTATGTTGTAATTTATTTGGTAACTCAAGTGGTGGAGTTGGATTTAATTAATGAATGAATTTTTTCTTTTTCTTTGTTGTGTGTTCTGATTTCGTTCGTATAAACGAATTGTTTTGAGAATGAGAGTGAATTAAACGAGGAAATTTATGTTTTCCTTTGCCATCAGCGTTGCCGTTTTGCTTAATTTTAACCAAAATTGGTTTTGTTTTGCTTTGATGTGTAGATGTGAACTTTCTTTCCAGTTTGATGACTTTTTCTCGAAGTAAAAAATAAAGACAATAATGAGTCCTTTTAACGTCTATTATCCAGGTTCTTACTGAGTGTATCTCTTTAAAACTAGATTTCTGGCAAACTTAGGCGTTTTGTTGTGAGTATGCTATGAACTTACCCAAGAGGCAACAATTCTTTTTTTTTTTTTTTTGAGGCTAAAAACGCATCGAACCCATTTCTTATATTCTGTTCTAAAGGGAAAGGTACTCCAATCGCAAAAAATGGTAGTCTGACGATCAATGTGTGGGTTATAAGGCGGCTGACACTATTTTCTAAGTAGTTTCACCTGATCTTGGAACATTTGGTCGAGCGTTGTCCTAAAAGAACTATTTTTCATTGCCATTAATGATTGGATGCCGCTACAATTTGTTCCAGAGTGAATAGCTTTTTGAGCTTGAAAGTAATCTTCGTAGCTTATGCCTTCAATTCATCACCTCCAAACATTTTTGCTTCACCTTGGAGTTCTTCCTTTTTCATGTCAAAATCATTACATCTGATCTGCATAAATGACTCTGGGCATGTTGATATCGGTGGTACATATTCAGGATAAGCTTTGACAAGCAATCAATTTATACTATTTCGTTCAGTGGCTAAGTGAGAATAAATATCAGATGTACGAGGGCGGATTGATATTGAAGCTACCGCAGTAGGAAAAAAGCATTTTTTTAAAAAACCATTCATTTCTCAGCACAGTCTCCTTAGTAAGACGATTTTCCAACGTTTTTATACCATCTGAGTAATACGATTTTGGGAACTCCGGCAATCACTTCTTCGTTTGAGATGAATCTTTCTCCTGCGAGCCATTTTTGCAAGTTTAGAAACAGGAAAAGGTCACTAGGGCCTAAATCTGGACTATAAGGTGGATGATCAACCGATTCGAAGTGGATTTCTCTTAGTTTTAGCATCGTATCTAATGCTGTGTGAACCGGTGCGTTGTCTTGAAGAAAGAGCCCTTTTTTCTTGTTTAAATGTGGCCGTTTTTCCTTGATTGCATCAATAGGTTGATGTTGATCCAGTAATGCACGATAATACTCTCCTGTGATTGTAGATCCCTTTTCAATATAATCGATGAGCAATATTCCGTGTGCATCCCAAAATACTGTGGCCATAACCTTGCCAGCCAATTTCGCTGTCTTCGCCTTCTTCGGAGCACTTCCACCAGCTTCCACCCATTGCTTCGATTGATTTTTGGTTACAGGTGTGTAGTGGTGGACCCACGTCTCATCAACAGTTATTAATCTACGCCAAAAATCAGCAGGATTATGCTTTACCATGTCCAAACCCCGCTGTGAAGTGATCTGTCGAACTCGTTTTTGTTCAACACTGAGCAAACGCGGCACCCATCTTGCCGATAGTTTTTTCATATGCAACTGTTCATGTTCATCCAAAATGTTCCCATTTCAGCAATCTCACGTATTTTGACCCGGCAATCATTCACAGCGGTATCGAGGATTTTTTTGATATTTTCTTCCGTAACCACCACTTTTGGACTTCCTGTTGATGGTATTGTTGCAGTGCTTGTTCGGACCCGTTTACGTTCAGCAATCCAATATTTTACCATATAATCTAACAGAGCAGATTCGCCGTAATGTTTATCAAGCTTTTCTTTTGTCTCTTTCGCCGTTTTGCCTTTCAAAAAATAGTGTTTAATCACTACACGAAATTCACTTTTTTCCATTTTCCAAGAAACACAAAAGTTGCTTATTTCAAACGACTACAACAAATAAACTAATCGATGACAGACGTTTGACAGATCGTAATTTCTAAGAAAGAAAAAGTTTTGTGTTTGTGCTGCCATCCAGTGGCAGCGCTAGGTAGCTTCGATGTCAATCCGCCCTCGTACCATTTTGATGTTTAGTAGTAAAAAAGTTAAATAAAATAAGGCTGCATGCAGAAATAGGTACTTTTTTAAAACCCAAAGGAGACATCATATCGAAAAAAATCAGTTTTTAAAAATGAAAAGAAATCAAATTGGCACATATCTGTTGTGTGCCGCTGTGGTATGGTAGGTAAGACACCAGGCCAGACCACCTGACACAGTTTTCAACAACAACAGCGGCATAACCTCATAAAATTGCTAGCGGCTGTTTATGAGCATCCACGCTATGAAAAGCTTCTCCAACTAATATCGAGTGGGCCATCCATCTATCGATTTAAATTTGAACCAGCGGTTATTTGGAATCTGGCAATACTACTCTCTATTGTCACTCTATTCTGATCCAAAATTTAGCGCATAATCTCCACTGAACGAAATGAATCGATTTCCGCTTAAGCAATATTGGGATTTATTGGAAACTTATATCCAAAGCAAAGACAATTGGTCGGAAATTGCACGTAAATATCGTACAAAATTTGGTCGCAGAGAAGGACCAATAGTGCTCGGTATACGCCAGCTTATTGCTAAAGTTCGTGAAACTGGGGATATTCCTGATGCGCCAAAAAGTAAGCACTGCTCGTACAGTGTGCATACACCCAAAAATATTGCAGCTGTGGCTGTTAATGTTAACCCATTAACTCATTAACCCATTAACGTTAACACCAACTCGTTATCGTTCTCAAACTTCAATTGGTTCAAGAGTTGAATTCGCATGACCATCCGTTTCCCTTTTGCTTCGCTAAATGGGCCAACGAGAAACTGCACGATGATTTTGTGCAGTCATCTTTTCGGATGAAGCTCATTTTCATCTTGGTAGGTGCGTTAATAAGCAAAATTGCCTTATTTAGGGCTAAAAGAACCCATACGTGGTCCGACAGAAGCCAATGCAATGGTGCGGTTTGTGGAGCGGAGGCATCATTGGTTCATATTTCTTTGAAAAGCGGAACGGATAACCGATTTTTTTGTGCCCGCTCTTCATGGTATTGATGTGAACGATGTTTGGTTTCAACAGGATAGTGCAACTTGCCACACATCTCATGCGACGATCGATTTATTGCGTCAAATGTTTGATGTCATATGGCCGCCCAGAAGCTGCAATTTGACACCGTTGACCTATTTTCTGTGAGGCTCCGTTAAGAACAAGTGGTATGTCGGCAAACCAGAGACAACTGAGCATTTGAGAGCCAATATTCGTGATGCCAACATTCGTGATGGGGTAGTGTGAAGCCAGCCGCGATTGCATTTTTAAATTTAAACCTTTAAATGGCCCACACTATACATCTGTCATTGCGCAGGACGCGTTAAGCTGTATTTCACTTTCAATAAGTTTACAAATATAATCAGATTCAGCTTATTGTTTGAGAAAGTCCTCCTTTTCCCCTTGGAATGTGTTTTAAGTATTTGCGTTACACATGAGTACCCATATTCTCCTAGCATAGCGATATGACGCCATTGAATTGGTGGCGTGATGTAGTGGTTAGAGCGCAGGCATACAAGGAAAATCAACTTGATTACAGAAACTGAAACAAAGCAATGTATACTTTGTGTAAAGCCAATATGCTGCCTAAAAGAGTGACGAAAAAAAAACATAGCAAACGTTCGCCATGGCTGCGCTGAATGGCCTGCATTTGAAATTGTAAGTTTTACCAAGTCTTCGACACATAAATCAGGCTGAATTTATCTGATTGCATGGTTTATCTCCGTCTTGAGTGCAACTGTGGTTGGTGGCTTGTTCGCATAGATCTGCGACAAGAGCGCTTTACAAGTGAAAGTCTAAAGATCACGGTTCCGGTAACCATCTCCATGTGAGATATGATTATCATCCTGACCAGACACATTTGCAGGACACGTCAAAGCTTAGGATCTATTGTCTCCTTAACTTGAGAAAACCAATGTGGCACGTTGACTCACATGTCGCTGGTGTCCAAAATAAGTTGGGAATCTACGACTTATAGCGCTCGCCTTTAAAGCTGATGGCCTGGCCAACGTCGTTCAGCACCAAAAACGGACGCTCTTGCAATTTATGTAATTTGTTATCGTCCCAAAGCGAATAATTTTGTTTGTTAACGCACCCATTCATTCAACAATTTCAGATCATCGCTGAAAATAGTTTTTTGATGAATATTAGTGTCAGTTTCCAATTGCTCCAGGCCCCATTCAGCAAACATACGTCATTTTAATTCAGAGTTAAAACTTGAAGGCAAAATTCGCCAAGTTGTGGTCTGTGGAAGATCCAGTACTTGTGAGCAATGCAAACTCGTCTGCCTCGGGCATTTATCTGCACAATCTTAAAGGCAACGGCTGTGTTTTCGGCAGCTCTTACGTTTACTCACTCCACAAAGCACTCATTACTTTGTTTCAGTTTCAGTTTCAACTTCAGTTTCAGTTTCAGTTTCAGTAAATCAACTTGATTTTCAAGCTACGTAGCTCACTTCCATATAATGATATTGCGGTTAAGAGACTTGCTAAGTAATGTAGTTGTGGTGGTGGTCATTACTTAATATTGTAATTTCTTAACAGCAGGCGTTTGCGCCTGATCCTTCGTCTGTTGTTAGCCATCATTACCAGAGTTAAGCTGCAAGGTAAGGGGGCTTCTTTATTTTTTAGATAAAGTAGTCTGGAAGGAAGTTGAAGCCTCTTTATTGAAAACTCGAAACCATAATTTTTGTTTCCCAATATGTCCTTTGCTGGGGCTCGAACCTAGGTCGCTTGTGTTGTTATGTGTGCGCTCTAACCACTACACCACACCATTCGCATGCGTTCTAGTTCATTACGAGTGAACTTAAATTGATCCACCACACTGAGTAGAGTAATTACGTTGACAGTAAATGAGCATAGTTTGCCGTAGAGCACTGTCATATTCTATCAACGGTTTTAGTTCGAAGGTCCCTATTAGAAGAAATGTTACATACATTTGCATTTAATCAAGTGTTGTCTCAATACGGTAGAATTCGGTTTGAGCGTATAAATTTTCGAATGCGAAGTACAGAATAAACAGATCTGTCACTCATAGCCAAACATAATCAGAGGGTTAAGCGTCGTCTAGCTGCCAAAAACTCTCATGCCTATACAAATTGTATGAAGCAAACCATAATAACGCCGTGAGTTGAAAACGCGGTAGTAAGTGAAGTTGGCTGCAAAGAAAAAAAGTAGTGCCATCTTCTTAGCTGTTTCCGCCTCGAGTCTTAACAATTTCAAATTAGTGATTATTTGTTGAAAACTTATGTTAACATTACGGTTAATGACACAAATTTAAAGCTTTTATTTCACTATATCACTTCGCGGCGTCAACGCAATGCTCGACGGTTTAATTTAGGCTCGACGGCAACTAGAATCCGGTATAAATCTATTTTTATTGAATTTGTTATTGCGGTAAAAAAAAAAATTGAAGTTTTTACTTTACCGAACATTAAATTTTTGACAAATTTTCAACAAATTTTATTGTAAGGCAGCGTCCGGCAAACGAATATTAATGCATTTTTCAATTGTGGTAGTAATTTGAGAGTCTCACTTAGCAAACTTTGCAATGTATTTTTTCATTTGTTTTCTCTTTACTTCTCTTTGTTTATTTTTGGCCTATGCGTGTGAATACTTACGTCTTAAAACAAAAGAGAAGAGCAGCTCTTTGCCTGAAGCTGCTTTAAGGAGTTAAAGAAACCTATTCGTTTGGCTGTTTACCCAGTAAATTAAATTTTAAAAGTAGTGAATAAAAAACTTGCCCTTCCGATCACTTTTTGACTCAGAGTCTGATAGTAGAATAGCAAGTCTTTTTCAGCTTCACATAACAAAATTTTTATTAAAATTTTTTTTTTAATGGAATCACTCCTCCTAGGGAACATACTGGCTTTCCACAACGCATCCATTGCTTTGTTTCAGTTTCTCTAATCAATTTGAGCTTTCAAGTTAAGTAGATGATTGATCCAC
The DNA here is from genome assembly GCA_023159175.1 of Wohlfahrtia magnifica. Classification (NCBI taxonomy): domain Eukaryota; kingdom Metazoa; phylum Arthropoda; class Insecta; order Diptera; family Sarcophagidae; genus Wohlfahrtia; species Wohlfahrtia magnifica. Next base: position 6,376,860 of record JAKWBJ010000539.1, read on the forward strand.
TGTAGTTTTCACCATATGATTTTGTGTAGTAGTGGTGAATTTCCTTGCTAATTGGTGGTGATCTTTACTTTAGTTTGTAATTTTTTCACAGTAGTTAGCGTCTTGTTCGGATCATTCGTCTGATGTTCTGTCATCATCGCCAGAGGTATGCGGGAAGGGCAAGGGGTTTTCTTCTTTGTCGGAAGGGAAGTCGAAGTTTCTTAATGAAACATTCGAAACCATAATTAAATTTTTCTTCGTCATGTTCTCTGCTGGAACTCGAACCTTAGTCATTTGTGTTGTTATGCGTGCGCTCAAACCACAACACTACGCCACCCCCGGACGCCTAAGTATAGTCTTTAGTTTTCAGCGACAACTCAATGAGAACCAATGCGCTTAAAAAAATGTCTAGAGGGGTCCCATTTAGCTTTACAGCGCCTTAAGCCATGTTTTCATAATTTCTGCCTATGACTACGTTTATATAACATTTTTAGTTTGACATCATTTTTGTTGTAATTCCATTATGTAAAGGAGAGTAATGCTGATTTGCTTCTTATTCGATGGATTCTTTGTATCCTTTTTCGATACTCTTATGTACTAAAGAGAACAGAACGCCTCTTTTGATTGGCTTAGACCGTCTCTTTACATAAGATTAATACGTTTTTACTTGTCTTATGCGCTCCCTAATAGGCTAAATACGAATTTACTACAAGACACACAACATATCTTAGCCAAGTACATACATCCATACATACTCTCACCATATACTCGATTATACAGCAAATGTAATGAATATTTTGGGCGAGAAAATCAACCCAAAATACACAACGAAAGCAGTGAAGAAGAAATAAGAAAAGCAGAGGAAGAACAACAAGAATGAGGGAAAAAAGAAAACAAAAAAAGCGAATGTATCCTCTACTTGTACATGGAAAATAAAACAAAACAAAACAAAACAAAAAACAAAGAACGAAAATTCCAAAATAATGGTTGGCTGGCAACATATAAATCCTTTTTCTCATGCTTGGCACCTCTAATCGCATGTAATGCGCGCGCATTATCGTTTCAATTTGATTTTTTCGGTTTCAGTTCGTTTGTTGCTTATCCTGCTACTACTACAAGTGGAGAAAAGCCAAAAATAGAGAGAAAAAAAAAGTTTTTTTTTTTTGTTTTGGTCAATCGGATAGAACGAAAAAAATAAAAAAAAAAAAAAAACAAAATCTACAGCCAACCAAATAACCGACGGTTATCTGTTGTTACATATCGCCTTAATGGTATTAAAAGTGGTATAGGGTTAATGCATTACTACTCATACCCATACACTCACACCAAGCACACAGCCAAACTACCTTCACAAGTGTGTACTCAACACACTTGTGATCTCGTATGCATTTATGAAAATTACAACAACAACTAAAGAACATTAGTTTACGGCGAAATACAACAACAATTCTATGTTTAACAACAGCACACTGGTAGCAAATGAAAAATGTATGCCAATAAGGGAAGGAAGATCATTAAAACAGAAGTTAACTTACCACACTCGGCTCAAAAACATGAAAACTAGGCACGAAGACAGTCTGGTAATTCCTTCGCTTGATTTGTATTTAAACTGTTCAACTACTAATTACAATGGAACACTGCTCTCGCTCTATAGCTCTGGCCTAATGTTGAATTTTGAAAAGGCTATGTACACTAACGTGTTTTCTAATAAGGAAGTAGGTATTCTGTGTGGATAACATTTCGCTCACTTCGTCCATAACCATTTTACCAAAAAGACCATTTGCGGTGTGGTTGGTTGTCATTTGTTGTTGTTAATTTTGAAAAAGTTTTGATAAGAATTTCCAGTTAAGTGATTTGCCTAAATATCCAAGAGCTCCTGTAATGTACATGCGAGTACGTTGCTGTTCTTCTAATCAATACACCCTGAAGAGTTTTTACCTTTGGTACTCGGTACTCGGTGTATCAAAAAAGAGAAATAAAGTCAACAATCAGCTGCACCCATATGATGACAAATCACAAAAACTGTCAAAACTTCACCGATGTCAGTAAGAGTATGCAGAAGAATACAAGGCAGTCGCAAGAGCGCAACAACTTGGCGTATTTTGTGTAGTGCTTCGGCACTGCACTAGTGTAACACCTAGTTGATCTAGAAGCTTAAGTTAAAGGACCATAGACAACGATGTCTGTTCAATGAATTAGCTCTGGAGCAGTTGTGGCCAAAAGAGGAACGTCAGCAAACAAATTTGTTGTATTTGGGACGTTACCAATCCATAATGATTTAAAGTCGTATTATATCATGCGATTTGATGCTGTTAGACATTCTCTTAGAAGGTGGCGTGATATAGTGACTAGATCGCAGGCATACAAGCGGACCAGGTTCGAATCACAGCAGAGAACATGATGAAAAAAAAAACTTAATTGCAGTTTCGAGTGTTTAATGAAGAGACTTCAACCTTCCGCCAGACAAGTCCATCTATAGAAGTCCTCCGCCCTGACTTTTCAGCTTACCTATGGCAATGATGGAAAAAATCAGAATAATGATCACTAGTAGACGCCATCTACTGGAAAAAAACTACATTGCTAAGTAAGCATCACCACCATCATCACTTAGCATTGTAGGTTTTTGTTGGTGTAGCGCAACTTGATTTGGAGGTAATACGTAGCAGTATTGCCTAGAGAATCAGAAAAGGTCTGCCACTTCGAACGCATGACTGGCTTTCTGCTTCTGATCTTGACATGGAACGAGATAAGGTCCTTTTGCAGGGGTGCCTTGAAGACAGATGGCAGACAAGATGGACGAACGGTAACATATGAGTTTATACCGGACTTGGCGTTCGTACAGCAACACCCCGACTTTCAATGCATAGGGTGGGCAATTTAAAAGTTTAGATTAAAAACGCAATAAAACAAAAACGGTTTGAAATTTTGCCGAATTTATTTTTGTTGTTGTGAAGTACAATTGTTCCGGTTAAAAATTAAATAGTATTTCATTCATATGACTGCCGCGGCTGGTCTCACAGTACCAGATTCGATGGGAACAATTTTCGAGAACTTTTTCGAGTGTATGTGGTAGTATCCCGGCAATGTCATCACTAATGTTGGCTTTCAAATGCTCAATAACACTTGTCTTCAACGACGCCTCACAAAAAATCGGTGTCAAATCGCAGTTTCTTGGTGGCTAATGAAACAGCCATCAAACGTTAGACGCAATAAATTGATTGTCGCATGAAGTGGAAAGTGTGGCAAGTTGCAGCATCCTGTTGCAACAAAACATCGTTCACATCAATACCATGAAGAGCGGGCACAAAAAATCGGTTATCATGGTGCCATGGGTGACTCCATTGACCGTAATGGTTACGCCGTCCTCATTTTCAAGGAAATAAGCCGCACCAAACCGTCACTCGTAATGGGTTTTTGGAGCCCCAAATCTAGTAATTTTGCTTATTAACGTGTCCACCCAGTTGAAAATGGGCTTCATCCGAAAAAATGATTATAATTTTGAAGATAAATTTCCAATAAATTCCAACGTTGCTCAAGCGTAAATCGATTTATTTCGTTCAATGGAGATAATATACTGAATTTTGTAACCGAATAGAATGACAAACGTATTGCCAGATAGGAAATAACCGCTGGGTCTTTTAAACTGCCACCCGACGTAACGTTAGAAGAGGTAGTCCCCTCCACTTCCAATAGTGGTGCTCACTGAGTTGCCGTTTTTGCCGTTTTCCCAGCTCGTTAGCACATAGCAGTTTTTTGGTTGGTATGCAGCCTGTCGTGAACTCTAGTTCGTCTCCGGCCTCTGGCTGTCGTGCTGTTCCTGTCGGCTGTTTATTGTTTGCTGTGCTGCTATTTCCTGTTTGCTAATTGTTGGTGTTACCAGTGTTTACTGTTTGTTGTTTAGTATTTTTTCACCCTTCATTATGGTGGGAGTCGTTTTGGACTTTCACTGGTGGTAGTATTTATGGTGTGAAGCCTGATCGGAGGCTTTATTCTGGTACCACGAATATCGGGAGTCAGAGGGAGTTTGGTGCCTGCACGACTATGCCGAGGACCCCTAGTGGAATCAACGTGGTGATTGTGGTTTGAACCCAAATCGCATGGAGAGCTATTCTGGCTCGGTGTGATGTTACACTCTTAATAGGGTGCCGGGACCCATAGATCGGTAGGAGTTTAGATAATCTCTGACAACCCACCAAAGTGGAAATCATGCCCAAACAACATAACTTCAAATTGGTACTCACTGGTGATTTTCTATCATCGTAGGGGTAGGGCGTTGGTAGACGCATTTTATGCATTCGTGCTTTGGCACCGTGAGTCACTACTTAGCAATGATTTTCACCACTGCACACAATCAAATGAAGGCGAGCAATTTGATTACTGAAAGTGAAGCAAAGGTATGGATGCTTTATGGAAAGCGAATATGCTCCCTAGAGGAGTGACTTAAATCGCAGGCTTACGCAAATTAGCTACAAATCAGAACGACCCTTTCAACCAATATAACCCACGCCATCAGTCATATACAGTCAGATATAAGCCAGGATCATGAAAAATTAGTTAAAGAAATGGCACAATGACCCTGAAAGACCCTTTAGTTGCTTAGCAATTCAAAAAGAAACAAAGCGATGCACAGAAATTTTAAAGCGCATTTCGTTATTTGAGTATTTATTTGACATTCCAAGCCACTGTACATTAGCAATTGTATTGAGTAAAGGTGCCAAATAACAACGCAAAACAAAAAAGTAAACAAAACAAAAACATACTTTTTGGAGTGGGAGTTGCTTGCTTAACCAGGCATAACACAACATTTTTGGCACTATAGAAACGTAAACCAACAACAACAATTACTGCTACAGCAATAACAATAAAACTATAATACCTTCTCACGTATTGTTCATCCGTATTAAGTTGTTGTTGTTGTTGTTGTTGTTTTAAGTATGTATGTATATAACAAAACTTTGACACTCTCTTCATGTACAAGTATCGCTCTGTCTCTCTCTTACCAGCCTTGTCAAGTATAATAGCAAACTACTCTCCCACCATTAAAATTTAACATAAACACCCGAATACACATAATAATGCCAAATACAAATGTTTTGTTATTGTTGTTGTTGTTGTTGTTTGTATTGTATTTATTTGTGGTTGACATGACACAACCCACTCATATTAACAACAACTAAGCAAGAAGCAAAAAAAAAACAGAGAAAAAAACCTGTACAACAGTAACAGTATTTTAGTAACTCCAGTATAAAAGCATTGTTTTTGTTGTTGTTGTTATGAAGAATAACTCTCCTTTTCTTTTTATTTATTTTGTTTTGAAAAAACCTTCATGTTGTGCTGGTGCTGGTTTAGTTTTAGTCAAAACCAAAAACAAAAAACATCCAATTCAACACAGAAAGCTTCTCAACGAAAAGAACAGGTTTTTTTGATTGCCTTGTTCTGCCTTGCATTTGCATAAAATGCATTAATCCTGGTCATAGTAGTAGTGTGGTGTGTTTTTTCTTACAAGAGAAATACACGTACCTTGCGTTGTTAAGTTTACTACGAATTTGTATTCTCTCTCTCTCTCTCACTCTCACCCCTATTTAAGGGAGCATGGGAGCACGTGCTCTCTCTTGTTTTAAATTGTTTTCAATGTATGGGTTTTTGTTATCGTTTTACACTCCAAAACACATAAAAAAATACCGGTGGTTTGGAAAATTCTCTTTTCTGCACTCTTGTTATGCAGAAATTCCTTTACGTTTGTCAACAATTACAAAAATTCTCTTAAAACCAAAGAAAGTCTTATCACAGCACAGCATTTAATAAAGAGCAACGAAACATCATTAGTATCTGCATCATTATCTGCTATTTAAGTGACTGGCAACGGATTAAAAAACTTTCTTTCCATTAATTGAACGAAAATTGAAAAAATGAACAGAAAGGGAAAGAAAGCAAAGGGGATTTATTATCGGCCAGGATTTAAGCTGTGCGCTGTGTAGGTACATCACAAACAATTAACTGGAAAGAGGAAAAAATACACAAAAAAAAAACTGAAATTCTAATAAGACTTTAAATGGAAAGGAACTCTGTATGTACAATTCCAACATTTAAATTTATTTTATTCGCTTACAGCTGCTACTCAAATTACTACAAAACTACAGCGGCGTGTATAGCATAAGAAGATAGTGGGGTTTATAAAGGGTCCGCCATCTAACGGGAATCTGGGCCTGCGATCGACTTACAGAAGATGCCGATTTTGCCAAAAAAGTCATCTTTTCAGATGAAACTCATTTTGATCTTGGCGGGTATGTAAACAAGCAAAATTGTCGTATTTGGGGCACAGAAAACCTGCACGCATACATTGAAAAGCCGATACACCCAAGACGAGTCACTGTTTGGTGCGGATTTTAGTTCGAAGGCATAATTAGGCCCTTTTTCTTCGAAAATGAGGAGAAGGAGTGGCCGTTACAGTCAATGACGATCGTTATTGAGCCATGTTGAACGAATTTTTGTTTACAAAAATTGAAGAGGAGGATATTATCTACATTTGGTTTCAGCAGGACGGCGCTACGTGCCACACAGCCGAAGCTACACTCGACGTTTTTCGCCCTGTTTTTAAAGATCGCATTATCAGCTGTAGAGCTGATGTCGTTTGGCCACCTCGAGCTGCGATTTGACACCGATGGACTATTATTTGTGGTGACGCTTTAAAGGACAATATTCGTGAAGCCATTGGTGACATACAGCTGCACACAATCGATAATGTACTTAAAAATTGGACCGATCGTGTAGACTACTTACTGCATGGCCAGCCGAGGTAGCCATTTGAGTGAAATTATTTTCCATTATTAACCGGAAGGATTGCCCTTTCAATTAAAAAAAGAAATTTGAGAAAATATTCGTAGTTTTTTTTATAGCATCTTCCAAAAAAAAAAATTATTTGGCGGACCCTTTATCTAGTGGTGCATCTATTGGTTTACATTTAAAGCAGCGGTTATTTCGAATCTGACAATACTTTTGTCATTCTATTCTGTCTCAAAATTCAGTATAATATCCCCACTGAACGAAATGAATCGATTAACGCTTGGGCAACGTTTCTGAATTAATTAATTTATTGAAAATTACCTTTCCGGATGAAGCTCATTTCTATCTTGGTGGGTACGTTGATAAACAAAATTGCCGTATTTGTGGCTCAGAAAAACAAAACATGGTCTTACAAAACCCAATGCACCCCTTACTAGTGACTGTTTGTTGCGGCTGGTGGAGCAGTGGAATCATTGGTCTATATTTCTTTGAAAATGAGAACTACGCAACCATTACGGTCAGTGGAGACACCTATCGCACCATGAAATCAATGTTTTTGTGCCCGCTCTACATGGTATTGGTGTGAACGATGTTTGGTTTCAACAGGATGGAGCAACTTGCCACACACACATCTAATGCCACAATCGATTTATTGCGTCAAACGTTTAATGGCCCCTCAATTAGCCGAAATTATAAATAATTGATTAATGCTTTAGTTTAAATAAAAGTTTGGATAAATGAATCACTGACTGTATTATTTTGACGCATTGAATTTTGCACTTATTTACATCAACTTAAATAAACATGATATAACGGTACATCTCTAAAAGCAAAACCGGCTTATTATTCACTTATTGGAACGTAGAATTTTTTTTTACTTAGGTGACCATACGTAACATTTTATAGTTTGAAGCACACACACACATCATTTAAAATGTATGTTTGGATGAATTGAGCAAATATTAAGGTGACCTTATCATTTTGAAGCACACCTTATATCGTGTAAGTCGCCTGGAAGAATCTGAACGACTTGAAGCATTTGAAACATTTTTCAACTATTTTACATGGGTCCCATACTATTTATAAATTAATTAATAAATAAACTAAGTTTTGTTATGAAATTAATGAGACTTAAGGTTTAGAAATCCGTTGGTAATTGACGGAGTTATTACGCTTTTTAATAAGGCAACTTATGAAAAAGGTTGCATGGAAAGTTTGCGGTATCGTTTATATCGTTTACATTATGAAAACTTAAAAGGAATATTCATTTGTACGTTTAGAGAGATTGAATTGATCGACTCCTTCGATCGAAGAAAAACGTGTTACTTCATAACATAATCTGAGGCAGACTTTACAATTTAACAAAGTCAATAATTAAATTGAAAACATGGTGGGCAAATTTGAGGTTAAGCAGTAAATTGGCTGTCAAATGATGATGTCAACCTGTGACACTTATTTAGAAAGAAATTGTAAAATTTTAACGCTGCACTCTCGAGCAAAGAATTTTAATTTTAAAACTTTACTATCAAAATGGTGAAAATTTTACTGTTTTTACTAGTAATCAGGCTCACTTCTGAGGTGGCTGTGTTTAATTTAATCGCTAAATTTGAGACTCACTGTACTGTTGCTGACAATAGATCAAAACAATACGCTCATAGTGGAAATGAAAATGAGTCTGGAGCATCAACTCGTCGACTTTCTCAACTCTGCGCAACATTTTGCATAAGGATCTTCATCTTTACGCTTATAAAGTTCAACTCGTTCAAGAATTATAGTCAGCCGACCACTGTTTGGTTGAACGTTTGTGAATTGACTGTTTGCGAAACTGAACAAAAACAACGTATTTTTCAGCAAAATCATCATTAGTAATGAGGCTCGTTTTCAAATAGGCGATTATGTAAACAAACAAAATTTTCGCATATATGGCTCACAAAATCCACAAACAGTCCTCGAAAAACCGTTACATCCAAAGGAAAGTGACCGCATGATACGGTTTTTGGTTCGGCGGCATCATCGGCCATTAAGGGCTCGCCAGTTCCCTGATGGTTCGTGCCGGGTTATTTATGATCATGCGGGTTTCGAGAGGATTGATGTTTGTCTTATGAGGACTGCGCTGGCATTTTTAGAATGGAATGAGATGGTGACCGGCTGCTTCGAGAGTAGATCCTGAGTGTGCGCGAATACCTTCGCCTGTAGATCTCCTGACGTTGAGGGACGAGCGGCTGCTCACAGGAGTGTCAATACCCTAGATTTTGACAGCCTGGTGTATAACACTGCACAGTGAGGTGGATGTCTGTGCTCTGTTGTTGTTGATTAGTTGTAAGTAGCGTTTTAAGTTGGTTTTAAGAATGTGAGTGTTTCCGTTTTTCCATTTTTTGCGTGATGGATTCCGGCCATTCTGCAGTATTTTAAGTTTTAGTTGATAAGTCTATGATAAGTATCATTAACGGATAGAATAAGCATCCACACGATTAATTGGTTTCAGATAAACTATGTAAAAACAGAACATTTTGATAAATAAAGTAAAGTAGGCATCATCGGCCTGTATTTTTTCGAAAATGAGCAAGAAAACGTCATCAGCGTGAATTGTTTGCGCTACCAAACCATGATACACAATTTTTTGTGGCCACAAAATCGCTAATGTTGACATCAGTGACTTTTGGTTTCGGCAGGACGGCAGTTATTGTATTACAAATTCCCCGGTTACGTGATTTCTCGATTTGGCGGCGCCAATTGGACGCCTAGTTGCGGTGATTTAAAGCCGCTGGCTTATTTTCTCTGGGACCATTGGAAAGACCGAGTTTTTCGTGAACAAACCACAAACAACTGACACTCTGAAAGATGAAATTCGGCGCTGCATTGACGAGATAAGCGAAGCTTTGTTGCAAAATGTGGTTAAAAATTTTGTGAAAAGAACGGGCGTGCTAGAGGTAGTCATTTGCCCGACATCATATTCCATTGTTATTTCTCATATTTCTAGTTTTATAGGTATGAATAAAACTGAATTTGTCAAAAAAATCGTATTTTTAAGCCAATTTACTTCTTAACTTCATACTTGTACTTGCCCACCCTTTATTAAATGAAATATTTTTCTCACTGGATTATAGAATCTATAGATTGCCGGAGCGTGGAACCAGGGATGGGCAATAGGTGAACTTGATGCCATAGTTTTTACAGGTACATTTTGCTCTCTACAAGTAACACAGAATGGTAGCGGTATAATGGCTGAAAAACTTGTAGTTGTACTGGAAAGCGCATGTGAAGCGTTCTTACCAACAAAAAGGGAAACAATAGAAGGGCAAGAAATTATTGGTGGAATAAGTTAATAGCAGATACCGGATACAACAAAGCATACCTGGGCCTGATTATATACCAAACACAGCGTTAAAGTTAGCACTAAAATCAAGACCTACACTCTTTGCTCACATATTCATTAAGTGCCTGAAAGACGATATATGGAAGAGGCAGATACTCATTCTTATACCCAAGCTGGGTAAGATCCTAGGGTAACCTAGTCCGTATAGACCGATCTGTCAAATAGATACTATCGAAAAGTGAATGGAGAGAATTGTATACGACAGACTCCTAACTCTCTGACCGCCAATACTGATTTTTCAAGGCGAAGTCGACTATAGATGCAATAAACCTATTCAGTAAACTGCGCTAATGAAGCCATAAACAGCAAGGGTAGGCACAAAAAATTTTGTCCTTCAACTCGGCTGGATGGCAACATATTGTTCCGCATTACCTAGTGAACATTGTAAGTAATTATTTCTCCAACAGAATTTTGTTGGTGGATATCGACAGAGCCGCGGTTGCGTACAATGTAGTTCCACAGGGATCAGTACTAGGCCCGCTACTTTGGAACATAATGTATGACGACATATTTAGCCTTAATCTCTCGAAGGAAGTAAGCGTCGTTGGCTTTGCAGACGACATTGCAATTGTAATTCAAGCAATAAGAGAGATTAGCAGATGGTTATTACCCATAAATCCTCAATTGACAGATCACGAAACGGAGTTAGTGCTCATTGGTAGAAGGAGATGAAAAAGGAAGGTGGAAAATACCACAATTATGTTATCAGAAGCAGTAAATATTAGTATTACCGCCTGAGCTTCAAGAAACATGCAAAATACGCCTCTGCGAAAGGAGCCAGCGTCAGTGGATCATGTCAAAGTTACAAAATTCGTGCAATTTTATGGTGCATCCGTGTGTGAGAAGGCAATGAAAAGCATATCTAAAGGAGAGATAAAGGCAATAAGTAGAAGTAGTTGTTTAAGAGTGTGCAGCGATTTTTGAATGACACCAGTCGGGGCAAACACTTAATTGTTACACGAAATATTATTAAAAGGAACGAATGGAACAAATCCATATTGAGCTGGCAAGACTCTGCAAAGGCAAGATGGATGTTCAATCTTACCCATATCCTTACAGGCCATGGAGGCTATAGAAAGTATTTGTACTGACTCTCCAAGTAGTCCGTTCTGTCCAGACGAAGACGAAAGCGCGCAACACGTTTTGCCAGGGACCGCTGCCAAATCAAGATATGATTCGTGAAAGTATTCACGAGGAGAATATCGTTGAATTATGCTAAAATTCAAGGAAAACTAGCAAACGTTGAAACAACTTAACGGGAAACTGAACCAAATACTACGTAAAGCCGAAGCACAGTGAAACACAATGACGATGTATAGCCATAAAAGGCTCAGGGTATCCATAAAGTAATACCGAAAGGCAGTTTGTGTGATCTGGTGGCGTTTATGGCATGTGGCTTAGTACGTAAAAATCGTGCATGTTCTTCAGTACGCGCTGTAGGATCTTATGAATATTCTACACCTCCTGCGTATGATATTAAAAAAAAACGTACACACATACATACAATGTATGTATATTGAGTGTAGCTTAGGAATAAAAACTCAAATTGTTTGTCTACAAATGCAATTGCAAATAAGAACTTGAATATATTGAATGAACGGGAATCTCTATGTAACCCATTCTGCTCCCATTCACTGCCAACGCCTTTGAAAAACCCAACTGAAAAGCTTAATCCTTAATCCGCACGAGAAAAAAAAAACAATAAATGCTGAAAGTGATGGGTAGTTGGCAAATAAGGCAAGCAACGACAACAAACACAGACGCACACTCAAGCACACATTCTTAAATGATAAAAAAGCTAAACAAGTAGTGGTGAATTTAAGAGTAATTTAGAATTTTTAAAGAGAAAGAGAATTGTTTTTTTAGCAAAACAGAGCAAAAATAACACACACGTACACACACACACACACACACTTACACAATAATTTTTTATGCATTTGTATTTGAAAACATCAGTTGTGCGACAACTTGCGTTTGGTGAGCATGTTGTTACGCGCGTTTATTTAACGATAAAAAAGAGTAGAAGAGAAACAATTTTTTATTTTAAATAAAAACTGAATTAATTTTTTGTTTTTGTTGTTTTCTAAGGCCACATACAATTTGAATTTGTTTTCTCCTAAAGTTTTAGATAAAAAATGATTTGAAGAAGAAATTGACATGTTTTTTTTTATATATTTTTTTTAATTGGCAATTAAAATAAAAGTTAATGAAAATTATTATAAAAAAAAAGAAATAAAAAATTAGTTGTTAATAATTGCCCATGTTGTTGTAGTGCTTGTTTTCTATTTATTTCAAATGGTGTTCGAATAATGATTTAATTTTCACAAAAATACTTTGTTTCAACATAACGTTGTAGACAACATTGCGTGTTGACACAATCAGTCAGTCAGTAGTCACTTTACGAGTATATTTGGCCAACGTTTGTACAATTAAATGTGTTTTTAATAACGATCGCAAGAACAACAAAAACAATAATAATTTGCCCATCAAACCTTTATTGACAATAACGCGAGTGAGAAGAAATTAAATGAAAAAAAATATTTTTGACGCGTGATTTTGAAATTTCCAAAAAGAAAAGTTTTCTAAAACCATTTTTAAGAGCGAAAACATGTGTCACCTGTATACATAAGCAGCTGTCACTTAATTTGACAATTAAACAAAGCCGTTAACAACAACAACAACAACAACAACAACAACAACAACTAAAGGAGAAAAAGGAACAAATAAACAACAACAACAACAAAAGAAAAAACATTAAAATTTAGAAACTATTTTCTAAACGTGTCGATTGTTCTACCTGTACTCCCAGCAAAACAAAACGAAGGGAAAAAACTAACAAACCAAGAAAAAGAAGAAGAAAAAGAAAAAAACCTTCAAAATTGCAATTCTTATGGTCGGTCGGTCTCAGCTTCCAAACTAATTGGCTACACATTGGTTACTGGTACACTTTTCATAGACGCAAAGAAATTTTTACGACTTGTGACATTGAATTTATGAGCGTGTTTTCAAAGCCTTAGTCGAACTAAAACCCTTAAAAAGGTTTTTATGACCACTTTTAACAACAACCATAATGAGATCAATACAAACAACACTCCTTTAGAATTTTTTTCCATTTTTTTTTTTTTTTTTTTTTTTTTTTTGTAAAATGTTTCTTCTAATGAAGTCGCGTCATGTCGAAGGAAATATATGAAGAAAAAACAGAAAAAATATTCGCCAAACGCCTCAATAAAAAAGTGTAACAAATTATTTTAATTTCCATTTCAAATATCTAAACAACTAAACATCTAAAATCTAAAGGTGGTGGTGGCTAAAATATTAAAACAACAACAAAAAAATGAGTTGCTTATAATCACTTTGAAACACCATAAAAGCAAATTTTTTATTAAAAAAAAAAAAAAACAAAAAATAACTATTAAACTATTAAATATTAATATTAAAAAAAATATATAGAAAAATACAAAAATTAAAAAACGTCATGGATTTCCAAAGTGCTATGGAAACATTTGCCGAAGCTTGGGTTGCCGCCAATGCTGGTCAACAGGTAAGGCAAAACGACTAGCAAATTTGTCTATAATTTTTTGTCAACTTGAAGCCTTAATTATAGTTGTCTTATCAAAAAAAAGTTTTTTTTTTGACACCTGCAATTTAATTGAAAAGGATATACAAAAAAAAGTAACAACAGGACAACTGGAAAAGAAAAACAAATTATGTGACATTTGCAATTTCCTTTTGACAATTTTTGAAACTGCTCGTACTTCAGCTCAATTTGCGTATTAAATATTCATGAAATTCTTAGTTTTAATTAAAAAGCGTTGAAAATTTCAATTTTTATGCCATACCATTGTACAGAAATTGAACATTAACATGAATTATTGACGGTATTGAGTGCAAAACCCTGTCGGTCCAAAAGCTTAATAACATTTTTAAAAAAATATGTATAACGGGTGGTGGGTCATTTAAAAGTTTAAATATAATTTTGCAATGAAACAAAAACGATTTAAAATTTTGCCAAAATTTATTTCATTGTCCAGTTAGAAAGGAAGTATTATTGCATTCATATGGCTACCACGGCTGGTCTCACAGTACACCATTCAATCGGAACAAGTTTTGGAGAAATTGAAATTTGGTCATTTTTAATATTTAAAAAAAAGGTCATGGGGTGCAAGGATGTGGCAATGGCGACTACTAGGATTTATAAATAAGGGATCAAGGAGTCCTTTCCACTTTACTGCATGTCCATAACCTTTACCGATTATTACACATAGCGCCCTAAATTTGGCCAGTTTTCGGAAATTGGAATTTGGCCATATTTTACATTGAATAAAAGTGTCCCAGAAGTGCAACGATGGAGCAATGGCAACTATATGGACTTATAAATAAGAAATCAAGAATTTCTGTTCACTTTACCGCATGTCCACAGCCGTTATCAATTTTTAGATATAGGGCCTTGAAGTTGGCCAATTTTCGGAAATTAGATTTTGGCCATTTTTACAATGGATAAAAGTGTCCTAGGAGTGCGAAGCTGGGTCAATGATGACTACTAGGATTTATAAATAGGAGATCATAGATTTCTGCCCACTTTACCGCATGTCAATAACCATTACCGATTGTTAGATATAGGGCCTTAAATTTGGCCAATTTTCGGAAATTAAAATTTGGCAATTTTTTAAATTTGATAAAAGTGTCCTATTAGTGCAAGAAAGGGGCAATGGTGACTATTAGAATTTATAACTAAGGGATCAAGAATACCTGTCCACTTTACTACATGTCCATAACTGCTACCGATTATCAGACATAGGGCCTTAAATATAGCCAATTTTCGAGGAATTGGAATTTGACCATTTTTGAAATTCAAAAAAAGTGTGCTAGGCGCGTAAGGATGAGGCAAAAACGACTATTAGGATTTATAAACCAGAGATCAGGAATTTCTGTCAACTTTACCGCATGTCCATAACCATTACCGATTTTAAGATATAGCGCCTTAAATTTGGCCAATTTTCGACAAATTGGGATTTGGCCATTTTTTAAATATGATAAAACTGTCCTAGGAGTGCGAGGGTGGGGCAAAGGCTTTATAAATAAGAATTTAAAAATAAGTGATAATAAGATTTTAGAGTGCATGTGGTCGTATCGCTGCAATGGCATCACGAAATTTGGCTCTCAAATGCTCAATTGTCACTGGTTTGTCGGCAGAACAGTTGTGTTTAATGGCGCCCAACATAAAATAGTTCAACGGTGTTAAATCGCAGCTTTTTGGCGTCCAACTAACATCACCATATCAGCTAATTAGACGGCCATCAAACGTTGGACGTAATAAATCGATTGTGACATGCAATGTGTTTGGCAAGTTGCACCATCCTGTTGAAATTCTGAAGAGCGGGCACAAAAAATCGATTATCATGGTGCGATAGGTGTCTTGATTGGTTGGTTGCTCTGTCGTCATTTTCAAAGAAACATGGCCCAATGATGCCTCCGCTCCACAAATTGCAATAAACAGTCACTCGTAAGGTGTGCATTAGCTTCTGTAAGATCACGTTTGGGTTTTCTGAGCACCAAACACGGCAATTTTGCTTATTAACGTGCCCACTAAGATGAAAATGCGCTTCATCAGTAAAGATTATTTTTGCAATTTTATTAATTTTATTTGCAATTTTCGGCCAATTTTCTTTGTTTTGGAAATAAACTTCCAATAAATCCAAACGTTGCTCAAACATACATCGATTCATTTCGTTCAGTGGAGATAATATACTGAATTTTGTGGCAGAATAGAATGACATAAAATTTCCAGATTCGAAATGACCACTTGTTCAAATTTAAAACGATGTATACAATAAAATCGACCCGATATATAAAATAAAATCGTTCACGTTGCTTCATTTCATTTTATTACAAATAGGTTCCGGTTAAAAATGAAAAATTATGTCGGTCTAGTGACCGAAAAATTAATATCACGCTCGAACCCGAATATCTGTCGGAATGTATATTGTTTTAAACATTTAATTATCTTATACGGTTCAGATATTGGACTCTTAATACAAATTTTTATTTATACCAAATATCGGGTGTTTTTTTTACTCTTACACAAGTTTTAAGCATAATAAAACAAAGAAATATAGCTTTAATATCAATAAAATGAACTTTATTGGATAGAACATTTTATGACATTAATGTTTAGATATCATTTCGAGTATGTGCCAGCCACGATTTGCACACCAATTTTTACAAACCGTATTTTGCCCATAAGTCTTCGAATATTGATTTCCAGGTGTTCAATTGTCTCTGGTATATCGACGCAGTCAAGCGACTTTTCATACCCCCAATGAAGATAATCAAATGGGGTTAAATCACACAATTTTTGTGGCCAATTCATTAGACCATTACGTTTCTTTAAGTAAATCGATTGTAGAGCGCGCCGTGTGGTATGTGTCTCCTGCCTGTTGGAACTACATGTCAGCAAGATTATTGTCAGCTAATTGAGGTGCGAAACATTTTCTAATCGTGTCCCTATATCGTTCACTATTGACAGTAACGTTCTGATAATCGTCGTTTTTTAAGACATATGGACAATGACGCAGACAGCACATAAAGCGAACCAAACAGTCATTTTCTATGGATGTAATGGTGTTTTGAGAAAAGTTTGTGAACTATCTTCACTCTTTAAAGATGTTTGAGACCTAGAGCACAATATCTGTTCTTTCGATCCGTTCTGGTTGCTCTTTAAGGGTGTCCAAAATTGAGGTATCATTTTAGTTTTAATAAAAGAAGTATGAAAAATGATGTCGGTCAAGTGTTCCTCTCTACTGGCTCGGCAGACTACCCATCTTTACCAAAATTATCAATCACGTTTTTCAATAAACTGTTGTCAATGGTTGGTATATGCTTGATAATGTTGGTTTTAAGCTCTTGAACCGTTGTGGGATTATTGGTGTAAACTTTCGATTTCAAAGAAACCCACAAAAAAGTCTAAAGTTGTCAAATCGCACGATTTTGATGGCCAATTTACTCCTCATCTACGATAAATAAAGCGATTTTCGTACTTTTCTTTTAAAAAATCCATTGTTTTTCTTGTTGTGTGATAAGTGGCACCATCCTGTCGAAGCCACATATTCATTAAGTCAAAATCATCTATATTTCTTCACTAAAAGCTTCGGATGATCTGCCTGTAGCGATTTCAATTGACAGTAAACGCATTGCCATTTTCGTTTTCAAAAATATATGATAATTTCTCTGGACAACAAACCGCACCAAATCGTTAATTTTTGTGGATGTAATGGTTGCTCTAAGATGGCCCTTCTCACCACAAATGCCGATTCTCTTCACCCTAAATGCGGCAATTCTGCTTGCTGACGTAGCCATTGAAGTAGCTGGAAATGGGCTTCATCGGTGAAGATTATTTTGTTTACAAAATTCGAATTTTTTGCTTGTTTTTCGATGGCCCAAGAAACGAATTACCGACGTAATGCGTCTTCAACCGGATCTTATAAGCCTTTAAATGAAGATCGCGATGCAAAATCTTGAATAATGTGGATCATTTGATATTTAATTGCTGCTAATAATGACTTATAACTGTTATTGCACACTTCTGCTCACAGCTGCTATATTCTTGGATGAACGACCACTACGTTAATAAATTCTGTTTCTGTTATCATGAACGCTTCCAGTTTCTTCAAATTTCTCAAACATCAGCTTGATTACAAGATTTTTGGAGCATTTTCTTTACCGAATTTTATTCTAAATTTTCTTATCGCATCTTGAAAACTTCTGCCATTTTCAGAAAATGTTTTAATAGTAAAAACAAGTTGCTCCTTCGTGTAATGTTCCATACTGAGTAACCGGAATGTATTTAGAATCTGAAAATAAAAATTTTTGATAAAAATTACAAGTAGAAAAACAATGGCAGCAAAATTAGAATGATACCTCAATTTTGGACACCCTTTATTATAAAGGTACACTTCCGCCGGGAAGCTATGTGCACATAGTTCTTAATATACTTTAAGGTGTGATTGAGGTGCTAAGGAGTAACGGTATTTGTTTGAAATTGCTTTTATTTTAGAGATAAACCTCGGAAAACAGTGTCAGATGTCTTTTTTCTTATTTGCATAATTTGATAACGCTTATCAAGCTTAAAACAATGGTATTGCATGATACCATAAAACTAAAGTTTACGTTCTAAGCTTATTAAAGCCATCATTGTAGCGATTTTTAGACCTTTTTTGGTTCAGAATGCAATAAAACTCTAGAAAAGGCGACAGAAAAAAATGTTTATTGCTAAACGTGAAATTATAGTAAAGGGTTCGCCAGCTAACGTTTTTTTTTTTTTTCTACTAGTGCTTATTTCGTGAATGGTAACACTTAGCTCATGTCCGATTTGACAGATAATTAGTTTTATCCTTCCGCTGAACGAATATGGTTGTGTATACGCTTGAACAACGCTGGGAAATATTACGACATTACTTTGAAAATCATGGAAATGTTGCAAATGAAGCTAACTTTGATCTTGGCGGGTATGTAAACAAGCCAAATTGTCGCATTTGTGGCACAGAAAACCCGCACGCATACATTGAAAAGCCGATACACCCAAGACGAGTCACTGTTTGGGCGGATTTTGGTCCAGAGGCATAATTGGGCCATTTTTCTTCGAAAATGAGCAAGGAGTGGCCGTTACAGTCAATAGCGATCGTTGTCGGGCCATGTTTAACAAATTTTTGTTCACAAAAATTGAGGAGGAGGATATTAGCAACATGTGGTTTCAACAGGACGGCGCAACGTGCCACACAGCTGAAGCTACACTCGATGTTTTTCGCCCTGTTTTTGAAGATCGCTTTATCAGCCGCAGAGCTGATGTCGTTTGGCCACCTCGGAGCTGCGATTTGACACCGTTGGACTATTATTTGTGGGGTGCCGTCAAAGGTAAGTGTTACGCCAACAAGTCAGAGACAATTGACGCTTTAAAGGACAATATTCGTGAAGGCATTGGTGAAATACAGCTGCACACAATCGATAATGTGCTTAAAAATTGGACCGATCGTGTAGGCTACTGCATGGCCAGCCGAGGCAGCCATTTGAGTGAAATTATTTTCCATTATTAACCGGAAGGATTGTACTTTCAAATAAAAAAGAAATTTGAGAAAATATTCAGTAGTTTTTTTTTTATAGCATCTTCCAAAAAAAAAATTTATTTGGCGGACCCTTTACCTTCAGGAAAATAAGAAACAACTTAAAGCAAAGTCGATCAAGTAGTTGAAGGAATTCACGTCTCTTGCCAGAGAGTGATTAAGAAATCTTAGAAACTCGAGAGTTTTAACCTCAAAGAGTTCATATCTCAAAGAAGAGATATAGTACATTTAGTGAAGAAAAACCGTAGACTAGCAACGTTTAAAATTGCTAAAAACATACGTACACAATTTGATAAGCAAGTGTTGAAAGATATAATATGCAAAGCTTTGAAATAGCTCTACTGCAGAATCCATAAAGCACAGAAGTCACAAGTGTAACAATTTAATAAATAAAATCGAATTACTTTCGGTGAGGAACTCATAAATCAACACTCAGAGTTCTGTAGAAACTTTTATTTAAGAACGAAGTAAAATACTCTATTTTTGGCAAAAAAGTACGCCACTTTCTGTGAGGAAAACCTTGCAAAACGGCCTCGAAGCGCTGATTCCCGAAAACAAAAACCAATGGCTTATTATACTAATAGAGATGTAATGGTATGGGGTTTTGTGACAAGCAAGAACGTAGATACCATGGACTTAATTCAATTGACAATGGACCATGGGATTTACTAGGACGTTCTGTGAACAAATATTACTGAAAGTATTAGGATATTAGACATTGAGAAAGAGTATGAAGAGTGCTCGAATTGAATTCCTTCGTAAAGAACGATTCTTCTGATGAGTCGAATTTCAATAGAATTTAAAATACGACTCGTCAGAAGAATTTAAAACAAAAGAATTTCAAAATAAAATTAGTAAATGTTGCTTGTGTTAATCGTGTAATAGCATGTTTGTCGTGTTTGACAAATTCGCACACACAAGGCAAGGCAGATTTTACACAAACAGCATGCATTCAAATGAATTGTTCGTTTTCAACTCTATTTTGCTCATTCTTAGTTCGATCGCAGTATAAATTTTTGTGCTCACGAGCTAAAGATCAAAAAAAAATTTTTTTTTTTAAATTTTTAATTTGTGTTCACGAGACGAGCAAAAAATAATTTTAGAGAAAAATATGATTCGAGCTAACGAATTAAAAATAAATCACGAGCACAAGTCATAAATCGAACCAATAAAAGAAAATTCTTATCACGAGCCGAGTTTTTATTTACTATAATTGAAGATAATTATGACTCCAAACATATTGCACACAATACAAAGTTTTGGATTGTTGTATACTGTAAAAAAATTACTGAAAACTCCACCGTTCTAAATGGACTAGTTAAGCTTCATGGAATAATATTTCTGAGACTTACTAGAACGCAGAATACGAACTCTCGTGAAAACATGATTTTTTTTCATGAATTGCTTTACTAGAAAGCTTAATAGCTCTATCAGTTTGCCATGGAATTCTAAGCCCAAAGCCTTATTTTATTCATAACTTAATATAATTCATTAATTAGTTTATAAACAATATGGTTCGTATATAAACTAGAGGGCAAAAATTCATCCAGACTTCAATAATATGGAAAAGTTTGAATGAAAATTGTGTTTGCTTGAGAAATACTCCCAGATTATTTAAGGCTACTCAAGCAATTTCTATATCATTTAAAAGGTCTGATTCCCTTCTTTCCAAATCCAAAAGGAACTTAAAAATGCATAATATTCAGCTACGTTATTAGCTTATAAGTGCCTGAAGGTCAGAAAATCCATGTTCTACTCGATTACGTCTAGCAGGCAATTTTTTTTTGTCGCACTGTGTAGTAGTAAGATTATAGATTATCGATGTAGGGCCGTGTTTCTACCTTATCTGCTATTTTGGGATGTATCATTCGTTGACCTGCTGAAAATAGTAGTTGGCTTTGAAATCATTTATGGAATCAAATTTCTTTGCCTTAATTCGTATAAAACGCAAACGTTAATATAGTTAAGCAGCAGCCTTTTCGAAATGTTTGAAAACTGTCAGGTAGTTGACAGATTTTTCGGATTTTTATTCTCTTTATATTAAAATTTATATTAAAAGAGTTTTTGCCAAAACTAACTGAAAAGAAACAAAAGCAAATTACTTACTGTTTAGTTTGAGTTCGTTTAAATTGCGTTAAAATAAAATAAACACCACTTTGTTGTTGTTTACAGTTTTTATTAACAATAAATACTATGACTTTTATACAGTTTATTTTCATACAACTGCTTATTATTCGTTTATACAACACTTTTATTTCCGCTTAAACACGACTTTATTTTATGATAGCAAAACGATTACTAACTGACGTGTAGGTAAAGCAGCCTCTTTATATACCTAATTGCCTACAGTTTGGAAATTTACGGAAATGTCTCATATTCTTTTCTTATATCCGTTAATTCAAATTTAACGTAAAGATGGTCAAATTGGTAGTGCTGCCAGATAACGCATATAAGTATGGGATTGATAGGGTGACACATAATTACCAAATATACCAAAATCCCACAATACAGTTTTAAAAATGGGTAGAAAGTGATGTGAGTTTTCGTTTTAGGCATTTTTATTTTCGTAACAGTATTATTATTGATAAATTGAACGATTCTTTGAAGCAGGTTTCTTTCCAGCATCCACGTAAATCAAATTCAGTCAAATTAAATTAATTCGGAATTGATGTTTATTTTTTAAGCTTTTTAAGTTTTATTTTAATAAGCTTATAAGGTCAACTTGTTAATTCCGTGAATTCTTGGATAAAAAAATATTCTTGAACTAGCTAAACCCTGGCGTGCTTCGCTACCCCCGTATTACAGTATTACCCTGTTAAAGGGTTAATTAAAAATATGACTGACTGAGAAGAACATGAAACAAATATTAAAAAGGGTAATGCCCTGTGTTGAAATAAATTCAGTAATTCTTCTTCATCAGATGACGAAGATGAATCTAATAACTGATTTATTTTAATTTTTGCGTACATAAAATAGATGCAGCCAATATCCATATTTAGATTTTTCCGAAAAAAGATTTTTAGGTTTAAAAATATGTGTCCTTTTTGGTTTTTTTATATTACTGACCATGTTACCAAACAAAACAATGAAATAATTAACTTCAAAATTGGATAACAATACCAGGCGACCTTTTTAAAATTTAATCTCGTAGCCCTATCAATAAACAATATTCATATGCTTTACAGGGTACTAACAGCACTTTCCATTTATATAGGGCATAAAATGCAATGTCTTCCACCATTGGCAAGTGAGAATTTTTTAGAGTAAAACCTACCACACTTTCAAAGCGAGCAAAATTTTTAAGAAACAGGTGCAAAATTGCATTTTTAAAAATAAAATTCCCATTTTGTCCCCTTCTGGTCCAAATCCAATCCACAAAGGCACTGTAGGTTCAGAGACACATTTATTTTTATATAGTATACGTACATATATACTCGTACATATATAGATAGCTTTTATCTGGAATATTCGTTATTTGGCTGATGTTGATAGATAACACGGTAAGCTTTAATAGTTATCGTCCTCCATATATACAAAAATTCAAACCTCGTATGAATAGAAGGTGCCACGTCCACTTATCCAATCTCTCCCAGTTATTGACTGATGATGGATTTTGTTCACGACGTTGTCTGAACCTACTTTAGAAACTTCAAATATTGTTTTGTATGGGAGGTACCATGCCCACTGGTCAAAGTCCTCCAACTTATTGCCCGATACTTTGTATTGACTATGAATTCAATTAGACAAAATTGAAAAGCTTTTTCTTTAAATGTTCTCAAGATATATAAAAATCAATACTTAGTTTATATTGTCCAATTATTCGGACCAAATTTAGAGACTCTTTCTGTTAACATTTTGAAGATATAGACAAATAAATATACACTTTGTAAGGGCGTGGCACCGTTCAGTTGGAAATTTTGAAATTTATATAGCCTACAGTTCCTTCCAGACATACAGAGAGATGTTGTAAAAATTGCAAGAAAATCGAGCTTAAATTTAAAAATGCAATAAAACAAAAACGGTTTGAAATTTGCCAAATTTATTTTGTTGTTGTAAAGTATAATTGTTCCGGTTAGAAAAGAAATATTATTTCATTCATATGGCTGCTGCGGCTGGCCCCATAGTGACCAATTCGATCGCACAAATTTTCGAGAACTTTTTCGAGTGTTTAGGGTCACATCTCGGCAATGTCATCACGAATGTTTGCTTTTAACTGCTCAATTGTCTTTGATTTGTGGGCATAACACTTGTCTTTAACGGCGCCCCACAGAAATTACTCAAACAGTGTCAAATCGCAGCGGGCACAAAAAAATCGGTTATCATTAGGGAGATCGGACGATCATTATTCTTGGTTTTTTCAAAATCTTTTCGTTTTTCGAATACCGAATAAACCGGTTAATTGAATCGGTTAATTTGTATACGTTTGTTTGTTTTTTATTGAAAAAATGCTCATCGTTTAACTATTTGTATAAATTTAACTATTTTTGTATATATGACAACCTTGAACGTCTCACAAAGAACGTGAAAACCAATGTAGATCGAAAAAGATATGCACTCTTGAGCAAAAACACTTTTTCTTATCTTCTGTAAATAAATATTGATTTTTATATATGGAGAATGATCAATTAGACTCATTCAAAGCCTTCAAACCCAAAAACGCCGGTTCCGAACGGAAGATATATTAATGAGTGAAGTTTTTCACACCGTTAATACACATAAACAGTCGCTAGCAATGTTGTGAGATGATATCGTTGTTGAAAATTGTGGCCTGGAATTGAGCCGACGATTTCTTGGTTGGAAGGTGGGTTCTTACCCGATATACCACAGTGACACACACACTATTAAATACGTGATGCACAAATTTACATACAGTGCTGCTCGAAATCTAAACATTAAATTTTTGTTACCTTAGGCACCTAAATTATAACTATAATAACATAATAATTCTATTCTCTACCAAGTAATACTTACAACAAAATAGCTCCTTGGGTAGCTGTTCGAAATTTAAGTAACTTTCAGTACTTTGTGTAATAAACTTTGTTTTTTGTGGCCTCCGCAAATCGTTTTGGCATAGTTTTTAGGAGATTTATAATAATGAGGGCATTGGCTTCTAAAAGTCCACGTTTGGGTTTTCTGAGCCTCAAATATGGC
Organism: Wohlfahrtia magnifica; assembly: GCA_023159175.1. Lineage (NCBI taxonomy): Eukaryota > Metazoa > Arthropoda > Insecta > Diptera > Sarcophagidae > Wohlfahrtia > Wohlfahrtia magnifica. The sequence goes on from JAKWBJ010000539.1 coordinate 6,401,265, forward strand.
AATTTTGCTTACTAACGTACCCACCAAGATGAAAATGAGCTTCATCCGAGAAGATGATTTTTTTTCTTTTTTGCCTTTGTTTTGGAATTCAATTTCCGATAAATCTCAACGGTGCTCAAGCGTAAATTGATTCATTTCGTTCAGTGGAGATGATATACTGAATTTAGTGACAGATTATAACAACATAAGTATTGCCAGATTCGAAATAACCGCTGTTTTAAATTTAAACCGATAGATGGAATTTTATTGCTTATTTTTTTGGGTGAGCTCAACATTTGGCATCGGATGAGCTGGATCCATTAAAATTTATTGTCACCCAAAGTTTTTATCCAGCCTTTCTGTGGCTTCTGTAAAAGTTTTTATTTACAAAAAATTATAATGTCTAGTCAACAGTTTATTCCCTGCAAGAACAGAGACAGTCATTTGACGGGCCAATCGACTGGTACTGTGATCGAAATATTTATAATTTTATTTCATCAAGTCATTAAGGGTAAAATGAAAAAAATGACCGAATCATTTGTGTACATGTGATATTTCATCCTTCTCTAACTTATGAATTCTGTCGACTATAAAACATATATCTGAGCTTCTTACTCTGATGCTATTTACCTATCACAGATGATGTAAATGTTAGTCAGAATTGACTTATCATATCCCGTCAAAGCTGACGATTTATTATTGTTTATACGAAAACTTTAGTAAATTAAAAATGTATTTTTAATTAATGCAAATGCGTTCTACCTCCTCTCTTACTCTTGTTTTGATCTAAACTGGGTTTATACAGTTGAAAAAGATCTGAAAGTTGTAGAAAAGATTATAATAATTTTATGCGTAAGTATATAAGTTACTAATTATTTCATCATTTACATACATAATTCCCGCGACATCCCAAGAAGGACAAGGGCGACTTCACTCAATCAATTAGCTGCACCCGATTCTATTTTTAGACTCCTTGAAAGGGACCTACAATTTAACGCCGGCTCCGAACGGCATATGCGTTAGTTAGAAAAGTTTTTCATAGCGTATATACTCATAACCAGTCGCTAGCAGTGCTATGGGGTGGTACCGCTGTTGAAAATTATCTGATGGTCTGATCTGGTATTGAACCGAGGACCTCTTTGTTGTTAGGCGGATGTCTTACCTACCACACCACAGCGCGGCACATATCATTTAGAGACGTATAAATGTAACTTGAGCTTGATTAGTGCATGTTTTTTCCGACTCCATTACCAATAGCACTTCTAAGCAAGTTGTCTGCACACATTGCTCTGTAAAGAAGAATAAATAATAAAATAATAAAGTATTAATTTGTGTTTGTTACCATTACCTGAGCAAAATCTGGCGATTCCAATATTTTTCTTTTCATCCATCAGCGTCATCAATTGCAGCATGCATGCGACTTCGTCAAGATGTTTATCCTGTATCTCGCCAGTTATGTAACAGACATGCTGATGTCTATCTTGTATTTATCAAGAATTTCGATTGAGCCATCATTTATAGTTTCGGTACGATCTGGTAAAAGTATTTTTTATTATTTAAATTAAAAGCAATATTAAAAGTACTGGATACTTACATATGCTTAATTGCAGAATCTTTGATAGAGTTCTGCGGAGTGCAGCACTGATGATTACAGGTGCGCTCAGGTCCACTCCTTCGAGGGCCTTGTTTGTACTGCTGAATTGGCGGGCATGTCTGCGATAAGGTTGAGGATGACAAGGGCATGGTCGGACAGGGTCTACGGGCATGCGGCCATCTTTTATTCCCTGAGGGAATAGATTACTGCACACCCAAACCCTATCTGGATAGAATGTTCTCCGTGTGCATCTCATCAGAACCGGTAATTGGACAAGGTACTGTTGAGATTTACACGGATGGATCATAATCCTCGGAAGGAGTTTTTTTCCACAATATATACAATATTTTTATTTTAATTTTGCTAAAGTTCACAAAAATATTGTTTCACTTTTTCTCTTGTTGTCTTGTTTCTCTTGTTGTCAAATGTTTTTATATAAAAAAGTTGTAAAAGTGTAAGTAAAAAAATTTTTTCTGTGTGCATCCACCATATAGCCCATGCACATTCATATTATCATTTGTTTCAATTGGAAAAATGCCTTTACCTCGAAAACGGCGAAAAGCTATTCGTCTAAACGGTACATATTTGGCTTAGCAAAGCTCGTTTCAATAATAAGAAAAACGTGTTTCATTTTTGGTCAAATTTGTAAGCTTTTTCTAAAGCCTATTGTTACGTTTTAACTTTTTTTTGAGTTCTTTTAAATTGCGTCAAAATAAAATAATCACAACTTTGTTGTTGTTTCACAGTTTTTATTTTCTCACTTTTTAGAGCATACAATTATAACTATACAGTCTCCAACTTAATTATCTTGCACTTAATATTCGTTTATACAACACTTTTATTTACGCCTAAACACGGCTTTATTTTATGACGCAAAACGATAACTATATCACTAATACATAAGGCGCCATCTTTTATATACAATTTAAATTACTACCGAATGTGCTTCTTCTTCCTCTAACATTCGAAATGTAACACACAAAGATGGTCGAATCGACAGTGCTGCCAAACACACAAATAAGTACGGCAATGACTGGGTGACACCTTAATACCAAATATACCAAAATACCACAATATAGTTTTAAGGGTGCTAGTTTCGGTCATTCATTTCTTGTAGGGTTATTTATTATCGGCAACATGTTGCAAAACCAGTTAAATTTGTTATCGAAAATAGTGTTTGGCAAATTATACCGCACTCACCGTAAAGCCAGACCTTGCTTTATCTTATTATCATATGTTTCGATCCATGCAGAACGTTTTCACAGAAATATGCTTCACTTTAGAATATGCCACCCGAAATTTGGCATTCTTACGTTGTAAAGCTCATAGCTATCAATAGCCAATACTTTAAATAAATAAATTTATTCTCTTGTACATAATACCAATGTTTCAATATAATTCCATTGAAATTAAAAAAAGAAAATTGAAATAAACAAAAAATATTAATAATTTTTCAAAACATCGGTCTTTAATAATCAGCCGACGGCCTTTACTATACAACAACCATTCATTGTTCAATAAAAATAATAAAATAGTCAGCCGCCTCATAAAATAATAGAAATAAGAAGAAGAAGAAGTCAAATAAATAAAACAAAATTTACATTTTAAGATAAAAATTAAACAAAAAAACGTTTAAAAAGATTTAAACGCTATGTGAGTAGATTAAATCATTAATTTATTAGTCACCTGAAATCACAAGCAAAAAAAAAAACAAAAACAAAACAAAAATTAAAAGAATTCAACAAAATACTGGCAAAACAACAGCAATTACAGGTACTCGTTTATGTTTTTAACCAAATGTGTAAATGCGTGTACGTGTATATGTTTTGTTGTTTGTGTTTGTGTTTGTGTTGGTGTTGGTCTATATTGTACATATATTATAATTTTATGACACTGTATTATCATCATCCATTCATACATTCATACATTCATACATACAAATATTAACCACAAACAACAATTGTTGTGGGTAGAATAGGCCACATAAGACAACAATTTCTGTAACATTTTTTTTCATTTTTGGTTTTGGAAGAATAAACTATTCATTGAAAAAAAAAACAAAAAAAATAACAAAAAAAAAATTAAATTTAAAAAACCTTATCTAAGAGATACTTGTATTTGGGGTAATTTGTTCCTAATTTTTATATATTATTTGTTGTAAGAATTTAGAACAACAACATTTGCTGTTGTTGTTGACTTAAGATAATATCACTGTAATAAAATTAAACGTTTTATAATTGATATCATTCGTACAAATAAACGTTAACCCGTTTTTATGAAATATTTCTTATATCGGGTGATTTTTTAAGAGCTTTTTTCTCGTCTATGATTAACAAAATGAACATACAATTTAGAGAAATATATGGAATCTTTATTTGAGGGGATAGAACGATCTTAATAAATCAATATTTCAATATGATTTCATGTAAATGTTGACCGCATCTACGCCTCAAATGGTTCATACTCTGGGTCCAATTTCGCTTGTTCACGTAGCCATTAAATCAGAAATGAGCCGACCATAAAATGGAACAAGTGCACAATGCATTTTCTTAAGCTAGCATGAGTTTGATAATAAAATTCAATAATCTGCAAGCACTATTCGTTTGTAAGTCGATTCATGGTTAGATTATAGACCAAAATGAGCATGTTTGACAGCAACATGTTACACGAAAACAGCTGAGCTGACAAAAACAGTGTTGCCAAAAAGAAAGTTTCTAAAAAGTCATCCGTTGGAATCGACAAAATAAAAACAACAACAGTTAATTCATCGAATTTTAGATGAATTAATAAATTTTTTTTAATATTATTTCAAGAACCATTTGTATAATGTTTATACCGATCTCGTTTTAAAGAAGATTGGATTTAAAAAACCGGTAGACGACCTAAAGCTAACCCACTGAGGCCAAAATGGCCCATTGTGATGCTGCATAATACTACGTGCCCACCAGTTCCAAGCCTGCTTCTTTCACGAAGCGACTGAAACTCCCCAACGGCACTCTCAGCAGCAATTCAGTTTCCACAAGGTGCTTTCCCTGGACCCTGAATCTCAGCATTGATTGTGCCATCTTGTCCTCACAATAATAACTGTACAACATTGATCCATTATACCTAAGACAAGCTGAATGTCTGCCTGCTACACTATTACCAGATAGCATACCTACCACAGTCGAAATCCTCCGTCTCGACAAGTTCACAAGTTGACCAATTCAACTCCGATTATAGCAGTCTCCATTTGTTTTTTTGAAAAAGCTCTGGTTACAGCACTTACTATGCTTTTGACGATATCAATGTCATTAGCTTACATGAAGGGGATTTGGCGCTTAGTGTTAAGACAAATGGTGGTCCACCCCTAATGCACGATGTTAATTGTGAGTCACATCTTAACGTCAAGTTTTTTGTCCAACTTAATTTGATATTTCTTTGTTTTAGTGTTTGACTGATTCAAACATGGAGAGGTACACAATTAAGCAGCGCGTTTTTTGGTCACAATCTGAAGAATTGTGCGGCAATGTCAGCAAACTGGGTCTGTAGAAAATGTGGAAATATCTGTACATGCTCGCCCAGTTATGTTCTGATGCGAATTTTGAATAAAGATTTGAATTGACACTCTTACAAGGTTCAATTAACTCAGGAGCTGTGACCTACTGAGCTTTTCAGTCGTCGTCAATACGTCGAATGGTTGGTTGGACAGATAGAAGTAAATGGTGACTTTACAAAGAAAATCGTCTTAAGCGACGAGGCACTCTTTCACCTCAGTCGATTGGCTAACAAACAGAATTGCCGCATTTGGACAAATGCGAATCCCCTAGTGATTGTTGAAAAGCAGATGCGACCAAAAAAGAGTGGCTGTTTGATTAGGTTTATGTGCTGTTGGCGTCATCGGGCCATATTTCTTCGAAAATGAGGTCGGCCAAACGGTTACCATGAATGGTGTTCGCTATCGTGAGATGATAACGGATCTCTTGTGGCCAGAAATTGGGGATATAGACTTGGACGATATGTGGTTCCAATAGGATGTTACCACTTGCCACACAGCCAACGAAACAATGGCTCTTTTGCGCGAGAAATTCAATCGTTATCTCATGTCGTGGCGATGTTAATTGGCCCCCAGGATCATTTAATTTGGCACTGTAGGACTTCTTTCTTTGAGGATATTTAAAAGAAAAAGTGTACGTCAATAAGCCAAGAACAATTCAAAAGCTACTGATGAGGTAATTCGGCACATTAACGACATTGAACCTCTATTATGTCTCAGAGTTATTGGAAATATGGATGGACGGATAAAGGTATGCCACCGAAGTTGTGGCAAGCAATTCATCTATATTTTGTTTCAGACATAATTGCCATATATTCCATCATATTAAACAAATATTAAAATAATTCTCTGATAACTTTTTGTTTTATTTACAATTAATATCGTGCCTTTTGGTTGGACCGCCCTTTGTGTAAGGAGATGTTAAAAAAATTATACTATAAGCTGTTTAACTCACTTAATAAGTTCCAATCGATCCTAAAAGAAGCATAGGACCTCACAAGGCCACTTCGGCAACAAAAATCGATAATCTGCTCCAAATTCCTTACAACTGCACAAGGTTATAAGGCACCTGTCTTAATCACATTTGATCTGTAATCAATCTTTCACATCTGCCTGATTCAGATAATCACTGATTTTTCACGTGGCAGTTACGTATGCCAAAACCAAATTTTGATCAACAATTTCATCAGATAGAGCACGGAACTATCGGTATAAATTTGAACCAGCGGTTATTTCGAATCTGGCAATACTTATGTTATTTTATTCTGTCACAAAATTCAGTATATTGTCCCCCCTGAACGAAATGAATCGTTAATAAGCAAAATTGGCGTATGTAGGGCTCAGAAAACACAAACGTGGTTTTACAGATGCCAATGCACCCATTACGAGTGACTGTTTGGTGCATTTTGTAGAGCGAATGCATCATTGGCCCATATTTCATTGAAAATAAGGATGACGTAACCATTAGGGTCAATGTAGACAACTATCGCACCAGGATAACCGATTGTGTTGTGCCCGCTCTTCATGGTATTGATGTGAACGATGTTTGGTTTCAACAGGACGATGCAACTTGCCACACATCCCATGCCACAATCGATTTATTGCGTCAAACGTTTGATGGTCGTTTAAATTGCCGAAAAGGTTATGCCAGTTGACTGCCAAGATGCTGAGATTTGTCACCGTTGGACTTGTTTATGTGGGACGCCCTTAAAGACAAGTGTTATACCGACAAATCAGAGACAATTGAGCACTTGAAGCCCAACATTCGTGATGCCATTGCCGTGTTACACTCGAAATACACTCGAAAAAGTTCTCAAAAATTAAGCCAGTCGCGGCAGCCGCCATATGAATGAAATAATATTTCATTTCCAACCGGAACAATTGTACTTCCCAACAAAAAAAAAAAAAAAAAAAAAAAAAAAAAAAAATTGGAAAAATTTCAAACCATTTTTGTTTTATTGCATTTTTAAATTTAAACTTCTAAATTGCCCACCCTATATTATTATGAGAAGTAATATTGTTCATAGTGCAAAAAATATTATAAAACTTTTGTAAAAGTCATCTTATGTACATAATTTAGAAGGCATAGTTTAAAAATTAAAGTTTTAAAGCTATTGCAGGCAATAATTGTGAAATTATCGATTAACTTGCGTGCATATTGCTAACTTACGCTATAACATTTACGCTTATCTGTATAATTAATTTAATTTTTTTATCTCTTATTTAAAGTGGGCGTTCCTGGTTAAATAAACAGCAAAATGTTAACAATTTTAATCGAAAACAAGTAAAATTATTTAAGTTCTTAGCCAAATTTATATCGCTTCTAATTACAGGCATTAACTTAATTTTTATTTATTCATTTTTTTTGACGAACTTTATCTATGATGTATTAATATATTTTGTTGAATTTTGCTTTTTTTATTCTAAACAAATACGTATTTATTGATTAGCTGGTAATTATTTAATTTGTGGCAACATTTAAAGACAAAAACCAAAAAAAAAAAACGACAAACGAAGACTGATAACTTGTAAAAAATTTTAAAGCCTTGCAAGAGATAACACCCCAAAAAACGACAAAAACACCAAGTGAATTAGGCGGTATGTGTCAGACGGCTCCAAAGTTAATGCTTAGGCGATGTATTTATAGAGTTTTATTTTTCCGAAAAAAAAAAACAACAACACAAAACAAATTTTATTTAATCAGGTAATGAAAAGCTGGTTTTTTCATATAAAAGTGTTATACCGACATAGTAAATCCCCAAAAAATTTTATGATTCTTATTAAGTATCATTGAAAGAGAATTTATTGTAGAGATTTAGTGTTGATTTTTAATAAATAAAAAAAAATTGATGCGATTATACTTATAGTTTATGAGATACACAGTTTTACAAAAGTATGCATATGACTGAAAAATTGTAGTCAGTAAATATCGATGGCTTAATTTAGAAAGGGCGTAAGCGATTTTTTTTATTTAAGAAAGCGGGCTGCTTTCTTTTTTATTTTTTTGCAAGTTTTTGGCGAGAAAATTTTATTATATTTTTGGGTTAAGAAGAAAACGATAGTTAGAGTTTTTGTGTAATAAGTTATAAATCCGCTATATATAAACACAGATCACGGAGTTTTCTAAAAAAAGGTGTATTTGGAGGTACATTACCAAAAAAAAAAAAAAAATTAAAAACTCAAGTTTGAAAAAAATCGAGATATGCGCTTTCTAAATATATTAAGCCAACGATATGTATAATATAGGGTCCGCCAACTAACGTTTTTTTTTCAACTAGTGCTTATTTCGTGAATGGTAACACTAAGCTCATGACTGATTTGACACATAATTATTTTTATCCTTCCGCTGAACGAATATGGTTGTGTCCAAAGCGTTTTCGTTTCGCTACGTGGGACTGCGATCGACTTACAGAAGATGCCAATTTTGCCAAAAAAAATCATCTTTTCAGATGAAGCTCATTTTGATCTTGGCGGGTATGTAAACAAGCAAAATTGTCGCATTTGGGCCACAGAAAACCCGCACGTATACATTAAAAAGCCGATACACCCAAGACGAGTCACTGTTTGCTGCGGATTTTGTTCCAGAGGCATAATTGGGCCATTTTTCTTCGAAAGTGAGCAAGGAGTGGCCGTTGCAGTCAATGGCGATCGTTACCGGGCCATGTTGAACGAATTTTTGTTCACAAAAATTGAAGAGGAGGATATTAGCAACATTTGGTTTCAACAGGACGGCGCTACGTGCCACACAGCCGAAGCTACACTCGATGTTTTGCTCCCTGTTTTTGAAGATCGCATTATCAGCCGCAGAGCTGATGTCGTTTGGCCACCACGGAGCTGTGATTTGACACCGTTGGACTATTATTTGTGGGGTGCCGTCAAAGATAAGTGTTACGACAACAAGCCAGAGACATTTGACGCTTTAAAAGACAATATTCGTGAAGCCATTGGTGAAATACAGCTGCACACAATCAATAATGTGCTTAAAAATTGAACCGATCGTGTAGGCTACTGCATGGCCAGCCGAGGCAGCCATTGGAATGAAATTATTTTCTTTTAGTAACCGGAAGGATTGTACTTTCAAATAAAAAAGAAATTTGAGAAAAGATTCAGTAGTTTTTTTTATAGCATTTTCAAAAAAAAAAAAAAAAAAAAAATATTTGGCGGACCCTATAGTAAGAAATAAATTTTACAAATTTAAATTTGACTTTCTTCATCTGATAATCGAAACGGCAAGGCAATTTTGTTAATTGTCTCGTGGGTAACTTTGCTCCACGCCTCCACCAAAGGCTCCTATAAATCTGAAATTGTTGTTAGAAAATTTTTTTAAAGATTACTTATTAAAACATCCCATAAATATTATACAATATTAGGATAAGGAGATTTGGGATGATTTCTCAGCTTATTTGAAACATTATTGAGTGACAATTCTTTTAAAATATGTGACAAACATTACTTATTTGTAAGAAGCATGCAATGGGGATTCGAGCCCTAGCACAAAACATGACGTAGGCAAAATTTTATTGTGGTTTCGAATGTTTAATATTAAAACAGACAACTCCATCTAAAAAAAATAAAAATAAACAAAAAGTCCCCCTGACCTTCCCGCAGACCTCTGGCGATGATGACAAACAACAGGCGAATGATCAAGAAAAACACGCCACCTGCTTGAAAAAAATTACAATTCTAAAGCAAAGATCACCACCAACTAACAAGGTTCTTCACTACTACGCAAAAAATCATACGGAGAAAGCTTGCAAGTATCAAATTGATTAAAGAAACTGGAACAAAGGCTCAAATATGTGCTTTGTAAAAAGACAATATGACGGAGGAAAAAAAATGAGAGTTTCCTACTGCTCTCACATTTCAACACTAGGCAGATAACTATCCTCTATAATCTTTATATATTCGGTATACAAGTTAATAATGTCGATTTTGGCAACATATGGCATAACTATCACGTATGTTTTGTGTAAACAATAAAAAATCTGGTATTTTGGATGGTAAACATCTGTCATTATAATTCAATATTCATAAACACACATTTTTTCAATGGCTATAAGAATGTCGCATTTGTGTTTAAAATAGATATTTTGCGGGGAAGACTGATTATCGATTGTTGATAGAAACTTATGGTCAACATTCACCAACACAAAAAATTTGTGAACGAGGGCTTGCGCGATTTAGAAGTGGTGATTTCGACACGGAAGATAAAGAGATTCCTGGTCAACCGAAAGAATTTGAAGATGAGGAATTGGAAGCATTAATCGACGACTGTTTGTTGTCAAATGCAAGAAAATCTTGCATTATCATTGGGAGTCACACAACTAACCATTTCTCTACGTTTAAAGACATTGGGTTTCATTCAAAAGTAAGGAAAGGTGTAATTGTAATAGTATTGTCGAAATTGTGCAATCGTAGTAGAGTAACCGTAATAGTGTAATCGTAACAGTGAAATCGTAAAAGTGTAATCGTAATGTGTATTCGTAATAGTGAAACCGTAATAGTGTTGTCGTAGTTAAGTAATCGTAATAGTGTTCCATATGAATTGAAGCCGAGAAACGTTGAAAGGTGATTTTGCATGTCGAAAATGATGCTTGAACGCTACAAAAAATCATTTTTGCACCGCATTGTTACTGGTGATGACAAGTGTACACATTACGATAACCCCAAGTGCAAAAAGTCATATGTAAAGTCCGACCAACCAGCCATATCAACGCAGAAGCCGAATGTTTGGTAGGATCAGAAGGGTGTTTTGTATTATTAGCTGCACCGAACACAATTGATTAGTTTGAAGAGAGCAAATGACGAAAAACGACCAGATACAAGGCCATAATATTCCATCTTGACAACGCTCAGCCACATGTTCCAAAACCGGTCAAAAGCTATTTGGTAAACTATTTGAATGGAAAGTTTTGGTTCACCTGCCTTATAGCCTAGACATTGCCACTTCTGACTAACTTTTGTTTCGATCGATGCTGAACGTTCTTACTGGAAAACGCTTCACTTCTACACAGGGTATCAGAAATTGGCTTGATTCATTATCTACCTCAAAACCGGAGCAGTTGTTTTGGTACTTAAACCATATGCCACCAAAAAGATGAGAAAAAGATGTGGCTAACGATGCACAATACCTTGAATAATATATCAACTCATTTTGTTATTATAATAAATGCTTTTTTCAAGCAAAAAAATCTACATTATTAACTTGTATACCCAATAAGGAAAGTCAAGAAATAACCCATTGTGACACCGCAATGTTTCATTGTTTCTTCCTTCTCCTCATCCCTGCAGCTTCTGCAGAAATCATTGGCCAGGTGACTCAGTCTAAGCTATCTGACGCTTAATTGCCTATAATACAATGCCCAGTAATGACACCGACAACCACGCTGAGTATGCTTCTTTGCAGATTGAGCAGATCTTTATTGCACTTAAGATGCAGCTTTGCCAAGATTTGCTGTACTATCTTGCCCATCTCCAAGTTCCGAAGGGGTTGCCCAACGTAGAAAATGCCCTCGTAAGTTCGATAGTGATGCGATGCCAGCCTTACAGTTCCCCGAAATTACACCGTGACCCACTACCCCTCCAGTTGAGAGATCTGCGCAAGTCCATAAATCTCTTGAGGTCAACACGTGAAATACCAGAGCTTTCACATGCACCTGGCTATCCTAAAGTTGCCAATGTCTCTCCTGGAAACACTGTCCTTTCCAGTGATTATCACAGCAGCTCTTATGGTCTGGTAGCTCTATAGAATGAGCTACATACGCCGACTCCAAGAGGATGCCTTCACCCACCGCTCCATTCAACTTAGAGCCATTCGTGAAGATCTGCTCAGAATATTTAATGAGGTGCTTTAAGCTATTTACCCGTTCCTTACTGTCCGGAATTGTAGTCCGAAACTACATTGAGAAGTTATAGTGTGATGCTGTGCAAACGCAAACGCAGACTTGTACTTGCCGTTGACCTCCAGCCGTGTTAATCCAGGTAGTCATCCTCGGTCTGTGGTTGTAAGGCGGTATCAATTTTCGCGATAGAATTACAAATTGCTGGATCAAAATCTGTCACTTCCATAAAATTTTTAAGTTTCGAAATTATTTCTACGTCATTTAGTGTTTTTCTTTTTCGACTATATACGAGACTATATAACATTTAGCCTTGGTGACTTAATGAACAACTGAGATATCTCACGTCTACACGCTAGATATAATACCAAATTGGTAGACATTATGATGTATATGACAATACATCTAAGGAGTGGTGTAGTCTTATTAAAATGAGGCTCTTTTTCTATCAAATTGGCTTGATTTCTTAACTTTTTCACAGTCTTCCAATTGTTTTACACGAATATTGGGGCTCTTTCAATGAAACTTTAAAAATAGTTTTGATATTTTAAAGAAACTTGTAATATATTAACTGTCTGTATACTTTTGTAAGACTGTGTATACTTGCACAAATCTGATATTAGAATTTTACTCAAAAGTGTATGATTTTTGAATTTATTTCTATTTATTTCAAATATCTGATCCACTTGTTTCTCTATATTTTTTGTTAATATTATTAATAAAAATAATTTATAATCGTTTCTATTTTATTTTTAATAATTTTATAAATCATTTTGTACAAAAAACAGCAAAACCATGCAGCACATATTCGAACACTTTCTCGCACAGATAAAATAAAAATTGAACAAAAAAAAAAAAAAAAAATTTCATTTGGGAATCTATTTCGTTTAACAAAAGTGTTGAAAAAAAAAACAAAATTAACACGCCTAATCATTTCATAATCACCTACGGGACGACATATACACTCCGTAGAACATTTACTCAATCACAAACAATATATAGTGTCTGCCATCTAACGTTTTTTTTTCAACTGGTGCTTATTTCGTGAATGGTAACACTCAGCTCATGTCTGATTTGACAGATAATTAGTTTTATCCTTCCGCTTGAACAACGCTGGGAATCTGGGCCCGCGATCGACTTACAGAGGATGCCGATTTTGCCAAAAAAAAATCATCTTTTAAGATGAAGCTCATTTTGATCTTGGCGGGTATGTAAACAAGCAAAATTGTCGCATTTGGGGCACAGAAAACCCGCACGCATACATTGAAAAGCCGATACAAACAACCCGAGTCACTGTTTGGTGCGGATTTTGGTCCAGAGGCATAATTGGGTCATTTTTCTTCGAAAAGCAGCCAGGAGTGGCCGTTACAGTCAATGGCGATTGTTATCGGGCCATGTTGAACGAATTTTTGTTCACAAAAATTGAAGAGGAGGATATTAGCAACATTTGGTTTCAACAGGACGGCGCTACGTGCCACACGGCCGAAGCTACACTCGATGTTTTGCGCCCTGTTTTTGAAGATCGCATTATCAGCCGCAGAGCTGATGATTTGACACCGTTGGACTATTATTTGTGTGGTGCCGTCAAAGATAAGTGTTACGCCAACAAGCCAGAGACAATTGACGCTTTAAAGGACAATATTCGTGAAGCTATTGGTGACATACAGCTGCACACAATCGATAATGTGCTTAAAAATTGGACCGATCGTGTAGGCTACTGCTTGGCCAGCCGAGGCAGCCATTTGAATGAAATTATTTTCCATTATTAACCGGAAGGATTGTATTTTCAAATAAAAAAAAAAAAAATAAATAAAAAATTGAGAAAATATTCAGTAGTTTTTTTTATAGCATTTAAAAAAAAAAAATTATTTGGCGGACCCTTTATGTTTTACCAAATACAATAACAACAATAACATATCCATTTAAAACAACAACAACCAACAACAGCAACAACAATGTGTTAAAAAAATTAAAAAAAGAGACCAGAATCACAGAAAACAAAAATGAAACAGACAAGTCAGTCAAAGCAAAAACAAAATGCCAAACTTTGGAAGAAGACGAAAAAGATCTCTCACTGGATCACACACACGCACATTCCTAACGCACTGAAGTTATCTGTATGTGCGTGTTACACAGAGTGAAATAGAATATTTCATCCAAATAGTCAGTAAAAGATTAACTCTCTTCACCAATGTAATTTAGTTGTAAAAAGATGGGTAATGAAATTTTTGACTAGAGGTTATAGGGATAATGGTTATAGGGATAAGGCATGTGATTTCGCTACCTGTTACCACTTCCTAATGACGTAAAATTCTACTTCTACCACACATTCAATTTTAATTTTGTGAACCATTTTCTGCAGAAATTTCAAATTGATTTACTGGTTTTTTTTTTACAAACTACTAATTTGTTAATGTTTGGACAGTTACTTGAGTCGAATTTCTCTTCAATCGCTTAATAGTGCAGCAAAGCTTCAGTTAGATCACTAAAATTACATACTTATTTAACAGTGGCTTTAGCAATCATTATTATCTAAGCTTGCCAATGACTTATAAAGTGGCTAAATAGAAACATTATATTAAATATTAGCTTTTACTCTAATTGTTATTAATAAGTGACATAACAGATTTTACCTAAAAACGTTGGAGCTGAGCCTACATAAAGACTGATCTTGTATACAAACTTCTTTTTTCAAAATTTAAATTTGAACTCGAAAAATTAACTCCTATTAGAAGATTAAAAGTTAAAGGGTCAGTTCTTTAATATGGACCAATTTTTTTCCAAATTCCTTACATTAGTGCATAATTTGTGTCTTGTGAATTAATTTGTGTCAAATTTTAACCCATACGCAAATCTCTTCTCATCAGAAGATTAAAAGTCGACTTAAATCAGTCATGAGCTTTGCATGGGCATTTTGTCCTTGATCAACTCACACGTAGTTTTACGCTCTTGTTCTTAGTGGTAAATGAGACAGTGACGAATGCACATGTATGGTGAAAGTACGCAATTTCTTTTTTTTAGGCAAAGACAAATAGTTTATAGAAGTTTCTTACGTCCTTGCTTTTAGTTGTAAGTGACAACTTGTCACTGAAACAGCGACAAGTGCACCTGTGCAGCGGGTGTATATTGATTTTTTTTTTTAAATTTTTTTAAAACATCAACTTTACTTTCTCTGAGAGAGTAATTTTCTTGTTCTCACTAACCCGACTACATCATCATTTTTCGACACCACTGATTTATAGTGCTGCCAACTTTTTACGATCAAAACGCGCCTCTGGACCTCTTACTCAAAAGGCGCTAAAAAGCGCTATATTATGCTTATGTAACTTAACTATAGAACATTTTCTCAAATTTCGTTTTTTATTTGAAAGTACAATCCTTCCGGTTAATAATGGAAAATATTTCATTCAAATGGCTGCCTCGGCTAGACAAGCAGTAGCCTACACGATCGGTCCAATTTTTAAGCAGATTATCGATTGTGTGCAGCTATATTTCACCAATGGCTTCACGAATATTGTCCTTTAAAGCGTCAATTGTCTCTGGCCTGTTGGCATAACAACTATCTTTGACGGCATCCCACAAATAATAGTCCAACGGTGTCAAATCGCAGCTACGATGTTGCCAAACGATATCAGCTCTGCGGCTGATAATGCGATCTTCAAAAACAGGGCGCAAAACATCGAGTGCAGCTTCGGCTGTGTGGCACGTAGCCGTCCTGTTGAAACCAAATGTTGCTAATATTCTCCTCTTCAATTTTTGTGAACAAAAATTCGTTGAACATGGCCCGATAACGATCGCCATTGACTATAACGGCCACTCCTGGCTCACTTTCAAAGAAAAATGGCCCAATTATGCCTCTGGACCAAAATCCGCACGAAACAGTGACTCGTCTTGGGTGTATCGGCTTTTCAATGTATGCGTGTGGGTTTTCTGTGCCCCAAATGCGACAATATTGCTTGTTTACATACCCGCCAAGATCAAAATGAGCTTCATCTGAAAAGATGATTTTTTTTGCCAAAATCGGCATCTTCTGTAAGTCGAGCGCAGGCCAGCTGAGCGAAGCAATCATATTCGTTCAGCGGAAGGATAAAACTAATTATTTGTCAAATCAGACATGAGCTAAGTGTTACCAATCACGAAATAAGCACTAGTTGAAAAAAACGTTAGATGGCGGACACTTTACATACGCTTTTTATGTACAGTTTTAAATACGTTTTCTAACTCACAGAGAGTTCAAAAAGTGTAAAAAAATTCGATTTCAAGTAAAACATATCCAAAACATAAATAATTCGCGAACCAATGGACCTAGAAAAACCGCATATACATAAAAACAAAATAAAATCGGTAGGCCCATATCAGAGAACATCAATTACAACGCATTTTATAGTCGTCATTTATACATATATACAGATTTAATTAATATTTATTTTATTTTATATAAACAATCTCACTTCCGACACCAATGTTATGTTTTAACCTATTTAGAACGTTTAATAAAATAAATGAAGTGAATTTATTGCTTTATACAGTCCTTATTTCCAACTTGTCGTTATACACAATGTCAGACTTATTTAACTTCCACTTAATACACTAATTTATTCAATACTTAACTCTAAGTACGACTGTACTCTATGACTGTAAACTTGTAACTGATGGACTAGGGAGAATGAAGCAACTTTTATGGTAAATTAACATTAATTTATAATGTTATAGTACATTCCACAACCTACTATTCAGTTTCAATATAGATTTGAATTCCATATCCGAATTATAGTGGTATTGGTAGCACTGTTCGAATAAATACAGCCTTGGTGTATGCTGGTGTATCTTTTTAGGTGTTTTCATTTTCATAACAATATTTGTGTTTTTGTTGCCTTTTTTACATGTTACTCTGTAATGATCAGAAAAACAAAAACCATCAAATTCATTGAGCTTATTAACTGTGTGAAAGATTAAATATGAGATGAAATATTAATAAAAAATAAAAAATAAAAAAATATAAAAATTTTATATTAATGCAGCCATAGCCATAGCCGTAGCATAATACGAACTTTTCTGTATCGAATAAATTCTTTTTTTCCCCATTCAGTGTTTTTTTTTCACAAGTAATAATAATAAAAGAATATGATTTAATGATTTCAAAAATATTTCTTCTATATCATATAGATTTCGATCGCTATAATGTATGTGCGTGTGTACATATTTCTATAAAAATGCCAAACAGTAGCCGTAAAGGAAATCAAAGAAATATTTTTCTCAACGTAACATAAGACACTGAAAAAGAAATAGAAACAAAAACCAAAAATCATTAGAAATGATTAAGAGAAATTAAGAACAAAACGGATTTATGAGTGAATTTAATGCTACAAAGTAACAACAACAATTAAGTATGTTTGTATTCTTTTTTTTCTTTCTTTATTTTTTGGGTGTATCTGCTTGGCCACTTTAAAAATAGGATTTTTATTTAAGCTTTTTACACTTGTCATGGAATAAAATGTAAAATTTTATTATTTATGATCGAAAAAGAAAATAAAAAATTTTATTTTTTATAAATAACTTGCAACAGATGTTTAGATATTTAAAAAAAAAAAAATAATTTAAAGGAAAATTATGTTTTTTCTGTTAAAATATTGTTTATTTTCTAAATATTAAAAAAAAAGAAAAATTTTCTTAATTTCACTTTTAAGATTTTTTCGTAAAAGTAGGCAAAATTGAGTTTCATTTTCGAACAATTTTAAATCAAATAATAAAACAGCAGATAAAAATTATTATTATCAAGCGCTATAATCAATTATAAGTTTAAATGCATACTCGATACATTGAAGACATGTGTGAGTACAATTTTATTTTGAATTTTCAGAGATAAAAACAACTTTGGCGACAGATATCTCATATAGAAAAAAAATAAAATAAAATACAAATTTACCAGATACAATGTTGTTTAAAGAACTTATTTGTATAGATATAATTTCTGTATAGGTATGTGAGTGTATATATATGCATATGTATGTGTTATTTACTTAATAATTTAAGCTTTACTAAATGAAATCAATTTTTATCGCACCTTTTACGGATTAATTGTGATATCAGCTCATTTTATTTCTATATAAACTGAGTATTTTAACAGACTTATAATCATATATTCCATTACTTTCATACATATATACACATACTTATGTACATATATAATACATACATACATACATACATACTATATAATCATTTTATTTATTGACAATGTGAACGAATTATAAGTTCTTTACTTTGCCAATGTTAAGCTTTAGATAAAATTCATATTCCATTGCCAGTGATAAACAAACTTGTGAAATTCGAAATAAACGACTTTAATAACAACAGCAAAAAACACATTTTTTATCCGTTAAACACTAGAAATTATATTGAGATTCAAGCTCTTGATTTAATGGCGTTTTCTTTTCTAAAGAAAAGAAAAATGTTGCACTTTGTTGCCCTCTCTTTATTTTTTTTTAAATTTAATTCAAAGAAAGGGTGCTGTATTCATCTGTCAAAATGTTGCCTTACAAAGTTTGTGATGTTTTTTAATTTTTAACGACGTTGTATGGCAAAGAACAAAAGAAGTGCAACATTTCTGGTCAGAGAAGAAAACGATATGATTCAAACATTGTTTCAATTAATCTCTAGCAAGGGATGCTATGTAGTTCAAATCATTATCATTGACCAGGCACTCTTGCAGGACACTGCGACCTTTAGGATCTATTGTGCGCCTTTCAGCCTATAGTTTCTTCAGCTAATCTGTTGCCTTCCTAATGACAATTAGCAGATCTAAAACCCTAATGATATATATGCCAAACAACTCCATCTAAACCCATCAAGCAGTCCACATTCACACAATACAGTCTACAAAGAATTATATCCTTTACCGCCACCCTTTTTAAATGAGCTTCTCAGGTCCGGCGTGCTATACTTGAGAACCTCAGAACAATGCCAAATTGAGCACTGATCGCCGCCATAGAGTGACGAAGTCTCCATTGAGATATTCATTTTCTTGGGAGCATATGGATTCGACAAATCATATCCATCTTACAAGGCTTACCGCTGTTGATTTTGTTTCTTCACATGTTAGATGTTTTGTTTTAGTTTCTGGATAATTGTGCTTTTTCACTTATTTCTTAGTCAATCACGATTTCTTGGGCTTGAGGATTCAACTAATGAAACTATCGGCACTTTATCGATTTGTGTGACCGGTTCACTCTCATTTGCTTTTCCTTATCTGTCTCAATAAGGGTTTCTGATTATTCATGTTCCACAGTTCTGTGTTATGGTGTTAAGTCAGCATATTCTGCATATGATTCTAAAGCACCTGTCGGTGAATACTTGGAATTTTCGTGTAATTTTATCCGATACAAGCCAGGTTTCATTGCTATACAACAGATTTAGCGCATGAGTGGTTACCATATATGCCATAGTGCTCTGGTATCCAATGGATAGGAGGGAGTGGCAGCCTCACTAAACAAGGCACACTTGAGCGCGTATAGTGGCCCGTTGTGATACCACACAACGCGTTGTCCCTGTGCTATTCACCAGAGTTCTGGTGATCAAACAGACGCGCCGTACATAAGCACTTCCCTAGATTAGATCGGAAACCAGATTGACAATCTAATGAACCTGGCCATTTACCTAATGATCGATGTCACTCGTAAGCCATCGAGAAAAGGAGAAGTTAGTGTGAGAAGTCTCCGCCGTGCGAGAGACGGACACTGGCAGATAAAGTGGGCTACGGTTTTCTTCTCAGGCAATCCACAGCCACGACAAAAGTCATTTGCAGGTAAGCGCAACTTCTGTGCTTGGCAATCTATGACACAATAGCCCGCATGTTTCATATCCAACCTGGTCCAAGTGAGTCGGCAAGACTCACCTTTCGTCCAACATATACTTGATCGCAAGTTTAGCGGAGGTAAAAGGCACACCCACCCCTACGTGAGGATGAATGTTCAGAAGAAGTATACCCATCCTAGCGAGCTCAACAGGTGCACAGTTACCCGGGTGAGGTGTATACAAAATTATCGTGATACCGTCACAAGGGAATCACGACAGTTCTTGACCAGCTTAGAGTTAAAGGTCTCACCTGAAAGATCTCTGATTGCCGTCTGGCTCTCAGAACAGTTACATAAATATATCGTCGGTAGGAGCGCCATTACCACGGATCTACTTTGCACCATGAAAAATGTTCATCACTTCGGCCTGAAACAAGCTGCAGTAGTCCGGAAGGCGATGAGAAAAACCCAAGGTTAAGACCCTCGGAAAAATTGTACTGCCCATCCTGCTGTTTAGTTTGGAATCATCAATATAGGCATCCACTAAATCGCTGGGGATAAGAGATCCAAACTCCTAATCATTTCAGAAACAGATGAGGCATACTTGATACCACTCAGTACCAAGGGTTTCTCAGATGTCCCAGGGGAATATGTCAGCGTGATACGGCATCAGTTTTACCGCTACAAGTTTGGATCGTTGCCTGACAAGTATGCCCGAAAGGAGGCAGGTGTCCAAAACAACTGTATTTATTTCCAAGCGAAAACTTGCAATGTATCGTAACAATATTTGACCAGCCTAGATGTCATGCGATTCGCGCCAAGTGGCCTTAAAGCAGCTTGGCTGTCAGAGAATATATTCATGGTCTTACCATTGAGTCTATTGTCTGGTTTGATTCCTGCACTTGTTCCTAAGTTGTTTGTAAATTCTAAAATTTAATGCTTATAGACGTTTGCGTTGAAATATAAAGGTTAGATTAAGTTCAATTGGTGGCTGTACATCGCACAAAGAGTGGGTTCTGCTGTACTAGCATGCGTCTACTAATGTGTTAAAGCCCTCATAAATCCGTCAGCCACTTAGTCGCTTTAATAGTGGCCCTTTGTAGAGACAACCATAAGTCGGCAAATGTCGGTCTATAGCGAATAGGATTTTCCATAGACTCCGCTAATTTTTTATCATTACAGCTTCAACAGAAATTATTCTATGGAATTTTCAGCCTTTGGGCATGTTTACCAGGGGCCAACAGTGGCCAATTGTAGTTCCCTTAGGACTCCTTAACACTTTTCCTGGGCAATTGTAACATATTTCCCATTCTTCTGCCATCAAAATGTGGCCCGATTCCATGTAACAGGTAAGTTTACTTGCACGTAGTTTGCTTACCATGAATTACACTTTCTGCGACACCAGTTATCTACTTCTCATAAGTCTAACTCCAATGCCCACAATCGATCCATAAAGATCCAAAGCGGTATCTTCCATCCGCCAATCAGTTACCATCACTGTCTCCATGTAGAGGCAATCTCTTAGAGACATGCAAAGTCCGCGGAAACTAATTTTTGTTAGCCAAGTATTAAAATAAAAGACTTGTTAGTATATTGAATTGAAAGACTTGTTGGTAAGTCGAATAAATGTGTCAAGTTTGCACAAAGGATTTCGTGGTGAATCATATCAAACGCTTTAGAATGATCGTCGTATATACTCGGACACATCTAACAGCTCCCTTGTAGGGAGCATAATAACTTTCTACAAAGCATCCATTACTTGGTTCAGTTTCATAAATCAAGTTGATTTTTCAAGCGAAGAGATTATTAATCTCGCCTCCATGTGATTGTGTATAGTGGTGAATTGAGAATTAAGGGTGGTGGTGATCCTTACTTAGCATTTTTATTTTTTTCCAGTAGGTGGCGTTTTCTCCTGATCATTCGTCTGATGTTTGTCATCATCGCCAGAGGTATGCTGGAAGTTCAGGAAGGCTTCTTTAGATGGATTTGTATGAAGGGAATTTAAAGTCTCTTTATTAAACCAGCGAAACCGCAATGAAGTTATTTTTGTCATGTTCTCTGCTTGGTTTCAAACCTTGGTCGTTCGAGAAAGCGATGATATTTTACAAATTTTTATACATACATCTGCATCTGCTACTGAATTAGTTTCTTAAATAGTTTTCATAAGTAGGGTTTAATTGCAATCGATCGATAGTCAATATTGGTTTTTGGAAATGCAATTTTTTTTAAAATTTCGCTTGGATATTGGCAATTTTTGAATTTTTGTTATCGTAATAAACTACGAAATTTGTCCAGAATCAATAAAAGAAATTTTTGTGAAAAATTTGGTAAAAAACAGCTCTGAATGCACTACTCTACTCTTATTCATGCTCACGTTTAAAATTAATCGTTTCATATGCATTCATATGCAGCCTAAATAACGATGTGTTAAGCGCCTTGGAAATTATACTTAAGTTTTTCTTAGATAAGTAATAACTTTTTGTAAAAAAAAACTAAAACTATCGTTTGTTCTATTTCAAATTCAATTGCGGCATGTTCTTTTGATCTCTCAAAATAAGACGTGTTAACTACTTTTTTTTTGTTAAGGTGTTTTGTATACTAATTTAGCAACGTGCCTGCTCTGACACACCTCTGACTTATACTAATCAGCAGATGGATTTTTTTGTTTGCCTCTTTTTCAATATTAAAAAATAAAAAATAAAATAAAAATAATCAAAATGAAAATAAAGTAACGTCATTATATGATGTACCAGCTATAAGGCATATATTAATACCGTTAATACTTTAAACACAACAAGCAGGGAGATTATAGTTTGTCAAGTCCGACTGTTTGATACTTTATACCACAACAAAATCACGATGCTTAGTATACCTTCTTTTACGCAATGTGGCAAGTTATACATTTATACACTAAATGTTAAATATTGTTTCGAAAATGAAAATTCTAAAGAGAACATACACCACATTAGGCACTTATCGTGAGATTTTAGCCATAAACTTAATTGGTTTGTGTCAAGGCTCCACATTTGCTGTCATAGAATAAAGTTGTGTTTAAGTGTTAAACAAAAGTGTTGTATAAACGATTATTATTAAATTATTAAGCTGTTGTATTAAAACAAACTTTATAAGAGTTATAGTGTAATAAATAAGAAAAAAAATCTATAAACAACAACAAAGTGGTGTTTATTTTATTTTAACGCAATTTAAACGAACTTAAACGTTTTAAAAAGTTTAAAACACAACAAAATGAAGAACTATATTAGGAAAATATTTGTCCAATATAGAACCATGAAATTTCCTCAAATTCAAAAAGGTAGTGGAACCATAATGCACGATGTCAATTGTGAGTCACACTTTAACGTCAAGTTTTTTGCCAACTTTATTTGACAAATTCAACCATGGTGAGGTATACTACTGAGCAACGCGTTTGTAGAATTCTTTTACGAAAATGAGCACTCAAATCAAAATTTATATCGTGAACTTCGTGATTTTTTTGATCAGCATAATCGACTAATGTGTCCACAATCGGAAACACCTGTGCTCTGTTTGATGCGAGTTATGGTCTGACGGCATAATTCGGCACATCAACGGCAATAAACATTGAGCCGTGGCGTGCATTTGGCCGATATTTTGTTTGAGATAATTGTCTAAAAACTATTTATTTCTTTTACAATTAGCATCGTGCGTTTTTGTCGGACCACCCTTTATTTATCGATAAGTGTGTACATACTCGTAGTAATTAAGCTTCTTGATGCTTCAGTTGAGCTTAAAATCTCAACTGCAATAGCCTTTTTTTAAAATTTGTCCAGTTTTTATTTTGTTTCAGAGAGACAACTGACACATATGATCGGTATAACCTATATCTCTCAGTTTTTTTCTCATGGACCACTGAACCAATAATCTGGTACACTGACAGACCCTTTGTCTATAAACATAAATATGCTAAATTTCAGCTTGGCTGTAAAAATGCTATGACAGGAAGAAACTAATTTCGAGTTTGAAATTTTTTCTGCAACGAGAGGACTTAGAGCGGCGACAGGTAAACTAATACTAATAACTAAGTGCTTTTTGGATTTATGGTAGTAATTTGAGATTATCTTTCTGCGACCACACTGCAAGAAAAATTTGCAAATCAAGAAATTTAAAATGAATAAAACATGTGGAGTAAAATGTTTAATAACATCATTAATTAAAAATTTTGTCTTGCACTGTATTTTTGCACTTATTCTCACTGCATATTTTTTGCCTATGCGTATGAGTACCAGCATTGCCAAATATGCAGATTTATCTGTATTTGGCAGTTTTTTTAAGCATAGAGGGAGCAGTTTTGAAGTTCTCTGAGTAAAAATAAGATTCGCTGTTAATTGTCAGATTTTGCGGTTTTTAACATTAAAATTTTTTATTTTAAATTTTTTATTTTGATTATAATATCCAAAGTAAGAATTTCACCCGATTTCTTGATATAACTGTGGTGAGGTTTATCATACCTTTCTTAATGCGACAATGTACTTGTCCCTTTTCTGACCACTGATCGTAAAGAAAGAGAAAATTCACACAGTGAGTTATAGTCTTATTCAGAAAGTAACGTTTTTTTGCGCAGTCGTTCTACAAATATAATTTTTTTTGGTAAGAGTACAGTGTTTTCGCATTACATACTTCGTACATAAGTACGAGTACGAGTGAGTAATATTTTATTAATGAAGCAGATATATCAGTCCTACTTACATATTTACGTATAAATATAATTCCACTTAAACAATAATACAGATTCAGAATGTGTGGCATCATATTCGGTATTTGGTGCTATAATAACTAAATCTGATGATAATATCGAGTGGGCCATCTATCGGTTTAAATTTGAAATATAATTCCAATGTTCTTTTGCTAAAAAAAATTATATTTCCTAAGCCACTGAGCAGATTAAAAAAAGCGTAAGTTTTATTCAATAAGCTAAACCGTTTTTATGTTACGTAAAGATATAGTATTTGAGAACCCTTCTCCATTTTTGAAGTAACGGCATATCTCGATAACAAAAGCTAACCTAAATAAACGGTTAGCACCAATGGATTCAGCGTACTCGAATTCAGTTTACCCACTGGGTATCCCGCTCGTCAGAAAAAAGTGTCGAATTCAAGCCCAGTGTCATTATATCATATCAATCACATTTAATTACATATTATAAAAAAAATTTCTGTAAACCGAAATCGAGTGAAATTGGGTCAAATGAAGCTTCAAACTGCTATAATTTTCAAATCAGACAAGATGTTTATATTTCTTCTTATAAATTAACTCAGTTACCTTCCAAATAACTTCTTTGATTATGAAAAATTTTAAATAATTGGCGAATTTAAGTTTTATTTTTTTTTTTTTTAAATTTACTCGATTTTAATTTCACTCGTTTTCGGCTAAAGGACCGCGCTAGATGGCAGCACAAACACAAAAACTTTTTCTTAGAAATAACGATCTGTCAAACGTCAGCTGTTAAAATTTTAGCCAAATTCATCGATTAGTTTATTTGTTGTAATCGTTTGAAGTAAGCAACTTTTGTGTTTCTTGGGAAATGGAAAAAAGTGAATTTCGTGTAGTGATTAAACACTATTATTTATTTGAAAGGCTAAACGGCGAAAGAGACAAAAGAAAAGCTTGATAAACATTACGGCGAATATTTATATGGTAAAATATTGGATTGCTGAATTTAAACGTAGCCGAACAAGCACTGCAACAATACCATCAACAGGAAGGCCAAAAGAGGTGGTTACTGAAGAAAATCCTCGATATCGTTATGAATGATCAAAATCGGGTCAAAATCCGTGAGATTGCTGAAATGGTATACATATCATATGAACGTGTGTTCAACATTTTGCATGAACATTTGCATATGAAAAAGCTATCGGCAAGATGGGTGCTGCGTTTGCTCAGTGTTGAACAAAAACGAGTTCGACAGATCACATCACAGCGGTGTTTGGACATGATAAAGTATAATCCTGCTGATTTGTGGCGTAGATTAATAACTGTTGATGAAACGAAGCAATGGGTGGAGGCTGGTGGAAGTGCTCCGAAGAAGGCAAAGACAACAAAATCGGCTGGCAAGGTTATGGGCACTGTAATCCACTTCGAATTGGTTGATCATCCACCTTATAGCCCAGATTTAGCCCCTAGTGACTCTTTCCTGTTTCCAAACTTGAAAAAATGGCTCGCAGGAAAAAGATTCATCTCAAACAAAGAAGTGATTACCGAAACTAATGCGTATTTTGAGGAGTTCCCAAAATCGATATATTCTTTTAAAGGCTGTAGATATGAATGACCTGCGTGCTTGCAAAATGTAATGTACCCGCTCGTTTCATTTACTAATAATCTTAGTAATCTCATAACTTCTCTCCGAGAGTCTGATCAGTTTTCCGACCAGTTCGCACCCTCTATTAGCGTGATAATCAGCCCTACAGGTTCCGGTAAAACCCCAGTTCCCCCGGAAATGTTCCGTGGTCTCTTCAGCTTCAGCACCTACATAAGTCAGAGTCTTTTTGGTTCAACCTAAATGCGTGTCTCCTCACTAGACAGTGACCTGTAAGTACTCATATTACCGCAGATATCCTCTCGCCAAGTTAAGCAGCTGCCTAAACCTCTTCTTGTGCACAATAAGAGAAGTGACGAGAACTTTTAGTGTGACAAGAACTTGTTGGCGATCGAGTTTTAGCTTAATAACAAGACTTACATAAATGGTCACGCGCAAAAAAAAAATTAGCGTACGTATTTAAATCAATGATTTAAATAAATGATTTATGATTTTGATTCGATCGATTTAAAGTACTTATTCTGTTATTTCTAAGCATTATATAGGGTCCGCCATCTAACGTTTTTTTTCAACTAGTGCTTATTTCGTGAAGGGTAACACTTAGCTCATGTCTGGTTTGACAGATAATGAGTTTTATCCTTCCGCTGAACGAATGTGGTTGTGTATACGCTTCGCTAAGTGGGCCTGCGATCGACTTACAGAAGATACCGATTTTGCCAAAAAAAATCATCTTTTCAGATGAAGCTTATTTTGATCTTGGCGGGTATGTAAACAAGCAAAATCGTCGCATTTGGGGCACAGAAAACCCGCACGCATACATTGAAAAGCCGATACACCCAAGACGAGTCACTGTTTGGTGTGGATTGTGGTCCAGAGGCATAATTAGGCCATTTTTCTTCGAAAATGAGCAAGGAGTGGCCGTTACAGTCAATGGCGATTGTTATGGGGCCATGTTGAAGGAATTTTTGTTCACAAAAATTTAAGTGGAGGATATTAGCAACATTTGGTTTCAACAGGACGGCGCTACGTTCCACACAGCCGAATCTACACTCGATGATTTGCGCCTGTTTTTGAAGATCGCATTATCAGACGCAGAGCTGATATCGTTTGGCCACCTCGGAGCTGCGATTTGACACCGTTGGACTATTATTTGTGGGGTGCCGTCAAAGATAAGTGTTACGCCAACAAGCCAGAGACAATTGACGCTTTAAAGGACAATATTCGTGAAGCCATTGGTGAAATACAGCTGCACACAATCGATAATGTGTATAAAAATTGGACCGATCGTGTAGGCTACTGCATGGCCAGCCGAGGTAGCCATTTGAATAAAATTATTATCCATTATTAACCGGAAGGATTGTACTTTCAAATAAAAAAGGAATTTGAGAAAATATTCAGTAGCCTTTTTTATAGCATTAAAAAAAAATATATATTTGGCAGAGCCTTTACATATTATTTTCATTATACCCTAAAACACACTGTAGGGTGTGTGTTAGAATAAGAACCACTTTTTGCACACAATTGTTGCTTAAACCCCAACCTCCCCCTTTCTAAATACCCTACCAAGGGCCTAAGCAAATACAAAAGTGTTTTTCATTTGCAAAATGATTAAAAAAAACGTCAGTAAATGAATATGACGAGAGTAACTACACAATGTAAGTATGTGCCGGTTGTTATGAATGTTTCGTACGAATTTACATGACATGCTATGGAATACCTAAAAGTATTTAGTGGGTCTTTCGGATTATCTTATCTCTATGTGTGTGTATGTGAGGTTTTTCTGTTAATGATGTTTTTTTTTTGCTTTCTTGTTTTTAATTTTCACATATGAGTCAAGACAAGTGAGGAAGGGAGGAGACGGCATAGCAGAAGACATGGTTAGGCATAGAGGCAATACAAAAACGCATTAATTTATTAAAAAGAATATTTTTTGATTTTTTTTTTTTAACATTAAGAAATGGTACGACAGTATCTCCAAGTTATTTTCTTCAACTGACATATAAAACAAATACATGACTGTTGGTATAAGCATGAAAGAATAAATGAGTGAATGGGTGAACAAATAAAAATACTGAGCATGACATTATTTTTAAATTTTGCTAATTTCTTATTTTTTGTTTTATGACTACGGGTATTAACTTATTGCCCAATTTTAAATATTATTTTTATTGTTTTATATTGGCTTAGAAAATTTCTATTTAATTTGTACAAAAGGTTATATGGCAGGGAAATGTTTAAAAGGTTGTTTTGAATTCAGTATAAATAAAAAAACGAATTCGATTCCAACCATTATACTTCAGATTTTTTCTTCGTCACTCCACAAAGCATCCATTGCTGTGTTTCAGTTTCAATAATCAAGTTGATCAATCTGCTGTAACTCGCCTCTATTTGATTGTGCAGTGGTGGAAGGTCTTTGCTAAGTGGTGGTGGTAATCCTTACTTGGCGTTTAAATTTTTTTCGCAGTAGATGGCGTTTTCTCCTGATCACCAGTCTGATATTTTTTTTCTTATCAAAGCCAGAGGTAAGCAGGCAGGTCAGGGGGTTTCTGCAATTCGATTTTTTCATCATGTTCTCTGCTGCGGATTAGAACCTGGATCGTTTGTATTGTATATGTTCGCTCTAACTACTACACCACCCTACCCTATCCTTGAGGTAGTATGTTTTTTTGTACGAAATACCAACGCATGACTCTTCTTATGATTGTAAAACACAGAAACGAAATATACATGAAAAAAGTTGGAAAAAAGTATATGATTTTTATACATTTATGGATAGATTATGCGAAAAAAATAACTATGAACACTTAACATCATGGTTCTTAGGGCATTTTTAGTGGAACAAATTGAAAAAAGAAAATGATTTCACACCCATACATATTTGATCAGCTAAAGTGACGAAACTGACTGAGAACCCCTGACAATGCGTTTATTCAGCTAAATATACTGAGAAAATCGATGAAAACATCATTTTAGAAGGAGATTAATGCAGATAATCCTTCACCGTGAGGATGTCTCAATCTGTCCAGACTCTAAACTGCTACAAAAAAAAAAAAAAAAAAAAAAAAAAAATTGGTGTCAAAATCATAACGAAAGCTTTATTAAAAAAAGTGGGCCATCGAGTGGGCCATGTATCGGCTTAAATTTGAACTAACGGTTGCTTCGAATCTGGCAATACTTAGGTCATTCTATTCTGTCTCAAAATTCAGTATATTATCTCCACTGAACGAAATTAATCGATTTACACTTGTGCAACTTTGGGATTTATTGGAAATTTATTTTCAAAACAAAACCAATTGGTCGGAAATTGCACCATAATGTCGTAAAAAATTTGCTCGCAGAGAAGGATCAACAGTGCTCGTTATACGCAAGTTTATTGCTAAAGCTTGTGAAACTGGTTTCATTGTTGATTCGCCAAGATGTAAGCGTGCTCGCACAGAGCGTACACCCGAAATTATCGAAGCTGTGGCTGAGAGTGTGCGTAAGAAACCATTAATATTAACTCATCATCGTTCTCAAGAATTGAACTTTTCATGCACCAGTTTACGTCGTGTTTTGCGAACATATCTCGTTTTGTCGCTTTACAAAGTTCAATTCGTCCAAGATTTGAAGCCGCATGGCCATCCGCTTCGTGTATCTGTAACTCTACGATGATGTCAATTTTGTCAAAAAAGCATATATCCGGATGAAGCTCATTTTCATCTTGGTGGGTACGTTAATAAGGAAATTGCCGTTTTTGGGGCTCAGAAAACCCAAACGTGGTCCATTGGTCCCGTTACGAGTGACTGTTTGGTGCGGCTTGTGGAGCGAAGGCATCATTGGCCTATATTTATTTGAAACTGAGGACGGCGCAACCATTACGGTCAATGTAAAGACTTATCGCGCCAAGATAACCGATTTTTTTGTGCCCGCTCTTCATGGAATTGATGTGAACAAAGTTTGGTTTCAACAGGATGGTGCAATTTGTCACACATCTCATGCCACAATCAATTTATTGCGTCAAACGTTTAATTAGCCGAAATTATGATGTGAGTTGGCCACCAATAAGTTGCGATTTGACACCGTTGTTCTATTTTCTGTGGGGCGCCGTTGAATACAAATATTATGCCGACATACCAGAGACAATTGAGCTACCATTGCCGAAATACGATCCCATACACTCGAAAAAGTGCTCGAAAAATGTGGTACTGTGAGGCCAGCTGCGACAGCCATATAAGTCAAATATTATTTCATTTCTAACTGGGACACTTCTACTTCGCAGTGAAAAAATAAATTTGGCAAGATTTCAAACCGTTTTTGTTTCATCGCATTTTCAAATTTAAGCTTTTAAGTGGCCCACTCGATATGTCTGACTGCGGGAACTAAAATTAGAAAAGAAAAGATGGGCGCAATAAGCGAATCTAAATATAAACTGAGTGCCGGAAGCTCTCGACGTTGGCTACCGTTGGTATGAATGTAAGAAGAATTTAGAAGCTCTTATGCAGTTTACTTTCTACGACACTTATCGGTGATTCAAAGGAGCTTAGGCTTTGTCAATCAGCTCCACCTTTCGTTAAACAAAACTAAGGTTAACTTGTGCTTCACTAATGATTGAATGACCATTTCGTAAAGCACATCTTATATAACATATCATAAGAACAATTATAATAATTGAAGTGCTAACTTTTGCTGTTATGTCGGACAATTCGGTGATATAATGAAAATGACCTTTTTATTCTTGTGCTTGATACTTATATAGTAACCGATTATTCACAACCCACAATATAAATCCACATATCAATATATATATCTAACGATAGCAAAGCGGCCATAAGTATCCCAGAAAATATGTACAGCGTACTGATAATTTGTTAGGAATTTTTAGTGTCACTGGAGAAGATAGGGAAACATTGGATAGCTTAAACAGGCTTCTGGATAAGAGAACACAGGATTATTCGTTTTCGACATTTTCAAACAATGGGTTATAGAACTTGGGTTGCCAGATTCAACATTGCAAAACTCTTGACATTTCTTTTTTTTTGATTTAAAAAATCTGATAATTTGTTAGGAATTTTTAGTGTCACTGGAGAAGATAGGGAAACATTGGATAGCTTAAACAGGCTTCTGGATAAGAGAACACAGGATTATTCGTTTTCGACATTTGCAAACAATGGGTTAAAGAACTTGGGTGGCCAGATCCAAAATTGCAATACTCTTGACATACCTTTTTCTGATTTAAAAAAAACTTGAGATTAAAAAATACTGGGTGATCGAAAACGTTGGTTACATATTATCGGTATACATATACACCTTTTACTAGACCTAAAAGACTCATCTAAGAATAATAAAAGGAATTTTATAGGAATACTAACTGGTTTTGAGGAGTGGCGTGGTGCAGTGGTTAGAGCGCAAACTTAACAACACAAGCGACTTAGGTTCGAACCACAGTAGAGGACATGACGAAGAGAAACTTAATTATAGTTTCGAGTGTTTAATAAAAAGCCTTCAACTTCCCTCCAGACAACTCCATAATAAAAAAATATAAAAGAAGCTCTTTGACCATCTAGCTTACCTCTGGCCATGATGACAAACATCAGATGAATGAACAGGAAAACACGCCACCTACTGGGAAAAATTACAATGCTAAAGTAAAGTTAGCCACCAATTAGTGAGGATATTCACCATTACACAAACATATATAAGGGGGCTACAGTGGATTAATCATCTACTTAACTTGAAAAATCAACTTGATTGATGTAACTGAAACAAGGCAATGGATGCTTCATAGAGGAGTGATGGAGAAAAGAAAAACCGACTGGAAATTAGGTTCTTGATAGATCCACGCAAAAACTGACGATCTGTTTTATTGATTTCTGTAAAATGATGAGCAAGAAGAGAAAGAGACTGAACAACTGTTATGCTAATGCTTTAGATTTGAAGGCTTAAGGCTAATAATGTTGTGTCAGTGATTTTATTTCTTCAGAAGGCAGGCTTCGCCACAGGCGATAGAAATACCTTCATTAAGTCAACAAGATAGCTGATGAAAGGTAACCAGGTGATGTAACCAACATAAATGTAATTTAGAGAAATAGCAAACAAATCCAGGATTCGGTTTTTACTCCTTTAGGAACACTTACGTTTAAAAAGTTGTTTTTATTCTTGGACACAATAACTCTGTTTTGCACTTTAAGCGGGTGGATCAAAATTTAGCAAAATTCGATTTATTAAGTTGCCTATCAATCTTAGTTTCTAAATTACCCGTCAGTAGATTACAAAACAACTTTTGTTTTATCGCTAACACCCAATTTTACACCCCTTAATTACACCCCCTTTATCTTATTAAATATTTCTAAACTTAAATTTATAAATTTACTTAAACGATTACCGGTATTTCTTTTTGTGTTGTTTTAATTTTACCGCAGCTCTAGTTCTTATTTCACTAACTCACCCCTCCCCCGAAGACCATTTTTTCATTCGAGTGTATTTAGTTTACAGAGAGTTGTGGCTGTTTTATACCGTTCTTATCGTGTCTGATAAAGATTACGTATATCTCTCTTAAGCTAAATTAAATAAATTCGTTCATAGCCCCAGATTAAATCGTTAGACTAGAGAGACAAACAAATAAACATTTAATTACTGCAACATTATCTGTGTTTTCTTGTTGTTTTGTTGGTATGTTTTACTATTTTATAAGAGGGTACGCTAAGTATACAAATAATTACCGAGTGCGGAGAGTTTGTGTAATCAGATGGCAGTGATTGAAAAATAATAAAAATTTTATTTGGGTTAAAAAATGAAGTGGAGGGCTAATCATTTTTAAATTATAAGAGATATGGTTTAAATAAATAAAAATTAATAAAAATTAGAGGTTAAATGTTTCTGCTTTACTATAAAACAAGGTTTAGTAGTTCTTGCAGGTTGATTACAATATTAATTTTAAAACATAGTGTCTATTATAAAAAGAAAATTACAACGATTTTAACTACACCATAGGGCTTATTAGAGAATGTAAAATCAGAGTTTTCATATGCCCCATAATCTCCAAATTTGTATGCGATCGAATATTTATGAATGATTTTAAAAGCAGACACAGTATGGGAAAATATGTACAGTTATTGCCAAAATAATAGCACGCCTATAAGGTTAATCTTTATACAAAATTGTTGCTGTACACATATTTCCCTCTATAATTTTACAGATCTGTTATTGAAGTATGCTTTTTAAGAAAATTGATAATTTGTGTTTGATAAATAGGTGTATTAAAAAAAAAAATGCTTAAGTAGATAAAATGCCTAAATTCGACCTGCCAGAATAATATCACCATTATTCTTATCTCTCGCAAAAGTCAATGTAGTGCGTAAATTTTTCTATTATACAGCTTAGGGCCATTGTTACAACTTGCCTTTAACTAAATGTAGGATTTTAACAGGCAGTTAATTTGTTTTTCATTATTATAAGTAAACAATAATGTAAAAGTGTCTCTTAAGCTAAAGGGAAGATCATCCTGACTGTAACTTTTAAAGTTAAGTTTATGTTTGAACTTGCCACATATATGTAAAGGGTCCGCCAAAAAAATTTTTTTTAATTGCTATAAAAAAAATACTGAGAATTTCCTCAATTTTTTTTTTTTATTTAAAAGTACAAGCCTTCCGGTTAATAATGGAAAATAATTTCATTCAAATGGCTGCCTCGGCTGGCCATGCAGTAGCCTACACGATCGGTCCAGTTTTTAAGCACATTATCGATTGTGTGCAGCTGTATTTCACTAATGGCTTCACGATTATTGTCCTTTAAAGCGTCAATTGTCTCTGGCTTGGTGGCGTAACACTTATCTTTGACGGCACCCCACAAATAATAGTCCAACGTTATCAAACAGCCGCACCGAGGTGGCCAAACGACATCATCTCTGCGGCTGATAATGCGATCTTCAAAAACAGGCGCAAAACATCGAGTGTAGCTTCGGCTGTGCGGCACGTAGCGCCGTCCTGTTGAAACCAATGAAATGTTGCTAATATCCTCCTCTTCAATTTTTGTGAACAAAAATTCGTTCAACATGGCCCGATAACTATCGCCATTGACTGTAACGGCCACCCCTTCCTCATTTTCGAAGAAAAATGGCCCAATTATGCCTCTGGACCAAAATCCGCACCAAACAGTGACTCGTCTTGGGTGTATCGGCTTTTCAATGTATGCGTGCGGGTTTTCTGTGCCGCAAATGCGACAATTTTGTTTGTTTACATACCCGCCAAGATCAAAATGAGCGTCACCTGAACACATCACACAATATTTCGCAATATTTCCCAGCGTTGTTCAAGCGTATACACAACCATATTCGTTCAGCGGAAGGATAGAACTAATTATCTGTCAATTCGGACATGAGCTAAGTGTTACCATTCACGAAATAAGCACTAGTTGAAAAAAAAAACCTTAGATGACGGACCCGGTATATATTATTTTCAGATGGCAAATTTAAATATAAACATGAAAAATAAACATTTATATAATAACAGTTCTCCAAATTAAAATGGAAAGCAGATCACGTTTGTTTATATATATATATATATATATATATATATATATATATATATATATATATATATTATAATTATATAATAATATAATAAAACAAAAAACACAGAAATACAACACAGAAACTTTATAAACAAAATGAACAAACATAACAAACAAGAACGTCGTTGCCACTGCGTTTCTAAGAAATTGTTTATTTTGAAAAAAGTTATCGAAATTTAAAAAAAAAATTACTTTGTTTTGCAAGTAAGTTATAATAACGTAAAAAGTTAAGGGTAACTTTAAAGTTCACTTTAGCTAAAGTTACCTTTTATTAAATCCAGCTTTTAAGGCAAGTTTTAATAATGGCCCTTAGAACGGAAAATTACTTTCGTCTTATTAAATATTACATTCTGTTTTCCAGAATTTTGGGATTAGAATTTTTGCAATACGTCGTGCTAAGCACTGTTCCGAAGAAAAACGTGAAATCATTAAAACAAAAACTTATTTAGGATGGTAAAATCTACTCCCAGTCACGAAAAATTGTTGACTGTTTTAATAAACGAAAGGCGGTTACGTACAAATTTAATGTTAATCAAAGTAATTTGAGAGTCTCTCACTTAGGCCACTTAGCACTGTATTTTTTCGACTTGTTTTCTCTTTACTTCTCTTTGTTTATTTTTTGCTTATTTTTTGCCAATGCGTGTAAAGAACAACTCTTTGACTGATTCTGCTATAAATGCAAAATCACTATTTATGTTAACTGCAGAAGTCAAAAAAATTAAATCTGCCAGTTAATACTGAAACTACATCCAGGAGACTTAAAGAAAACAAAAAAGGTTTCAATTTTAGCAAAGAACCGTGTGGTTAAAAGATTACTATATTGGCTAATTGCAAAATGGTGTAATATATTGTGGACAAATGAGTAAGAAAAAAGTTTTATTTGGTTAAAAGGTTGTCGATCTTACTTAAGAAGACCTCCAAACTACAAAATGAGCCCCAAATTAACAGCAAAGACCGTCATACATGGCGATTCTAGTATTATGACATGAGGATGTGTTTATTACTATGGTTACTTTGACCTTCACGCAAAACTTAAGCCGCTCTGGTCAATCATCAATAGCTGCACGCACCACAGTCAGTCAGTTTTAAGCGTATGAGTATCTTTGTAGCCAACCACAATTTTTAACTCAAAAGGTTCAGATTAGGGCTGCCAGAGGGACATCTTCTCAGAAAGTGAAAGCTTCATAACTGTTTCGAATTATTTGTAAGCCTTCCGAAAAGTCTGTTGCTGGTTTTGGAACAGGGAATGGTGAAGTTCCTTCAGAATAGCTTCCAAAAAACGGTTTTCTTTGAGCTGTTGTTCACAGTTACGTTTCTGTGTGTGTGCCCTTGAACCCATATTAGCAACTCCTCTCCACCCTTTGGGATACATGTGATATGCTCACATGTTTCTTTAGATGACTCTATAATTTCGGTTGTTAAATTTTTCCTGTTCGTTAAAAATATTTTCATCTGTTTTGTTCCGTTCAAGTTACCAGTGTACTTTATATGAAAACACACATGAAACATCTTAAAGATTTGTAATTACGGGTAAAAAATCGGTTTTTTTTACCATCATACACTTTTAAGCTTTTCAGTGGATTTGGAAAGAAGAGAAGTTGACCTTTTGAATGATGTTATACTTCATAGCATATGTGCCCATAGTCACACTAAAGCAGTCATGATCTTTTCAAGGGACTCTCACTTTTAGTCGTCAATGAGACAGCGGCGACACATGTGCCGTGAATGTACGAACATTTTTTTAATTGCTTTTAGGGGTCACTGAAACAGCGACGAATGCACATGTGTGGGGGATGCATGCTGATTTTTTAAAATTTTTTTTTAAACTTTAACTTTACTCTGTCTGAGAGAGTAATTTCCATGTTCTCAACAACACAACTATATTTTTACTTTTGCACGCCACTGCACTAAAGCTTAATCGACTCTCTATATGTATACAGCTGAACAAAAACGATAATATTCAACAGAGAATAACAAATAAACAACAATTTCATTCAGTTGTATGATAATATTTCATGAAAGCAAAAAATTATCGCTTTGCGTATTAAAATTGTTTGTTTGTTTCCTTTATTGGTTTTTTTTCGTCAACGCACACTGCAAACTCAACATTCTACAAATGCTGTTTTATTTTTGGCAACCCTTGCTCTATAGCTTTGAGGAATATGTGTGAATTTCTCAGGCAAACACATTCATTTTATTCTATATTTTTCAAGCTTAGAGCTTTTTTCGCAGCATCAATGAACTTATTTCATAGCCAGTTGCGGAAAATTGCATTACATAAGTAAACCGAAGCCTAAAAAACTTTTAGTTTCAATTCCATTTAGGCAACTAAAAATTTCTCGTTGCCGAGAACACAACTGAAGTTTGGCTGTCATCTATAATCAACACATTAAAATATACCATGTTCACGAAAAAATAGCCAAGAAAATCGCCAACTTATTTAAAAAACGCCACAAGTTACGACTCAAAATAACTTTTAAAATCGCCAAGCTTGGCGAGAAATCGCCAGATCTGCCAACTTTGTTCAGAATAATGAATTTCTAGTCAGTTATCCTTGACTAAATGCGTATTTAAAAGCGTTCCGTTAACTCTAACTTTACTCGCATGAATGTACATATGTCGTTAAGTATACTTCCCTTTAATAATTTTTTTTTACAAAATTTAATATTCGATTTATTTAATATTTTGTAAAAAAACGTATAATTTTTCTGCTGCTTTTTAGCGTCATATTTATTTGAGATTATTTCGTTATACACCTTATACGGCTGTTGCTTCTTTGCCTATTCTGGGGATTAAAAATTTTAGTTTTTTTTTTATATATTTTGCTGGACTTTTCTGTTCTTTTACTCGTTTTCAATCGTATTATTGTTGTATGAGTATTTTGATTTAAAAATAAAAAAAATCATGTAGAAGTCTTAGCAATCATTATAAAAATTTATTAATTATTCAAATCCGATTGGATTATAACAATTTATAATGCTTAGTTGACGTATTTATACATGATTTTTTTATTGTTTTCTTTACGTTCGAATTTATTTTTTTATTTAAAAATATTTTCTACATTTAATATTTCAAATTTTAAGAATTAAAAAGAGAAAAAATTAATGAGCGAACGGCTTAACTGCATGTATATGGATTTGAGTTTTAAGCAAAACAGTTTTTAAGGCGAACATATAAGATGAATAGAGGAGATTGCAATAAAACGAATTGTAATGTGCGCTACATATGAAATGTGTTACTAAAACTCATATGTCCTTTTTTTACAAAACACTGTAAAGAGCAATTTTCACAATGGGTCTCTGTTGTTTCTGCGTGTGGTATTTCAGTACCGCCTTTCACACCTACCTAAATTTCAAATGTTATGCCAACAAAGTATCATTTAAGGAATATTTTGCTTCACCTATTCAATTTGTAAAAAAATCAGTTGAAGCACGTCGATTTCTCACCTAAGCTTTGCTTTATCGCGACAAATATTGCCAAGGTCAGCCAAAATAGATTATTAACAAGCTAAAGAAACACCTGCCAAATTATTAGGGCTCCTAAGGTCGTAACCAAAAAGTTTGCAAGCAAAAGAAAACCGTGACGCTCAAAAAGAGAGCCACACTTAAAATGAGAGAACCACACTGAAAGAAAAATCAAGTTTTTCGATTTATTGTTGCTTAAAAGACTTTTTATTTTGCATTATAAATAAAAACTAATTTTTTAAAATAATATGTACATCTGTCAAACATAAAATATGTAAGTATATGCAATGGGATACAAAAAGGCGCAGTAAAAAAGCTAAATACTTTTCCGGTGTGTTTATATGAAAGTGTGGACAAATCCGAATATAGATTTTTTTAAGTGAGTAAATACTATCATAGACTAAATTATTTTGCACAAACAAAGCCCGATTTACATATCTGACTAGCTGTTTAATAAAGTACCGTCATAAATTGCTACGCCAGTGACACTTCCATAAAGGGACTCGACTTTTAATATCTCCTCAGATGAGTTAAAAAAACTATCAACCATTCTTAAGCAAATAATCGTTTGACTAGTATCGGTTATGTCTATACTTTCATCGAAACACACATGCAATTATTTAACATTGTTTATACGTTCTATCGTTTTCCATTGCATAAATAGCCCTATATCATCCGTCCGGCGTACTACTGTTTCACGAGATAAAAGCATTTCATTTATAATATTCCCCATTTTTGTCCCTACTTCTCCAAATAAATGCATTATGGATAAATTACAAAATTTTAAAAATTTTCATCTTCAAAAGGGCGACATTTTTTTGCTAAAGCTAAACTAATAATATATGTAGCTTTCATTTGATTATCAGTGGTGCAATCTAAAGTACTATTCGCACGTCTACTTTAAACATAAAGATTTTTGAGTCGAAAATTTTCTTTAAGTTTTTTTTTATTAATTGGTTTTTATTATTTCAAGAAATACAATGCAATTCACGATGTATTCTATTATAATATCGCTTAAGCCAAGGTGCAGACATATTTTTTATTACTTGATTACTTACAAGGCATTCAGCTTCATTAAATGTATTGATAAAAAATAAAAAAGTGCTTCCAATTCAACATTTCACATACTTATTAAATAATTTCTTTCAGCGTATAAATATACATGCATAAACTTCTCAGTGTAATAAGCGAAATTTTAGCTCTCTCCTTAATCACGTGAAATTAAAAAAACACAAAAACATGCGATACAGTCCTTCTTCTTTGGCAATAAGCAAGCGACTGAATTAAAATTGTGGCACAAGACATATTTTTTGTTGTACATATGGTTGCCATATGAAATAAAATAAACAAAGCATTTGAATTTTGTAGCATTTTTTATTTATTCCAATTTCTTAAACTTTTGATAAGAAAATAATACAAAAATATTTTTTAAGGAATTAAAAAAGCGGTATAGTTGAGTTTGGGACATTTCAAGCAAATTTTGGTAGGAATATTTATCTTTTAGCAGCCCTGGTTGTAATATTCACGAAGAGAATAAAAAAACAGCCCAAAAACTTCGTAATCTGAACAATATGATGAGCGTCGCTGAACTAAAAGCATAGAAATTGGAAACCATACTAGTGAAGTCGATAGAAATTGAATGGTACTGGCATGGCATAAAAAGAAATCATATCATGTAGGCTATCTATCGGCTTATTTCTAACCGGAACAGTCGTACTTCTTAATAAAAATTTATTTTGGTCCAAACCATTTTTTATTGCATTTCTAAATTTAATGTTTTAAATGGCTCACCCTATATTTGCATCTAGTCATTGCTGGCGATGCAAAATTACAGCAACCCAGTGCCCACATCTCAACAATAATAAGTCATCTGGGCCGGATGATATTCCACCGCTGGTTCTGAAGCAGAGCTCTTCCACGCTTGCTCGTCCATTAGTTCGGCTTTTCAGTGCGTTATATCACGCTGGAAGGTTGTTAATGTTAAGCCAATCCCTAACAAGACCCACTGTTTAATAGCAGTTTGTTCCGCGCTCTCTAAAATTATGGAGAATATGATTAATCAACACCTTGTAAGGTATTTGGAGTCCATCGGTTTTCTAAGCGATCGTTAGCATGGTTTTCGCAAGGGCCGTTTCACTGGTGACCTGCTGGCGTTACTTTCGGAAAAGTGCAACAGGTCTATGCATGACATAGCAACAAACCTTTGTTGATGTTCAATAATCCATTTAACGAACTCTCTTCGCTGTGCATGGTCATTGGGCTTCAGTTGTTGTGATAATTGAATTTTGTATGCATGGACACAGACCTTTAGTAAGTAGAAAGCTACTTGAAGTTTACAATTCTTGCCCACGACGCCGAATTGAGGGTCCTGAATTGTCACTGACACTCTTACGCACTGCTTGTATGCAATTTTCGAATTGCGGCCGCCAAGCTTTCATTATTTTTGAAATATTGCTCAACAATAAAGTCACGTTGTTCTGTCGTGTAATGCTCCATTTTTGCTTACTCTAAGCTGTCAGCTGCCGAATTGTTTTTTTTAGGGTTGCCAACACTTTACTGCATAAATAGCGACAAATTCAAGTCTTGTGTTAATTTTAGAACACCCTTTACATGTATGGTGCGTTATTCTGGCAATAGTGTGGCTAAAGTTGCCCTGATTATCGTTCACAGTTTTTATAACCATTGGAAAAGTTATAAAAAGTAATCATACTGTAAGGCAGATTCAGATTAAGGCAAAGAGCTGCTCTTCTCTTTTATTTCACACGTACGTAGTCACACGCATAGGAAAAAAATAGGGAAAAAATAAACAAAGAGAAGTAAAGAGAAAACATGTGGGAAAACACAGTGCAGAGTGGCCTGAGTGAGAGACTATCAAATTACTACCACAGTTGTAAAATGCATTAGTATTGCAGCCAAACCTAAGTTAGAGCACTGTGATAGCAACTACACCTTCACTTTGATAGACGTAGCTGCGTACGGTAGTCAAAGTGATGGTAGGGTGTTTAGAAATTCCCAGTTTGGAAAAATGATTCTAAATAAAACTCTAAATTGTCCTCCCGATACAACGCTGCCTGGATCCGACAAAGTTTTCCCGTATTTTTTTACAGCCGATGATGCTGCATTTCCTCTAAAGGAAAACATTATGAAACCTTATGCGAAGGTAACTGATGCTGCTAAGGAAATATATAACAAGAAAATATGCGGAGCTAGGAGACGGATTGAAATAGCTTTTGGTGCTATGTCAAATATGCATGTGTATATGAAAAATAATACTTACTTCCAGATGGAGAGTCTTAAGGACTTGTATATCGTTTTCTCCAGAAAATGCATACCTAAATGAGAGCGTTAACGTTATGGCGTAGATAAAATATAACTAAATGACAAATTTTAATAGTGACTAAATCGCTAAATGTGAAGTGAAAATAGTTTATTAGCATTATTAGCAATTGACAGCCAACTTCAATTTCTAGCTCGCTGTTAAAATCGGATTATAAAATTACAAAGCGTTTATACCGCACTATTTGAACTTGCGCCATACAATTTGTATGTATCGGGTCCGCCATCTAACGTTTTTTTTCAACTAGTGCTTATTTCGTGAATGGTAACACTTAGCTCATGTCTGATTTGACAGATAATTAGTTTTGTCCTTCCCCTGAACGAATACAGTTGTGTATACGCTTGAACAACGTTGGGAAATATTACGACATTACTTTGAAAATTATGGTAATGTTGCAGAAAGTGTGCGATGTGTTCAGATGAAGCTCATTTTGATCTTGGCGGGTATGTAAACAAACAAAATGTCGCATTTGGAACACCCAAGACGAGTCACTGTTTGGTGCGGATTGGGACGAGAGACATAATTGGGCCATTTTTCTTCGAAAATGAGCAGGGAGAGGCCGTTACAGTCAATGGCGATCCTTATCGGGCCATGTTGAACGAATTTTTGTTTACAAAAATTGAAGAGGAGGATATTAGCAACATTTGGTTTCAACAGGACGGCGCTACGTGCCACACAGCTGAAGCTACACTCGATGTTTTGCGGCCTGTTTTTGAAGATCGCATTATCAGCCGCAGAGCTGATGTCGTTTGGCCACCTCGGAGCAGCGATTTGACACCGTTGGACTATTATTTGTGGGGTGCCGTCAAAGATAAGTGTTACGCCAACAAGCCAAAGACAATTGGCGCTTTAAAGGACAATATTCGTGAAGCCATTGGTGAAATACAGCTGCACACAATCGATAATATGCTTAAAAATTGGACCGATCGTGTAGGCTACTGCATCGCCAGCCGAGGCAGCCATTTGAATGAAATTATTTTCCATTATTAACCGGAAGGAATGTACTTTCAAATAAAAAAAGAAATTTGAGAAACTATTCAGTAGTTTTTTTTTATAGCATTTAAAAAAAAAAATTATTTGGCGGACCCTTTACATGACAGTTTTTGACTGCTGAATAACGCTCGACGCTCTAATTAAGTTTGGCTGTTGGTTTGCCTAACTATGCTGTATGGTTAGTTCAACAATACATCTACTAATAGCATTGCCTTGCAAGTATTATTTGGACAGCAAGTCTCGTTACAATAGAATATACAACGTTAGCCATCATGTATTCTTTACGAAATGCTGTAGCCAACCACTGTGCAGAGACAAATGTTTTAGGGGCTTTCGGTGTCCATGGTAACCTTGCTGATATCCTGAAAATGGTAGTGGTAGTGGTTCATATCCTTCGAAGAGAACTCTCACTGAAACAAAGCAGTTTACGTACTCCATTCACAAGTGCTAATTTCTCTATTGTTTTAAAACACCACCTGTAGGGTGTTAAATATTTAAGCGTTTTAAGCTTTTTACACAAAATGAAAAAACCAGCAATAACAACAATAGTCATAACAAAAGCATAAATAAAAATCGTTCATTGACGTTTTAAGTTGAGTTGAGTTGTTGTACTTAAAGATATCCCCCTCTCTTTACCCGGGGCATTATGAAATGTTTTTTTCTGCAACAAGTCAACAATAAACGGAAAAAAGACAAAACAAATCTTGAGGCTCATGTGGAAAAAGACTGAAAAAAAAACAAACAAAACAAAACAAAGAAGCGTCAAAATAAAAATTAAATCTGAACAAAAATGTGTTAATCTTTGGTAGTAATTTTTGGCAGATTATAAATGTGTGTTTGTATTGGTTGGTATTAATATAAGTGTGTGTGTGTGTGTGTGTGTGTGTGTGTGTGTGTGTGTGTGTGTGTGTATGATTATCTCTTAATTTATATCATTATTAATAATTTTCGTTTTATTTGAAAAAAAGTCAGAAAGGCAAACCGCTTTTAACAAACGATGTTTTTGTGCTTGTCTTTCGACGTTTTTGTTTTTTTGTCAATTCAATGTGTCACACTCGTGCAATTATCTCTTGCCTTAGTGTTACGCCACACAAAGTTGGAAATGCGAGAGTATGTGTATTAACGCCTGCCTCTGCATAACCTCCCCTTCCTCTCCATTCTGTTCAATAACAACTCTATTTGTTGATGACTTTTTATGTTTCAAACTTTTTTTATTGAATTTTTTTCTAATGATTTGTTATTGTTGCTAATGTTCTATTACTTTAAACGATATTCTTTTTAGTTTTTGCCGCTCCAACTGATAAAGAAAATTAAAAACGAATAAGAGAAATAAAAACAAAAACACTCTGTGTCTTGTATTGTTTTGTCTTGTCTTTAGATTTTCTTACCACAAAAACGTTTTAAGTTAATTAATACTCGTAATACCAACGTTTTTTGCTGATATTTTGTATTTGTATTTGTATTTGTTGTTGTTATCAATGTTTGTTATTGTTATTGTCTTTATTTAGTTCAAATCTAAAACAACTTTTGTTTTTCCTGTTGATTTTCTTCATATTTTAACTGCGTGCGTTACAAATTAACTGCCCAAGATCAGAATATAATCGAATGTAACATAAAACCTTTAAATTTGTTTTTTTTTATATTTTTAATCTGAATTTTTTTTTTAATAAAATGTTAATTCGTTGTAGACT
Source organism: Wohlfahrtia magnifica (assembly GCA_023159175.1). Lineage (NCBI taxonomy): Eukaryota > Metazoa > Arthropoda > Insecta > Diptera > Sarcophagidae > Wohlfahrtia > Wohlfahrtia magnifica. The sequence continues at coordinate 6,445,329 of JAKWBJ010000539.1, forward strand.
AATTTCAGTACAGTGCACTGTGGGGCAGGATTGTACCATTTTTGGAATCAATTAAACCGCTGAGTTTAGGTATAGATATTGATATCATTGGAATGGTCGTGATCTTGATATTATGAATCAATCAAATCAAATGCAAATTATCAAAAAAATTCGAAGCTTACAATTTTTGACATTTATAGGAATAAATCTCGATTTAAAAAAATCTTGACAGTCAAATATATTGGATATTCGAAATCCTTGGATTACAAATTGTCTCTAAATTGCTGCACAATGTAATATGCAACACTATAGCTTGTTTGACAGGTGCGATTTATTACGGGCGATAAAAAGTGGTATGACAATACTGCGCGAAAAAGATCATGGATGAAGTCAACCAAGCAAGGTACTGCTGTGTGGAATTGGAAGGCAACTGTTTATTTTTTTTATTTTATAATTTTTTCCCCCGTTACTCCTCTTGGGAGCATATGGCTTCCACAAAGCATCTCCATCTAACACGGTTTACTACTATTGACTTTGCCTCCTCCCGTGTTAGGTTGTTCTGTCTCAGTTCTTGTATAATTGTGCGTCTCCAAATGTTTTTTGGTAAATCACGATTTCTTGTGGATTACACTCGAGTGTCATTCTGCTGATACTCTCTGGTTTTTTTCGGATGGTGTGACCTACCCATCCCCACTTTCTTTTCCTTATCTGTTTCAGTATTTGTGCTGCTCCATATTCTGCATATGATTCTGAGGCACTTGTTTCTGTGTGATGCTATTCGATACAAGCCAGATTACACTGTCATACAGCAGTACTGATTTAACACAAGAGTTGAATATTCTGAGCTTAGTTCGTCTGGATATATGTTAGTTCTTAGTGCTCAAACGCTCTCTTGAAATCGACAAACAGTAGAAACAGGGGGCTACGCCATTCTATGAACAATTCTATGATTATTCGTAAAGTGTTGGCCTGATCTACGCACCTTATATTCGGTCTGAAGCCTTACCTGTATTATGACTGCAGGTATCTTATATATGGTGTTAGGTAGACTAATTCCTCTCCAATTATTACAGTCTTTCAAGTCACCACTTTTCGGCAGTAGAAGTACAGCTGTGGTTTGGATGTCAACCCGTAGAATTTCCGCTGGGAGTTCATCTTCGCCTGCTGCCTTCTTGTTTACCAATTGCCTCTTTTATCTTATTCAGATTGGGAGGGTTGCATTGTAATCATTTTTTTCGCTGTCCTCAGTAGTGTTCGTGACGTTACTAATTTCATTGAAATGTTCTCTCCACCTCTGTGTTTGCGCATCATTGTTCGTTATTAGTGTACCATTTTGACCAGCAACAGCTTGGTTCCTAATACACTTTTGATTAGTGAGATATTTAATCATCTGTTGTAGTTTTCTCATATTATTCTGGCCAGCTGCTTCTTCTGCCGCTGTTGTCTGTCGTTCCAGGAACTTTCTTCTGTCTCTTCTTGCAGCTTTCTTTACTTGTTTCGCTATCTGATGGTATTGCTGCCTCAAGATATTGTTGCTATTCAGCTGCAGTTTCACTTACCTTCTTTGAGAAACTAGGTTCTAACACACATCTGATATCCAAACTCTTCTATTTGGTTGCACTATACCAAGTGTTTCCTCCGCGACTTAATTATATATTGTTTTGATATCTTCCCATGAGTGACATTGGTTTGTTGGTAGCCGTTCACAATTTGCCAAGTTAATGAGTGCCTGGTTGCATCATTCTGGACTTTTTGTAGGCAGCGCCGTTTTCGCCTTGTATTGCTGATGGTGCTTCTTTGACATTTCAATTTAATCTTGATTTCACCAGTGATGAGCTCGTGGTCATTACCGATATCAGCTCCTCTCCTATTTCTGACATCCAATAAAGAGCTTCTCCACCTTCTGCTTACGCAGAAGATTATTATTAGCTTCTAACGGGTCCGTCATCTAACGTTTTTTTTTCAACTAGTGCTTATTTCGTGAATGGTAACACTTAGCTCACGTCTGATTTGACAGATAATTAGTTTCATCCTTCCGCTGAACAAATATGGTTGTGTATACGCTTTTTCGCTTCGCTAAGTGGGCCTGCGATCGACTTACAGAAGATGCCGATTTTTCAAAAAAAAAAAAAAAATCATCTTTTCAGATGAACCTCACTTTGATTTTGCCGGGTATGTAAACAAGCAAAATTGCTGCATTTGGCGCACAGAAAACCCCCATGTATACATTGAAAAGCCGATACACCCAAGACGAGTCGCTGTTTGGTGCGGATTTTGGTCCAGAGGCATAATTCGAAAATGAGCAAGGAGTGGCCGTTACAGTCAATGGCGATCGTTATCGGGCCATGTTGAACGAATTTTTGTTCACAAAAATTGAAGAGGAGAATATTAGCAACATTTGGTTTCAACAGGACGGCGCTACGTGCTACACAGCCGAAGCTACACTCGATGTTTTGCGCCCTGTTTTCAAAAAATAAATAAATTTGGCGGACTCTATATAAATCGGTCCAGCGGTAGATTATGATTTCTTCTGTCAACAATTAACAAGATCGATGTAATCAATCAGATTTGAATTGATAAACAGCAAATGTGTTTAGTTCCATCAAGACAACACCAGACCACACACATCTATGATGAACCGGCAAAAACTGAAAGAGCTTGCCTGTGATATTTTGATTAGTCCACCATATAGCCCAGACCTTGCACAATCAAAATATCATTTATTGTCGATCTCTACAGAGTTTTCTTAATGGCATAGATTTCAATTCGTTGCAAGCCTGCAAAAAGCATTTAAATCAGTTTTTCACTCAAAAGTTCTACACTGATGGAAAAATGGCTTTACCACAAAAATGTCGAAAATTATCGATCAAAACGGCACATATTTGGGTTAATAAAGCTCGTTTCAAATATAAGAAAAAGTAGTTTCATTATACTTAAAGCACTTTACGGTATTATTACACCAAAATAGTCAATTTAAAAGCTTTGTATTAGGAAAACTTTAATAAATGTGCTTTAAAAAATCTTGACAAACTATATTATTTCTTGATTCTTGAAAGGCTGTAAAAATTATTGTAAATCAAGCGAAATCAAGTCCATATGGTAACCCAAGTTACAACACACATTTATCAATTAAAGATACGTTATTATTTAGTCGCTATTACTTTGTATTTGATCAGTATCTTCTTTACTGCTTACGTTGAAATCCATCTTATCAGATGATGAAAGAAACAGACATTTTGATTCCTTAGGCACAACCATTTGTTCAGCCTTGGGAGTCTTGCGAGTTGCCCTGACCACCCTTTCTTAATGTATTAAAAGAAAGTTAAAGATATCTTCTAAACTATCAATCCTATTGCATTTTCCTGCGATATGTTCTTTAACATTTTTAAATATTTTATTAATAGATTATTGCGCTTCTTCAGGCAAAGATCCAATGGGTAATTTTGAATATTGAACAACTTCGTAACTGTAAATCAACATTTTCATACAATATATTTTATTATTTCGACATTTATCCACCGATATTTTTGCTGAAATTTTGTACTGCCTAAAAAATACTCTTGAAGTACATTTATGATTATAATTACCACCACCAAGCTTTGGCTGATCTATATGTAGTCTAAGCGTTATTTTAAACTCTTTTTGAATTATTTTTTAATTATCTTCCACCAATTGCTGGATAAATACATAGATATTCCTCAAGGCTGCTTAAACGAAATGTATATAAATTAAAAGGTCAGTTTCTCTTCTTTTTGCTGAGAAATTAAATATCAGGGTTGGCAAAAACCCGTTTTTTTAAAAAAAAGCCCAACCCACTGGATTTTATTGGGGTTATTGATGTTTTTTTTTTGGGGTTTTATAACTGCGTCCGAATTCCGTTTAGATCGACAATTTTTTTACGTTGGTTTAGTATTTACAATGCAATTTTGCACTCTCGGTCGGATCAAGGTGAGAAAACTCAATGATCGAAGCAGACTGCAATTACTTCATTCAAACCATTCATTATAAGAAAAACGGCAAACATGATTAAGTTATTCTTTTGCATGAAAACGTTCGGTCTTACGTCGCAGAAAATTTCAAACAATTAGAAACGATCAAATGCAGCACCCGCAGTATTTGCCGAACAGTGTTCCTTCTGACTATTGGCTGTTTCGAGGGATACAATATCGTTTGGCATGCCACCAAATCGCTTTTTGTGAAAAATATATAAAGTCGCTATAAAGTTGTTTTTCTGAAACCAGATTTGGGATTTGGCTAATAGGCGGGGAAAAGATGTAAGCAGAGATTTGACAAATTTGATAATTCATTACCTTTTCTGAGTTAAAAAACGGATCGAGTGAATTTGTACTCATAATACGTTAATTATACTTATTTTTGTTGTAGATAAACTACGAAAACCTTTAAATAAAAAAACCCACCAGGGTTTTTTAAAATATAATACCCAATAAAAAACGGGTGGCTTAATTGATTTACCGAGTAGGTTGCCAACCCTGCTTAATATTGCATAATATTCGAATAAGTTATAAGCTTGTAAGTTCATAAATATACGATAAACCGGTATTTTATCCGTATCTAAAGATTTTGAATATGATTTTTCAAAAATTTCAAACACAGATTCTTGTTGTACTCGATAGTGCCTATCAAAAAAAACCCTTTCAGAAAAACATCGTCAAATCCCTGGTGTTTATTTGTCGCACCGTGTTATTTACTTGCATAAAACAAAACAGGGCAAAAATTCTAATAAAGTATGTTTGAAATTTCGAAAAAAGTGCTCTGGTGAGCAGCGTTGGGCAGAACGAAATTACTATAGCACACACACTTTGGACTAAACAACCAATATTGAAATACGCTTGCGAACCCTTGACGGAAAAGATCCAAGGCCTGAAAAACGACATTTTGATTATGAATTTTTTGATAAGAAGAAATTCGACTTTTTATAAAATGGCCATACAGCCGTCGTAGTATTTGAATTCATGAAGTTTAAATGAGCGTTAGAATAACGACACGTATCTATGTCTTAACGTGCAAAAATAACAACAAAATTGATGGCTTTCATATTTTATAACCGTTCAAAGTTGCTGCAATAAAAGCTAAGTTTTATAATTTTTTTTTTTTTTCATTTTAAAGTTTGTAGTTTGAGGGCCCGCCCTTCGTCAAACGCGAAATAATTTAAAAAATTTAAATTCAGTTCAACTAAGACAAGTGTAAGCTAATAAATCCCATACAAACTTTTCCTCGACTCTTATTTTTAAAAATGGACTTTTTTCCAAAAGTTTGTTTGTTCTGCCCCAATGTGCAATGTATAAGAAAATCATATAATGTGGGCAAACTGCAGTATCACTTTGAAACTGTATTCTTTTTTTAAGTTTATAATTTGGTAAAATTACAATGTTAAAGTAAAGATCACCACCAATTAGCAGGGATATTCACCACTACACAATCATATGGAGGAGGCTACAGTGGATGAATCATCTACTTAGTTTGAAAGATCAAACTGATTAATGAAACTGAAACAAAAAAACAATTTGATAAAAATTGCATGATTTTTTCATGAGTTGGTTTACTGAAAGTTTAATAACACCCACAATTTCCAACGGATTATTAAAAGTAAAGTGGCTAAACGTGTTTCTTTGATAAGTTCAAAAATATTATGGCTCCTTTATAAAATAGTCTGTAGAAGCAGCTCTAGACCTTAAAAATTTTTTAAAAATCGATAAAAAAAATGTGTTTGCTTGAGAAATGCACACAAATTCTTTAAGGCTACTTAAACAACGTAAATATCATTAAAAAATCTGTTTACCCTTTTTCATAAATTTCGGAAAATCGGATAACAAGCAAATAGCTTGTAAGTGCATGAAGTTACGAAAAAAATAGTTTTTTACGCGTAACTCAATATTTTCGATGCGTTTTGACACTTTCAAATACAGATTCTTGTTCTACTGGACAGCGCCTATCAGAAAAGAAGTATCCCTTCCTAGGTATTTCAACTTTGTTTTTTGTGTCGCACCGTGTTATTAGTAGGGAGATCGATTTTTCGACTTTTTAAAAAAACCGAAAAACCGGTTTTTGATGAATTCGAAAAGTAACAATTTTTAAGAAATCGATTTACGGTTAAAAATAAATTTTATAACCGGTTAACCGGTTATTTCATTTCAATAAAAATTTGTTTAATTCATGTCGTTTTAGTAAATAAATTTGATAATGTTTGTACCCATGTTGTAATTTCTGCTAGAATAACATTCCACTTTTTGGGGTTTTAAGGGACATTCCGTCCTCGACAACATAATGTGCTAATATTTCACCCAGTGATTAATTTTTGCAAGAGTCTTATTGGATGGCGCCTCGAAACTACTTAGTCTAGAAAGAAGTCTTACTTGCTGCACAATTACGTCAATTTTATGGACATATTTAAGGTGGTTAATAAGGCCTACTGTCGGAAAACGTTAGTATGATCGTAAACCTAGGACTTAGTCTCTCAGACTTCTATTAAGCTTTCTGTGTATTATGCGCTAAGGGCAAGAAACAGGCTGCGAGCTACGGACAAACCTTTGCTATAGTCATTTGAAATGGGACGATACTTTTCAGTGACTTTAGTGAGGTTGCGTCTACCTTAATATTCAATATCGGCAGATTTTTGCTAGCCATTAGTAAGCTGGTGGGGAGATTCTTTACATTTATCTTGCCCTTCCTTTTCCACCTTTGAATACTTGTCGGATTTTTCTTAATTCTTTGATTCAATTTCTTATTTTCGTGGTTATTAATCACATTTCTTTTTTGTCTTATCTCTTTACTAGAGGTATCCAAAATGGAACTCTTTTGGTCTCTGAGTGGAGTGCATCACTTTCGCACCAGTGGTATATAATTGAACAGAACACATTTGAGCTTTATTTTCGAAGTTATTCCCTTGAATTTACAGTTCGTTGGGGGCTTTAAAAAGTCTCTATCGTTATTGAAATCGAGATGTGAAATTGTTATTTTAAAATAGTCAATTAGGGAGGTCAGACGGCTTATATCAAAATCTTCGTTTTCGAATACCGAATAAGCCGGTTCATTTAACACGAATAACCGGCTAATCTATATGAGTACAATTTTTATACGTGTGTATATGTTTTTTATTGAAAATATGCTCATCGTTTAACTATTTGTATAAAATTCATTATTTTTGTATATAAGACAACCTTGAACGTCTCACAAAGGAAGTGAAAACCAATGTAGATCGAAAAGGATATGCACTCTTGAGCAAAAATAACCTTTTCTTATCTTCTGTAAATAAATATTGATTTTAATATAAGGAGAATGATCAACTAGACTCATTGAAATCCCGCCAACCCACAAACGCCGGCTTCGAACGGCAGATGTATTAGTTAGTGAAGTTTTTCACAGCGTAAATACACATAACCAGTCACTAGTAATGTTGTGAGGTGATATCGCTGTTGAAAACTGTCAGATGTTGTGGCCTGGGATTGAACCGACGACTTCTTGGTTCTTACCTAACATACCACACTGTCACACACGCTATTATAAAGGGTCCGCCATCTAAGGTTTTTTTTTTTCAACTAGTGCTTAATTCATGAATGGGAACACTTAGCTCATGTCTGATTTGACAGATAATTAGTTTTATCCTTCCGCTGAACAAATATGGTTGTGTATATGTTCGCTAAGTGGGCCTGTGATCGACTTACAGAAGATGCCGATTTTGCCAAAAAAAAATCATCTTTTCAGATGAAGCTCATTTTGATCTTGGCGGGTATGTAAACAAGCAAAATTGTAGCATTTGGGGCACAGAAAACCCGCATGCATACATTGAAAAGCCGATACATCCAGGACGAGTCACTGTTTGGTGCGGATTTTGGTCCAGAGGCATAATTGGGACATTTGTCCTCGAAAATAAGCAAGGAGTGGCCGTTACAGTCAATGGCGATCGTTATCGGGCCATGTTGAACGAATTTTTGTTCACAAAAACTGAAGAGGAGGATATTAGCAATATTTGGTTTCAATAGGACGGCGCTACGTGCCACACAGCCGAAGCTACATTCGATGTTTACGCCCTGTTTTTGAAGATCGCATTATCAGCTACAGAGCTGATATCGTTTGGCCACCTCGGAGCTGCGATTTGACGCCATTGGACTATTATTTGTGGGGTGCCGTCAAAGACAAGTATTACGCCAACAAGCCAAAGACAAGCGTCAATTGTCTGTGTTGTAAAGGACAATATTCGTAAAGCCATTGGTGAAATACAGCTGCACACAATCGATAATGTGCTTAAAAAAGGTCCGATCGTGTAGGCTACTGCATGACCAGCCGAGGCAGCCATTTGAATGAAATTATTTTCCATTATTAACCTGAAGGATTGTAGTTTCAAATAAAAAAAAAAAGATTTGAGAAAATGTTCAGTAGTTTTTTTTATAGCATTTTCAACAAAACAAAAAAATTTATTTGGCGGACCCTTTATATGTGGTGCATAAATTTACGAGTACATACAGTGCTCCTCGAAATCTAATCAAATTTTCTTATCGAGGCAATTAAGAACTTCTATATTACTAATAGATTTATTCGAAGTAAAACTTTTAATTTTTGTCATCTTAGGCACCTAAATTATAACTATAATAACAAACCTTTAATTCCATTCTCTACCAAATAATACAGCAAAAGCGAAATTATCTACTTAAGTAGCGGTTCGAAACTTAAGCATGTTTCAGTATATTGTGTAATGAACTTTTTTTTTATGGCCTCCGCACACCGTTTTGGCATAGTTTTTATGAAATGTGTTAGGATTATTATTAGCTCAGCTTCTGCTTATGTTTAAAACGACGTGGTCGAGCTCTGCACTTCAAGAGTTAGGAACAATTTTATTTAAATAAAGAACCGGTTAACCGTTTGGTTGAATTATTATTAATCGAAGACCGGTTTTTTTTAAAGTGCTGCTTTTCGAATTATTCGAAAACCGGTCGAATAATCGATTTCCCTATAGCTAATACATCTAGACAATCCTTCCCACAACGTTCGAAATATTTTCAAACTTTACTTTTTCAATTGCAAATGGTTCCAAGGCTAAATTGGCACAGCTGATTATCATTCTCTATACATAAAAATTAATATCAATTTACAGAAAATAAATAAAAGTTATTTATGCTCAAGTATATTATTCGTTCTATCATGGTTTCGACGTTTTTTGTGATTCGTTCAAGGTTTTCGCATATATAAAAATAAAACCTTGTTCTACCATGGTTTCGACGTTTTTTGTGATTCGTTCAAGGTTTTTGCATATATAAAAATAAAATGTTATATATTAAACTTGGAAGAGTTCGTAATTATGAGCATATTTGCAATAAAAAAACAAAAAAAAAACGTATAAAAAGTATGCTTTGTTAAATAACCGGTTATTCGTGTTAAAATAATCGGTTTATTCGGTATTCGAAAAATGGATATGTTAAGAAAACCGTATTCGGCGAATCCAAAGAAACCTGTTCAAACCGGTTGAATAATAATCGTTCCATCTCCCTAGTTATTAGCCACTATTTTTTCAACCCTTTTACAGCTTTTAAAGTAAGAACATTTATGAAAAACCGGAGATACGTGTTTTAGTCACAATTAATTCCGAATTTATCTTAAACTTGGATTTTGGATTGTAATATACCCCCAATACATATGCATGTATGGTATGTATGTATGTAAATGCAGAGGCTAACATATTATACTACACAGCTGATATGATTTTCCATTTCTAATTAGTTGGTATCAGCTATATGCGGCTTACAAAAAGAAAAAAAAATACATAAAAAATTAAGAGAAGGTGTTAAGACGGAAGGCAATGATGCAGTTAAAAAAAAAATAAAATTACAACAACGACAATAAAAATAAAATCTTTCAAAGGCAAATATAAAAGAAAAGAGAAGAAACAAGAAAATTGAATACAAAACGTGCGAGTTTACAGAGAATAAAATAAATCGGTGTGAATGGAAACTATCATTTATCGGTTTACAACAATAACAACAACAACAAATAAAAAATGTCATATTAAAGAGACATTATAAGCAACCAATAAATGAATATATTTGACTACTGGTCTTTAAATGTGATCGAACGAAATATATTTTGGGTTTTATAAAGGGGGCCTATTATTTAATACAGATGAATGGCTTTAATGGAAATTAATTCAATAGAAACCCTATGCAGGTAAATTAAAAAAAAACTAGAAAATGCATTTTGAATAAAGATTTTAATTAATGAATCAAAATATATGAATGAATGAATTAAAGAGTTTTTAATTGTTAATCAAAAAAAAAAAAAAAAAAAATGTTTTTTTTGAAAATGAAATATTAAAAATCAATTTAAATTTATCATATCCAATTAAAATTAAATAAATAAATATCAAAAACAACTTAAAATTTCACAAAATGTAAAGAGTGCAAAAAGCTTAGTCATATCAACCAATAAAACCTAATTGTAGCAGTAAAAAACCCTAATCTTAGTTGGGGGTCCGTCCCAATAATGGTTTTACGAGCCATATAAATTATCACACAGGCTTTTATGATAATTTTATCAAAGTAACAATGACATTTTGAATAAAAAAAAAAAAATTAAAAAAATAGCAGCAATTCTTTTTTTAAATTTCTTTTAATTTCGTTTAATCAAAGCATAAACTGTATTACCTTTGGGGTTATCGAATGTCATTGTGTGCTGTTCTAGACTAGAGAATTTTGTTGCACTATTAGGGATTTACATTGGGGTGTCATGCCTCGTCACCATCATCTTCACCATTTGTTTTAGTTTTAAAGAAACATATCATTTTTTTTTCTTCTGCTAATGTTTGACATAACGAATCAAGAAAATCTCTTCATTGAGATTAGCAGTCACGCTATATAAGTGTTGAAATGGCACTATATCCGTATCTGATAAAATATCCAATATGTTGTCTGGCTATTGATTGTTTTATATATTTTTTTGCTGTGACAATTTGACCTTTAATAATACAAATACACATTTTTTGTTGTATTAAACTATAGAAAAAACAAGAAAATCTAATTGAATTATAGACCCCCTTCAAATAGACTCTATTGGCTAATTATATAGACTATTTTATTTCAGTGGTTTTATCCAGAACATGATTAACGTTGTATCTACAGAAAACTAAAAACGAAAATCTGATAAAAACTGATTTACATTATTTTAGTATTACATAGTGTACATACATAATTTGCAAGCGACAAAAGCAACAACAAAAGCATTTAGCATTTGTTTACAAACTAAAGGGTCCGCCAAATAATTTTTTTTTTGAAAATGCTATAAAAAAAAACCAGAATATTTTCTCAAATTGCATTTTTTATTTGAAAGTTAAATCCTTCCGGTTAATAATGGAAAATAAATTCATTCAAATGGATCCCACGCCTAGCCATGCAGTAGCCTACACGATCGGTCCAATTTTGAAACACATTATAGACTGTCTGCAGCTGTATTTCACCAATGGCTTCACGAATATTGTCCTTTAAAGCGTCAATTGTCTCTGGCTTGTTGGCGTAACACTTAACTTTGACGGCATCCCACAAATAATAGTCCAACGGTGTCAAATCGCAGCTTCAAGGTGGCCAAACGACATCAGCTCTGAGGCTGATAATGCGATCTTCAAAAACAAGGCACAAAACATCGAGTGTAGCTTCGGCTGTGTGACACGTAGCGCAGTCCTGTCGAAACCACATGTTGCTACTATCCACCTCTTCAAAATTCGTTCAACATGGCCCGATAACGATCGCCATTAACTGTAACGGCCACTCTTTGCTCTTTTTCGAAGAAACATGGCCCAATTATGCCTCTGGACTAAAACCCGCATCAAACAGGGACTCGTCCTGGGTGTATCGGTTTTTCAATGTATGCGTGCGGGTTTTCTGTCTCCCAAATGCGACAATTTTGCTTGTTTACATACCCGCCAAGATCAAAATGAGCTTCATCTGAAAAGATGATTTTTTTTTTTTTTTTGGCAAAATCGGCATCTTCTATAAGTCCACACAGACCCACTTAGCGAAGCGTATACACAACCCTATTAGTTCAGCGGAAGGATAAAACTAATTATCTGTCAAATCAGACATAAGCTAAGTGTTACCATTCACGAAATAAGCATTGAAAAAAAACGTTAGATGGCGAACCCTTTATTTAATTTTGCCCAACTACATTGCTTGCTTTGCTAGAAATGTTATTAAAGTTAAAGTTTAATTTGATTTGGGGTGGATCTAACAGAAATCCTATGCATTTTTCTATCAAGACTTGTGCGAAAATTGAAGTTCAAGAGAAAGTCTATTTTAATAAAATGTAAAAGAATATATTTTGGAGAAAAAATAGGCCACTTTAAGCCAAATTATATGAAATTTGGTTAAAATCGGTCTAAACTTGGGCTAACCATTTATATTCCATTTGCATAAATTATTTTTTGGCATACCAGGGTAAAATCTGGTGATGTTTTAAGAGCTTTCGAATTTGATTCAAAACAAAAAACAAAATTCAGAGAAATGAATAAAATCCTTATTTGAGTCGATAGAACGATCCATATAACTCAATGCTTAAAGATGATTTCATTTAAATATTAACGACTGTCACACCCCAAAAAGTTCATACGCTGAGTCCAATTTTGGCATACTCCCTCCAACATATCGGCCGGTATCTCAAGCTTCTGGTGCGTCAACCGTTGCGGGCTTGTCCATATAGACATGAGCCTTAACATAGTTCCACAAAAAATAGTCTAAAGATGTTAAATCGCACGATCTAAGCGGCCAATTGAGCGGACACAACCATGAAATAAACCGTTCACCGATTTCACTTCTCAATTAGGCCATTGTTTTGAATGCAGTGTGGTACCGTTTTGTTGAAACCACATGTCAGCCAAGACCAGCTTTTCCATTTTAAGCAAAAAAAGTTGTAATCATCACACGGCAGCGCTCGACATTCACAGTAACGTTCCTGCCTTCGTCGTCTTTAAAAAAGTACTTTCCAGCAATGCCACCGGCCCACGCCAAACAGTGCTTGTTTTTGGTAGCCTTAGCAGTTATTGCAATGCTTCTGGCTGTTGCTCACAGCAAATATGGACATTTTACTTGTGCACGTATCCATTCAACCAGAAATGAGCCGACCATATAATATTAAAGAAATACACGATGCACTTTATTAACCGAACATGAATTGTAATAATAAAATTCAATTCTGCAAGCGCTGTTTGTTTCGATATAATTTTTTTTTTCTCCGTCACTCTTCTGGGGAGCATATTGGCTTTCCACAAAGTATCCATTGCTTTGTTTCAGTTTCTTTAATCAGCTTGATCTTTCAAGTAGATGATTAATCAACTGCAGCTTCCTCCATATGATTTTGCGTAGTGGTGAAGATCCCTGCTAATTGGTAGTGATCTTTACTTTAGCATTATAATTTCTTCCCAGTGGCGTGTTTTCCTTATCATTCGTCTGATGTTTGTTATGATCGCCAGTGGTATGCAGGAAGGTATGGGGGCTGAAGGGAATTTAAGCCTCTTTATTAAACATTCGAATTTCTCTTAGTCATGTCTTCTGCTGGAGCTCGAAATAGGGTTGTTTGTATAATCGATATGATGTATCGATATAATATATTATACTGTTACTTTTATATTACAGTTATATTTTTATATTACAGTTATATTTTCATTTCCTACACAATAACTTTTATACAGTTTAAAACAACTTAATCTTTGTTTATACAACACATTAATTTCCGCTTTAACACGTCTTTATCTTACGACAGACAAACGATAGCTAAAATCACCAGCCGCAAAGCGTCATCCTTTTATAGTATTTCATCATTAGATTCGAATGTTCTAGTAAAGACACGAATCTTCGATTTATCAACGTCAATTCAAATTTTCTAAAGTAACTTTATATAACACAAATGTATTCGAACTGACAACTTCATGCGGATGGTAGCACTCTTAATTAGTACAGGTAATTTTAGCAGTTCTTAAGCCTTGACACAAGCCAATAAATTTCATAGCTAAAAGCTCATAATAAGCTCTGATGTGGTGAATTTTGTCTTCAGTATTTTCATTTTCATAGCAATACTAAAATTTGGTGTAACGGTTTCTATAAATACGTGAAATCGAAACAAATTTTAAAAGAATTTAAAATAGAACTCGTGAGAAGAATCAAAAACAAAAGAAATTAAAAATAAAATTCGGAACCCAAGCCGAGTCAAAAACAATCAAAACGAGTTGAAGACGATCAATTTCTTTTAGTAAATGTTGTAATGTTGTTGCTGGTCGCTGCACACAAAATATACGTACATACACACATAAGGAAACAACATGCACTGAAGTGAATTGCTCGTTTTCTTTTCTTTGTCCTCTTTTTCATTCATTCGCAAACTCGTAAGTATAATTTTTAAAAATTTTTAATTTTTACTCACGAATCGTGTGGCTATTGATCGCAATTTAGCGGTTCTCACGGGCTATCGAGGAGGATACAGTCAACAAATGTGTCAGTCAGACGACGGAGCTTCTTCGCCTCTTATTTCTTGTCGTCTTTGACTGAAAGCTCCAAAATAAAGGTTACCGCAATTGTGAGATTTATTTTGGAATCAAAATGGTTTTCTATGGAGATTCTTTGAGCCCAAAGTTAGCTCCTGCGTGTATCATACGTAGGTATTATAAAGAGCCCAACCTCTGGCTTAAGTGGAACAATGTGATTTGCTGCAGCTTAATAGATTCATTTCTCTCAAAAAACAATTTTCAAAGTATTACCATATTATCAAAACTTTATCTGACCTTTGGTGTTAAGAAAGAGGCGTGTGTATGACACATATATGCAATCGGCTTTAGAGGTATGTACGAAACTGATCCTTGGGAAAATGCCTATAAAAGCATAATGACAAAGCTTAAAGCATACAGATCACTATAAATCACGTGCCCTAACCTAAAAGATAAAATTGTGAGAGTTCCAAGATGGAGAGCCTCTGGAACAGATGTTGGTGAATATGAATGTTAACATAACAGAGGAAGAAATCATTAATCTGGCACAGATAACTAATCACTTGGGCCTGATTGTATACCGTTTAAATTAGCACTAAAATCAAGGCCAACACTCTCTGCTGATTCAGTAAGCGCCTAAAGGACGGCCTATATTTCAGTATATGGAAGATTTCGAAAATCATTCTTATATCCAAGCCGGTTAAGATCCTAGGTTACGACAGAGTTCTGACTGCAGTAGAAAGTGTAAACGGTCTTTCCGACCAACAATACGGATTCCGCAAGGCGCAGTCAACCATAGATGCCATGAACTTGATGGTAACAGCAAGGATATGTACAAAAAATATTGTGTTGTCATCAACCTTGACATCAAAAATGCCTTCAAGTCGGCCGGAGATGAGAAGAATTAATGTTCCGCTTTAGCTAGTAAACATTATAAGTGACTATTTCTTCAACAGAATCCTCCTTGTGAAAACAGTCAGAGGTGTGGTTACGTGCATTATAACCTCAGGAGTTCCAGAGGGATCAGTACTAATACTTACTTAAACAAAATGTATGATGACATATTTGACCCTAATCTCTCGTTGGATTTGCAAAATATATGAACGAAGCTATTAGAGAGATTAGAAGATGGTTATTCTACATAAATCTTCAACAGAGAGATACAAAACGGAGTGAGTATTCATTAGCAGGAAGAGGAGAAACGAAACTCTGACTGTCGTCAGAAGCAATAAAATATTTGAACGTGATGATCGATGACTGCCTGAGCTTCGGGAGATGGTGTATCAAATGCAATAGCTCGGATGATCCGAAAAGTCAGTGCTCCACATCAAAGCTGCAGAATCTTAATATTCCAGATGATCAATTCCATGATACATTACGTTGCACTCTTGTAAGAAAAAACAATGAGTAACATATCGAAAGGAGAGATAATGCTAATTAGTAGAAGTAGTTGTCTGGGGAGGCAACCAGTGAAATAGCGGGACAGTCGACATAATTGCTCGAGAGCACTGACACATACCACCAGAAGGACACAAACTTAACGGTTTCACGAAATATTATTAAGAAGATGAATGGAATAAATCCATACTAAGCAGGCAACGTAGTTGGGAAGACTCGCCAAAGGGTCATTCAGGTTAATTCCACAGATAGATAAGTAGATACGAAGAAAAAATGTAAAGATAAACTATAATCTTAATCAATTCCTAACAGACCATAGAGGCTATAGAAAGTATTTATACCGGTCTGTCCAGATGAATACTAAAGCGCGCCCCCGATTTGTCACTGCCATGTCGAGGTATGCTTGGGTGAAAGTGTTCACGTGGAGAATATTGTCGTGAATCAATTTATCAGGAGACTGTACCAAATTCTACGTAAAGCCGAAGCTCAGCGAGAATCTGCCCAGAGTAATAGTACGAATAGTGAGCAGAATGACGACGTATTGCCATAAAAGGTTCAACGTTAGCATGAAGTAATAATGGAAGGCAGTAGCACGTGGTCTGGAGGCGTTTAGTGGCTGTGTTTAGTATGTAAAAATCGTGCATGCCCTACAGTACGGGCTGCAAATATCTTATAAAGATTGCACAATTTCTTCGTGACAAAAAATGAAGTATGTTTATACGTATGTACATAAGTAGGTATAGGGTGGGCAATTTAAAAGTTTTAGAGTGTATGGCGTCGTATCTGGCAATGGCATCACGAATGTTGGCCTCGAAACGCTCAACTGTCTCTGGTTTGTCGGCATAACACTTGTTTTTACGGCGCCACACAGGAAATAGTCCAACGGTGTCAAATCACAGCTTCTTGGCGGCCAACTAACATCACCATTTCGGCCATTAAACGTTTGACACAATAAATCGATTGTGACATAAAATGTGTCCAGGTTGCACCATCCTATTGAAACCAAACGTTGTTCACATCAAAACCATGAAGAGTGGGCACAACAAAATCGGTTATCATAGTGCAATAGGTGTCTCCATTGACCGTAATGGTTCCGAAATATAAAATATGAGCCAATGAGGCCTCCACTCCACAAGCCGCAGCAAACAGTCACTCATAATGGGTGCAATGGCTTCTGTATGACCACGTTTGGGTTTTCTGAGACTTAAATATGGCAATTTTGCTTATTAACGTCAACAGCAACATAAAAGTGACTTCATCCGAAAAAATGATTTTTTTTTATTTGTTTTGGAAATAAATATCCAATCAATCCCAACGTTGCTCAAGTGTAAATCGATTCATTTTGTAGAGTGGAAATAATATACTGAATTTTATGACAGAATAGAATGACAAAAGTATTGCCAGATTCAAAATACCGCTGGTTCACATTTAAACCAATAGATGGCGCACCCGATATATATAGATGCATGTAAGTATCTAATAAATAAATATTTACATACATACATAAAGTGATGTGAAAAATAATAGGTAGGCATTGCTACAACTGAGAAATGGCACAAAAATTCTTTGCTCAAATGGCGGTTCCTTAGGTAGTCGAAATCCCAGCAGATAGTTTATAAGATCTTTTTGATAAATTTTTAAAAATGAAAACAGAGTTGGTTTATTAACTATTTTGATGTAAGTGTGTGTACCTATTTATTTTCACATTACTGTATGTACGTACATATGTATCAGTATTGTTATAGAATTACATTTTTAGTTATTTCATCATTATTTCTTAATTGTGTATTTATCCATACTGATTAAATGTTATTAATAATTTTATTTAAACTTTTTATCAAAATCCAACAACTGTTATAAAACCATAAAAATTAAAATCTTAAACGCCTTAATCTAATCGCTGTTAATGGTTATTAAAGTTAAAACTCGAAGTCAAAAAATTTTATTTATTGCATTATATTATCGTTGACATTTTATGATAAATTCAAAACAGTTTACTTGATAAAACTGAAATTAATAAAAATAAATACATATGCATTTTGATTACAACAAATAATTTTGAGTAATTTTTTTTTTAACTTAATGCATTTTATATAAAACTTGTGTTTTTGTAAATTAAATAATTTTTTTTAATTTACCGAAGTTTTGTCTTTATGTAGAATTAAAAAAATTTAAAATATTTTTTTAAAAATCGTTAACATGTGTAAGATTAAGTTAAAATTTGTTTTTGTAAAAACATTTGTTTTTTATATTACACGCACAGTTTAATTTAATCCAGCGGTGGTAGCGTTTTTTCGTATTCACCACAATTGACTTAGTAAAGCTTTAATTGAATTCTTTATTCCCTTACTTTTCCAGTATAACCCAGTAACTGCATGCTTCTACTGGATTTTGTGTTAATGAACCAAACAAATCCAGTGAAGGCATGTGATTAAACAAACAAACACGGCTGTAGTGATATCGTTTATGAATTTTCAAAATATTAAGCTTCGACAACCTAAAGTAGTATTCATACGTATGGTTTTAAAAAAACGAAACTTATTGCAATTGTTTTTTTTTTTCAAAGGGTGGTGTTGTAAGCACGTCCCATATTTAATTTTAAATGAAATTGAAATAAAAATCATATTTGAATACCACCGCATTTCAGACGTCGCTTTGAGGTTCTCAAATAAGGCAGGCCAGACTTGAAACTCCTGAAGTATATTTTTACGTTTTGTATACTAAGAGCGCATCGCATCTGAAAAAGATGACGGTTACGGATGTGGACGTTTGTGGACTGTGTTCATAGGCACGAGAGATAGCTAAACACATGATGTGTGCGTAGGAAATTCTTGGTAGTTTTAGTAGGAGATGTTATGGAAGGCATAGGGTGTTATTAGGAGACATACCTACCAGATTTATTACTGTTTAATGGGAAGGCAACAGATCCGTTAAATAAACTGTAGACTAGAAGGAGCACAATAGACCGCAAATGCTGCAAATGTCCTGTAAGACTACCTGGTCAGAAAGATAAGGATAAACTGCATGCCACCACTAACTGTTATATAGCGTAGTATTTAAACCACTGATGGTGATATTTCTATAATGTCATTATACTCCGTTTATACAGGAATTACTTTGTTGTAAGCATTACACATGTGTACCGCTAGGGCACACATACCCGCGTATACTCGGCTCTTTAATATAAAGCAAAATAGTGAAAAAACTCTAGGACGTCTAACTTTTGAGATATTTATTAAGAACGAAAAAAGTAACAATGGCATTAGTTTATGAACAAAAAAAGGAAATTGAGTTTTATTTTTTTATATATAATTTTTTTTTTTTTGCTTATCTTATGACACTACAACAATAGTCACCTAGTATATGCTGGTCCCAAAAATTCACCAGAAGGATTTTATATCTTAGCGAAATTGTTTACAATGCTCATCGGTCATACTTCCAGGGTTTCTGAAAAAATTCAAATACGATATAATTACACCCATCCTTTTGAAACTATTTAGTAAATCAGCAGAAATAAAGGATGGTCCTTAATGCACGATACTAATTGTGAGTCACGCCTTAACGTAAAGTTTTTTGAAGGTATACTACTTTGTTTGTTTATAATTTTTGATTACATGAAAGAGAATGGTTCTTATATTGATAAACGTTTTAATATCGGCAATTATGTATGAAATACAATATCAGATAAATGCCCGCCTCTGTTAGCCTCACAAATGCGAGCGCCTTTGAGCACATTTTTCATTACATTCTCACACATTTCACGCGGTATTTCATTAATTTCATCACAAATATTTTGTGTGAGTTGTTCCGGCGTTTCTGGTTTGTTTGCATAAACCTTACTTTTCAGATATCCCCACAAAAAGAAGGCCGGAGCA
Organism: Wohlfahrtia magnifica; assembly: GCA_023159175.1. Classification (NCBI taxonomy): domain Eukaryota; kingdom Metazoa; phylum Arthropoda; class Insecta; order Diptera; family Sarcophagidae; genus Wohlfahrtia; species Wohlfahrtia magnifica. Next base: position 6,465,054 of record JAKWBJ010000539.1, read on the forward strand.
GTCAAAAGAGATGAACGTGGAGTCCAATCAACATCACCATTCCGTGAAATAATTTGTTGTGGAAAGAGGTCTCGCAGTAATTATATTGTAAACCTGGCTGTATGCGATGTGGCACCATCTTGTTGAAACCACATTCTAGTCAAGCCCAAGGCATGCAGTTGTGGCGTTAAAAAGTTTTCAATCATATCATGATATAGCTCTCCATGGACAGTTACCGTTACACCGTTTACCGTTTTAAAGAAGTAAAGTCCAATGATTACTCCTGAGCAAATTCCACACCAGACTGTCACTTTTAATGGATGCAGAGGTGACTAATAACAAATTTGAGGGTTTTCCATTGCCCAGAAATGACTAATCTGTTTATTCACATAACCATTCAAATGAAAATGTGCCTCGTCATTCATTATGATTTTTTCTTGAAAATCGGAGTTGTCACGGAGGAGCTGTAACATCCTATTGGCATATGTACCGCGGGGTAAATTGTCTTCTGGAAGAAGCTCTTGTGTCAACTGAATCTTAAATGGAAACAAATGCAAATCTTTAGGCAAAATTGTGACCAAAGTAGTTTTATGAAGACCAAGCTCATGAGCACGGCGTCGAATTGAGGTTGATGGATTGTCTTGAACACTTTCTTGAACAGCAGTAATGTTTTCAGCCGATCTGGCAGTACGTTGTGGTTCATGCTTGGGCCTATTAGCTACAGTTCCTCTTTCTTCGAAATCACTCACTACACGATAAATAGTGCGTCTTGTTGGCACGTTGTTTCTCCAAAAAAAATTCACGTAACTTTCTCATCGTCACAGTAATCGATGATTGGTTTTGATAAATTGTTTTAACGATTGCAACACGTTGATTTACTGAATATTTTTCCATAATAAATTTGCCACGTCTCTACTTCACGTCTGCCAAATATGAACTGTCAAGACTAATGTTTACTAAAATGGCGGCAAAACAAAGTAGTATACCTTTCCGGCGGACACCCTGTATTTGTCTTTTTCCCAAAATGTCAGCCGTGAACTGGTTTACCCTTAAAATATTTTTCCTTTTTTTGATATTTTAATGCGAAATGATATCAATGTGATAAAAAATCACATATAAGCGGTTTTTGTCATTTTTCAAGTGTACAAAGGAATTGATAAGAAATGTTAAGAAGAAGAAGCCTATTTTGCAGCTTAAGTTACAATCTTATTTCTTTAGGTTTTAAGATGAGCTTAGTTTTTTTATTTATTGTCATGTTATTAAATATTTTTTGAGAATTAATTTGAAAACAAATTACCATGAACACAACACTATCGACGAACAAAATTGTCATGGCTTAGGCCATGATTGTTCTTCATATACTCGTTTTCTGGTTGGTTATATTCTTTAGCTCTTAAAGTCATAATCATATATTTTTAAGAGATTTTGCACTTAATTTTTTTCATTTTCATAATTTTTTATATTATTTTCTCTTTCACTACCTTCATGCTCTTTATAGAGCTACTCTCTAATGATAAAAGCATATGATTTTCTATATGTTCAGCTTAAGTATTTGTGAGCTTAAATCGAGGTTAATGTTTACTTTGCCTTCTCTTCCTTGTCTAAGTGACTTTTACCGGCCGGGCATATTAAAGACGGCTTTAATATTAGAGAAACCAATAATATTTCTGCCTGTATTTCTGGCTGAAGAAAAAAGTTTTTATATACAGACCATGTTATGGAAACAAAAATCGAATTTAAGCAATGACTTGTAGAAATAACAAAATTCATTAAGATGGTAATTAAACGTATTAAGGACACATTTCATATACTTTTTAAAAATTAATGTGAAGGTTTTGAAACCAAGTCAAAGTAATTCTTAATGATTTTCACCATATAATGACAGTTAATCACCATTAGAAATGTGTTTGAAGCTTAAAACTTTAAATGATACGCTGGCGAAAGTTTAATAAACTATAAATTGATTCAATATTAGACAAATTAGAAATAAAAAACATAACATCACAATGGATAACTTAAAAGTGGCCAAAAATTATCAATAAGACCGCGTTTTGATAATCATGAGAAATGTAATTTTTTTAATAACTAAAAACCAACAATAGTTCTAGCAGACGGTGCATACATAAATTCATACATGCAGTTAAGTTTTTACCTTCTAAAAACGCTTATTTATAAGTTAATAGGCAGTCTTAAGCTTGGTTTTTATTAAAATTCTTTACTTACACAGTTTTGTGTTCCACTGCTCGTAATCTTTTCACAAGCAATACAAATTTGTATTCTTAATTATTTTCTCTGTTTACAACTTTGTAATCAACAACAGTTGCTAAAAAGATCCTTTTACCTAAAGATCTTCCAGCCCGATTGTAGTTACAGCTTAGGTTCGATTACAACCAGAGTTTAAGTACACAAAACTCTCATTACCCTGAGTTCAAATCAATAACTCGTTCGATGACTTGACACCAAATATACTGATTTTTGTCAGCATCGATGTGCTTCGAAAGCTCTCGAATTTCACGATATTTCAGGTAGATTCCAATTCTCTCCTTTAATTTCTTTCTAGTCTTTATGAAAATATGCAAAATCTACTTGTACCAGTTCTTGTTGTTGTTTGTTATTTGTTTTATTTCCTGTTTTATTGTTACCGTTTATTTTTATTGACTATATTTCTACTTGTGTTGTTATCGTCGGTTCGGCTATTTGCAAACAATGCGTATTGTTGTTTTTGCGGCTTTTGTGTATTTTTTAGCAGTGCAATAAACGACAGGGGTGCCCAACCTGATTTTCGTAACAATACATTTATAGTTAGCCTTTACAACCCGTTTACCGAATTTTGGCCTGCTAGAGCACCTGCTTTCAGACACTTCTTTTCCAATGTATACAAAGAAATCCTCTACGCTGATACCAATTGACTTCCACATCGAACACTCTTCTCGCTGGAGCAACATCATCCATTCGAACGACATGTTCTAGCCAGCTTAGCAGCTGGATGTTAATTTGCTGAACATTTTCCCTGTCGTTATCTAGCTCGTACAGCTCTTTCGTAGAACTTTTCTCTCTAATACACCGAAGGCAGTTATCTCGGTGCGTTACAACTTCGATGCTTTTGCTCCATAAAGAAGAACGTGAAGGATGACCGTAGACCATAATAACATCTGTTGGCAAGGGAAATCCTTAAACCATTGCTGCCGGTAATGGCAGTGCCAAGGTAGATAAACTCATTCACCACATCGAATGTATAAATGACAACCATGATTTGGCGCCCAATATGCCACACGTCCCTACTTGTCGACAACATTTACTTCGTCTTGGCCTCTTTTACCAGACTCTTTTTCGATGGCACTGAAGGCTGCAGTAGCAACTAGCTTGGTATGACCAATGATGTCGATATCGTCGTTGAATACAAGGAGCTGGACATTTTTTGAAAAGATGGTGCCACACTCTCCTCTATGAAAAAGTCATCTTGTCTAACACATCACACAGTAATCAAAAGGTGTTGACAGTTCGCTTCTTCTGTTGACGAAGCTGCAGGAGTTGCTCAATGTCATTCTACACGGTCTTACCAGTGTTACAGTAATGCAAAGCTCAGACGTTGCGGCATGCATGCGATTCCTTATAGGGCTATCGAAGGCTGCTTTATATATAGTATATTAATTGCATTCCATAAAGGAACACGCGGGGTTGCACTGGATTCTATTCATAGACTCATTGAGAGGGAACGGTTTCGAACGGCAAATGCATTAGAAAAGGCTTCAATAGTAAGTAATACTCATAACCAGTTATTAGCTAATATTATGAGGTCATACCGCTGTTGAAAAAACTTTATATTTTTTCAGATGGTCCGGCCTGGTATTGAACTGAGGACTTTCTGGTTGGTAGGCTGGTGTTTACATAACATATAACAGCCCCAATGATGATTCGTATCGACTTGATCTGGTCAATGGTGGACTCACCAGATCTGAAGCCATACTTTAAGGTCCAATTAGCACGTTAGCGAATGGCTTCAATAGTTTATATAATACGCTTGTAAGGACCTTGCATGCGATAGAGAAAAAACTTATATCCCTGTAGTTGGCACAAATTGTGGGGTCTCCCCTCTTCAGGACAGGACATAGCGCACTGAGGTTCCAATCGCTGCGTATCAGGCTTTAAATTTACTAAATACAAATTTAACTACTTTCTTCAGCTAGGCAAGCTACCCAGATACGCCCGTTAAAGATTTATGCATTTTATGCAGCTCAACATTTCAAAATCTTTTTATGGTTTTATAAGCACAAGTTATTTCCTTGGCAGCGTTTAAAGAAAGTTTTATATATTTCGTTGTCTTTATCAATACGAGTATACATATATCTCTCCATTTGCGTCAAACATCTATATTCGAATATATACATTTGGACTGAGCATCTGCCTGGGTCATTCGCTGGCAATATCCCAATGCTTGACTAGATTGAGGATGACAGTAGGCACCACAAGGTTCTAGACCTGTTTAGTGTGTCACGGAATCTTTTCCAGCGAATGCATCTGCTATTTCGTTACCATCTATTCAATAGTGTTCAGGTACCCAAAGCAATTTGAACTTATTTCTAAGCGAAAGTCTCTGCGAAGTATCGTTACAATATTGGACCAGTCTAGACGTCAAACAATACGAGACAAGTGGTTTTAATATATTAATGGCCTTACCCTTGAGGCTACTGTCTAGATTGATCTCCGCACATATGGCTAAATTTATTACTTTTGTCTAGAAAGTTTTGATGCACTCATATAGCTCGGAATTTATCATTTGTTTTGATGGCAGTGGTAAAAAATTAACATTTTGAGATTTACTAAAAACTAGTTGGTTAAGTTTTTCGTTAATAATGACAGAAGTTCTGCAGAAGGTAGTCAAAAAATGGCCGAAGTATAGTACCTGTAACCAAGACTTGATTGAGAAAATCATGTACTATGGGTTTGAATTCTACTTCTTGTTTTAAAATTTAAAATTTTTTTTAACATATTCCCTCTTGTTTAGCACCTTCTAGAAAAAGGGTGGAATATTGAAATTCAAATATAGATCTGGGTTTTTATGAAATCTTTATTAATAATTTAAAAAGTACAGGGTAAATGCAAAAAATACACTAATATGTTTCGTATTCTTGTGCGGCAATTGAAGAAATACTCACCAATTTTTTTTTATTGATTTCTTTCTATAAAACCATGTGCGTGTACGGTATTTCCAATTATCATGCCTTATAATATGCATTTTTTAATTATTTATATATAAATTGCATCACAAACGATAATCAAAGCCGATGCAATTTTTATTTTTTTAGAGAACAAATCCATCTTTACTTTAAAGGATTAAATATAATTTGTAATTATATTCCAATTTAAATAAATAAATATTTTAGTGAATTATTATTTTTTTGAATTTATTGAAACGTTTTCTCATATGTACCATCAATGGCCCTTCTTGTGAGCCAATTAATTTACCACAACAACTGAGTCGCAGAGTTGTCGTAAACTAGAACAATCGTCAAATTGTCAAAACATCGTTTCGCGCCATCTTGTGACAATAGCTTTTATATAAAAAAAGACAACCATGTGAATACAGAATTTTTAATTGAGTCAATTTTGCTATTGTGCGCTAATTTGTCACAATAAAAATTGTATCATATTGGTGTATTTGAGGCAATCGTGTAATTCCAGCTTTAGTGGCGTACAATCCAAATACGAGCCATTGCTACTAAATTTAGATATAGGGTCCACCAAATAATTTTTTTTTTTTTTTGAAAATGCTATAAAAAAAACTACTGAATATTTTCTCAAATTTTTTTTTTTATTTGAAAGTACAATCCTTCCGCTTAATAATGGAAAATAATTTCATTCAAATGGCTGCCTCGGCTGGCCATGCAGTAGCCTACACGATCGGTCAAATTTTTAAGCACATTACCGATTGTGTGCAGCTGTATTTCACCAATTGCTTCACGAATATTGTCCTTTAAAGTGTCAATTATCTCTGGCTTGTTGGCGTAATACTTATCTTTGACGGCACCCCACACATAATAGTCCAACGGTTTCAAATTGCAGCTCCGAGGTGGCCAAACGACATCAGCTCTGCGGTTGATAATGCGATCTTAGAAAACATGGCGCAAAACATCGAGTGTAGCTTCGGCTGTGTGGCACGTAGCGCCGTCCTGTTGAAACCAAATGTTGCTAATATCCTCCTCTTCAATTTTTTTGAACAAAAATTTGTTCAACATGGCCCGATAACGATCATTTTCGAAGAAAAATGGCCCAATTATGCCTCTGGACCAAAATCCGCACCAAACAGTGACTCGTCTTGGGTGTATCGGTTTTTCAATGTATGCATGCGGGTTTTCTGTGCCACAAATGCGACAATTTTGCTTGTTAACATACCCGCCAAGATCAAAATGAACTTCATCTGAAAAGATGCTTTTTTTTGGCAAAATCGGCATCTTCTGTAAGTCGATCGCAGGTCCACTTATTAGTTCAGCGGAAGGATAAAACTAATTATCTGTGAAATCAGACATGAGATAAGTGTTACCATTAACGAAATAAGCACTAGTTAGATGGCGGACCCTTTAGTTGATATAAAATTGATAAATAAAATTTAACGAATAACTCAATTAGAAAAAAATTGATTATACTCTCTTTTTGTAGCGCTTTTCATCAGCCACTCTGTATTCTCGATCAATATGGATGGCATTGTTAAGTGTTGGAATGCTTATGAAGGAGTAAAAACTTCTCGCATATCATTTGCACCCTTAATGGCACAGATTGTGTTAATTATTAATCCTATTACAAAACAAGCTAATTCCGGTAATATGATACAAAAGGAAATATCCTTTAAATACTCGTGCAATGCTAAAATCCTTTTTGACACTCCATTTTATGTAATGGTGATAAAGAGAAAGACAGACAGACAGATCAAGGCATTATGTCATATGATATTTTATTGAAATTAATCATTGTCTTTGAAAATTCTGATTGATCCGGAATTTTAAAACAAAAAGGTGTGATAAATGGTATTAAAAAATTTTTTTTTTCTGTTAGAACCATAAACAGTATTTTAACAGGTTTTTCTTTAATTTTCTTTTTGTAAATAATCAGTTGGAAAAGAGAAAGACAAGATCATAGTCGTAAAAGTCACACAAAAGAGTATCATGTCGTCTTTTCTAATGTTAATGTGCGATCTTTCTCTCTTCGTTTGTGTTTTTTTCTTTCTCGTTTTTAATTTTTCATTTATTTTGCTAAATGTCTTTCAAATAACTGAAATAAAAATTAATGTTTATCTCTTTTAAGACCAAAAGTATGTCTGGCTATCTGTCCAACCAACCATCTATCCAACTCTGTGTTTGTATGTCTGTCTCTCGAGTTTTTCATCTTTTTTTTCGTCGTTTTTAAGACTTAAGCCTAAGTTTTATAAACAACAATAGCAAAAGCAACAGCAACATAGGCAGCGAGCGAATGACAAACAACAGAAAACGCTAAGAAACTATGACTATGCGTCAACATTAATTTACTGTCAGTTTTTTACTTTAAGCCGGATTTAGTTAAGCAGCTCAACAACTCCGTTTTTAATAAACACCAAACATTAACAACAACTACACTTAAAGCAACACCAACACTGCTAAATTCCTTCTCTCTCTCTTTAATTTTCCTTGACTTCTGGGTTGTGTGTTTTTTGTCTTTGTAACACTTCCTCCAAAATTTCAAAATCGTCGTTAGTCCAAACACACAGCAACAATCTTTTATTTTTCTGCGTTGAGCCGTTTTATTAATTTTGTTGTTTTTTTTTCCTTTTCATCTTGACTTTTAGTCTTTTTTTTACTTAAAAAATTTAATCTCTTTTGTGAATGCTTGGTAGTGATCATCATTATTTACACTAAAAAAAAAGGCGATTTAAAAAAATATATATAAACGATAAAGAAAAGCTATATAGTACCCTACACTACATATCGGGTGGGCCATCTATCGGTTTAAATTGTCACAAAATTCGGTATATTATCGAATGTATCGATTTACTCTTGAGCAACGTTGGGATTGGGACAATTGGTCGAAATTTTAAAATAAAAAATTAAAGGAAAAGAATTAAAAAAATCACATTTTCGGATGAAGCTCATTCTCCCTTTCTCCCAAATGCGGCATCCATATAATTGAAATAATATTTCATTAAGAACCGCAACAATTGTACTTCACAACAAAAAAATTAATTTTGCAAATTTCAAACCGTTTTTGTTTTATTGGATTTTAAATGGCCCTCCCGATACAACGTCAACTTAAAGGATTTGTCTACTTACTTAAAAGGTTTGACCACCAGTCCGGAGACATTTGAGACTGACACAGATAGGAGCATTTCAACTACGAAGCCTGAGTCTTAGTTTCAGTACCACAGGAGTCGAGAGCTCCAGGGACTTGGGTCACTGCCTAACTATGATGAGTCCACCTTGTGAGAGCCTCGGGGCGGTGTTACATTCTTAACCTAGTGCCTTGACCTATACATAGATCGGTAGGAGTTTAGGCAGTCTCCGTAACTTCATCAAGGGGAAAGTCATGTCCAAATAACATGCCGTTGAATTGGGTGCTCACAGTTGATTTTAATCATATGTGGTGGTGTTGGTGCACGTATGCTAGCGTGGCTATACTCACGTTAAATTGTGTTTTACTTAAAAGATAAGATTACTTTTTTAAAAAGCTTAATAACTGCAGAAAGGTCCATACAATTTTGGAAGTGTTTCAAAAATGTCAATACAAATTTTTTGTTGAACTTGCACTCTAACTTTGTTCTTTTTCATGGCATAGTGTTATTGCGCCATATTTTAGTTTGATTTCTAAAAATTTTTAGCCACAGAGAGCATCGGTAGCTGCAAACTAAACTTAACAAAATTTGATCTCTTTTGTGCGAGAACTTAGTCTGATGGCAGCACAAAAAATTCCACACTCCAGTCGAGGTAACACCGACTTGATTTAGCAAACAAAAACTGCTATTCCATCAAAACAATACAGAGGAGCACACTTATGTTGCGGTCTATATCGATGGCTGGAATAGAGAAACGGATACCGGATCGGATTTTTACTCTGATGATCTAGACCTTGAGATCTCGCTCAGACTACCCAATGATTGCACTATTTTTCAGGTGGAGGTACTATAGGTACGTCCACTAGGCGTATGCAAGAATTAAATGTCGAGGCTTTAAGACCTATTAAGGTCTACGTAGACAGTCTCAGTAAGTGCTCTCAACTCATACGTGGTGTAATCGTAAAGTCTCCCCAGTTGCATTCACTCACTGGTCCAGCTGGAACGGAACTAGTCGAACTGATATGGGTTCCGAGCCATGCATTCACCCGAGGCAATGAATTTGCAGTTGAGTGCGCTACTACAGGTCCTCTCCGGCTCTCGTGAAGGGGGACGTGCATGACTATTTGGGTGCGGTGTCGATCGTGGTAGTGGAACAATATCAGCAATTTTAGAATATCCAGAATGCTTTGGCCTTCTCTTTCTATAAAGAGGACTAAGTCTCTTATTAGGTTTTGAAGCAGATCACGCTGGCATAGGAGATCACGGGCACTGTCTGATAGGTTACATTTTAGAGCGCTTGACACGCCCTGGTCATGGCTACTGTAGGATAAGGAGTAATCGGTACAACACCTCCGTGATTGCCTCGCTCTAAGGGTGCTTACACTAAGGCACTTAGGTGCATGTCTCTTCCATGATCTGGACTGTCGTCAAAGGTACCAGTTGGCTAACATGAGGAACCAATTGGCTATAGGACGTTCGATTAGCTGACCAATCCAGCATAGTTTTCAGATTGAGTTTTAAATTTTGAAGAAATGGGTAACGGGTATAAGACAAAAAAGAGACCATAATCAGCGCTGCAGAATGTGCAGATTTGCCTATATTTTGCAGTTTTGAAGTTTTTTGTTTAAAACATAATTTTTTTGTAAATTGTGCAGATTTTGCAATTTTTTAACATTTTAGTTTCTTACTTTCAGTTTTATTATTTTAATTACAATTTCGGTAGTTAGAATTTTACACTGTTTGCTTATCATAACTACTAATGGTAGGGTTTAGTCGTACCTTTTTTAATGCCACAATCTAATTATCCTTTTTTGATTACTTATTACAAAGAAAGTGAGAATCGCATAATGTGTGGTACACACATTTAGGTCTAAGAAAAATGCGTTTTTCTGGGGAGTCATTTTGAAATATAAGTTTTTTTTGGCAAAAGATCAGTGTGATCACATTACATGCTACGTAGGTACAAACGCACTAATAAAATATTAAATACAATATTAAAAAAGTTTTTGCCTTAAGGGTAGCTTTATTGCGGACTTTTGTTTTTATTACTTTATTCAATAACTTAACCATTTTTGAGTTACGTGAATATATGTTTTGAAACCTTCCCCGCTCTCAAAATAACGGTATGTCTTGAAAACAAGAGCTAATGTAAGGAAGAGGTTATTTCTGTTGGATTCAGCGTACTTGAATACCATTTACCCGCCGGGTGCCTAGTTTGTCGGAAAGAAGTGTCAAGTTCGAGCACAGTGTCATTATATCACTTATGTATAAAACATTTAATTTGTTGTGCTATGCTTAAATAAGAAATACACCATGAAATATTAGGTATACCAGTTAATAATGTCGATTTGGCAGAACTATTATATATGTTTGTGAAATATATTATAACAAATATGGTATTTTGGTAAACATCTATCATTATAATTCAGTACTCGGTAGACACCAAAAGTGCAAACACAAATTTTTTCAATCGCTATAAGAATGTCGAATTTTGTGACTAAAAATCATGTTTTGCGGAGAATACTGAAACCCTTCTTTAATTAAAAGAAAACAGCTGCTGAAAGTTATCGATTGTTGGTAGAATTTTACGGTCAACATGCACCAACTCAAGAAACTTGTGAACGATGCGCGATTCGGAAAGTGGTGATTTCGACACAGAAGACAAGGAGAAGCCTGGTCAAGAGAAATGGTTTCAAGATGAGTGATTGAAAGCTTTACTCGACGAAGATTGTTGTCAAACTCAAGATGAGCTTACCTCCTAATTGGGAGTCACACAGCAAGCCATTTCTTTGTAACAGCATTGGGATTCATTCAAAAGAAAGGAAATTGGGTAACCATATGAATAGCAGCCGAGAGACGTTGAAAGGCAATTTTGCATGTTGGAAATGATGCTTGAGCGCTACAAAAGGCAGTCATTTTTGCATCCTATTGTTACTAATGATATAAAATGGATACATTACGATAACCCCAAGCTCAAAAAGTCATATGTAAAGCCCAGCTAACCAGTCGAATTAATGCCGATGCCGAATATGCATGAAGCCAAGGTAATGCTCTATATTTGGTGAGATCTGAAGGGTGTTTTGTAATATAAGCTGTTGAAATTGGGTCAGACGATCACAAGGCACTGTACCGAACACAATTGATTCGTTTGAAGAGAGCAATCAACGAAAAAGACCAGAATATTAGACCAAACAAGAGGCCATAATCTTCCATCATAACAACGCTCGGTCACATGTTGTAAGACCGGTCAAAAACTATTTGGAAAACAGTGGATGGGTAGTTTTGTCTCACCCACCTTATAGCTCAGACCTTGCGTCTTCTTACTACCATTTGTTTCTATCGATGTAGAACATCCTTACTGGAATACGCTTCACTTCAGAACAGGGTATCAAAAATCGGCTTGATTCCATATGCTACCAGAAAGATGTGAAAAGCGGTCGCTACCGATGGACAATACTTTGAATAATGTATCAACACATATTGTTATTAGAATAAATGCAATTCGCAAGCCAAAATTTACCCAATAAATTATACGGAATTCTGTAAACCGAAATCATGTGAAATTGAAGTTTCATTTTAATGATATTTTTGCGGATTAATTACCTTTTAAATAACTTCTTTGATTATCAAAAGTTTCAAATAATTGGCATATATTTAAATTTTTTACTTTTTTAAGTTTAAGTAGTGTTTGCACTTGAAAATAAGCTTAAAAAATATGGCAACACTGGTCATAACTAAAAAAAGGTCTATTTGTAAAGGCCTTGAGAAATGTTGGTATTTGGAAGAAATAAAATAACTGGGAGATTATGTTAAATTTTTTTTTTTTTTGCGATATTTCCTTTAGGGACTTGATTTTAGCTGTGCTCATACAGGGTGGAAGTAATTTATCAATCGACAATTTTCTCATTTATCAACTTCTGATGACAACTTATAAAAACTAAAGGGTGGGCAAATTTGAGGTTAAGAAGTAAATTGGCTTAAAAACACATTTTTTTATTTATTTATTTTTTTTTTTGACAAACTGAGTTTCATCCATACCAATATTAAATAGAAATATGAGAATTAATAATGGAATATGATGTCTGTAAATGTCCACTTTTAGCTCGTCAGCAGACGTCCTCTCTTAACACAACATTTTGAACCAATTTTTGCAACAAAGATTCACTTATCTCGTCAATGCAGCGCTGAATATCATCCTTCAGAGTGTCAGTTGTTTGTATTTTGTTAACGTAAATCCAGTCAAATGACCACAGAGAAAATAATACAGTGGCGTTAAGTCACTAGAACGAGGCGGCCAATTGACATCACCAAATCAAGAAATGACGCGACCGGGAAATTTTTCATGTAAAAACTGAATTGCTTGGCTGGCTGTGTGACTTGTGGCGCCGTACTGCTGAAACCAAAGGTCACTTATGTCAACATTAGCCAATTATGGCCACAAAAAATTGGTTATCATGGTTTGATAGCGCAGAGGGCATACTGAAGAATCTTCTGATCTATTCGGACAGTCGGGCTGCGATAGGGTCTCTCGCTAATGTCACCTCGACGTCTATCCTAGTCCACGAATGTTGCAGGTGTCTTATAGAAATCTCGGCTCATTCAAAGGTAAATCTTATATGGATTCCGGGACACAGGGATATCGCCGGGAATTGTGTTGCTGACGGATTGGACAGGATGGGTACTTAGCTTTATACTTTCGAACAAGAGCCTATCATTGGTGTCTATTCTCGACGCTCAACATCGGTGGCAGCATGAGGGCTCGTGCGTTATCGCCAAGCTAAGCTGGACCGACTTAGACGGAAGGAGGACTAAATGTCGTTTCTCCCTAAGTCGGGTGGCCATACACCGCACAATTGCAGTCCTGACGGGTCTCTGTCTGATCGGGAAGCATGCCGATAGGCTTGGCATTCCCTCGAATGATTTTCGGGGGAGTAGTGGTTTCGAGGAGCAGGAAGAGACTGTCTTTCACCTTATACGTCAATGACCAGCTCCTGCTGCAAAGTTTCTTGAACTTTTACTTTTTGTCGTCTTTCACTGAGCTCTCCAGGATAAGGGTGGCCGCAATTGCGAGATTTATTGTAGAGGCCAAACGGTTAACTATGAAAACTGTTTGATCCCCAGGTTGGCATTCTTGCATATGGCATCACAATGAGCCAAATATCTGGCCTAAGTGGGACTCCTTGCCTTTAGGCGGTCCACCACCTTACCTATCTAACTACCTACCTAGCGCAGAGAATTCACGATGACGATGTTTCCTTGCTCATTTTCGAAAAAATACAGGCCGATGATGCCGCCTAACCACAAACGGCGCTATATGGTCACATTCTTTGGATGTAATGGATTTTCGAGGACTGTATGTAGATTTTGTGAGTCCCATATGCAAGAATTTTGTTTGTTTGCGTAACCGCCTAATTGAAAAGGGGCCTCACCACTAAAGATGATTTTGTTGAAAAATGCGTTGTTTTCGTTCAGTTTTTCAAACACCCAGTTCACAAACGTTCAACGCAAACAATGGTCGGCTGACTTTAATTCTTGAACGAGTTGAACTTTATAAGCGTGACGATGATGATTCTTAATTGTTGTGAACGTCGACGAGTTGATGTTTCGGGCTCATTCTCAACACTTTGCTGTACAGCGGTTATGTTTGCATCACTACGGCCACTACGAGCGTATTCTTTTGATCTATTGTCAGCAACAGTACCGTGAGCCTGGAATTTAGCGATTATTTGACGCACAGCAGTATCAGAAGTCTGACTACGAGGAAAAGCTGCCCGAATATTATAAAGTGATGCAGTAAAATATTCACAATTAAAATTCTTCGTTCAAGAGTGTAGCGTTCCATAGTTAAAATATCCCAACTTTTTACTAAATAAGTGTCACAGACTGACAGCTCAATTCTTAACATTTCATCATTTGACAGTCCATTTACAATCGAGCAATTTCTGGCAAAAACTGTCATGAAAGCTAAGGCGGATTCTAAGTAAAGCTTCCAGCATAGCTACTGCATAAAAGACCACCGTTTTTTTGAATTTTCATATTATTTTTTACCATTTTATTTATTTTTTCTTTCCATTCATTAAAAATAATCATATTTTCTATGTGACGAGTGCAAGAGAAAAAAAAAAGCGAAATACCAATACCATTTTCAATGGTTTGTCATCGATACAATAAAAAATTACGTTCACAATTGCCGATGCCACAGACTGTGGCATCAATATCGTTTTATTACTTTACTCTTCTCAAAAAAAAAAAAGTACAAAACGCTGTTTCTTCACTCTCTCAGTTCGTTGTAATAAGTTTTTTTTTATTTTGCTATTGGCGTTATTTGTTGTTGTTGTTCTTGATGTAAGTGGTATTATTGTTGTTGTTGTTTTGTTGTAATTCATACGTTTCATACGTTTATTGTATTTCCTCAACTGTGACAAACCGTTAACGACAAAGGGAAGTTAGACGCCTTCTGGTGATGATAATACAGCCTTTTTACAATCATACTTCTTTACAACATACACACATACGAGTATGTATGTACATAATGAGCTGCGATACTCGCACAATATGTAATGGCATGTTGCAAGTAAAAGTAAACAACAACAACTTGCCACATAAGTACATAGACTTGACTAAAAGTGAAATAACATTTGGCTGACAAAGGACAACAACAAGATGACATGAAAGCGGGGAGGGCATATTTATTCCTATTTATTTTATGGAAATAATAAATATGTGACAACAAATAAAAAGCGAAAGTTTTCCTTAAAGGTGGCTCTGTCGTCTGCCTGCGATCAAGTGCCTTGTTGATCCATAAAAGATGTTTTTATTATTACAAAAACAATTTTTACACATAAGATGTTTTTTTTTTTTGTAATCACGCTTGACTATGGTATTCAATTTTTGTTGCAATTCACAGGCATGAGATGCATTGATATGACTCGTTTATACTTTTCTTAACTCCTACACATTATATGCGAAAATAATTTTTATTTTGATCAGCTGTAGTGTAGAATTTTTGAATAAAATAACAATAAAATACGCCATTCCAGTCAATCATGTCATTCCTCATCGCTAGATGAGTTCGTTTGTGCTTCATATCAATTTTATATTTTGCCACAAGCTGTACCTAATATTTGTCGGCATACTTTTAAGCTTTTCAAGCTAATCGTTTCGAATGACGCAGCGCTTTTCGCTAAAAACTGCAGTAGAAAGATCTAATTTAGTCTGCTTTGTTGTACCAACATTTAGCCCATGAAATCTGTTGATTATTCTTTAGTCTCTGTTGTATTGTGATGGGTCCATATTTCGTCTGGATTTACGAAACGCCATCAAAACTTATTCAAATTGAACCTGAGCATTTCCCAACACTAGTTTTATGCAGGAACTATTACTGTGCGAGGATGAGATCTTTTTTGATATCAGGGATTATTGGTAAATCCTAATATTTTAGGGTATATTGCTTTAAGGAATCCAAACATTTCTCAACATTAGGCTTATTCAGGTACTTTTGCTATGCGAGGATGGGATCTTTTTTGATATTCGGGATTCGTTTCGAAACCTTATGTTTGATTTGAACTAAACGATATAATTTTAAGCACAAATTTTCTCTTTTCTTATTCCTTTAGCTTTATTTCTAATATTTTACTAGCTAAAACCCGGCGTGTTTCGCTATACCTATTTTAATTATTATCGGAGCTTAGTAATATATTTTACCCCTTTTCCACATTTGATCCCCTTCCGGTCCATATATAAACATTTGAGAATGATGCTGTAGGTTCTGCTTTTTAGCTGTATGCGGTCTTCAAACCAACATACATTGATTTTTATATAGTACTTGCACGCTTCGCTATCACCATCTTATTATTATCTTAAATGCTATCTTAGTTAAACTTTTTATCCTTTTTCCCCATTTTGTCCCCTTCCGCACGGATAATTTGTATTGAACTTACAATAATTTAGAGGCGTTTATCTTAACCGTCCTCCAAATAAACAGAAATAAATATTTAGTTGGTATGGGAAGTACCACGCCCTCTTGTCTAATTCCGCCTACTATTTTTCTGATGATTTGTTTTGACTATGAAGTCATTCAAGCCAAATGCTAAAACTTTAGGCATAACCGTTTTTAATATTTACAAAAATTTTTATTTATTTTGTATTGGAGATACCATACCTACTTGACTATAAAGTCATTCACACCAAATTTAGAACATTTTATAGGAGATACCACACCCACTTGTTCAATTCTTCTCATTTTCTGAATGATGAATTGTATTGACTATGAAATCACTCAGGCGAAATACTGAATCCTTGGCCTTAATCGTTCTCAAGCAATAGAAAAATGTATACCTACTTTGTATGGGAGGAGTCATGTCCACTCGTCAAATTCCGTCCATTTTCTGAATGATAATTTAAAGACTCTTACTCTTACCATTTTGAAAATATGGAGAAATAACTATTGACTTTGTATAGGCGTGGCACCGTCCGGTTGGAACTTTACAAAGTTTGGTCCAACCATAATCTACGATGTTAATTGTGAGTCACACCTTAACGGAAAACGTTTGGCCCAATTTGAGGTTTCTTTGTGTCAATGTTTGACAAATTCAACCATGGAGAGGTACACAATTGAGCAGCGCGTTAAAATTGTTGAAGCCTTTAACGCAAATTAGTGTTCAAATCAAAATGCATTTCTTGCCCTTTTTGATTTTTTTGCTCAGCATAATCGAACAAATGTGTACACAATTGGAAGAATTGTGCACAAATTTCAGTAAACCGGGTCTGTAGGAAATGTGAAAATACCTGAAAATGCTTTCCCAATACGTTTGCGATATTGTGGCAAGAGAGCCGTCAACCTCGACCCCGAACATCACTGATGGGAATTTTGAATAAAAATTTGAATTTACACGCTTACAAGGTTCAATTGACTCAAGAGCTGAAGCCTTCTGACTATTTCAAGCGTCGTCAATACGCCGAATGGTTAGTTGAACAGACAGAAGTAAATAGTGACCTTACAAAGAAAATCATCTTCAGCGACAAGGCTCACTTACACACCAGTGGATTCGTTAACAAGCAGAATTGCCGCATTTGGGCAAATGAGAATCCACGAGTGATTGTTGAAAATCCGATGCATCGTACGACTGTTTAGTGCGATTTATGCGGTGGCGGCATGTTCGGGCCGTACGTCTTCGAAAATGAGGTCAACCAAGCACTAATGCATTCACATTTGGACAACTATTCTATTGTCAACATCACCGCTGGTTCATTATGGGCTATATAGTGTAAACTAGATAAGGAAAGACATACATCTGATACGTTAAGCCTAAAGGGTAGTCCAACCATAATGCACGATGTTAATTGTGTGTCACACCTTAACGTCAAGTTTTTTGTCCAACTTAATTTGACATTTCTTTGTTTCAGTGCTCGAAAAACTCAAAATGCATTTCGTACACTTAATGAGTTGTTGGTAAGCATATCGACAAAATGTGTTCACAATAGGGAGAATCGTGCGCAAATTTCCACGAGTAATTGTTTAAAATCCGATGCCTCCACAAAGAGTGACTGCTCGGTACGGTTTATGAGCTGCCGGCATCATCGGGCCATACTTATTTGAAAATGTGGTCGGCTAAGCAGTTACCGTGAATAGCGTTCGCTATCGCGAGAGAATAACGGACTTCTTGTGGCCAGAACTTGAGTATATGAACATGGACAATATGTGTTTCCAACAAGTTGGTGCCGCTTGCCAGGCAGCCAACGAAACAATGGCGTTTTTGCGTGAGAAATTCAGGGGCCCTGTTATCTTATGTCGTGACGATATTAATTGGCCGCCACTATCATGTGATTTAACACCGTTGGAATTCTTTCTTTGAGGATATTTAAAAGAAAAAGTGTTTTTCGATAAGTCAAGATCAATTTATGAGCTAAAGGATGAGATAATTCGGCACATTAGCTACATTGAAGTTCAATTATCTCTCAGAATCATTGAAAATAAGGACCGATGGATAGAGCTATGCCACCGAAGCCGTGGCGAGCATTTGGCCGATATTTTGTTTTACACACAATTATCATAGATTCTTCTGTCATAATAAAAAATATCAGGAGAATTTTTTGAAAACTTTTTATTTTATTTACAATTATCATTGTGCGCTTTGGTTGGGCCGCCCTATAAATGCCTATACTTCCTTTCAGACATTCAGAGAGATACTGTAAAAATTTCAAGAAAATCGGTTCAGCCGGTATATACATACACACACTTATTTTTATATATAATATAGCTTAAGAACAATTGCTTTTATTTTTTATTTTTATTTTTAATATAAAGTACTCAACAACAGGTGAATATTTTATGGTTTAGTTGAAGCACTAATTACAATTGTAGTTTCGTTGTACCCCAAAGCGAATTGTGTACGAGGCAGTTGTTGTTAAAACAGGGAAAAAGAAAGTTAAAAAAACGCAGCGTTTCGTAAAATAACTAAAAAGGAACGATAAGTTAATCTTCCTTTATGGTATACATTGGGTTTCGTACTGTATTTGCCTATTTGTCTAGTATTTCCTCAGACCCTACTAGGTAGGGTTCTTAAAAAAAAGAAGAAATGAAAATTACATTGAATTACCCGCTGCTGCTGACAAATGTATGCTTGTTGTTGTATATCTGCAGCATTGTTTTGACCCTTCTTCCGGTTTTGTATGTTGCACATTAAATATCTTTTGAAACATTTTATATAAAATAAATGTGTGTTTTTGTTTCTTTATCCTCTGTATTGTTTAATGGTAATGTTTTATTTCTTCTTGTACTGCATACATAACACAATTATTTGCTTTTTATTTCTTATTTTTTCCTTCCTTCCTTCCTTCCCTTATGTATTACTTACTTAAAAATGTCACATGACCTGGTATTGTTCAAATTTTTTAAATTTTTTTCATTTTTGTTCTGTTAAATTTTATATCTTACCGATGATCGTGCTAATATGGTAGACAAAAAGGGGCTCCAATGATCGTTTCATACAACGATTATGACTATTTTTCACATACGCGTTTTGTCATGCAATTCTGTTCTTTTGAAAAAGTTGAAATCGTTAATGATCATAAATTATGGGATAATCCTATTTAATGTTTATTTCCTGATCATAGGGCATGATAACAAAAATAGATTTTATAAAAGGATATAAAATAAAATTTCTAATAAATTTTCTTTTAATTTTAATCATTAAAGCGGTTCACGCTAACGAAGAGAAAAGGAAGACATTGTCATATGCAAACAGTCAAGCAGATAAAAATCTAATAAAAATAAATCACACATGACCTCTTTGTATAGTATTATTTATTTATTATTTCAAATTGAAAAAAAAAATGTTGAATAATTAAAGTTATACTAAGATATCCTTAACAGAGGTACTGAAAACCTTTGCACCAACGGTGCTGTTTACATTTTTAAACCAGCAACCTACTGATTTTCTGGCAAGAGATATAGCAGTTGTGTAACTACGGCTATGCTAGGATTCACAATGCAGTAGAAATTAGTCCTAACATGGATTAAATAATACTGAAACCCTGCTTTGTGTGTTACAATCGATATACTAAATAGACTATATTGTCTTACAAAAATAGTCTCCTTCTGTCTAAAGATGTTGTTGAGTTTTCTCAGAACAGCAATGTATAAGGCTGACTCAAAAGCTATAGCAACATTATAAAGCACAAAATCATGTACATCCTGCATTATGAGATATGCTATTCAACGCGAATATCTTAATATCTTGCTAATTGAAAAGCAGATCGAAAATTGTTCAGGAGTTACGAGTGTTTTTGGAGAAGATTACCCGAAGTTGTTATCCCAAACCTCAGTTATGCAATTATGTGCATAGTGAATAAATTTGCAGCAGTAGAAACAAAGTAGGATTATTACATATCAATTGGTAATATCGTAGTTTTATTAAAGAAGAACGAATAACGCGAAGGAACGCTACCAGAAAGATCTGGCCAAATTTGAATACGCAAGGAACACGCCCAATATTGAAACTGCCTAAAATTCGTATAACGTATTCCATAGTAGAAATAATAGACCTTTTTTATCTGCAGTAATCATTTTGTACCTTGTAATCATTGCCCCGCGAGACCCTCTTTTCAGTTTTATTTTTGGTTTGACACCGCTTCACATTTACGGTGGTGTGAAAACTATCTTAAGTCCTGGATGTTATATCTTTGAGTCTGTGCTTAGGCAGGGGATTCAGGACTGAATTCCCAGAACTTATTTCGGATTGAGTTTGATTTTAACTGATGCATATCGATGGCTTCAAAATGAATGACTGTGTCGTTACTGGTGTTCACGGACCTAATAGAGACTGTCAATTCCACTGAAAATATCGCCGAGTATCATCCAGGCGGAGATCATGGCCATTGCTATATGTTCCGAGATCAAAATGACAGCTAAGCTACCTTAAGGATACTTGGCTGGAATCGTATGACATCTAAACTGGTCAAATACTGCTAATAACTTTTGGTTGGCAATAAGTACTTGATATACTGGAATGCTCAAAGAGGACTTTGACACTCTAGTGCGGCGATCAGTCCGCAACTTAAGCGCCGCTCTGAGGTTCTCAAGTATGACAGTCGGGACTTGAAGCTCTTAACAGAGTTTCTTTCGAATCTGAACAGATGTGGATGCTTGTAGAAGCGTCAGAGACAGCGAAAGACATATATGGTTCTTGGTAGGCTTAGATGGAAATGTTTAGACATATGGTCTCACTAGGTGACATATCCACCATTATGGTTTCAGATCTGCTTGTGTTTATTTGGGAAGCTGCAGAACTGCTGAACAAACCATAGACCGGAAGGGGCATACTAAATGCTATTGGTAGCAGTGTCCTGTAATAGTGTCTGGTCAAAATGATGATAATGATTATGATGAAGGGTCAATTTTTCTTTCATCAAATAAGAAAACTGACTTTGTTTAAAGTCTACGTTTAATTTAATGGTATGGCCTCTTTAATCAATCAATAAAGGCCTCTTTTATAGACATTTAGTTTTCTTTAACAGAACTCTGACAAAGAAAGTCTTATTTTTTATATGCAAGTTTGCCAAAGAAATTTTGCTAAAAAACAGGAAATTTTTACTGTAGCATCAGGAGCGTAGCTTCGGCTGTGTGGCACGTACCGCCGTCCTGTTGAAACCAAATGTTGCTTATATCCTCCTCTTCAATTTTTGTGAACAAAAATTCGTTCAACATGGCCCGATAACGATCGCCATTGACTGTAACGGCCACTCCTTGCTCATTTTCGAAGAAAAATGGCCCAATTATGCCTCTGGACTAAAATCCGCACCAAACAGTGATTCGCTTTGGGTGTATCGGCTTTTCAATGTATGCGTGCGGGTTTTCTGTGCCCCAAATTCGACAGTTTTGCTTGTTTACATACCCGCCAAGGTCAAAATGAGCTTCATGATGATTTTTTTGACAAAATCGGTATCTACTGTAAGTCGATCGCAGGCCAACGAAGCGAAGCGTTGTTCAAGCGTATACACAACCATATTCGTTCAGCCGAAGGATAAAAAATTATCTGTCAAATCAGACATGAGCTAAGTGTTACCATTCACGAAATAAGCACTAGTTGAAAAAAACACGTTAGATGGCGGATCCTTTATATATATATAAGATATTTAAATGTTGACTATTGTTTTTTGACTTTTCGTCTTCCACACACCAATAGTTTAATATACAAAATATATTTTTTGTTAAAAAATTTCTCAAAAAAATTAGAGAATAAATTTTAAAGGCACCTTTAAAAAAAAAGCTAAAAACATAACAATTGGTGTCAGAAGTTGGAAATTAGTCTTTGAAATAAAATAATAAAATTAAGGTGAAAGAACTATCGCGGAATGGATAGTGGCTGGCTGTCATGATGGCGAAACTATAAGCGTAGCACAAAATGTTCTTGGCGGAGTTTCGTGTAACTTTTGGAACCGACAACCCAGTTTATCTGTCTGCAGTGGCAAAAATTGAAAAGGCAGGGGAGACGAAAATGAAAACGTGGAGAACATATATGAGTCCGCATATGCTGAGAGATGATGGTGTTGAGTCGAGAGTGTCAGCGAAATATTCATGCGCATAAGCGAAGATCGTTACAAACGAAGACAGATATCAAAGGAATGATACCCGCAGTGTATATGTTAGCCTACCTAAGGGCAATGAATCTAGCAAGAAGAATTGTGAGCAGTGGTAGTTCAAAGGTTGTAGTGGCGAAGATGCAGGTACAGGTGTAAAGTATTTATTTTTTAGTAGAAGTATTGTCTTTAATTTTTTTATACCTCAAATGAAATTTTCTGCAAATTAATATGGTTTTTTTTGATTAAGTTTTGTATGCTCGCTATCATAAAATTCTAAAAGGGCACATCTCACAAATGTTTAATACATAAAAAGACATGTATAACAAAGTCAATATTCAAATATTTACTTCTGTAATTTCCGGTTATAAATTAGTCCCAAAATATAATCGGTATAAAATTTTTTGAACTATTATGGAGGGTGTCCGCCAGGAAGGTATACTACTCTGTTTATAATTCTTGATTGTATGAAAAAGAATGGATGTTATATTGATAAATGTTTTATTTAATATCGGCAATTATGTAGGGAATTCAATATCAGATTAATGCCCGCCTGTGTTAGTCTCACAAATGCGAACCCTTTTGAGTACATTTTTCATTACGTTCTCAGACATTTCACGCGGTATTTCATAAATTTCATTCCGAATATTTTGTTTGAGTTGCTCAAACCTTGCTTTTCAGATATCTCCACAAAAAGAAGTCCGGTGCAGTCAAATCAGGAGACCGTGGAGGCTAATCAACATCACCATTCCTTGAAATAATTTGTTGTGGAAAGAGGTCTCGCAGTAATTCCATTGTAATCCTGGCTGTATGCGATATACCACCGTCTTGTTGAAACCACATGTTAGTCAAGCCCAAAGCTTGCAGTTGTGGCGTAAAAAAGTTTTCAATCATATCACGATATCGCTCCCCATTGACAGTTATCGTTACGCCGTTTTCAGTTGGAAAGAAGTAAGGTCCAATGATTCCTCCTGACCAAATTGCACACCATACTGTCACTTTTAATGAATGCAAAGGTGACTGTTGAGTAATGTGAGGGTTTTGCCTTACCCAGAACTGACTATTCTGTTTATTCACATATCCATTCAAATGAAAATGTGCCTCGTCACTCGTTATGATTTTTTCATGAAAATCGGAATTGTCATGGGCGAGCTGTAACATCCTATTTGCATATGTACGGCGGCATGAATAGTTTTTTGGAAGAAGCTCTTTTGTCAACTGAACTTAAATAGAAACAAATGCAAATCTTTATGCAAAATTCTGACCAAAGTAGTTTTTTGAAGACCAAGCTCCTGAGCACGGCATCGAATCGAGGTTGATGGATTGTCTTGAACACTTTCTTGAACAGCAGTAATGTTTTCAGCCGATCTTGCAGTACATTGTGGTCCAAGTTTGGGCCTATCAGCTACAGTCCCTATTTCTTCAAAATCACTCACTGCACGATAAATACTGCGTCTTGTTGGCACGTTGTTTCTCCCAAAAATTTCACGTAACTTTCTCATCGTCACAATAATCGATGATTGATTTTGATAAAATGTTTTAACGATTAAAGCACGTTGGTTTACTGAATTTTTCCATAATAAAGTTGCCACGTCTCTACTTCACGACTGCCAAATATGCACTGTCAAGACTAATGTTTACCAAAATGGCGGCAAAACAAAGTAGTATATCTTCCCGGCGGACACCCTGCACTTCATTACAAAATAATTAGTTTTTTTCATGTCCTGTGCCCTTTTCGAAATTGCACCTTTAATTGTAGGCGGTATAATGATTTGGCTTTAAAGTATTTTAAATGCTTACCGGCATATTCATAAAAAAATAAAATGTATTTAAAATGTAGTTTGAACCAATTTTGTATGAAAAATTTCAAAAAAAAAACCTTTAAAAATCATTCGATATTTTATGCATATTAATGTTTTGAAAGTATTTTTGAAAAATATTTTCAATTTTACTTTTTCCCAAGGAATAAAAGATTAAAACCCCATAAAATGACAATGACAACAACATCTGCAAATGTTTCACTCTAATGCATATTCCAAAACTAATATTTTTTTTTTAATACTGTTTCTTTGCAGTAATAAAAAAGTTAAGCAAATTTTTCTTAAACGAGTATTTTATGTCATTGAATCTCATAAAGAAACGTTTTTGAACACAAACTATTTTGTGTTACACACGCAATTCATACGCCATTCTGTGGTGGATGATGGCATTTTGTTTACAATTTTTGTCAAACTTAAGTGTTGGGCGTCTGTCCGTCACTCAGGTTAAGAAACGTTTAATAGTTTCAATATGTCAAAAATAATAAGAAAAGGAATTTCGAAGCGAAACACTGAATAAAAATCATAATTTTCTTCCCGTTTTTTGTTTGTTTTTCAAAAGCATTAAAAATTAGGCGGAAAATATATTAATATGGTAAAACAAGTGCAGATATGTCCAATACAAAGAGCAGAGCATTAGAATTTTTTTTTAATATGGATCTATATAGAGCCATGGGCTCTACGTCACTGAAAAGTACTTTAACTTTTCGGATATTCTTATCTTCCTACATAAAACAACTATCATTTGTAAGGTTACGGTAGTTGGTGGCAGCCACATAAAAAATTGAAGCATCTTGTTTCTGGGCAATAGTCTATACCACCAACAAACGGTGAATCCTTGTATTGTGTCTTTCAGTTTTTGATTTCTTCTTTGAGATATAAACTCAAGTGGCCTGTCGGCAACCTAACTAAAGTCAAGCAATGCTGTGAAATTCCTTAAAAACTGGTTCTGTGGGACCCTTACATCCTACATATTTAGTTGGACAGTACTGGCTATAAAAGCTACTTATTCACTGGTCTGATTTCTCAATACTTACATAGATCGGGGTCGAACAGCTAGATTGCGATTTGACCAGAGTAACAATTCTGGGAACATTAAGTCGCTCGATGGCCCTTGGCGCAGAACATTTACTGATTTTTCACGTGCTGTGAGTTTCCGTTACAACCAGTGCTGCGATCTACCAACTGGGGATGATGTAGCGCTGTCCTTCACTAAGTTTTCTATTAGGCAGAAGTACTTATTGGATGCAGACAGACCCTGAGCAGAGGAGGACTCTTGTTCCATTGCTAGTCTCACCCGGCCTAGATTAGATGGTAGGCACACCAATCAGTTTTTTAAATTCGATCGTGAGAACATCTCCTCTACTGGACATTGCGTTATGACTATGCACGTTCAAAGGCTGCGAATGATTTCTGTTAAGGTTGTAGATCGATTGAGAATGAGGAGAGTGTATGGCTCACTTCATTTGCCAATGTTCGTCTCTAGCTCGTAGATGGCTCACTCTTCGTTCGCTCATTCTGGGTAGCTTATCTGAACTATCAACCATTGATATCAGTTTAATAGGCAGGTTCATCAGACTATTGGGCTGTGTTCTGATTTCATTTACGAGATTATGTGAGGCCTCTGGATGACTGTCAAGACCGGTAAATCTGGACTTGACGACTAGCACAGGGACATCGCTTCATGTGTGGCATCACAACGTGCCGCTATGTGTAATCAAGTGTGCCTTGACTTAACGAGGCAGCCACTCCCTCCTAACATAACCTAAGGCTGCCAATAGAACAGCGGAGTTTCGGATCACCCTTAACTCCTGAGCAAGGAAGGAGATAGTTTCCTATTTTATACCAAAGGGGTGCCTGCATTTAGCCCACCTCCGCTTTTTGATGTAAATGGCAATAAAATTAATTCTCACTACCAATGTAAAAAAATTCAAAACAATATATTTAATGCATTCAACAAATGTATCTGCTATGTTGTAAGCATTAAAACAAAGACAATAACAACAAATAGAGATAAAAAATACATATTTAGAAAAAAATAAAATAAAAAACAAGTAAAATCATAAATAAATAAATAAAAAAGGTGTAAAGTTGATCTAAAAACGAAACATGTCTATAGAAGTTTATGGCGAATAGTGTTGCAGCAAAAATAGAAAAAAAAACAAAACAAAACTGCCACAAATTGAATAACAAGCAAAATTGATTTAATAATAAAAATCCACACACTTATACCCAGCGACACTGTTGCACAAACTCCAAACTGTGAATTTTTCATAATGAAACATATTTAGCAGCAACAGTAGCAACAGCAACATCAGGCAGCATTTGACTTTTAAAACCTGCCTCACATCAGCCACTCTTCTCCAACATATCACCACCGTTAATATGATGAGTGTTCGTGGTTGATTTTTGTGGCAAGCATTTGTTGTTATAGATGGTTGGATGGATGGTTGACTAAATGGATGGAATGATCATAATGATTGTCGCCTATTTTATGGATTTTTATGCTCTCCTTCTTTGTATGTATTTTTTTCAATAAATTGTATAGAAAAATTGTATTTAAGTATTTTTTTTATTGTATATGTTGTTTTTGTTTTAATTTCATTTAAAGTATATATTTTTCCCATTTCAAACATATTACAACGTAATAAGAAATATTCTTGCTATGCTTTTGTGTGTTGTGCACTATACACTAACGAATCATGTGGCAAGCATGTCATGTTGTAATAGCAAGCAAAATTGAATCGTTCAGTAAGGAAATAATAGTCATTTAAGACCGACTACTTGGTGCCTAACATAACATAGACAAATTTTAGGCATATTCGGATTTTAAAGTCAAATGTGGTCCCATTTGAAGGCTCATCGAAGATGTATTTTGCTTGACTTGTCACGATACCCCACAACACATTTTCTGTTGACTCATTTTAATTTTCAACTGTCTTGATTGCTTACCTAAATTGACTAGAAGTGAGTAGTATAGATCATAATTTGTAATTTGGCCAGATACTTAGTAGGATATTATAATGGATATTTCCATTCTATGCCATCACAATCTCTGACATCGATATTTATAGTACAAAATCGAGTAAACTTCTTGAAAGTTTAGCCTTCATTCACAATATTCTCATAGTACACTTTACAAATATTACATTTTCTTTACAGCGAATTTTATTTATTTAATAGTAAAACTAACCGATTATGTGCGGTCAAGTCCAATTATGGATTAATAATAAAGTCAGAATTTCTATTATTTAAGATAAAAAATTGAGATTTTCTGAACAAAGCAGTCATTATCATTAACATTATCATTATCATTATCATTATCATTATCATTATCATTATCATTATCATTATCATTATCATTATCATTATCATTATCATTATCATTATCATTATCATTATCATTATCATTATCATTATCATTATCATTATCATTATCATTATCATTATCATTATCATTATCATTATCATTATCATTATCATTATCATTATCATTATCATTATCATTATCATTATCATTATCATTATCATTATCATTATCATTATCATTATCATTATCATTATCATTATCATTATCATTATCATTATCATTATCATTATCATTATCATTATCATTATCATTATCATTATCATTATTATCATTATCATTATCATTATCATTATCATTATCATTATCATTATCATTATCATTATCATTATCATTATCATTATCATTATCATTATCATTATCATTATCATTATCATTATCATTATCATTATCATTATCATTATCATTATCATTATCATTATCATTATCATTATCATTATCATTATCATTATCATTATCATTATCATTATCATTATCATTATCATTATCATTATCATTATCATTATCATTATCATTATCATTATCATTATCATTATCATTATCATTATCATTATCATTATCATTATCATTATCATTATCATTATCATTATCATTATCATTATCATTATCATTATCATTATCATTATCATTATCATTATCATTATCATTATCATTATCATTATCATTATCATTATCATTATCATTATCATTATCATTATCATTATCATTATCATTATCATTATCATTATCATTATCATTATCATTATCATTATCATTATCATTATCATTATCATTATCATTATCATTATCATTATCATTATCATTATCATTATCATTATCATTATCATTATCATTATCATTATCATTATCATTATCATTATCATTATCATTATCATTATCATTATCATTATCATTATCATTATCATTATCATTATCATTATCATTATCATTATCATTATCATTATCATTATCATTATCATTATCATTATCATTATCATTATCATTATCATTATCATTATCATTATCATTATCATTATCATTATCATTATCATTATCATTATCATTATCATTATCATTATCATTATCATTATCATTATCATTATCATTATCATTATCATTATCATTATCATTATCATTATCATTATCATTATCATTATCATTATCATTATCATTATCATTATCATTATCATTATCATTATCATTATCATTATCATTATCATTATCATTATCATTATCATTATCATTATCATTATCATTATCATTATCATTATCATTATCATTATCATTATCATTATCATTATCATTATCATTATCATTATCATTATCATTATCATTATCATTATCATTATCATTATCATTATCATTATCATTATCATTATCATTATCATTATCATTATCATTATCATTATCATTATCATTATCATTATCATTATCATTATCATTATCATTATCATTATCATTATCATTATCATTATCATTATCATTATCATTATCATTATCATTATCATTATCATTATCATTATCATTATCATTATCATTATCATTATCATTATCATTATCATTATCATTATCATTATCATTATCATTATCATTATCATTATCATTATCATTATCATTATCATTATCATTATCATTATCATTATCATTATCATTATCATTATCATTATCATTATCATTATCATTATCATTATCATTATCATTATCATTATCATTATCATTATCATTATCATTATCATTATCATTATCATTATCATTATCATTATCATTATCATTGTCATTATCATTATCATTATCATTATCATTATCATTATCATTATCATTATCATTATCATTATCATTATCATTATCATTATCATTATCATTATCAGTATCAACATTCTGACAGCGCACTACTGCAGGATAGTGCGGCCCATCTGGCATCTGTTGTGCTTCTTCCGGTCTATAGTTTATTCAGCAGACTTGCTGCCCTCCTAATGAACACCAGTAGATCTGAAACCGTACTAGTGCATATGCCTCCCGATATGACCTATGTCAACCGAAACATTTCCATCTAAACCTGTCAAGAGCCCCACAAACACAATTTAAAAAAAATGTTTGTAATCTTTATTTGAGTCGAGTGAACCATCAATGCTTAAAAATGAGTACATTTAAATGTTGACTGCGCATACAACTCAAATGGTTCATACACTGGCTCCAATTTTGCATGCTCTCTCCAACATATCGGCTGGTATCTCACGAATAAATTCTTCAATATTGGCTTTCAGTACGTAAACGTTGGGGTCTTGTCCTTATAGAATGAGCCTAAACATAACACAACAAAAATTCGTCTATAGGCGTTAAGTCACGTGATCTAGGCGGCTAATTGACCAGCATCAAACGTGAAATGTACTGTTTCACTTAACTCACCTCTCATTTGTGTCATATTTACGCTGGCTGTGTAGCATGTGGCACCGTCTTGTTGAAACCACATATCAGCCCAGCCCAGCTCTGCAATTCTGGCAAAAAAAAAAAATTAATCATCGCACGGCAGCACTCGCCAATCATAGTAACATTCCTGCCTTCGTCGTCTTTGAAAAGTAGCGAAGTCCCCCTTGGGTACTCCATTGTCCAAGCATCTGGTAATTTTTGATTAGATTAGGAATGGTAGTAGAGCTGCTAAACAGTAAGATTCCGGACCGATATTGAAAACTTTTCTAGTCAATGCATCCGCTGTTTCATTACAGTCTATCTCACACTGTTCAGGCAACCAAAACAACTCTACCTTATTTCTAAGCAAATGCCTTTGCAACGTATCGTAGCAATATCTGACCAGTCTAGTTTAGACCAAACTTATTACGAACTAAGGCATAACAGCCAGGATCGAAGATGGCTCTTCGACCATTCTCATCAGATAGATGTGAAGCGATTTCAAACCAATTAAGGCCTCCAAGACCGCAGAAGTAGTTATTTTAATCAATTTGCTTTTTTTTGCAAATTAATGTTACAATTTGCTAATTGTTCCGTTGATTGTGAATATTCACTGAATTGTCATTAAAATTATAAATCAAAAACTAATATGTTTTTTTTATCATTATCGTGATTATATTAAGAAATATTTTTACGTTTTAACCTTTTTAACATGTTCTTTAAAATTGCGTCAAAAAATAAATGACACCAACTCATTGTTTTACTTTATATAGTCCTTTATTTCCGCAATTAAAACTAACGGTCTCCAACTTATTTAAACCTCCACTTTATTTACAAATTTACTCAACACTTTTATTAACGCCTTAGCCAAACCTTGCTCTTTCACTGACTGATTAAGCAGAATGTGGCCATCTTAAACAGTAAATTAATATTAGTTTCGAATGTTCTAGTATACTATATACCAGCCTTCTTGTATATTATATGCCAGCTTTCATAATTCAAAATTGAATAGCACTGTTCAAATAATTACAGCATTGGCAGAGTGATCGTAGCCTTGACACAAACCAATAGAATGTATTCCATAATAAAGTTTATAACTCTAAATATGCAAATATTAGTGTATCTTTGTAGGCATTTTCAATTTCGTAACAATATGCTTAATTCAATACCAAGAATTCAAAAGCCTAAACAATTTAAAGCTGGTGCCTCTAAAGAACAACACAAACCTAATATACTTCAGTCAGCAATGCTTATGTAGGGTGTTAATACTGAAACTGAAATAGTGGGGAGCTAAAAAAGAAATATAAAAAAGAACTTTGTGTCATGTTGTTTTAGTATTTAATAAAATCAGTTGCCTTTTTGTAACGCTGTTGCTACTGCCTTACTTGCTAGCTGATGGCCTATGTTCTCTTGTGTTGTGTTGCCAACAATTTGCAATGACAATTGTACGCGTGCCATCATAATCATAAATGTGTTGCATGGTATTGCATTGTGATTGTGTGATTGTGATTGTGCTTGTGTTTATAATTCCTTTCTTGTTGTTTGTGTTGCATGTTTGTTGTCGATGATGATGATGGCACATCTTTTTAACATTCCCTTGCCACTACTAAATGATTTTTTTACGATTTCGATTTTTTGTTTTTTATTTTCACTTGATTTTCCCTGTTTACCACATTGATGAGATATTGTCGTCTATGATCAACTTGATCGTTTTGTTGGAAGTTGCAACAATAAGCCATACAAATAGAAGAGGCATCTATCTCAACATTTGTTGCATTTCTTGACTAATAGCTACTTATTGTTTTTGGTTAATGGATATCAAAATGGATTTAATTGCCCCATTTATGGTTATGCAGGGCTTTCATAAATTATACTCAATATGGTGGTAGTGTAGGGGTTTTACTAAACTCTTGTGTAAATGATTTGTTTTAATGTGACATTTATTGTTTCTCTACTTTTTATGATTTCTGTTCTTATTTCTTTTATTTTTTATTTATTTTTTTTTCTTCAAAGTTGCTTTATTTCTAGATTTTATTTCTTTAAATTGTATGGATTGAATTTTGTTATTGTTGTTTTGCTTTTATTCCTTTAGGCCATTTTTATACACATTTTAAATGGAAAAATGGGGAAAAATTAACCGAAGGAAATATTACCATATTTAAGCAGTTAATGTTGTTTAGTTATGGTTACGATTTAAGTTTAAAAAGATTAATTAATTATAGAAACTAAAGAAAGAATTGTTGAAATTTTTTTGCAAATTAACTGCAATAATTAAAAGCAATTGAAGAAATAATTAAAGAATTTCACAAAGATATTGAGAAAAAGAGAAGAGTTATGTTATTTGACTTAAAGTAGCACAAGGATACAAAATAGTATATGAGAGAAAACTGACAAGTCAAATGTAAAATATGCAAATGTCGTGTAATAAAAGGCAAATCAATTAAATGGGATTTGACACAAGTAAAAATATGTAGGTATCGGGTGGGCCACTTAAAAGTTTAAATATAAAAATACAGTACAAGGAAAACGGTTTGATAACTTGTCCATTTTTTTTTCTTGTGAAGTACAATTGTTCCGATAAGAAATGAAATGAAATTGTATGAAACAAAATTTCCTATAAATCACTTGAACATCATATTTTTCTATTTTCAATAGTTACGGAGTTATTCACGTCCCAGTTGCGAAAAAATGATTTTTTTTTGCGCAAAATTCGAGCAATTTTTTTTCTCAAAAAGTCATAAAAATTTTTTCAGAAAAAAATTTTTGGATGTTAAGCACTTATATTAAAGCTTAGAATAATGAGAATAAAATAAGCTTTATATCATGCAAATCGGTGGGCTATTGCTGATTTTATTCAAAATTAAATGCAGGTACCTAACTTTGAGCAAAATTAGCGAACATTTGTTTTCTTTTATTTCCAAAAAGTTATCAGAAAATTATTGAAATAAAATTTTTGCATTTATGTATTTAAATTAAAGTCCAGATACTTAACTTTTAAAAAGGAGGTACCTAACTTCGACAAAAAAATGTTAATATATTATTAGGCAACACAAACATAATGATAGGAAATGTCTGGTATTAAACAATAGATACGCATACACCATATGTATGTTTTCCATAAGAAAAATTGTCTTGAAGCCAGTTGTTTTCTCCTTTTTCTTCTTTTCATATTTTAAGTTCGAGTTTCTCGTGGGATCGACCAACAAAAATTTGCAAGCATTCTTTCTGACCATTTTCCATTGTATAGCCATTCTACAACATTTCTTGATGAAATCATTCATTACGTTCATTAGATACTGCACCTAGATTTTTTTTCGCAGCTAAGTTGTGAATAACTCCGAAACTGTTGAAAATACAAAAAATGATGTTCAGGGGATTTATAGGAAATTTGGGGTCTAAACGTTTGGGTCTAAACGTTGTACTTGCATCAAAATCGGTCAAGTCATTTTCAAGTTATGATGAAATATATTGACATAACTACCACATTTTGGGCAAAAAATTTGCCACGCCCATAAAAAAAATTTGAGTTCGATGGTAAAAACTGAAAACGGATTTCAATTCAGCACATCAAAATTATTACATTCCATATAGTTTTACTGAAAGGCGTTTTTGCTGTAGTGTTATTAAAAGCTTATAAAAAGTTCTAAGAATGTGTAGTTTTTTCTTCTAAATGTTCAGTTTTCCTAGAAAAATTATGGCAGCACTGAGTATTACAAATAATAATGGGTCCGCCATCTAACGTTTTTTTTTCAGCTAGTGCTTATTTCGTGATTGGTAACACTTAGCTCATGTCTGATTTGACAGATAATTAGTTTTATCCTTTCGCTGAACGAATATGGTTGTGTATACGCTTGAACAACGCTGGGAATCTGGGCCTGTGATCGAATTACAGAAGATGCCGATTTTGCCAAAAAAGTCATCTTTTCAGATGAAGCTCATTTTGATCTTAGCGGGTATGTAAACAAGCAAAATTGTCGCATTTTGGGCACAGAAAACCAGCACGCATACATTGAAAAGCCGATACAACCAAGACGAGTCACTGTTTGGTGCGGATTTTGGTCCAGAGGCATAATTGGTCCCTTTTCATTCGAAAATGAGCAAAGAGTGGCCGTTACAGTGAATGGCGATCGTTATCGGGCCATGTTGAACGAATTTTTGTTTAAAAAAATTTGAAGAGGAGGATATTAGCAACGTTTGGTTTCAACAGGACGGCGCTACGTGCCACACAGCCGAAGTTACACTCGATGTTTTGCGCCCTGTTTTTGAAGATCGCATTATCAGCCGCAGAGCTGATGTCGTTTGGCTACCTCGGAGCTGCGATTTGACACCGTTGGACTATTATTTGTGGGGTGCCGTTAAAGATAAGTGTTACGCCAACAAGCCAGAGACAAATAACGCTTTAAAGGACAATATTCTTGAAGCCATTGGTGAAATACAGCTGAATACAATCGATAATGTGCTTAAAAATTGGACCAATCGTGTAGGCTACTGCATGGCCAGCCGAGGCAGCCATTTGAATGAAGTTATTTTCGATTATTAACCAGAAGGATTGTACTTTCAAATAAAGAAAGAAATTTGAGGAAATATTCAGTGGTTTTTTTTATGCGTTAAAAAAAAAATTAATTGGCGGACCCTATAGAATAAAGTATAATACAGTGTTGTTACTTGTTTTCCCTTCTTTTGTATTAAATATTAGATTTACTATTATTATTATTATCTCAAATACAAATGACAACCCTCGTATTAAGAGGTGATTAAGTATCGTGTTTTCGTTTTAATTATTATGTAAAATCTAAATAAAAATATTTTTAATTAATTTTTTTAAAAAGTGTTTTTAATTCTCTGATCTTCATATGTAAGTTGCTTATCTTGTAAAATTAAAATTAAAAAAAAAATATGTGAAATAAATAAATAAATTTGCATGTTAAAATAACACTTTGAACACGAGAACATTTATTATTATTAAGAGAATGAAACAGTTTCATTATACGAGTATGTATACATTTGTATATAATTTTTTTAATTTTATTGCAATATTATCTTGTATTAATCCATTTTCATTTCAAAACAATGCCATACGTTTTAATATACAAAACAGAGGGACTTCTAGTAGTACTTTAGCCCCCTGAGTAAACTGTAAATTTAGTTTCTTTAACAAGACAGCACATAAGGCTTAATATCATTCCATATTCCCTTAACCTATTCGTGTTTGTTACTACACTCTTAACATTTTTTTTTATAATTTTAATGAAAGGCGAGTTTACATTGATTTGTTTAATTTTGAGTCAACCGGCTTATAAACGTATGATATGTGGGGCGTTATTTGCAATACTTTTACAAAATTCATTACATTACTTACGTTGCATTTGAAATATTTGTGTAATAATTTACTTTACTTTTTTTTGTAAATAAGGTTTCATAAAACACTAATTTCGACACGTAAATTTTGTAAATCGTCAACAACAATAAGCGATTAATCTTTATTTCAAATAGATTTTGTAGTTTTTGTTTAGAAACATGATTTTTGCATGTTCTTAATTATATGGTAAAACTAACATTAATCTAATTTTTTTAATGATTTCTAAATAAGGTAAACGATTTTGATTTCATGATGAGTAAATGTACCTACAGGTGGCATTGTTTGCTCGAGTGTTAAGTCACACTAAGTATAGTTAGTTAGTTACATCGAGTCGCCAGATACTGGTCTGAAACAAATTAACCAGACGCACGCACAAAAGAAGAAAGCCAGCTGACATTTACATCGTTTAGATCCGAAATGGCATGTAAAAACGGACTGCCGAGGGAAACAGTCCTAACATCCGAAAAATTCGGACACTGACATAGAAAATATTCGACAGTCTTCTTCTTTTCCTCATAGTGCAAACTCCTGCAGTAATCATTGAACGGTAGACTCAGTCTCCTAGCATGAGCACCAGCTACCCTGTGCCTGATGATAACAGCCATCAGGACTTGCAGCCTATGTCACAGCATTTCTATAATAGACTCCAAACGAGTTCAATCGTATAGGGGCTAGATTTGTCTTGATGCAGAGCGTGTGGGTTCATTCTCCCACCGTATCTGTGCCCTGACCAACATGTATCGTAGAACCAGAAGTCTGCAAGATAATAATGGCATTCAAATTAGATAGTCAATCTCCTCGTTGCCAAGAAGACAGCCTACCCTTGCTAGTTTATCTGCCACACAGTTCCTCCGAGTGTCAGAGTAACCCCTTACCCAAATATCTTCTAGGTCTGAATGTCTCGCCATTTCGTTTAGAGATGTCCAGTATTCACATACCAGTCGTGATGTAGAGAGCGACCGGAGAGCGCCTTAATCGTAGCCTGACTGTCCGTACAGTTCTGGATATCAACATCAGTTACCATATAGTATATCAACCATTGAGCCGCATCTTGAAGTCAGATCTGTCGAATTGATTATCATTTATTCGGTTTGTTCAACATGATGACTAAAAATGATAAAATTGTTTTATCCAGATAGGAGCGTTGTTCGGATAATGTTTTCATTGAAAAATTATCTGTAGCGATGAGTTCCATTTCTGGATAAATAGGTACGCTAACAAACAAAATTTTCGAATTTAGGAAGACACCCATCAATTGAGTTTCTAGGACACCCAATTCATGCCGGGCAGTCCTCATAAAGCATTCTCTGGCTCCTTGTGCTTCTTAATGGCGGTTTTGACTCAATTTCTAGGTCGTTTAAATGAAAGTGGGTGGAGAAGTCAGTTATAGCTTGGATCAGTTCCATCCTTAGGAGCAGAATCATCAGCTCGTCTCTCCACTGTGGTGGCGTTAAAAGAGTACACTCCGGGTGCTGTGCTTTTTTCATTGTTATGGACGGTAACAGTTGATGGCCTACTCACCATGTTGGCTCATAAAGGTATCCGTGGTAAATATGAGAGTAGGTTGTGTGAACTTAAGAGGATGGCCCTGAGCGAGTTGTCAAATTGGTGTAGTCAGGAAGGGCTCTCGTTGAATCTATCAAAAGCGCTTTTTGTATCTTTTACCAGAAGATAAAAGTCATTATGTGTCTATATTTCTTTTATGGGAACTATCATCAACTGTTCTATGGTGGTGAAGTACCTAACTGTAATTCAGGAAAGGAGGCAAGATATGGGGTCTCTCGCCGATAAAAACATTACGGATATCAATATGAATAGTGGGCTCAAGGGTAATATCATTTTCACACATAAGCTTTAATTGGCAATTAAGGTATTTTAGTCAATTAAGTCCTTAATTGAACTCAATTTACCATACGATAGCACAAATAATAAATTGCTCGATTAGTAATTAATTGCATTATGAATTGAGACAAATTAACAATTCAACCCTGTGTAAAGTATAAAGAATGAGAAGTGGTAACTCCGTATGATGTGTTTTCAGTGAGAACTGACAACTATATACATTATGAAAAATCCGCATTCATACAAATTTTCAAATAGCGTTTTTAAAATGATTAATTTTTGAAACAATAAATATTAAAAAATATTTTTTATACAGTTTTAAATAAAGAGGTTTTATCACTTAAAACAAATAAAAAACGGCATTTGAATTATAAAGTTTTTTTTAGAAAAATAATAAAATTTAAACAAACAAATTTTTGTGGTTGTAAGAAAGCGGATTTCGCACATTGTATGAAACATATGCATGTACTCGTATATTGCCAGAGTGAGAAAAGTAAACAAAAATTTTGTGTATTGAATTTGAGTTTTTGCTTTAAGTTTTACACTTTTTTAAAGTCAAAGTTTTATTATTTATTTTACTATTTTGTATCAAAATCATAAATTTAAATTTTAACCAACAAAAACTGTCTTAACATTTTCATCTGTCAAATAAGTATTAAGTCAACTTCATTGCGTTATATGTGAACACCAACTTAGATAGTTCAATTCAAAAATTAATTGACTCAATTAAAATTTATAGCATATCTGAGCTGGATATAAGACCATTAATATATTCTCTGACAGCTAAGCTGCCTTAAGGACTCTTGACTCGAATTGTAGGACATCTACACTGCTAAAATATTGCTACTATACGTTACAAAAACTTTCGCTTGGAAGTAGGTCCAGTTATTGAGGGTATCTGGGCACCGAGGGATAGATGGTAATGAAATAGTGGATACAGTGGCCAAAAAAGGTTCCATAACACACTATATCGGTCTAGAACTTTGCTGTGCAGCATCACTTACTGTTATCCTCAATCTAGGGGCTCGAGAGGACTTCACCACTCAATGGCGGCGATCAGACCGCAGTTTGGGTGTCGCTCTGAGGTTTTTAAGTATGGCAGGCCAGACTTGAAACTCCTAACGGATTTTCTAACGGGTCTCTGTAGACCAAGAGCGCAGCTGAAGAGGGTGGCGGTCACAGATGTACTTGTTTGTAGACTGTGCTCATAGGCTTAAGAGACAGTGTAACACATATTGTGTGAATGTGGGGTAGGTTTGATAGGTTTAGGTGGAAATGTTTAGGTGAACATAAGGTCTCACTGGATGACATATTCACCATTTTGGTTACAGATCTGCTGGTGCTTATTAGAAAGGCAGCAGATCAGCTAAACAAACTATAGACCGGAAGGAACACAATAGATCCCATGAGTCGCAGTGTCCTGCAATAGTGCCTGGTCGGTATGATGATATGATAATGGTATAAAGCGCTCCATATTGTGAGCAGATATTGTAGATCTTCCGCTGATGCGGTCTGAATGTTATGACTACGGATAATATTTCTGGGAGGGAGTTACAGTGCAATATCGCAGTTTAGAAAATAAGGTGGGTGGCCTCTTATGTACATACATACACATTTGTATGGGAATAAACTATTTATTACGACAATTTAACTTATGCATGTACTTTTATTTTTTTTAATTAATTCTACAATACTTGCACTTAGTTAATCTCTCCAAATGACATATAATGACAAATTTGTATTATTACATAAAATAATAATTATTTACTTAGGCAGCAAATTAAACAATTTTGGTGTTTTAATCTCTTACGGAAATTCCAAATAAATAAAAACTTCAAAAAACTGCCAAATGAAATACTGACTCGTGATATAAAAAAAGTCGCTGTAAAGTAGGCCACCAGAGTATACTTATAAATTGTAATAAATTTAAAACGGAGGAGGGTTTTTTTAGGAAAAAAAATATTAAAAAAAATTAAAAATTGTGTTTAAATGTAACAAAAACACCATAAAACATATAAAATTAAGTAACATAGTATGTGTTTGAAAATAAAAACCCTTTAACTTATGGCTTATTTTATTACTTTATATCCTCGAGACAAAATATGTTTTTTTTGCTTTACTTCCCTTTAAAAAATAAAATAAAATAAAAAGGCAAAGTGACGTTATACTTTATCTTAATCTTTTAAGAAATCGAAAACTCTCTAGCACCTTACAGATGAGTACCAACGGCAGCGAAAGAGTAACTCTACCTATCAAAAGTGCTTCCTGTCTGCTTTAAACAGCAAAATGAATGGCAAAAAGACAATTGGACAGACCGGGGGAATATTTTACTTTAACTACTACGCACTTTAATAAAAAAAAATTAAGTTTAAGGGTGGCTGTTTTAGAAGACAGTCTTTTTTCTCTCTCTCTCTCTCTCTCTCTCTCTCTCTACATATAACGAGATCATCATCGTCATTTGTTATTGTTGAATTTTATCATTTAGACATGATCTCTGCCACAAAACTTACACACACACATAGTTCATAAGGCATAAATTTACAAAAAAGTGAAAACTTTTTGTTTTTAAACGGCTCTTGTAAAAGAATAAAAACTATAGAACAGGAAATAATGACCTATCTTAATAATATACGAGTGTTATAACAACAACAACAACAACAAAAAAGTAAAAAAAAATGAGAAATAGTAAGTACTCTACAATATATAAAAATAGGCCTTCAAGTATAAAAAAGATAATTTCAATTGCTAATTTAATTGCATATTTTGTTCTACAAAATTAAAAGCAAAAATTTTTTTTTTTTAAAGGGTCCGCCATCTAACGTTTTTTTTTTCAACTAGTGCTTATTTCGTGAATGGTAACACTAAGCTTATATCTGATTCGACAGATAATTAGTTTTATCCTTCTGCTGAACGAATATGGTTGTGTATACGCTTGAACAACGCTGGGAATCTGAGCCTGCGATGACTTACAGAAAATGCTGATTTTGCCAAAAAAAAATCATCTTTTCAGATGAAGCTCATTTTGATCTTGGCGGGTATGTAAACAAGCAAAATTGTCGCATTTGGGGCACAGAAAACCC
Source organism: Wohlfahrtia magnifica (assembly GCA_023159175.1). Taxonomy (NCBI): domain Eukaryota; kingdom Metazoa; phylum Arthropoda; class Insecta; order Diptera; family Sarcophagidae; genus Wohlfahrtia; species Wohlfahrtia magnifica. Next base: position 6,505,258 of record JAKWBJ010000539.1, read on the forward strand.
GCACGCATACATTGAAAAGCCGATACACCCAAGACGAGTCACTGTTTGTTGCGAATTTTAGTTCAAAGGCATAATTGGGCCATTTGTCTTCGAAAATGAGCAAGGAGTGGCCGTTACAGTCAATGGATATCGTTACCGGGCCATGTTGAACGAATTGAAGAGGAGGATATTAGCAACATTTGGTTTCAACAGAACGGCGCTACGTGCCACATAGCGAAACTACACTCGATGTTTTACGCCCTGTTTTTGAAGATCGCATCATCAGCCGCAGAGCTGAAGTCGTTTGGCCACCTCGGAGCTGCGATTTGACACCGTTGGACTATTATTTGTGGGGTGCCGTTAAAGATAAGTGTTACGCCAACAAGCCAGAGACAATTGACGCTTTAAAGGATAATATTCGTGAAGCCATTGATGAAATACAGCTGCACACAATCGATAATGTGCTTAAAAATTGGACCGATCGTGTAGGCTACTCCATGGCCAGACGAGGCAGCCATTTAAATGAAATTATTTTCCATTATTAACCGGAAGGATTGTACTTTCAAATAAAAAAAGAAATTTGAGAAAATATTCAGTAGTGTTTTTTTTTTTATAGCATTTTCAAAAAAAAAGTTTATTTGGCGGAGCCTTTATAAGTACTTTGTTGAAACACTTTACAATTAATGATGATATTTTTCTGTTTTTGTTTCTTTACAGGTAAGTTTATTCTATGCTGAATGAGATACAAATAAAACATTACTTTACTAAAACTAAAGGTAAAAAAAAAATTTTTTTTAAGACAAATTTTTTCGGAATTTAGACGTTCTAACTATTTATGGTTTGTTATTACATACTTTTAATCCTCAAGAACTACACTGTATCAATAATCACTTCTATAAATTTGCATTCATTTCATTATTATTGCAATACCATATTACCCTGAAATTTTTCTGTTCTTCATAAAACTGCTCTTCAGATTAAAATAAACTGTCACAGCATTTCGTAAAAACAATCTGAAAGAAATTTTTTGAATTATCGGTTGGGCCATTGAAATTGTTCCGGTTAGAAAACAAATATTATTTCATTCGTATGGCTGCCGCGGCTGATTCCCAATTTTCGAGAACATTTTCAAGTGTATGAATGTTGGCCTTCAAATGCTCAATTGTCTCTATTTTGTCGGTATAACACTTGACTTTAACTGCACCATACAGCAAATAGTCACTCGTAATGGGTGCATTGGCTTCTGTAAGATCACGTTTGAGTTTTCTAAGCCCTAAATACGGCAATTTTGCTTATAAACGTATCCACCAAGATGGAAAAAAATTATCTTTGGATTAATCGTAACTTTGTAAGGCATCATACCGAGATCCTTTCGCAAAATTCGATGTAAGCTGGCGCGTGAAATGTTAATTCTTGAGAACGATGACGAGTTGCCGTTGATGGATTCTCACGCATATTTTCAGCCACAGCTTCGACATTTTCGTGTGTAACCACTGTACGACCACGCTTACATCTTGGCGCATCAACAATGAAATCAGTCATTCGTGTCCTGCATACCAAGGGCTGGCATACCCAATGTAGCATACTCACCTTAAACCTGTGACTTACATACTGGTCTGTCTTTATAAAAGAAAAGGTTAAGACTATATTTGACGTCTCTCGCTGATGTATTTATTTTGTTATACGATAACAAATATTTTTTTGGGAGATGCCACATTCTTCATGTGAAGCTTATTATGTGCAAAGTTTGAAGTTCTATCTTTTATAGTTCTCAAGATATATTGTAATAACTACGTATTTCATAGGAACTGACTATGAACCAAATATTTTTCTTTTACCCCTTATTAGCCCCTCAAAGGGCAGCTTATGGATAATGAATGTTGGCAAATAAAAGACTTTGCTTTAAGATGAAAACATGCGTGCCATTTCAGAAGAAAAGTTATTAATTTGAAACGTTTTTACGTCACCGAAATTCGTTTTAAAAAAATGCACTCTATTGTGCTTTCGTTGTGCTTTGCTCCAAATTTCCAGGAAATCAGTTAAGCCATTAACGCGTGATTGACGGACGATCAAATAACTTTACAAATAGATTTATATACCTATTGAATATATTCCTCATAAGAAAAGTTTAAAGGTGTGCATTAAAATTAATTGTTTGTATTGACTACTAAATCATATAGACCAAGTACAAAAACAGCCGTTCTAGCCACACTCACTTATTCAATTTTGCCATACTTTGACTGATGATGTGCATTGACTACGAAGTTATTTAGACAAAATTTGGCACCATCTACTATTGCCGTTCCAACGATATACAAAAATCAGTATTTAGTTTGTATGGAAGGTGCCTCTCCCACTTATCCAACTCCGCCCACTTTTAGACTGATGATTCGTATTGACCACACAGTTGCTTGAATCAAATTTATAAATTCTTACTATTACCACTTCAAACATATAGACATGAAAATAATAATTGTATATGGGCGTGGTACCGCCCAGTTAAACCAAAACTATTAGTGGAAGTACACTTTTCCAACGCATGTATTGGCTTGTAAATCGGTTTAGTGGTTCTCGAGTTATAAAATGACAACGTCTCTCGGCTTCAATTCATATGGACCCAATTTCCTTGGTTTTTAATGAATACCCATGCTTTTAAACGTAGAGAAATGGCTTGCTATGTGACTTCCACTGATACTGCAAGTTCTTCTTGCGTTTGACAACAATCTTCGTCGTGTAATGCTTCCAATTCTTCCAATTACTCATCTAGCAGTTCATTTCTGTTAGTAGTCCTGTCAGATATATTGCCTCCTTAGCTGCCGATAACAAAGCTACGAACTCAGCCTCAGTACTATTAAGTGAAATGTTTGGTTGTTTTTTTTGCACTCCCAACACCCTGCATGGGCCATTTAAAAGTTCAAATTTAAAAATGCAATAAAACAAAAACGGTTTGAAATTTTGCCAAATTTATTTTGTTGTTGTGAAATACAATTGTTCGGGCTAGAAATTAAATAGTATTTCATTCATATGATTGCCGCAGCTCGCCTCATAGTACCTCATTCGATCGGACAAATTTTCGAGAACTTTTTGAGGTGTATGGGGTAGCATCTCGGCAATGATATCACGAATGTTGGCTTTCAAATGCTCAATTGTCTCTGGTTTGTCGGCAGCGGGCACAAAAAGATCGGTTACCATATTGGTTGCGCTGTCCTAATTTTCAAAGAAATATGGGCCGATGATGCCGCTCTTCCACAAGCCGCACCAACCAGTCACTCATAATGTATGCATTGGCATAAGCCAAGTTTCGGTTTCTAAGTTCCAAATACGTCAATTTTTCTTAATAACGTATCCGCCAAGATAAATATGAGCTTTCAAAATAAATTTCCAATAAATCCCAAAGTTCCTCAAGTGTAAATCGATTCATTTCGTTCAGTGTAGATGCTATAATGGTTTCCGTGGCGGAACAGAATGACTTACATATTGCCAGATCCGAAATAACCGGTGGCTCAAATTTAAATCGATACTTAGTCCACTTATTATATTGTATGTGGATTAATCATTAACAAAATTCTATTGCAGTAAAAATTATCTTATATTTACCGGGTTTTAGTCGACTTTTAGCTTTATTTCTGTGCCATGATTACAAACGATTCTTTTTTAATTACTGCACACAAGTGCTATTTTATTTTTTGCACCAGATTAAAAGCCACAAAAGAATTTTTGTTCTGCATTCTCTGAAATACACTTTCACACAACTTTGTCCTTCAAAATATGACAAAAAACAAATCAACAACCTATAGGTATAGAAATGAACAGGCTGAAACTAAATATTGATGATATAGATGAGATGGCTGGACACAAAACCAAAAAAAAGTGATAAAAAAACTATATTAGTAAACGGAAGTCCTTATTAATTTGCTATTATTGGCCAGACACAGGAAGTTAACTTAATTTTATAACATCTATCCATACAATGATAAACGATAGCCAGCCAGCAAGTCAGCTAAACGTTAGAAGCAGACAAAACATTTGAACGGCAGACAATTAACAGACAGGACAGAATAAAAAACGAACAGAAGTTTCACAAATTAAAAAAAGAAATTAGAAAATCTAAATGAAATATAGTCAAAAAAGTTTTTTTTTTTTTTTAATATGTATGTTTTAAAAGGGGTTAACAAATAAATAAATTAGAAAGTTTACAAAAAAGAAATGAAAAACAATTTGAAAAAATTAAATTTTTTAAAAGGGTTTTAATGGGAATTCTCTGTGATAGCTAGATTCGTTGTTGCAAACATTTCATCACAATTCTGTTGGTGGCAAGGTGGCCACAGTCAAAGGATTGCACAATTTTTTGTTACAACTAAACGAAGGTTTAATGCCGTTTTAGCAATTTTACCGCATGGTTTAATATATGCAATAGAGAATGCATTGGCTAAAGTAACTGAATGAATGAGATATTATGGAATTTACTTATTAACTCAAAGAATTTAACTGAAAACAACGTAGAGAATTTATTTTTATTCTAATTGATATATTTTAATCGTTATAGATAAACTTATATAGTTTTTGGCTACGATAAGCTATTAAGCTATTGTTACGAAAATAAAAATGCCTAAAAAGAAAATACACCACATCAGCGACTGTATTGTGGGATTTTTGGCTATTGATTTGTGTAGAAGTTGATAATGTGTTACCCTGGTATTGGCGTAGTGATTTTTGTATTTGACGGCATTTCCAATTCGACCATCTTTGGAAGACACAATCTCACATGCTTCAAGTTAACGGATATAAAATGAGAATATAAGAGCATTTGAGATATGTACGAAACTTTCCAAACTGTAGGCAATTAGATATAAATGGAGGCTGCTTTACCTACGTCAACGTTAGTTATCAATTGACTGTCATAAAGTAAAGCCGTTTTTAGGCGTAAATAAAAGTGTTGTATGAACGAGTAAGCTTAAAACGTAACGCTATGATAGATTCCCTTTTTGTTCGAAGGACTAATTTTAAGCATTTAACTAAGAAGTACTCATTACCTTAACCCAGCACGTAACTAAAAATTAAGGGATATTTTGACATTAATAACGTGTTAAGCATGTTAAATCTCCTGACATTGTTTGTTTTGAGAAGGCATTCATTAAATTCATTGAAACTTGCATCATGGGCCGTTCTATTATATTATTGGTTCAATGGTTTTTATTAACGCTAAACAGTTTTCACGTTCAATACAAATTTAGAATAAAAATATGATTTAACATTAATTAAAAAAATATTTATTGGGTATACAAGTTAATAACTATCACATAAGGCTTGTTTTAGTAATAACAAATATGGTAGTTTGGAGGATAAACATCTGTCATTATAGTTCAGTATAGACGCCAAAGTGTAAACAGACATTTCTTTCAATCGCTTTAATAATGTCGAATTTTGTGCTTAAAAAAGATGTTTTGCGGGAAAGTCTGATAACTTTCTTTCATTTGAAGAAAACTGAAAGTTATAAGTTGTTGGTAGAAGCTTACGGTCAGGTCAACGACGGTTTCCGCTATTCAAAAATAGTGATGAGGAATTGGAAGCATTACTCGACGAATATTGTTGTCAAACGTAAGAAGAAGTTTATGTTTAAAAGCATTGGGATTTATTCAAACGCAAGGATATTAGGCCCCATATGAAATGAAGTCGAGAGACGTTGAAAGGAGATTTTGCATATCGGAAATGATGCTTGAACGCTGCAGAAATAAGTCATTTTTACATCGTATTGTTACTGGTATTGAAAAAAAGATATTTTACGATAACCTCAAGCGCAAAAAGTCATATTTTAAGCCCAGCTTACCAGCCAAACCATCGCCGAAACCGAATATCCATGACGCCTAGATAATGCTTTGTATTTGTTGTGATCAGAGGGGTGTTTTGTATTATGAGCTGTTAAAATCGGGTCAGGCGATCACAGAGGACCTGTAGCGAACACAATTGTTTCGTTTGAAGAGAGCAGTCAAAGAAAACCTACCAGAATATTCGACCAGACACGAGACCATAATCTTCTATCATGACTACGCTCGGCCACATCTTGCAAGACCGGTTATAAACTATTTGGGAAACTGTGGATAGGAAGTTTTGGTTCACCTGTCTCATAGCCCACACCTTGCACCTTCTGATTACCATTTGTTCAGATCGATGCAGAAAGCCCTTACTGGCTTGATTGGCTTGATTCATTCTTTACCTCATCCACATGCTACCAGAAAGATTGGAAGAAGTAATGGCTAACGATGAACAATATTTTGAATAATGTATTGATTCATTTTGGTTTTATAATGAATGCATTTTTCAAGTACATTATTAACTTGTACACACAATACTTCGTTTATTTATATCGGGAGATTTTCTTAGAGGTTCATAATTTTGTGTCGGCAATACTGATTTATTTGACAGCCGATATAACAGCTGATAGTTTCTTTTTGCCTAGTTTGGTTTGATATTTCACTGTGGACTTTTAGATATAAGGTTCAACTATAACATACGTCGGCTAGCTTAAGCGACTGCTGAAAAACACACAATCAAATGTGTATTACTATAATGTACATAACAAACTTTTCGTCGAGTATCGTTCAGTTTTATTTGCTTACGTTTTGAGCGAACCCAATCTCACTTCACGTACGTAAACAGCTGTATGTGTGTTATATGCAAATCAATAACAAAAGAAACACTTTTTACAATGGATGCTCTTCCTTTTATTAATTAATTATTGTATAAAATTTTTATTTAAACTGTATTATTTTTCCGATAATATTTACATTTTTTTACAAAATATGAAAAATTTTATGTTTTAAAAAAGAAAAACAAATTCATCCAGATACGAATAATTCTAATTACCCATTAAATTCAACTCTCAGATAGCAATTGTCATGTTCTCACTGACATAACTATTCAAAAAGTGCATTATAGCCACCAAAAAGTTGATTAAGTATTTAAAAGATTTTCCGTTGAGTTTTTGACAGTAGCTTAAGTAAGCAAAAGTATGTTATAATTGGGTCTTTACATAGGCTGAAGTACAAGTTGATATTGAATTTCCATTCAAAATTTTGTTCTTCGATGAAGTTTAAATGGCAACGTAAATAAGTAGAATTATCGCATTTAGAGGGAGGATAATCAACAAGCACAGAGAATTACTGTTTCGTACGCTTTATGAGCTGGCGGAATCATATGCCTTCAAAAAAGATGATGATCAGAAAGTTGCTGCCAATCGTATATGGTATAGGGACACAGGGTAGGGTTTTATAACTGCTTCCGAATCATGTACAATTCGACAATATTTTTGGTTTGCTTGTACAATTACGTTGTTTTAGTATTTATAACGTAATTTTGCACTCTTGGTGAGATCAAAGCGTCATTGTGTACTATGAGCTGCTAAAACTTAGTGATCTCAGGAGACGGAAATTACTTTGTTTGAATCGTGCATTAGGTGAAAAACGACTGGAATACAAAAACAGACATGGTTAAGCTATTGTTTCGTATGTTAACATCACAAATGTTGCCAGGCAATTGTTAGAAAATACCATATGACATAATTTATCGCATTCGCTGTACCACATTGATCAAAAAGTTCCCGGAATTTATGCCGAAAATAAAAATACAAGTTTATTCATCCAAATATATATTGTTCCCTTCAAAGTTATTTCCATCGACTGCAACACATTTATGTCAAAGCTTGATCCAATCCTCTAAGCATTTTTTATATTCAGTTTTTGGTATGTCCAACAGTGCTGCCTACGATTTTTCCATTATTTCCCGTCGGCTGCTGAAACGCGTTGCCTGTAAGTGTTGAATAGAAAGAAGTTACAGGGAGGCAAATCAGGTGAACTCGGTGGCTGTTGGGTGGTATTTGTTGCAATTTTCGTTAAAAAATTTTGAATAATGATGGCACTGTGCGACGGTGCGTTATTATGGTACAAAATCCACGAGTTTTCTGCACACAATTCTGGTCTCTTTCGGCGAATTGTTTCACGCAAACGGCTCATAACACCCAAATAATACTCTTTGTTTACTGTCTGGCCTTCTGTCAAAAATTCGTGCATCATGCATTGTAATCTATAAAAACCATGAGTATTGCCTTCTTTTTTGACTGAAAGCGACGTAGTTTTTTTGGTGAACGCCATTCACTTTACTGATGTCTGGATTGCGTGTCGTACTCATAAACCCACGTCTCGTCTCCAGTAATGATTCTTTTCATAAATGTGGGATCGGATTCAGCCTCGCAAATCATGACCTCTATGGTTTGCATGAAATTGAGGTCTTTTGGCACCAACTTTACTGCTACACGACAGAAACCCAAATCACTAACCAAAATGTCTTAGACGGATCCATAGGCAAATCCTCCGCTATCTTTCTGATGGTTAATTTGTGGTTATTGACCAACATTTCTTTCACTTTATCAATTTTTTCGTCGGCTTCCGATTTCGATGGTTTGCCACTGCTTTCATCAACTCTTCCAACATTGAAAACGTTCGCGCATCATTAAATCCGTTTTTTACACAAACTTTAACACAAGTTCAAATTTAAATACAAATTTAAATACATTTCTAAAATTGTAAAATATTGGCAACATACATAGAGATAGATGTACTCTTGGCTACGCAGCTTTTGCACATGTCAGACTATAACGCTAAGATTTAGTGGGAATATCAACAACATATGTACGAACTTAACAAAAAAAAAAAAAAAAAACTCAAAGCGGAAAAAACTTAAATGGAACCGCGACACGGGGGTTATTTCGGGAACTATTTGATCAAGGTTGTATTCTCCAAACAGTGCACCTTGTGACTATTGGCTATTTCGACAAATACAACATCTCTTGGCATGGATTGCCTCAAAAGACGAGATATTTTTCAAAGTCCTGATTAGGAATTTGGCTCAGAGTTGTGGAAAAGATGATAAAAGCAATGATGTGATTAATTCCTATTTTCATGATTTGTTAATTAATTATCTTTTTTTAACTAAAGAAATGGGCCGAATTAATTTTTAATCGAATACATAAATTTATTTATTTTTTTTATTTTGTTGTAAGTAAGCTACGAAAACCTTTAAAATAAAAACCCATTATGCCACGCCTGCTACTATTGATTTAGTCAAAGAAACTTTTGATGAAAGTGTAGTTTCACGTAATGGTCCAATTAATTGGCCACCAAGATCGTGAAATTAACTCCATTGGCTTATTTTCTACGTCGATAACCTAGAGACAATTAAACACCTGAAAATAATATTCGAAGAGTTATTGGCAAAAACGACTATATATGCTGCGAAAAGTTTGCGAAAATTTGAGTTCCAAATTGCGCCTTGTACGCCCCAACCGTGGAGGCCATATGTCCGAAATTATATTTTAATATTAATGCCATAAAAGTTTCTATCCAACAAAGCCCGTTCCATTCATATTAAAAATATATTTCTTTATTTTATTAATAATTAAACATGTGTAGCTGTAAAAAAACACCCGATAATAATGAAAAAAATACGTACAATTAATACTAAAACAATAAAATTTCTTGTAATCAAATTATCGAAAAATAAATGTATTTTTATTTAAGTTTTCATACATAAAATTATCCTTTTTTGCTATTTTCTGTGTCCTTGTCAAAACCACATACGGTATTTACTTGTCTATCTGTTTTTCTTATTTTTTTTCAATTTTATTTTAAAACATGTTCTGGTTGGTTAAATTTATGGGAACAACTGGAGAAAGATATTTTGCAAGAAAAAAAGTTGAAACATTTGAACTAAAACTATGCTTTTTTCATGAAAAAAAACTTGTGTGTATGTGTGTGTGTACATCTGTCTGAATATTTATTGTAATTCAGTTTTAATTATGGCAACAATTACAACGTAAAAAACAAGACTTTTAGCGCCAATTTGTTGTTTTAAATGTTTTCTACAAACAATTGCTGCAAAAAAACAAAAACAACAACAACAACTAAATCACAAGCACAATCACAATTTGTTAGAGAGATATTTGAACAGATAGACGTACCACACCAAGCCATATACGATGATAGTACAGTGTACTAAGTACCCACACAAAAAGTGAAGGTGGCAGTTAGCAATCGTTAGAAATACACTGGAAAATATTTTAGGGAAAAACAAAATATATATAAAACACGCATTTAATGTCATTGGATTCTGTAACAAATTTGAAAGAATTTTTGTTAAATTTACATACTGTGAGCGTCAAATAAGAGTAAACACCTCATTTTATACGGAAAATATTTATAAAAACAGAGATAAATATAAATAAAAAGCAATACCATATTGGTACGTTTTATTCTTTTTAAAAAGTTTGAGTTCGTTTAAATTGCCTAAAAAAAAAGAATTCCGCTTTATTTTGTTGTTTTACAGTATCTATTTTACTACACAATAACTTTAATACTGCTTGTTTTAATACAAAACTTAATATTCGTTTAGACAACACTTTTATTTCCGCTTTAATACGTCTTTATCTTACGACAGCCAAACAGTAACTAACTGACGTGTACACAGCGTTGCCAAATGTGCAGATTTACCTGTATTTTAAAGGCTTACCTATTAAGTTAATATCCCACAACTATTGACCGAAGCTAAGAGGAAGCTTACTGCCCTGAAAATTGAATTATCAAACTACATCCGTTTGTTTATATTCCCGTATTTTGTATATTACAATTTTCTAAATTTAGTTCGATCAACTAACATATTGATAAAAAATATATTGGAATTGAATTACGAAAACTAAACTTACGCCTTAAAGCCTGATCACAGTGCTATTAATTCTTAAGATTATTTTTCTCAGTGTATATTGCACAAATAGTAGTACTAGGACTTAATTAATACAACAAACAACCAACCCACAATAAACAACAAGTGGTGTCATTATTGTTGTTATTGTTTGATATTTTGCTGTTATTTTTTTATATTGCTAATACAACAAAACTACTAATATTTTGTGGCTTATTATTACTGTTGCTGTTGCTGTTGTTGTTGTTGTTCAAGTACTTTTAAAGAGAGTGATAGTTGCAGACCAACAATCTTTAGTTAAAACAAAAAACACAAACAACGAAAACCTTTGAAGTAAATGATAATACAGTGAAACTTCGATATACCCAAGGGATCGAAAAATCTCTCGTTATAGCTATTGATTCGTTATACCTACACATCAGTGAAATCTTTTTATAGCGAAATTTGAAGCAATAAAAAAAACGTTATAATTAAAGTTTTCTTCTACAAACTTCTTATTGTACCTGAAAACACTAAAAAAACTTCTCTATTCAAGAAGTAGATACAAAATGAAACACTTTTATGTTTCTTTTTTTTATTTTATTATATTTTAATATAAAATATTTTGCAATTTTTGTTTATTTACTTCAGTTACGCAGACATTCATCAATATTTAACGGTACTTTCCCTTTCTGCATAAAATATAATTTTTCTATATTCTGCCTTCGTAATACAGAGGCTTTGGATTGAATACTCGCTGTATAGAAATTTCAGCAACCGTCTCTAAAATTGCAAAAAATCACCATAAAGGCAATGATAAGAAACATGAAGACAAATGTACTCTTGGCTACGTAGCTTTTCTAAATGTCCAGCTGTGACGCTAAGATTTAGCGGGAATATCAACAGCAGATGTACCAACTTAAGAAAAAAAAGCTCAAATCGGAGCGATGTGACCGCCACACGGGGTTATTCAAGGTAGTAATTTAAATTTTTAAATGGGGAATTAATTGTTCTTTTGAATAACAAAAAAAAAGTATTCTGTGAAAATTTTAAATCCTTATCTTAATTTGAGCACGCGCCGTATTGTGGTTAAACTTTATACCTATAGGTGTAATGCGCAGCTGACGTTGCATTAGACTGGTTCTTATATGGCCCAATTTTTTTTTTTTAATTTTTCGACGGGAAACCTCTTAAATCGTTCTTTATAATATCATTGTTAAATTTTGGAAACAAGATCGTTCGCTTGTTAATGTGAAAATATTATATACAGCTCTTCGGAGTTCCTAATAATCCTTCAGGATCAGGCAAATAAATTTCTAGTGTGGTTTTTGCTACTTGGGAAAAATGGGATTTGCTGCAAATATTCGTGCACACATTTTCTAACACCGACAGGTTAAATGGAGTGGGAACACTGCTAGAGATGAAATTGCAGTGGAATATAACGTCCCTTGCAGGTCGCCACAACATTTTTGTATGAGTTTCACAAGCTGCTATTTCTTCCGTAAAGTTATATTCTTCCAGCTGTTTTCCAAAAATTAACTATGACACCCTCTTAAACTGTGACTTCTTGCTAAAAGCTGTGAGTAAACTGTTTTATTCTGTTTCAGAATATTAAAAAATAATCAGGAACCCCGTCAAGACTACAGAGAAATTTTACAACACGTAGTAATACTTGTAGAAGGAACTCTTTCGAAAACCTTAGGTTTATCGTTGGGCCAGAAAGATGGCCAAAGCAATTTATTTCATTAATATTTTTCTGCTAAGGAATGAACTGAAAAAGAGCAATTTTACTAAAAAGAAAGAATTGAGGTTCCCCATTGAAAATTAAAAAAAGAAATGTGCCGTATAAGGACCAGTCTAACGCAACTTACGTTTATTGCACCTAAATTCATCCTCAATCACCGAATACTTTTTTTTTACTAAAAAGAAAATTCTAAGAGGTTCCGCATTAAAAACTTTTTATTTTGGAAAATGAGGACCAGTCTAATAATGCAGATCTTAATGTGCAGCCACATTTTGATTTCGTTATTTTAAAACTAAAACTTTCCCGTTTTACTTCATTCTGATTTTGTTGATTACTTCGTTATATGCAGGGTCCGCCAAATAATTTTTTTTTTTTTTTTGAAAATGTCATAAAAAAAACTACTGAATATTTTCTCAAATTTCTTTTTTTATTTGAAAATACAATCCTTCAGGTTAATAATGGAAAATAATTTCATTCAAATGGCTGCCTCGGCTGATCATGCAGTAGCCTACACGATCGGTCTATTTTTTAAGCATATTATCGATTGTGTGCAGCTGTATTTCACCAATGGCTTTACGAATATTGTCCTTTAAAGCGTCAATTGTCTCTGGCTTGTTGGCGTAATACTTGTCTTTGACGGCACCCTACAAATAATAGTCCAACGGTGTCAAATCGCAGCTCCGAGGTGGCCAAACGACATCAGCTCTGTAGCTGATAATGCGATCTTCAAAAACTGGGCGCAAAACATCAAGTGTAGCTTCGGCTGTGTGGCACGTAGCGGCGTCCTGTTGAAACGAAATGTTGCTAATATCCTCCTCTTCAATTTTTGTGAACAAAAATTCGTTTAACATACCCCGATAACGATCGCCATTGACTGACCCGGCCACTCCTTGCTTATTTTCGAAGACAAATGTCCCAATTATGCCTCTGGACCAAAATCGCACCTAACAGTCATCCGTCCTGGATGTATCGGCTTTTCAATGTATGGGTGCGGGTTTTCTGTGCCCCAAATGCGACAATTTTGCTTGTTTACATACCCGCCAATATTAAAATGAGCTTCATTTGAAAAGATGATTTTTTTTGGCAAAATCGGCATCTTCTGTAAGTCGATCGCAGGCCCAGATTCCTAGCATTGTTCAAGCGTATACACAACCATATTCGTTTAGCGGAAGGATAAAACTAATTATCTGCCAAATTAGACATGTGCTAAATGTTACCATTCACGAAATAAGCACTAGTTAAAAAAAACGTTAGATGGCGGACCCTTTAGAAGTCTTATAACTTAGACTTTCTTCATTAGAGCTGTAGGCCATTTTATATGAAAAACTTTGTAATAAAGAGGTTTTTAGCAAGGAACTCAGAAAAAATTCGTTGTATTGAGATTTTCATTATAACGAAGTTTCACTGTATATCTTGTACTTAAATATCGTACCTATATTGTTGTTCCTATTTTTGCTATTCATTGTCATAGTTATTCTTAAAAGTTTCAGTTTCTTTTATTTGTTCTTTTTGTTGTTGTTACATTTAGAAGAGAAATGAAAAGTGTAAACGTTTATGTTACACAAGCAGAATACTATGAAAGACAGGCAAGAAAAATAAACTTGCTTTGCATGTAAATGTAAGTTTGTAATAGTGTGAATGTATGTATGTACACATATATACGTAAGTATTTATAATATGAGTGTGAGTACAACATGTAAGTGCCTCATGTTCTTTCAGCAAATGTTTGTTGTATATTTTACATCTTTAGGCCACATAAAATACACTTTAAAGTTCAGTTTTATCATCTGCATTTAAATATTTGAACTTTATTTTGCTGTCGACAAAACTTGAGCTATAGGAAGGGATTTTGCGGAAAGAGTTAGGGGGGCCTTTAAAAAAGACATATAAATGGTCTCTGGTTTTTGTTTAAGAGGCCAGTATCCTTCTTTTCTAACACATAGGCCGAAAAGTCCCTGGCCTAAGAAAGAAAACACTTTTGTTGTCCAAAATTCGATTTCTTAACCATCAAGAGTAATGTAAACATTCCAGCGCCGCTCTAATATTTCAACACCACTTTTGTAGAACGATTTATGTTTTAATTCAAAATAGGCTTCAGTTTCAGTGATAATCTCTTCATTCGTGCGAAATTTCTTAGCGGCGGTCAATTTTTTTAGGACTGCGAACAGCCAGTAGTGGCTGGAAGTTAAATCTGGCGAATACACTGGATTTGAGAGCAATTCGAAGTTCAATTCATGTAATTTTTTACATTTTCGCATGCAATACAAAGCCAACACGTTCTGTAGATATCTTTACGATGTTAGCTAACTAACGCAACTTCACTTGTCGATAATTCAAAACCTTTTTGTGGATTTTTTTGTGGATTTACACAACCGCCTCATTTGAACGTCCACTTCGTTGTGCATCATTGGTGTCTCTACGACCACGTTTGAAGTCAACAAACCAACGTTTTATTGTTGTTTCTGATGGAGCGGAGTCCCCATAACACTTTTCAAACCATTATTTTGCTTGAACAATATTTTTTCGCCTTAAGAAGCAGTGTAGAATTAAAACACGAAATTATTTCTGATCCATTGTTCGGAAAATAACAAAAGTAGAGTCACTCTTAGCACAATAACTCACCAACTACGAGTAAGTAATAGAATATCATGAACAGCTGTCTTTTGACGATTAGCGCTAACTGGAAAAGAGGTGAATGCAATAGGACTTGCGCCATGTATGTGTTTAGCCCGGGATTTTTCAGCCCATATCTTATATATATTATTTTAATAACTTTTTCGAAAGTTCGTAAAGTCGAATGATGATTACAATCAGTAAATTTTCGACTTTTGCCCTGCTGGTAGTTTAAGAAAAAAATTTTTTTATAAAAATTTGTTTTTTAAATTTCTTTTTTTTACCGCGATTCCTCCAGTTTATTATCATTTGAGTTTGTTTTATGTAAAGCACATACATATATAATGAGTGCAACATGTTGTAAATATACAAACAATTTGTTATTGGCATACGCTATAAGATTAATAACCCAGCAAACATTAGCAGCTCAAAAAGATAAATAATCGGTTTATCCACATGGTTTGTGCTTTGAATAACATATACGACATATGAGAAGGTAAATATCTATCACTTATTTTCACTTAGTCACTGAACGAAATATGTAGTGGTTTTTTGATTTATAAATATCGATTTGTGTATTAAAAATGCATCAAAAGTTGTAATTTATTTCAAAATTTTAAAAGATAATGAATAGTAGGCATTTCTTAATATAGCTCGTTGTCAAATTCTAACCTAACTTGCAAAATTATTGGGAACCGCTCAAGCAGTTATTACAAAATATTTGCAAGCAGCAGAATTCATTTAAAAGTAAGGAAATTAAGTACCTTACGAGTTGAACCTGGAAGATCATTACTTGCGATAAGTAATTGATATACATATGCATTACGACAACCCGTAGCGTTAAAAATCGTATGTGTACAGCGTTGCCAAATGCGCATAAAGTATTAATCTTTATTTTGGTAATTTTTTAAGCATTAGGCGGTTTTGAAGTTTTATGTTTAAATTTTATTTTTTTTTTTAATTCTGAAGATTTTGCGGATTTTAGCATTTTAGTTTTGTAATTTCAATTTTGTTATTTCAATTACAGTTAATATAACTGCGATGAGTTTTACCCATAATGTAATTATCTGTTTTTTGAGAACTGATCACAAAGAAAAAGACAATTTACGAACTGTTTGACACTCACATTTAGGTCTAAGTAAACTGAGTTTTTCTGCACAGTCGTTTTCGAAATATCAATGTTTTTGTCAAAAGGATAGTAGGATCACATTACATACTACGTAAGTACCATATGGACGTAAGAGTATATCTGATTCACAAGAAAACATATTTTATTGCGGAGTTTTGACTTTTCTATTATCAATAAACAACGCTAATATATGTTATTCAACCCCCTTTAATTTCAAAATAACGGTATAAATCGAAAACACTAGCTAACCTAAAAAAGCAGTGAGTACCATTAGATTCAGCGTACTCGAATACGGTTTACACTTAGGGTGCCATACTTGTCGCAAAAAAGTTCCAAATTTGAGCAGTGTCATTGTATTATATTGTTAAAGTCTATCACATTTTCTTATGTTTGAACAAAAAATATGCTATGGAATAAATTATCTGCTATATTTTGTAAACCGAAATCGGAAGAAATTGAAATCGAATAAAACTTCAAATTGGTTTGATAACTTCTTTTATTATCAAAAGTTTACACGATTTCTTATAAGTATGTTCAGTTTTTTTAAATTGAAAATCAGTTTTTGCTTCTAAATTTTCAGTTTTTCTAAAAAAAAAAAATTATGGCAACACATAATGTGTAGCCTGGCCCGCAAGCCGAATCAACGCCAAAACAGAATATCCAGGTTGCCAAAGTAGTAATCTGTATTTAGTGAGACTAAAGAGATCACATCTACTATGAGCTATTAAATTCGTACCAGAGAATCACAGGGGATCTGTACTGAACACAATTCATTTGTGCGAAGCTAGCAGTGGCTGAAAAACGCTCGGAATATGTGGTCAGATATGAAGGCGTAATATTCCATCATGACAAATCTTGCCCTACACGTTACAAGTCCAGTTTAAAACTGTTCAGAAAATAGTTGGGTAGTTGGGTAGTTTTGCCCCATCTGCTTTATAGACTAGACCTGACGTTTACTAATTCTTTCGATCGGTGCATAGTGTTCTTACTAGAATACGCTTGACTTGAGAAAACGGTATTAAAAATCAAGAGTAGAGTTCTTTTCGCGCAGAATCCATATGTTGCTGGAAATATGGGAGAAGATTGTAGCTAACAATGGCTAATACTTTAAATAAATTTGGTATATTTGATACCAATGTTTTACAATAAGCGTCCATGAATAGCCAAAAATCCTACATTTTTAAGTAGAATTCATAAAATATTATTTGTCTCGATCTTGAGACATTATTTACGCTCTTTAGGGTGAACCACCCTAGAGGGAAGGAGTTACACTTAAATTAGAGATTTGGCCAATTGTGATACCACCATTTTGACTCCAAAATAAATCTCGAAATTGCGGTAAACCTCATTTTGGAAAATTCAGTCAAAGATGACAACAAATAGGAGGCCAAAAACTTTCGTCGCTTAATAGCAATAGCTGAATACTGGCACATAAGGTGAAAAATTCAGAACCACAACTCCTGCAAAAATCATGCGAGTGAACGCCGAGTCAATCGGCATGCTTCCCAATCAGGCAGTGAACCGTGAGAACAGCAATTGTGCTACGGATGGTCATGCGGCTGGGGGAGAGAAGACATTTAGTCCTCTTATCATCGAGAGCGGTCCAGCAGAGCATGGTTATACCGCACATGCCCTCATGCCGCCAACGAGATTGAGCATCGCCATACACTGACCGGAGAATATCCAGCTTAACTGAGTCAATCGAGATGCCAATAATAGGCGCTCGTTTGAAAATATCGAGCTCAGTAGCCGCCCTAGCCAATTCGCCGGCAATGCAATTCCCGGAACACATATGAGAGTTAACTTCGAATGAGCGGCGATTACCGTGAAATATCTGTTGCATTCATGGACGAAGACAGACGTTGTAGTGATGCTCGTAAGAGACCTGATCGCAGCCCGACTGTCCGAATAAATCAGAATTTTCTCAGGGAAAATCAATGGAGGCAGTAATAAAACTTTCGGTCAATAGTTGCCACAAAAAGCTTACTATGCATCAGCCTTGACAAAAACCCATTTTTTTTTTAAATGATGTTTTTTGGTTTTTCTGGGCTTAATAACTGCTTCCTAATACAATATTTTTTATTTCTTAATACAATTGCGTTGGTTTAGTATTTAAACTGCCATTTTGCACTGATTTTTTTCAACCGTGCATTACATAAAAAATCAAGCGGAATACAAAGACAGTCATGATTAAGTCATTCTTATGCTAGACAACACCCGGCCTCACGTTGCAAAAACCCAGGTGGGTTTCATTGGGTTATTCAGTGAGTTGCCAACCCTACTATGAAAGCCCGCTCCACATCGATAAATGCCGCCAATGAGTACAGTTTGCTCGCTAAAGCCTTCTCACCACAGCCCACTAGGGAACTTAGTGCAGTCTCGGTGGACTGACCCTTCGTCAGATTTAGGGATAAAAACTACCCTGGCCTCTCCACATCGAACTGGAATATAAGAGTACTGAAGGCAAGCGTAATAAATTTTCTGCAACCAAAGAACCATCATATGGGATGTCTCTTGTAATTCAGTAGTTATGATGATGATGAGTTATTGGCTTGCTGGGTGACATTGTTGCCAAAGTGTGTACATATGCTCTTAAGCATACACAATACATCTTAATATTTAGCACTTCAACAATAGCAACAGTAAACAATTACAATCCATAGTAGATGCAGTTGATATACATACTTACTCAGCTAACAGTCAGTCACTCAGTGTCTTTATTCTTCACTCTTATGCCACTTAATGGAAAGCTTTATTCAAATAATAAATCTATTTAGGAGTATAGAACTAGAGTTTATACTCAATTGTTGCAGTTGTTGTTGTTATTATTGTTGTTGTTTATCTAGAAACATGTAAAGAAGTGTTTTAAAATACTATAAAATGGCAAGAGTTTATAAAAAAAGAGATTCATTTTAGAGAAAAACATTGTCTAAGACATGAATACAATTATAGCAGTATGTACTGCAAACGTCCATGCGTAGTCATACAAAGCCTTAAAGATGCAACATAACAAAAATAGAATAAAAAAAGCGAAATACGAAATACCTATAGATTGAAGGCATGCCACGGCATAAAATTATTTATCTGGCATGTATTATCGTTTAACTAGCAGGAATTTAAAGGCCTGTGTGGCAAGTAAACTAAAACAGAGTAATACAAAAAAAAGTGAACTAACTTTGGTGGTATAGTTTTTGTAGGCCTATTGTGGTTAAAAGAAAACATGGTCAGTAAAATAAGAAATTAAAAAAAGAAAATAAAATATAAAGCGGAGGGGGAAACAAGTGTACATAGCTGTGTACACTTCGCTTTTTTTTCTTATTTACGACAGTCAGTGGTATAGAACATTTGCTGTTAGCTGCCACACATACTTCTTGTTCACATTTATGTTGCACGTATGACTTTGACATTTTCTGGCGTTTTTGTCTTATGTTCCTTTGTTGTTGTTGTTGTGGTACTTTCTCTGGTAATTGCTTGTTGTTAAGCAGCCTTTTTTTATTTTTTATCTTTTGAATGGTAATTCCGTATAATACAGTACCGTACAGTGCTAGTGCAAGTGTTCCATTATGAAGTGTATGTGCGTGAAAGAGTGTAAGGACAGTAATAAAAAGAGAACAACAACAATAAGAAAAATTACAAAAGAACCTGTGTACTTACAGGAAGATCAGTTCATACCTGTACTCGCATTCGTACTTTTTTCAATGTAACACATATTCAATAAGAATAACATTTGCGCGCGGGAGAATTATCCCTTATTTGTTGATTAGTTACATTGGCAGAGGTCCTTTTTATTTTATTAATAGATAGCCTAGCGCCCTACATTGATAATTTTTTTTCTTTTTTTTTTGTTTGCCTTTGGTCTTCTACTTTTTTCCTTCTTCTTACGTTGTAAGCTGAAATAAAGTAACAGTTGTTATTGATCGAAAAAAAAGAAAAAAATAATACCAAAAATTCAAAATAAAAAGAAACGTTATAAACCGATAATTTAAATTTATTTAGCTTTTCACATTCGCTTTTACGCAGGAAGTACTCTGGCATATCTATCTGGGTCAAGGTTAAAGTGACATGTGCCCAACAGGAGAAAATACACATTTTAAAGGTTTATATCCAGGTAGTAAGGTTTAATTCTTGTATTAATAATCGCTCACCGCTCCTGTGATGTCATGTTTTCCGTAATGGTCAATAATAGTTAGGAGTTAAAACTCTTTCATTTCTTCAAAAATGTTCTACGGAATTTTTTCAAGACCAAAGAAGGATGATTTTTTTCTTTAGTTTTTGGACTCGAATTTACTTCTATATTCTCAGATCCTCAGTATAGTACTGACATAAGCAAAAATCGGTCAGTTTTAAAACAACTCCTCCTTGCACTTATTAAACTTTCTGATACTAAGAGCAGGCGAACTTTTATGAACATGTTTTACACGAATAATTTGATATGCAGTTTTATGAATTCCCAATCATATTCATAATTTCAACTGCAATATTTTCGTATTAATTATGCTGCTTCATTTCGCAAAACATGTGCTGAATTCAACAACCACTTTTCTCATATTAAATACTCATCATATTATGGCATTAAAAATAAAAAGTAAGATTCAAATACAGTAAAACCTTGATAATCTAGACCTCGCTAAGCCGAACATCATTTTTAACTAAATTTTTTACCCCAAAATCCGAATTGATTGCAACGCTTAATCCGGATTACGTTCAAAATGCTATGTACTGTTAGTCCTTATTAACTGTTACTCCCAAAAAATAGTTTTTTTCTTTCTTATTTTGCTGCAAAAACAAACTATCTTGCTATGAAATTCCATGTTTTTTCTAAAACATAGAAAAGTACCGTTGTATACATGTTTTTATTATTTTTTTGTTTTCGCTCTTTCTTTCTTTTTGAAACACATTTCTCACTTCCTAACCTCAAAATTGCTCACTCTTTATATGAATGTTTTTGTTTTTAATTCTTTTTAAATGTAATTATTTTTTTTAATGATTTGCTATGTGTTTTGAAGACATTTTTAATACAATACAATGCACAGTGGTGCAGGTTTGTATAATTTCAAAAAAAAAAAAACAATAATAATATTTGTTGTTGAAAAATATAAAGAAAAAGATAAAAAAATATGATTTTGTTTTGTTAAAATCACTAAACTGATGTAAATAATCATAAAAATGACAAAGGTTGCAATAAACATTTGACATTTTAAAGATAAATTATTTTATATTTATTCGCTACCACTTCGTGTTTCACTAGTATCTTCGTCACTGCTTAAGTTGAAATCCACCTTATCAGATAATAAAAGAAAAAGACATTTTGCTTCCTTAGGCACAACCACTTGCTTGTAATGAGGGCCATGTAGGTAGCCTCGACAACCGGATCTAGCACCTTGATCAAAAAGTTCCCGGAATAACCCCGCGCGATCCCATCGCTCCGATTTGGTTTTTTTTTTTGTTTTGTTAAGTTGGTAAATCTGTAATTGATGTTCCAGCTAAATTTTTACATTGCAGCTTGACATTTGCAAAAGCTACGTAGCCAAGTGTTCATCTATGTGTGTTGATAATTTTTTACAATTTTAGAATTGGATTTAAATTTGCAACAACGAACCTGTCTTAAATATTGAGTAAAAACGGATTTAATGCTGCGCGAACGTTGGAAATGTTGGAAAAGTGTTTCGGCAACGATTCTCTAAAGAAAACGCTCGTTTACCAATGGCACGAGCGGTTCAAAAGTGGCCATGAGTCAATCGAATGTGATGATGAACGTAGTGGCAGACCATCGACATCGAAGACCGATGAAAACATTGATAAAATAAAGCAAATGTTGGTCAATAACCGCAAATTAACCATCAAAGAGATAGCGGAGGATTTGAACATTGCCTATAGATCCGTGTAAAACATTTTGGTTAATAATTTAATTATCCGTTGTGTAGCAGCAAAGTTGATGCCAAAAAACTTGAATTTCATGCAAAAAAGAGACTTTGTTGAGATCGCAAAAACATGATTTGCGAGGCTGAATCCGATACCACATTCATCAAAAGGATCATTAGTGGAGACGAAACGTGAATTTATGAGTACAACATGCAATCCAGATATCAGACAAGTGAATGGCATTCACCAAATGAGCCGAGAACAAAAAAGCTTAATTTTCAGTTAAAAAAGAAGGCAATGCTCACGGTTTGCATGGATTAAAACGGTGTAGTGCATCATGATTTTTGTCAGAAGACTAGACAGTAAACAAAGTGTATTATTTGCTCGTTATGAGATGTTTGCGTGAAGCAATTCGTCGTTAAAGACCAGAATTGTGTGCAGAAAATTATTGGATTTAGCACCATGATAACGCACCTTGCACAGTGCCATCATTATTCGAAACTTTTTGATGAAAAATGCAACAAATACCATTCAAAAGCCACCGAATTCAGCTGATTTGGCACCCTGTGACTTTATTCTGTTCAATCGAATTAAAAAACCATTACGAGGAAAGCGTGCCAGCAGCCGAGAGGAAATAATGCAAAAATCGCAGTACACCGTACTCATAAACCCAAGTGTCGTCTCCAGTAATGATCCTTTTGATGGATATGGGACTGGTTTTCGGTTAATAATATTTCAAATAACCAATTAACAGGTTCTTTTATTTAAATAAAACTGTTTCTAATTCTTGAAGCGTCGTTTTAAAAATAAGCAAAAGCTGATGGAGAGCTTAAAATTAAAGTGGCAATCAATACTAACAATAATCCCAACAAACCTCATAAAAACTATGCCAGAACGGTGTGCGGAGACCATAAAAAACAAAGTTTATTACACAAACTACTGAAATTTGCTTAAGTTTTGAAGAGCTACTCAAGGAGTTAATTTCGTTTTTGTTGTATTACTTGATAGAGAATGGAATGGAAGATAACAATAATTTAATGTTTAGATTTCGAGCAGCACTGTATTTAAATTTATGCACCACATATTTAATATTGTGTGTGTCACTGTGGTATTTTACGTAAGAACCCAACTTCCAATCAAGAAGAAGTTGGTTCAATCCCAAGCACACCATCTGACAATTTTCAACAGTGATACCACCTCACAACATTACTAACGATTGGTTATGTGTATTTACGCTGTGAAAAACTACACTATCTACTATATCGGCCGTGCGGGTCAGGCGTTTGTGGGTTTGTGGGCTTTCAATGAGTCTAGTTGACCATTCTTCATATATAAAAATCAATATTTATTTACAGAAGATGAAAAAAGTTTATTTTTGCTCAAGAGTGCATATCTTTTTCGATCTACCTTGGTTTTCACGTTCTTTGGGACATGTTCAAGGTTGTTATATATACAAAAATTATTAAGTTTACGCAGGTATTTAAACAATGAAAAAAATATAAAGCGTGTTTTTTATAGAGGTATGGAACTTTAAGTTTACATTACTTTTCAAGATGGCGACCGATTTAACAGCTGTCAAGTGATTTATTCTCAGTTTGGTTTGGCAATTCATCATGAATAGATTCACGCCTGAACAACGCTTGTGAATAGTGCAAATTTCATTTTTCATAAGTGAATTGTTTTTTCAATTTCTTCAATTTTCATAAGCGAATTTTGTTTAGCGATGAAGCGCACTTCTGGTTAAATGGCCATGTCAACAAACAAAACTGCCGCATTTGGAGTGAAGGTAATCCTCAAGTGTATGTGGAAACACCGTTACATCCAGAAAAACTGACTGTTTGGTGCGCTTTATGGACTGGTGGATTCATTGGTCCGTACTTTTTCAAAAACGATGGTGGCCAGAACGTTACGGTCAATGGTGATCAGTATAGAGCCATGATTATTAACTTTTTCTTTCCTGAATTGAATAACCATGATGTACAGAAGATGTGGTTTCAACAAGACGGCGCAGAATGTCACACAGCTTGTACCACAATAGATTTATTGAAAGACACGTTTGGTGACCGCCTAATTTCACGTTTTGGACCTGTGAATTGGCCTCCAAGATCTTGTGATTTAACACCACTAGACCTCTTTCTGTGGGGCTATGTAAAGTCATTTGTCTATGCGGTAAAGCCACAAACGGTTGACCATTTGGAAGACAACATTCGCCGCTTTATTGCCGATGTACGGCCACAAATGTTGAAAAAAGTCATCAAAAATTGGACGTCCAGATTGCACTACATCCGCGCCAGCCGTGGCGGTCATATGCCAGAAATCATATTTAAAATGTAATGCCACAAGATTATCTTTTGGATAAATAAAACTCATGTCAAGCGAATAATCCATCGTTGTTTTATTGCAACTTAAAGTTATATACCTCTATAAAAAACACCCCTTACATACAAACGTATAAAAGATATACAACATACTTATTTAAATTAACCGGTTATTCGTGTTAAATTAACCAGTTTATTCGGTATTCGAAAAATGAAGAATTTGAGAAAAAACGTATTCGACAAAACCGGTTTTTTTGGTTGGTTAAAACCGGTCGAATAGTAACACACCGATCTCCCTAGATAAAACACATACGTATTTGCGTACGTACATTTCTTTTATGAAATAAATTCCGAATTTGGTGATTCCCATTATAAGCAGTATAGAAATGAAGTTATATTAGTATTGTCTTTTTCTGTTCAATCGCTTATTTGTTCTCTTTTGTTTTTTTATATTTGCTCTTGTTTGCTTTTAATCTATGAATAATAAAGACGTTGTCAATTATACCATTAATAAGCTTTTTATTATAAATTTGTACATTCATAAAAGTCAACAACCGCGGTTCTAATTAGTTGATGTTATCCATAGTGCACTGTACTTTAAAAGTGTATGAGAAATTTTACACAGGTGATCTTTCTAAGGTTAAAACTTGTGCATTTAGAAACAGATTTACTAGAATAAGTTAAGCTATCTTATGTGAGCTAAGTATATAAGTTAATCAATGACTGTACAATAGAAAAATAAATAAATATTAATATTACCATCCAAATTGACCAACTCCTAGGGCAGTTGTTGATTTAATCCTTTAATGTGTATAGTCGACATCATAAATGTATGTATACTGCCTGCTCACTAAGGCATATCATTGAAATGCTACAAAAGAATACAAAAAATAGTTTATGCCTGTTGTTGTGTTCAAATATTGTACTAAAGGACTAAATATGAAATGTCCTTTTCTTTGTTTAATTTGGTTGACTTCCTTAATGTGTTTAGTTCTTTTCAAAACACATCAAACACACGTTTGTATGTATGTGTGTGTATGTGCAAATGTTTATTGGCTTTTATATTATAATTTATCATCATCAAATAATTTAATTGACTTATAATTGGTCTACCAACAAAGAAGAAAAAAAACACAAAAACGATAACAAAAACAAAAATTAAAAAAAATAAAAGTTTTGAACTCATCTTTGGCTAAGCATATGGATGGATACTTACTGTTCGTTCTTGTTTTGCTTCTTTTTATTGCCTTGACTTGTAATTCAAATGGAAATGCAAAATTAGGTTCGTTCCTTTTTCGGTGCGATTACAATGACAGACATGTGAAAATGCAATTGTCGTTTGGTTCTTAACGTACGTTCCACTTCAATGAGTTTTAGTTTTGAAAAAAACTTTGTATTTTTGTTCGGTTTATATGAAAAATAAAAACATTTTCATAACCGCCCTCTTTTTGAGGATAGAAAAACAATAAAAAAAATATTTCCGCTGGTATGTGAACTTGAAAAATTTTAGCAAGGGCACCTATATTTCTATTTTTTATATATTTTATTTTCAAATTGTATTTCTCCTAGTTTTGTAGGTTTAACTGTCTGACAATAAAAACAAATTAGTGGT
The DNA here is from genome assembly GCA_023159175.1 of Wohlfahrtia magnifica. Classification (NCBI taxonomy): domain Eukaryota; kingdom Metazoa; phylum Arthropoda; class Insecta; order Diptera; family Sarcophagidae; genus Wohlfahrtia; species Wohlfahrtia magnifica. The sequence goes on from JAKWBJ010000539.1 coordinate 6,531,243, forward strand.
GGTTTCCTATTAACAAAAAAAACTTTTTAATTTTGTAGCCGAAAACGTCAGCTGTTATTTGAGGTCAGTAGAATTTTTATATATAAAATTTTTTGTATTCTATGTGTGGACATTTTAGTGAAACATTAAAAAGAAATTTAAAAAATTTAACGAGAAAATATAGTATTTTTAAAGGAATGGAATAATACTGGATGGGCCATATATCGGTTTAAATTTGAACAAGCGATTATTTCGAATCTGGCAATACTTATATCATTTTATTCTGTCACAAAATTCAGTACATTATCACCACTAAATGAATCGATTAACGCTTGAACAACGTTCGGATTTATTGGATATTTATGTCCAAAACAAAGACAATTGGTCGGTAAATGCAAAAAAATTAAAGAAAAGAAAATCAAAAAACTTTTAAAAATCATCCTCTCGATGAAGTTAATTATCATAATGAGCAAAATTGCTGTATATGCGGCTCAGGAAACCCAAACGTGTTCTTATAGGAGCCAATGCATCCATTACGTGTGACTGGTTAATGCGGTTTGTGAGCGGAGCCATCATTGTCGCTTATTTCATTGAAAATGAGGACGGCGGAACCATTACGTTCAATGGAGCCACCTATCGCACCATCATAATGGATTTTTTGTACCCGCTTTTCATGATATTTATGTAACCGATGTTTGCGTCAAACGTTTAATGGCCGTTAAATCGCCGAAATTGTGATGTCAGTTGGCCGCCAAGAAGATGCGATTTAACACCTTTGGACTATTTTCTGTGGGTTGTCGTTAAAGACAAGTGATATGCCGATAAACCAGAGACAATTGAATATTAAAGTTCTCGTAAATTGGTCCAACCGAATGAGGTACTGTGAGGACAGCCGTTTTTGTTTTACTGCATTTTTAAATTCAAACTTTTAAATGTCCCACCCTATTATTCGCGGAATTTCAGTGGCCTGCATCTTGAAAAATTTAGTCAAAGACGACAAGTTTGATAGCAAGTGCCGAACACTGACACATGAGGTAAAAGACAACTTCCTTCTTTTCTTCAAAACCACATCTCCTGCAAAGTTCATACGAGGCTATGACGAGTCTAACGGTATGCCTCCCAAACAGGCAATGACCGTAAGAACCGCTATTGCATGAAGGAGAGAGGGAAAGAGGGCATTTAGTCGTATTTTCGGTCCAGCAGAGTCGAGCGATACCGAACGTGCACTCATGCTGCCAATGAGATTGAGCCTCGCCATATACCGTCCAGAGAATATCCAGCCTACTCGAGGTAGTCGGAACACCAATGATAGGCTGTCTGGCGGAAATATCGAGCTCAGTATACGTCCTTGCCAGTTCATAAGCAACGCAATTTTCGAAGATATCTCTGTGTTCCGTGACACATTTGAGAGTTACCTTCGAATGAGCCGAGATTTCCTTGAGAAAAAACCTACGGCATTCATGGACGAGGATAGACGTCGAGGTGACGCTCAGAAGATTTTCAGAAAAAGTCTCGCCACTCAACAAGCGCCTCAGTATGGTCGTGACCTACGCCAGAAATACACTGCAGTGGTCGGGCAATCTACAGGGTGGACAAATTTGAGGTTAGGAATTAAATTAATGAAATGTCAAGAATTGAGCTGACAATTATTTAGTAAAAAATCGGGAAATTTTAACTATGAAACGCTACACTATTAAACAAAGAACTTAAATTGTGAAAATTTACTATCAGAATGGTGAAAATTTTACTGTATCACTTAGTAAAATTCGAGCAGCTTTTCCTCGTTATCATGCTCCTTCTGAGACCGCTGTCACAACTCTCTCTCCACAGCCCATTCTGCCCAAGATCTTTGAGCCATCGGTATAGGAAATGCTAGACCAGAAGTCTCTCGTGGTATATCGAAGTCATATCTCGAATAATTCGAATAATTTCAGCGATTTACGAGGATGCAGCACTTTCAGTTCTTTACATCGGGAACACTATCTCCTCAGCTATTCACCATCGTGATGGATGATTTAAAGACCATAGTGTTTTAAGGAGGAGAGAAATAACATGCAGTCGTTCACGCGAGCTCTAAAATTTGGAATGCGCGGATGACATTTGTCACTCTCGCATAAGACTTCCAACATGGAGTCGAAACTCAAGGATGTAGAAGGATTGGCTCGTAGTGTTGGATTTGAGATAAATATCAATAAGACCAAGGCTATGAGAATAAACAATACTAGCACGGAAAACATCATGCTACAGGGTCAACCAGTCGAGTATGTAGATATCGTCTGCTATATGGGAAGTACAATGACTTAAATGGTGGCGCAGCAGTCAGTATGGAGAAGATCACATATATCCAGACGAACTAAGCTCAGAATATTCAACTCATGTGTTAAATCAGTACTGCTGTATGGCAGTTAAACCTGGCTGGTATCGAATAACATCACATAGAAACTATGTTTTCTTACAAATTTAAGTTGACATTACTGTTTACGACACAACTTTAGAATCAACACAAGGCTCAATGCTCTAATTTAGGTTTGGCTGTAAGTAACACAGAACTGTGGAACATAACTAATGAGGAACTTATACTGATTATACTGAAACAGATAATGAAAAGAAAATGGGGATGAATCGGTCACACCATTCGAAAAAGTCCTTATGGTATCACCAGAATGTCATTCAAGTGGCTTACGAAATTGTGGTCGATCGAAAAGCACCTGAAGACGCACATTTATTCAGGAACTAGGATAGAACAATCTAACATGGCAAAAAGGACAATCAACAGCTGTAAACCGTGTAAGATGGAGATGCTTTAAGGAAGCCATATGCTACCAAAAGGAATAACGAAAAAGTAAATGTAATAGACCCGTTAAGTTAATACAGAAATCCAAGCTTTACATGATTTTTAAATAAAAAAATGTAAATGAATCTCTACATCTCCTTAACTGCTTATTCGCAAAGCAGTTGAGTATTTTTGTTCTGGTATTTTATCTTAATTATAAAGAAATCTTTCAATAACATGTTCTCCATTAAAACAATGATGTTTTTGAATTAATTTTAATCAAAATCTCATTCATAATCATACGGAACAGTAACGAAAAAACAAAATGTGACAGCAGCAAAGATACCCGAACCTAAAACGTACACCATAACGCATGACAAACAGCCAAACAGATTGATCTTTAGATCTTTCGGTAGTTTGGTGGCTGGTGGTTATTGTTGGTGATCATAAGATATTTATTGTTGTTGCATAGGCAAAGTCTGTTACTTGTACTTCATACATACGTACATACCGTATATCATAAACAATTAAACACCAAATAAATGATTTTTACTGGGTTCTGTACTGTAGCTTCTGATTAAAGTGATACAATAGAGACGACTTGCCTTTGGTATGTGAAATTGTTTTTTGTTTTATTCGGCTCGTGATTCTTACTACTTAACATCGATTGACCTTAACAGATTAGTGGAAACATTTGCGGTTATTAAGAAAGTTTTCTGGTCAGTACTTAAACACACATAAATACATACACTCACTCACACAGTACACTTTCATAAGAAATTGCATAGAAATTTTGTTGAAAATTGAACAAAAAAAGACTAAAAAATCATTGAAAAGGAATTTCAACAGAGAAAAAGAAATTAATGAATGGGTGGTGCAATAATGTTAATTTCAGTTTTAATGCGTAGAAAAAGCTCAACTTGTTAATTTATAGTTTAAACGAGATATGCTCATACATACTCGTAAAAAAAAATTTATTTTTATTTTTTATTTTTTAATTTTTCAAAAGCAATATATGATTTTATGGCAATTTAACGAATCTATGTATGCGAATAGACAAGAGGTTTTGTTGAAAGTCTTAAACAAAAAATTATTATTAATTGTTTAGAAAGACATTTAAATGTGTTACAGTCACTAGGTCGCATTTAGTGACGCAAATTGTCAATTTTCTTTTCTTCCATGAAGAAGGAAAAAAAATATTTAGAGTTTTTATGAGCTTTTTATTTCTATTGCTATTAGTTATCAGCTTCAGTTTTTTTTTTTTTTCCAATAACGAACTCAAAATGTGCATTAATTGTTATTCATTCACTCATTCAGTCATCCTCTACTAACATATAAAAGCCAAAGAAACATAAAACCAATGAAAAATGGGTTAAACATTTTAAGAGGCAAAGCAATATTGTTTAAAAATGTAACCCTTTAAGTTAAGCTTTAAAAAATTGTACAAAATTTTAAATCGAATTTGGATATATAAACCTACAGAAAAGTGAAATTTGGCCTCATTAATTTATTAAGGGGTGGCGTTGTATGCGCAGACATACAACACAAACAGCCATGGTTTGAATCCTAGCAGAAAACATAGCAACAAAATTTAATTGCGGTGTCGAGCGTTTGATAAAGAGACTTCAACCCACCCCCTACCTTCCAGCATCAGGAAAATACCTACTGGTAAAAAATTACAATGCTAAGTAAGGATCATCACCACCACCACTTAGCTCACCGGTGACTAGGCCGTTGTGGTGCAGAAACTGGTGGCGGCACGTGTTTGTATTTACACTCACGTGTCACTAAGTCTGACCAGGTGCCACGGGAATCGGGAGCCCCAGGGATTCCGATTGTTGGGTAGGCCCACTTGTGGAAGCTTCGTAATGGTTGTGGCTTAGACCAAAAGTGCAGGCAAAATGCGAGCTCAGTGTGGTGTTGCATCTCCTCAACCGGGTGCTGTGACCCATATCACGGCAGGAGTTTAGTTAGGCTCCGACTCCCCACCAAAATTTGAAGGTTAGGAGTGTCCTAACAAGACGCCTTCAAACTGGTACTCACTTGTGATATTCACTTGTGGGTAGCACAGGTGGGGGCGTTGTTAGACGCTTCGTATTCACTCGTGCCATTGGTGCACCGTGTGGTATGCCGCACGGCGAAGGCTCACATACACACAGATAACAAGAATCTTCACCAATACACACAATCATATAGGGGCGAGATGTATTAAATTAATCACCTACTTAGCTTGCAAATGAACATGATTACTGAAACTGAAACAAAGTAATGAATGCTTTGTGGAAAGCCAATATGCGCCTTACGGTGGAAAAAAATACAAATTATGTGTAATCCCTAATTGTCGTTTGGCTCATCATTCCGCCAAAAAAAATTTTTTTTTTTTGAAAACAGGGCGCAAAATATCGAGTGTAGCTTCGGCTGTGTGGCACGTAGCTCTTCAGTTTTTGTGAACAAAAATTCGTTCAACATGGCCCGATAACGATCGGCATTGACTGTAACGGTCACTCCTTGCTCATTTTCGAATTATGCCTCTGGACCAAAATTCGCACCAAACAGTGACTCGTCTTGGGTGTATCGGCTTTTCAATGTATGCGTGCGGGTTTTTCTGTGCCCCAAATGCGACAATTTTGCTTGTTTACATACCCGCCAAGATCAAAATGAGCATCACCTGAATAGATGATTCTTTTTTGACAAAATCGGCATCTTCTATAAGTCGATCGCAAGCCCACTTAGCGAAGCGAAAAAACGTATACACAACCATATTCGTTCAACGAAAGAATAAAACTAATTATCTGTCGAATCAGACATGAGTTAAGTGTTACCATTCACGAAATAAGCACTATTTGAAAAAAAAAACGCGGTAATGTAAACACCAAAGTTTTTTTTCTTTTTTGCTTCCAAAATGTCTGACTTGTTGCCAATAAATCAGCATTTGCTGTAAGATTCGTTTTACTTATTCAATTCAAAAACAGAAGGAATAGCTGAAGCACATTAACCGCTCAGCGAAGCATGTCTCGAACGTGTTAGAAATGGTTAGCAAGATACAGTATTAGAGATTTTGACACAATATATGTGCGAGAACGGGAAGCATTACTCCAGTAAGATTATTGTCAAACCCAAGCAGAATTTGGCAGCCACTCAAGTAACAAAAGGTTTGTAGGAAGCAGGATTTATCGAAAAGCAAGAATATTCAGTTCCACACGAGTTGAAGCCGAAATACTTTGAAATACGATTTTGCGTCATAACAAGAAGTTATTTTTTCCTCCAATCGTTAATAGCAGTGGAAAATCTACTACTACACGCTGGAACTTAAGAAATCGTATGTGAAGCCTGATCTACAACTCGACTCAATGCCGAGGCTGAATATCCAAGGCACCAAAAGCTTCCCATATATTATGAGCTACAAAAATCCCACTATACGATCATAGAGAATTTGTACCGAACACATGCCTGAGAAGTTACGCCCCATTTTCCTTATAGCACTTGTTTTTTTGGCCGAATATCCAAAGCACCATGATAATAATCCGTATTTGGTGGAACCAAAAGGTTCCCATCTATTACGTGCTACAAAGATCCTATCAGCCGTTCACAGGGAACTTGTACCCAAAACAATTGATCCACTGGAAGCGAACGTTTGCTGAAAAACACTTGGGTTATGAGACCAGACATTAATTCGTAATATTTCGTAGTGATGTGTTGCGAAACCAGTCAATAACTAGTTGTTGATAAGTTATTTTCGTTTCTTCTTATAAGTGAGACCTTATCGCGTTTAAATACCATTTATTTTATAAATACAGAAGTCTTTTATTGATATGAGTATACCCAATAGGCTTGGTTCGTTCTTTTGGCAGCGAAAACATGGTTATGAAAATAAAAATGATAAAAAAATATACACCAACTTGAATGTGATCCTATTGGTTTTTGTTAAGGCTACGATCATCCTGTCAATGTCAAGTCACCTAATTATTAACAGTGTTACCAATTGCGTATTTAACGGTGTTACCAACTTAACTTTTGGTAATAACGTAGCTGAATTAATTAGCTAAATAGGTTTTAGAAAGATTTAGACTTTACTAGAACATTCGAAACTGATGGCTGCTTTGCATACGTGAATCAGTTGTACTTTAACAGTCATAAAGTAAAGTCGTGTTAAGGCGTTCGTAAAAGTGTTCAGTAATTTGTGCATAAAGTGGAAGTTAAATAAGTTAGTGTATAAAATTAATGTGCGGAAATAAAGGGACTGCGAAATAAATTTTTAACGGAATTAAAAAGAACTCAAACGTTTTAAAAAGGTTCAAACGTAACATGTTGCCAGAAAGATGGGAAATATTTATAGTTAAATTAATGCTCTAAGACTTTCATAAAATATCACATTTTCAAGTTATACACCCAATATGGCACAATACAAAAAGTTTATTGCAAATCACAGTCACCATGCTTATTCTCCGAAGAGCCCCACTCAGTTAATATTCAAGAACCGAAGGTTTCTAGGGCCTTAATATCAGATTTAAAACAAATATCTGATCAATATTATCATGTCTGTGCGAACGTTTCAAATTAATCTTATCTCGAGTAAAATAAAATTTTTGGGCATCCGCAGGAAAAGCTTAATACATTTTACGGTATAGCTCCTTACCGAGGTCAAAATTAGCAAAAATTGAAGTTCAGATTACTGGCTTTGTTAGTCGTACTTTTTCTTGCCTAGTGTAGGGCGTAAACAATAACAATAATTTTGAAAAGAAAAAAAATGGTGATGATGCTGATGTTGGCAATGATGGTGTTACACCAGCTGTTGATTTTTGTCATCATCACCCCGTTTTCTCATCTTTTTTGTTTCTTTAAATTCTTGCATTCATTTATTCAATATATTCATGTTGAAAGATTTCTTTGTTGTTTGGCTTAATATGCTTAATTGGTGCGATTTAATTAAAATCATTTTCTTGCTTTAACTTGCTTTCGACAACCTCCCTCGTTTCAAATCGTTTCAAAAACCATCCAATTGTCATATTTGTGTTTTCTGTATATTTAAATTTGTAAGAAATATATTTTATTTTTCATCTGAATATATGACAGATTGTATAAGTAATTGTCATTGGTATCAATATCTAGTCAAAGTTTTTTGTGTGATTACACTTAATAAGAAAATATAAAAACAACAACCACAGAAACACACACGAGTATACAGAATCGTAGTTGTTGTGAGATCATTAATGTCATTGTAAATGATTCAAATGATTGATCAATGAAGAAACAATTTGTAGAGTGTTTTCAAAATAAAATCTTCCATATTTAGACGAATTCGATTTACAGCCAATCGAGAGAGAAGAAGAAGAATTAATGTGGAAATTAATTAAATAAATTAAAAAATAAATCTTTTTTTTCGTATATTCATTAAGAATTCGTAATTCGAGCAGATTAAATAAGGAATATGTACTAATTATGCCATTATTTTTAAAATTTCATTCAAAAAACCTGTGGGAAGACCTCAAAACTAAAACTTACTGGCATAAAAAGTAAAAAGGTTTTATAATTCACGGAATGACATCCGCTTTGATAAAGTTGGACATACGAGTATGGCTGGTGTATTGGGCCGGAGTGGTAAAAGAAAGTGCAAAATGCAGAGCAGTGTAATCGGAATGTAAGTGTAAACTGAGTTTCTGCCTGTCAAATAAGAAAAAATATTTCCAAAGTTACCACACAAGATAAACACAATGTTTCAATAAAACATTAAAAATCCTTTTTTGGTAAAAATATATCTCTGACATAACAGGCAAGTCCGCCTCTTGACGTGCAACATATTTTCTTAGTTGAAAGATAAAATTTAATTTTTTTACAAGTTTTTACTTTAAAGTATTGTTTTTCCCCTCAACTACCAGCCCAGTATAATTTTTTTAGCTCAAAATAAAACAAAAAAATGACATTCAAAATTTCAGCTGCCAAAGGACTCAGGGGCTTACAATCGCTTACCAATTGCAAAAGTGTTCGAATCGCCAAATACGGTGCACAGATCACTCCGAATGTGATCGTATTAAGCTCATAACCCATCACTTTAGCTACAGAGTGTTTGCGATACAAAATATGCTGCTATAAGAGGACGTTTACACTATGCGCGAAAGCACATTGTATTCAAGATGATTTCCCTGAATATGCTGGTCATAAAGCAGTAAGATAGTTCGTTGAAGCGTTAACCCTTTCGTAAGTTCTAAAAAATATAGGGTGGGCCATTTAAAAATGCAATACAACAAAAACGATTTGGAATTGAGCCAAATTTATTTTGTTGTTGTGAAGTACAATTGTTCCGGTAATAAATGAAATACTATTTCATTTATATGGCTGGCGCGGCTAACCTCACAGTACTACATTCGATCGAACCAAATTTCGAAAGTATGGGGTCGTATCTCAGCAATGGCATCACGAATATTGGCCTTCAAATGCTCTATTGTCTCAGCTTTGTCGACATAAACTTGTCTTTAACGGCACCCCACATCACCATTTCAGCAAATTAAACGGAGATGTGTGGCAAGTTGCACCATCCTGTTAAAACCAAGCATCGTTCACATCAATACCATGAAGAGCGGGCACAAAAAAAAATCGGTTATCATGGTGCAATAGGTGTCTCCATTGACCGTAATCGGTGCGCCGTCCTTATTTTCAAATAAATATGGGCCAGTGATGCCTCCGATACACAAGCCGCAGCAAATAGTCCTTCTTATTGGGTGCATTGGCTTTTACAAGACAACGTTTGGGTTTTCTGAGCCCCAAGTATGGGAATTTTGGTTTCTAACGTACCCACCAAGATGAAAATGAGTTTCATCCGAAAAGATGATTTTTGAAATTTTCTTGATTTTTGCTTTTTTTTGCTGAATTTTGTGACAGAATATAATGACATAAGTATTGCCAGTTTCGAAATAAACGCTGATAAAACATTCCGATGAAAGAAAAAAAAATTTAAATTTTGCTGATTTATACATTTCCTTAGAATTTGTTAAATATTAAATAAAAATATATAACAAATAATAATTAAACCTTGAAAAACAATTGTTTTTGTGTTTTTACTTCATTTAACATTTATTAAGAGAATAGCGTATATTTAACGTTTTACTTATATAAGAAAGTAATAAAACTAAATAAATAGCCAGCCTATCAAAACTAATATGCATAACTAAATCACTTAAAATAAAAAAATAAAAAAATAAAAAAATAAAAAATAAAAATATATTTTAAAAAAACCTTAACAAATTTGAATTGATACACTTAACCAGAGTCAAAGACGACAGCGTGTTTTTTTTTTCTTTAATTTTTCTGATATCGTATCTATTGCATCAATTTATTAATGACGTTCGCTATATGAGCAAATTTCTTTTTAAATATTAATATAAATACATACCTAAGTACATACGAGTATGTATGCATATAGTATTTATGTACATATATATGTAAAATAATTCCATCAAGTGATGAAAGAAATTAAAAAAATATAAAAAAAATTATAAACAAAATCATAAAATACATTTTCTTCTTTTTTTTATGAATTACTTTTATTAAATGGCTAAACGAGTCAAATAAATTTCAATAAAAAAAATATTTAAAAAATTCAACACCTTGCACAACACGAGGGGGGAAGCTAATAAATACTCGTATTAATATTAATAATTAATTGTATTTAATTTTTTCCAAACGAATTAATTTTGTAGGAAAATTAAAAGAAAAAAAGAAACAAGAAAAATAACAACAGAATTATTTAAACATTTAATGTGCGTGAGCAAAACTGCAAGCACTAACAACAACACTGCATATTAACTTACGACTAACGCTGTTGCAACGTTGGTGTTGACCGGCATCTTTCAATGCTGAAGACATGCAACAATTTTTATCTGTTTTGAGCTCCTATTTTTGCTTTTTTGTTGTTTTAAAACTTGTAAAACATATGCCGTTTTAAATGTCTACTTCAGTACACGCGGAAAATTTACACGTTAATTGAATTATAAAGAACAAGCATAATGCAAAAGAGTGAAATTGTTATTTGTTTAGGCTTAAACGCTTATTTAATGAGTTCGTAAATTGCAATTCAAATAAGAATACATTTTTGTGCGTTTTTCAATTAAAATCCTTTATTTAACACAATTAAGTTTTTCACTGCTTGTAACGTTTTCACAAGCAATAACAAATACTCTTTACTACACACTTTTTGTAAAACAATAGCAACTATTACACAGATTTTTCTACCTAAAGATCTTTCAACTCGATCGCTATTACAACTTAGGTACGATCACGACCTTTCCAGCCAGAGCTTATCGACACTAAGCTCTCTTTACACTGAGTTGAAGCCAACAAACTCTACTCGCTGAGTTTATTTTACTTAAACTTGTTACACTGAGTTTGCACCAATAAGCTCTCTTCAAGCTGAGTTTACACCACATAAGCTGAATGCTATCCGCAGCTATGTACTTATTATATGACTGAGTAAACAATGCTGCGAAAGCTCTCGAACTTTTCGATATTCCAAGTTATTCAGCGATCTGATCGTAAACATCTTGTTTGTTTCAATACTTATTGTGTTGTTGTTTGTTTCGTTGTCTGCTTGCTTTGTTGTTGTAGTTTATTTTCATTTGTCAACAAGCATGTAGTTTTGTTTAGAGCATGTTTCTTGTTCACTGCGAATTGGTTTGAGGTGGTCCTTGAATCGTTCTCAGGAGTTTTAAGTGGTTTGCGGATGGATTCGTATTTGTTATAGCTTGTGTAAAGGTTTCAAGCACTGGAACACAAAACTGTGTAAAATCAAGGATTTTACTTAAAAACTAAACACAACTTTATTTCTACTATAACTGCAATCTACGCACTCATATAAAAAGCGTTTTTAAAAGGTAAAAACGTAACAATATGGTCCGTGATCGAGCACCTTAGAGCACTTCTGTGACCAAAATCCCGGAGTTCTAGCGCTGACGCTCTTCATAACACTCTTTTTAACAAGGATGTACATGTGAGATGTATTATGACATTATTGGTCACAGTTGGACAGTCGCGCATGGCTGAAGTTATAGCCAAAAGCTGTTAAACCTGTTTCTGAAGACTACTAAGTTGTTTTATAGGAACCTCCTTTTCTACCTTAAGCAACGAGACAAGTGCTGCGTATGCCTTTAGAACCGCAGCAAGGTGGGAGTTTCAACAGTTATCCCTGCAATATTTTTTTTAAATTAAAATGGCAAAGCTTATAATCTATTATAACGTATGTATATGTATGTTTGCTTATTTGTGCCCTATAGACAACTTAACGAATGAACCGATTTATAGTATCTCCGTATATGTCTGAAAGGAACTAAAGACTATTTAATCTTCAAAAATTCCAACTGGCTGGTGTCACTTCCAGACAAGGTGAACATTTATTTATTTATATCTTCAAAACAGAAAGAGTCTCTACAATTTGCCCAAATAGATTCATAGGCCATACAAATCATCAGTTAAAAATTGGGTGGAATTGAACAAGTAGGCGTGGTATTTCTAATACAAAGTAAATATTGATTTTAGTATATCTTTAGAGCATTCCCAGCTAAAGTTCCGGAATTTAGTCTGATTAAATAAGTAGTCAAAACAAATCATCAGTCAAAAAGCGTGCGGAATTAGACGGGTGGGCCTGGTACCTTCCATACAAACTAAATATTATATATCTAGAGAACTGCTTGGGCAAAACCTTTAGTATTTGGTTCAAGTGATTACATAGTAAATAAAAATCGTCAGTCAAAAACTGATCGAGATTGTACAAGTGCGTGTGCTAGAAGTTTCTAAACGCCGTGAGCGATACACATAATCAGTCAATAACTGGGCGAGATTGGATAAGTGGGTGCGGCATCTTCCATTCACACTTAATATTGAATTTTGTGTATGTGGAAAACGTCAACTATTTAACCTTCGTTATCTATTCATATCGGCCAAAAAGTGGGTTTTGCAGAAAGCACTTAAATAAATCATATCTAGGGAGGCCAAAATTGAGGTTAGGAAGTAAATTAGCCGTCAAATGCTGAAATGTCAAAAATTGAGCTGTCAACTTTTAATAGTTATTTAGTAAAAAAGTTTGGAAAATTTTAACTATAGAACAGAGATATTTGATTGTGAAACTATACTATCAAAATGGTGAAAATTTTACTGTATCACATCATAAAATTCGAGCAATTTTTCCTCGAAATCAGGCGCCTTTTGAGACCGCAGTGCGTAACTTAAGCGCTAAATTCGAGGCTCACGGTACTGTTGCTGACAATAGACCAAACAATATGCTCGTAGTGGCCGTAGTGATGCAAGCATAACCGCTGTACAGCAAAGTTTTAAAAATGAGGCTGGAACATCAACTCGTCGACGTTCGCGAAAATTGGGCATCACCAGATGAACTTTGCGCAACATTTTGCATAAAGATCTTCATCTTTACGCTCATAAAGTTTACCTTGTTCAAGAAATAAAGACAGCCGATCATTGTTTGCGTCGAACGTTTGTGAAGTGGCTGTTTGAAAAACTGAACGAAAACAACGCATTTTTCAATAAAATAATCTTTACTGATTAGGCCCATTTTCACTGTTTGCGGATTTTGTGAGCCACATATGTTCGTTTATATAACCGCCTAATAAACGAACATATGTGGTTCACAAAATCCGCAAACAGTCCTCGAAAAACCATTAATTCCAAAGAAACTAACTGTATGGTGCGGTTTGTGGTTGGGCGACATCATCGACCCATCGCCGTCACCTGTAATTCTCTGCGCTATCAAACCATGATAACCAATATTTTGTGACCACAGCTGCCTAATGTTGACATCAGTTACCCTTGGTTCTAGCACGACGGCGCCACTAGCCACACAGGCAGTCAAACAATTCAGTTATTGCATGAGAAATTTCTCGGTCGCGTAACTTCTCGACTTGGCGATGTCGATTGGCCGCCTCGGATTATTTTATATGGCGCCATTGGAAGGACCCGGTTTACGTGAACAAACCACAAACAACTGAGACTCTGAAAGATGAAATTCGGCGCTGTATTGACGAGATAAGCGAAGCTCTGTTGCACAGTGTTTAAAAATTTTTTGAAAAGAGCGAACGTATGCCGGCGTGCTAGAGATGGACATTTGCTCGACATCATGTACCATTATTAATTCCCATATTTCTATTTTATATTGGTACTGAATTTGCTAAAAAAAATTGTTTTTTTTTAACCAATTTACTTCCTAACCTCAAATTAGGTTTACAGTTGAAAAGCAGAAGTTTCAGTGTCTTCTGGAAGGAACTATAGGTTATATCAAATAATTGGGCTTGGACCGGAGGGGAACAAAATGGGGAAAAAGTGTAAAAGAATGTAACTGAAGTAGCATTTGGGATAATAATTAATCGATATTTGTAAAGTAATATTTCTGTTATCGTTAAAGCAATGTGAATCGCTATGCATGTATATTTGAATAATTCTAAGCGTAAGACTTCTTTAAAAATATTTTATTGCTTAGGTAACCAAACCTGTTACGTTGTATTTCAGATATTTAAGACCTGTACCCATACATATGTGAAAATCGATTATTTTTTTACAAGTGTATGACTTCTCTATGAGAGATTTTTTTGTTTTAGATTTTTAAATCGAATACCAGTAGCTGGAGCTTAAGTGACAGTAATCAGCATAATTATTACCTGCAATCAGCTTGAAACTTTTACGATTATTATTATAAAATATGAGCATGAATACTAAACAATACCAATGATTATTTCCCTATTCTCTTACATTTTTATAACTTTTTTTCTTTTTGTGTTTTTTTAAGACATTTTTGGACTACTGTTTTTAAATTTTGTGTCTTTTTTTCCTGTTCATTCTTAAGAAATTAATTTTATTGGTTGAAACCAAATCAAAGCCTGTTTCTTACGATTCAAACGAATATTTATTGAAAATGCATTTTCATAATGTTTACAACAATAACGTCGAACGACATTCATTCTAATATCCAGCCATTTAATATTATGAACGAATACTGTATAGAGTAGAGGCAAACAGGCAAAAGATGGTGGCTTCCTTTTGGGCTGGGTATGATCATGCATGTTAATGAAAATTATATATAAAATCGTAAAGAAGCAAAAAAAAAAAAAAAATCTTAAGAAAATTTATGATCATCCATCATCACCAAAAACAGCAGCAGCAAAAGCATTTTTGTAGTTATGGGACTATAGCATACAAAGAACGTGGTAAGGAGCTGTTCAATCATCATCATGTGGGCAAGTTAGCTTTAAAAGGGTTTGTTTTGGCCAAATGAAAAATAATTAAATGTTGACTTTTTATTTTGGTTTCACATTTTGACATACTGGCTGTGGTTATCTGGCTGGCTGTCTGCCGTTTTGTCTGTATTTCTGATTGTCATGTTGTTGTCATATAGTTTGCGCATAGCAATTTGACAAAAATTCTTCGACCGCGTAATACAATACATGTTTGAAAGATGCACAAATCGTATTGGCTAAATTGGTTTCATTAGACCAGCAGATTGTCTTTGGTTTGATATGGATTGACCACTAACGTTACAAATTTTAATATGACAAGATTTCATTAACCGGGTTGGTTGGTTCGTTATGTGAAAAGCTTTATGATTTAACCAAAGACATATTTATTGTAGTTTTTGCTCCTTTTTAAAGAATTTCAATTGTTTCGTAAGATTTTGTTTCTGCTCTTTTTCTGCTCACTGTTTAAGTCAACTATTTAAAAAACGCGAATGTGTTGGAAATTATTTTGAAATTGAAACAGGGCCCATACATATATTTTGATAATGTGCAAATAATTAATTCTCTGCCGGTTAAATGATAACAAATTTTGAAATTTTTTTTCTGCTATATTAGTAGTTCCAACAAATCTGAATAACAAATCAATTATTTAAGTAATTTTTTTATATTTTTTTGATGACAAAACTTGATTTTAATTTTCTCAAGAAGTACGCACTATTACTAATAGTCAATTCGGAATTAGATATTAATATCGCGCTTCTCATGCTTATAAAGGTTCCGCCAAATAATTTTTTTTTT
The DNA here is from genome assembly GCA_023159175.1 of Wohlfahrtia magnifica. Taxonomy (NCBI): domain Eukaryota; kingdom Metazoa; phylum Arthropoda; class Insecta; order Diptera; family Sarcophagidae; genus Wohlfahrtia; species Wohlfahrtia magnifica. The sequence continues at coordinate 6,547,020 of JAKWBJ010000539.1, forward strand.
TTTTGAAAATGCTATAAAAAAGAACTACTGAATATTTTCTCAAATTGCTTTTTTTATTTGAAAGTACAATCCTTCCGCTTAATAATGGAAAATAATTTCATTCAAATGGCTGCCTCGGCTGGCCATGCAGTAACCTACACGATCGGTCCAATTTTTAAACACATTATCGATTGTGTGCAGCTGTATTTCACCAATGGCTTCACGAATATTGTCCTTTAAAGCGTCAATTGTTTCTGGTTTGTTGGCGTAACATTTATCTTTGACGGCACCCCACAAATAATAGTCAAACGGTGTCAATTCGCAGCCCCGAGGTGCCCAAACGACATCAGCTCTGCGTCTGATAATGCGATCTTCAAAAACAGGGAGCAAAACATCGAGTGTAGCTTCGGCTGTGCGGCACGTAGTGCCGTCCTGCTGAAACCAAATGTTGCTAATATCATCCTCTTCAACATGGCCCGATAACGATCGCCATTGACTGTAACGGCCACTCTTTGCTCATTTTCGAGAAAAATGGCCCAATTATGCCCCTGGACCGAAATGCGCATCAAACAGTGACTCGTCTTGGGTGTATCGGCTTTTCAATGTATGCGTGCGGGTCTTCTGTGCCCCAAATGCGACAATTTTGCTTGTTTACTTACCCGCCAAGATCAAAATGAACTTCATCTGTAAAGATGATTTTTTTTGGCAACATCGGCATCTTTTGTAAGTCGATCGCAGGCTTACTTAGCGAAGCGAAAAAAGCATATACACAACCATATTCGTTCAGCGGAAGGATAAAACTACTTATCTGTCAAATCAGACATGAGCTAAGTGTCACCATTCACGAAATAAGCACTAGTTGAAAAAAAAAATGTTAGTTGGCGGACCCGATAGTAAAACAACGAATTGGACTAATAAACAGAAAATATTGTCGACTTAAACGACCTTTGGAAGTAGTTATAAACCCCATAAAACTTCAAAAAAAACCAATAAAACCTGGTTGGTTGGATTTAAAAAAAACCCCGGGTTTTTGCCAACCCTGCAATTTAGTCCATAGATACAGATATACAAATATTGCATATTTTTTAAGCTTTTTTTTATAATAATATTCTTTATATTCTGGGCTTGCTTTTGTTTCTAAGCCAACGAAGTCTATGATGGCTTAAATATTACAAACCTTTTAATAAACAGCGTGAACTGTTCAATGTTTTACGATTATTTCAGATGGGATGTGATTTTGTAAAACTTGTTGCTATAGGGGGTTTTTGAAGCTCTAAGCTTATAAAAATTATTTGCAAGAGTTCTTTAAAGCCGAGTCAACCCAGAACATCGACTTCCTAAGTCAGATTTAAATTTTTACACATAATATCTTATCTAAAATCAAAATATTTTACAATTCTAATGCTGCAAAAATGTTTACAAAATTTTTATCAACAAATACTCCAAAGTAGCTTTGTTTTCTTATAATTTCTTACAAAAAAATTTTTTTCCTTAAATATTCTTTAATTGTAATTAAATGTCCACTCAATCCATGTCAATTCGTATGTTAGTTATACTTGTCTTGTCTTTTATTTATATTATTTTTTGGTTAAATCTTTTATTTAATAAATAATTTTTGCCAATTTTTCAAGAAAAAAAGTGGATTGCTATTTGATACCCTACAGCTCAGTACTTATGCAAATGATTTCCACTCATTCAAGGGTCAAGATAGAAAGAAATCTGTTCTATTACTTGTATAGGTAATAGGACTTAACAGTGGTGGATAAGGTCTTTTAAATTATTATTCAATCATGAGCTTAAGCCCAAATATTTTAACAAATTTCTAACGACATAATTTGATTCAAATCATCACAGAACGCAGACCCTTTAAGACATTAGCAACTATCTACTTAAAGTGGTATAATGCGTTAAATACACAAGTGACAGCAAAATGTCAAAACTAGAATACATACGTTTATATGAAAACAATTATTTTAAAGTTAGAACAGTAAAAGCCTAGACAACAACCTTTGCTACTGCTGCTGCTGCCAAACGTAAAGTTGTTAATATTTTCTTAGGCAGCAGAAAACATGTCGTGATACCAACACAATGTAAATTGTAAAATAAAAAGAGCGTAAAACAAGAGTTTTTTGATTATTAGACAATAACAGTATAAAATTAAGATATTGTATCAAGCATGTCAATGAAAAAAAATATGTTAATAATTTTTATGTTTATGATGGATTTGAAAAGCTTAAGTGTCATCACTGAAAAATATTTTTCTTATAATAAATATTTTTATGGCAAATAAAATAGATGACAACAGCAATTTGCTGCTTGCTTTCGGGCTGCTGGCTGTCATCCATGTACTTAAGGCTTAAAAGCATACATATTTTCAAAGAGTGCATTCATTGGGTCTAAGCTTTGTTACACACCAATATAAACCAAGTCTGTTACCATAGTAAATAAATTAAATAAACTTATACCGGGTGGGCCATTTAAAAGTATAAATTTAAAAATGCAATCAAACAAAAACGGTTTAAAATTTTGCCAAATTTATTTTATTATTGTGAAGTACAATTGTTCCGGTTCTTTTTTCATTCATATGACTGCTGCCACCGGCCTCACAGTATCCCATTCGATCGGACCAATCTTCAAAAACTTTTTCGAATGTATTTGTCGTATATGTCGGCAATGGTATCACGAATGTTGGACTTTAAATGCTCAATTGTCTCTAGTTCGTTCGGCTAATTAAATGGCCATCAAATGTTTGACGCAATAAATTGATTGTAGCATGCGATGTGTGGGAAGTTGCGTCATCCTGTTGAAACCAGACATCGTTCACATCAGTACCACGAAGAGCCGGCTCAAAAGTGTCAATTATTATGAAGTGATAGGTGTCTCTATCGAACGTAATATGGGATAATATGGCCTCCGCTACACGAGCCGCACCGCACCGGCTTTTGTACGACCACATTTGTGTTTTTTGAGCCCAAAATATGGCAATTGTGCTCTTTAACATACCCATCAAATTGAAAATAAGCTTCATCTGAAAAGACGTATTTAAATGATAATAAATTTCCAATAAATCCCATCGTTGCTCAAGAGTGAATCGATTCATTTCATTCAGTGGAGATAATATACTGAATTTTGTGGTGGAATAGAATGACATAACTATTGCCAGATTCGAAATAACAGCTGGTTAAAATTGAAACCAATAGATTGCCGATAGATTGAGCAAGAAATCCAAAATTAATTCTTGTAATAAGTTACATGCCAAAGACCGCTAAGTAATTTTCCCATAGAATAGTGTCTAGTGTAGGGTATAAAAAAAACAATCAACAGAAAAATAAAAAATTATTGCCAAAAATGAAATCCCTGCACCATACCCACACACACACACACACACACACACACGCAAAGAAAAAAACAAACTAAAAAACTAAAGAAGAGACTTTTTAAGCATGACAAAAATTCATGTTCCTGCCATTACGTGACGATTACTTTCAAACAACACGTAGGAAACACGCATTGTCTGTACTCTGCTGCTTAAGGTGTATGTGCAGCAGCAATATGTTGTATGCAACTACTGTTGCATTCGATACGCGATACGTTCATTTCATTTCGATTTTATATGTTAAAGTTTCTTTGTACAATCCAATAACGACGTTGTATGGATAATAATGATGACGATGATGAACATATTATGGCAAGTGCGATCATCGTTATAAAGGCTACTGGATTTTTAATGTGTTTTAATCATCAAACGCACATCACCAACGCAAGTTCTTATAAACAATAATAGGGCGAGTAAAATTGAAAAAAAGAACCACAAGAAACAAGAACAAAAAATTATGTGGGCCTACAGAGTAATATGAAATAAAAGACACAATTGCACACTATTATTCAATCAGGGCTTTTATTTGCAATATGCTTTATAAGCGCACGCAACGCAATGATTATTGCACTGTTCTAAGCGTCTTTACTGTAAAAGACTTTCTAATTGTAGTTTAGACATAAGCGCCATATGTGCCCTTTTTTAAGAAACGATAGGTATGCGAAACCTTAAAAAAATGTAATCGGTTAGCTCGACAAAACATGCACATTTTTCCTATATCTTATCGCACCTACACAATCAATTCGCTGCGCCATCATTTGTTATTCCTTAGCGGAGAGTATCAACTCGGTTATTTCTATAGTTCCTTTGATTTACGAAGCATCAGATTTATACGTCAGTAATGCATTTACGCATTATTTTGACTATGTTAGTAAGTTCCAATCGATCCTAAAAGGAGCATATATCCTCATAAATTCCCCGAACAACTTTCTATTTTGTGTTAACACCTTTACATCTCTCCAACTCTTGCTGCAATCGTTTAACTCGGCCTCAATTTGTCGTCTCCATGCACAGGCTAGGCGTACCCTTCTTCTGCTCCCCTGTGGACTCCTGTCTATGGCAATTTTGCAATTATCATTCGGATTCCATCTAACAGCCTGACTAATTCACCGTCATTTGCGCCCTTTTCTTCTTATAATGGTCATTGTTCCGTTACGTGCGCCAAAGCGTATGATTAGACACAGTTATCGGCCAGAAAATGCCCAGGCTCACGAAAACCCGTAACTTTTTCATATCGCGTGTGGCAGCGTTCCACGTTTTGCAACCATACAAAAGAGTAGATTTTACGTAGGCATTGAATACAGCAATTTTTGTACGTCACGGCCAAAAGTTTGACATGCCTTTTGCAATCGGTTTTCAATATCCTCGCTCTAAACTTCGTTTGAGGGTATGATACTCCCCAGGAAGCGGAACTGACTGACGGTTTCAATTTCTGCAGTGCCTTTGACAAATAATTACCAGGATGTCACTTTAATACATAGAGTTTTAGTTTTTATGATATTTATACTCAAACATGCCGCTTCCGCTGCCATCGTTACGTTACGTAAATTTGTCGCAAGAAAGCTATGAACCAGAAGACAAATTTCGTCCGCATAATCGGTGATTCTCAGCCGACTTTACCGTCCCCATATTATCTATCTACAGTCGAAGAGGCTTTACCAAAAATCGTGTCCAGAACTGTGTTAAATAGCAGTGGTGACAGGACGCACCCTTGTCGGACTCCAATTCTCACTCCTATCGGTCTGCTTAATAGTTTGACATTTCTAACCTTGCAGGATGCATTTGTCATTCCAGTGCATTTCATATCACTTTATCCTTCAATCGGTCAACGGCTTTCGCGAAATCTATAAAGCAAGAATACAGTGGGGAGCATCACTTTACAGATTGTTTTGTAATATGATATGGAAAATACTAACATGGTCTATAGTGGACTTTGGTGGTCTGAATCCAGCATGCTCTTGTCACAATAGTGATGTTATTCTTTCGGATATTTGACTTGAATTATGTTATCTGGACTTAAATGTAGCGCTGAGTTTGCTTAGAGTCTCACAGGCTGCTCAGTAAGTCTCGTGTATGTAGTACTTCATATTCTGCACTTTCGCCCTTTTCGACATATTGCGTTCATTTTGAGAAATTATCGTCTATGTATGGACACAAGTAACTTCTATAACTACCATGTCCAGTAATAAATTGTGTCTTCTTTGGAATATTGGGTTGTCAGGTAACTCACCATCGAGCTAATAGTTTTGCTCCGCTATTTGGAACTAAAACACGTGTGTTAAAACAATCTGATGCCATTAGAAACCAAACTAACCGAAGGCAAGCCTTTTACCGAAATTAACACAGCATATATCGGGTGCGATCAGGCATAAACCTCTTCAATAATATTGATTGGTTAAACCTTAGAAACTTGGGGGTGGCGCATGCAGTAGCAGTTAGAGCGCACGCATAACGACACAAGCGACCCAGGTTAAAGCCCCAGCTGAGGACATGACGTAAAAATGTAATTGTTGTTTGAAATGTTAAATGAAAATAGACTTCAACTTCCCTTTAGACAACTTCATCTATAATAAAGAACCAGCTTACCTTTGGCAATGATGATAAATATCAGACTAATAATGGGGAAAAAACGCCACTCACTGGAAAAAAATTACAGTACTAAAGTAAAGAGGATTGGCAAGGATCTTCACCACTACACAATCATATGGAGTGGAGCTAGGGTGGATTAATCATCTACTTAGCTCGAAAAATCAACTTGATTAACAGAACTGAAACAAAGTAAGAGATGCTTTGCGGAAAGTCAATATGCTCCCTAGAGGAGTGACTGAGAAAAAAGAACGGTAAGAAACTACACTGTAGAGACTGAGTTCTTTAATGATGAACGATAACGAGTTATCGTTTTCTGCTTTCGCTAAGGTTCTCTTGGTTCATCTATAGCAGATCTCGGCAAAGAACTGCTCTTTCCTTCTGTTTTCACACTTACGATGTTACACGCATAGGCAAAAAATAAGCAAAAAATAAACAAAGAGAAATAAAGAGATAACGAGATAAGACGCAGTGCAAATTGGCCTGAGGGAGAGACGCTCAACTACTACCACAGTTGTAAAATAAATTAATATTAGTTTGCCGAACACTGATCTATAGTAAGTTTGCTTGTCTTAACCTAGCCTTAACTTACTAAGCCAACCCACCAGTTTAAACCAAGCATGTGATAGGCACTTGTTAAAGTGTCTTTAAATAATCTTGTGATTGTGATCTCTAGTTTAAGACTTTCGATTAATTTAAAATTAAATTAAATTTACCTTACCCCCTGTGTGGAGCAGAGCTTTCAGAGATATTAGTTGTGCGAAAAATATTTGATCACTCTGTATATGTAAACAGCGAAAAAGTATTAAAAAAAATATAGTAAGTAGTCAAGTAGCTGCTACTGTGTTTTGTTGCAAAAATAAATTGTTTTCTTATATTGGAAGACAAAACAAAAATAACAAAAACGTGGTTACGGCAGACAACTTGCCATCCAAGTAATACTGGCTGACTGCCTCACTTATTGAGTGATGTTTTGGAGTCTGCTGTCGAACGTACTTTTTTCAATATTGATTATTGATGACCAAATTTGAAGAGAAGTGGTTAAAATCAAGTTGATTTTATATCAACTTCTTACTTATTTTTTAATGTTTTTTATTATTTTCCTTTTTTTTTTTTGTTCTTGCAACAACATTTATGTTTCAACGTCGTCTTCGTCGTATTCATCATCATCTTTTTTCGTCTTATACTTGTAACTGGGCTGTGATTTTCTTATTATTGCTTGATGAAATGTGAATTAAGGCAATAAATTGAGCTGATAAATATTATTAATAAAGTTTCATTTTTGTACATATTTCTTCTTCTTCTTCCACATTTATTTTATTTTTTTTTTTTAGTTAAGAAAAAAAATTTAATTATTCTTTTAAAAATGTGTCAGAGAGAATGTTAAAATTTTAAATTATATAATTACAAAACGACAACAACAACAAAAGTCATAAAAGGTACAACACAAATTACCAGCATATGTACATACATACATAAGTACATACGTCTTTACATGCACTTATAAAGCAACTTAAAGGATAAAACTGCAAATTGTTGGCAACAATCTTTATAATGACGTTGATTAAGAAGACAACAGTTTTTGATTTGAATTCTTAATGTTGCCACTTTTCAGTGCAATTCCGTTTAGTGTCTGGAGTTTATCTCTTGACAATGAAAACGCCTCGCACATATATAATATATACATACGTACTTACATACATAATTTAGACAAGTGATATAATATTGCCTAAAATGGACTAATTAAAAGATATTTGAAATAATTATCTTACGAGTTATTTTCGGAGTATAAGGCAATAATTGCAAAGATTAAAAGTAATTCGTAAAAGATATGATAAGCTTATATGGCTTTGCCAGGATACAATAATATTTTAGAAACTCTTTGACGTTGAAGAATTTTTCTTCATAATAAAATTGCAAAATTAGATACATAAATTTTTGATCATTAGACGTCCTTAAGCATAATTAAAGCAACAAAATCTTAATTTCAATTTGAATACCTAAGACAATAATGCTGATTAGGTTAAAAATCTTTACAAAATAGACCTATAAAGCATTAAACACATAACCGACAGCAAGCAGCAGATAGCAAAATGTTAAAATTGGAATACATACTGTTACGTTTTAAGCCTTTGGTTACATTGCGTTAAAATAAAATAATTACCGCTTTATTTTGTTGTTTTACAGTTTTTATTTATTAAATTTAAAAATCTTTACAAAATAGACCTATAAAGCATTAAACACATAACCGACAGCAAGCAGCAGACAGCAAAATATTACGAGTTAAGCCTTTGGTTACATTGCGTTAAAATAAAATAAATACCGCTTTATTTTGTTGTTTTACAGTTTTTATTTATTCCACTATAACTTTCATACTCTTGTCTTATTATTTGTTTATACAACACTTTTATTTCCGCTTTAACACAATTTTATTTATTGACAGCCAAACGATAATTAACTGACTTGTAGGTAAAGCAGCCCATTTGATATACCTAATTGCCTGCAGTTTGAAAGGTTCTAGAAATGACTTCTACATAAAGATGTTCGATTTTCAGTGCGGCCAAATTGACAGGGTGACACAAAATATACCAAAATCCCACAATACAGTTTTAAAGCGCTGATGTGTTGTATTTTTATTTTTGTAAAATTACGTTTATATGAAAACAATTAATTTAAAGACAGCACAGCAAAAGCCTAGACAACAACCTTTGCTGCTGCTGCCAAACATAAAATAATTCCTACTTTTTAGGCAGCAAACCAAAAATTACTGACACCTATACTATATACAATCTTAAATAGAAAAAAAACGTAAAAATAGTTTTTTTTTTACTTATCGGAATACAACAGTATAAAATTATAATATTGTATCAGCATTTATGTTAATAATTCAAAAAATTTAAATACATAATATCATTAATTTTTATAGTTTTGACTAATATTGTTACGAAAATGAAATTACCACGTCAGAGCTTATTATGAGCTTTTAGCTAAAATATGTGTTGGCTTGTGTCAAGGCTTAAAAACTTCTAAAATTATCTGCAGTAATTAAAAGTGCTGCCAATGCATGGATCGGTTACTTTTTGTGTCATTTTATACCACTTTGAATTAATGTCGAAAAATTGAAGATTCGTGTCCGTACTGGAACATTCTAAACTATAAAATTTTTCCGGCGAATTGCGGCTGTCTAAAGTCTGTTTAAGGCGCAAATAAAAAGTATTTTAAAAGCGAATTTGGTGTATTAAAGTACAGTGGATTTAATAAAGAAAGAAACAGATTGTAAAACAACTTAAATAAAAATAGAGTTTTATTTTATTTTAACGCAATATAAACGAACTCAAACGTTTTAAAAAGGGTAAAACGTAACAATATTTTAAAAAAGCGATTTTATTTTGTAGGATTTGAAAAGCTTGAGTGTCACCACTGACAAAAATTTTTATGGCAAATAAAACAGATGACAAGATGCTGCCTGCTTCCAAAATATTTATGAAGTCGATAGCGTAGCAGCAAATGCTGCCAACAATAACTTTCTGCTTGCTATCGGTTGCGTGTTTAATACTTAAAGATGTAAAATATTGACTATTCATAGGCAGCATATTGGCTTACCACAAAGCATCTATAGCTTTATTTTTAGTTTCATTAATCATGTTGTAGTTTTCCTCCATATGATTGTGTAGTGGCGAACATCTTTGCTAAGTGGTGGTGGTGGTGATCCTTACTTAGCATTGTAATTTTTTTCCAGTAGGTCTCATTTCCTTGTCATCATGACCAGAGGCAAGCTCGATGGTCAGGGGAACTTTTTTTTAGATGGATTTGTCTCGAAACTACAATTAAAATTTTTCGTCATATCTTCTGCTGAGGATTCGAACCCGGGCTACTTATGTGGTATTGTGTGCGCTCAAACTACTACACCACGCCACCCAAATATAGCAATATATGACCATATTAAAGGTTTCCCATCATCATCCCTTCTTAACGCCAACAATTTCATTCTACGTTTTATATTCGCCTTTCTTAGTTTGTCCAGAACTTATCGTTTCTTACGGCCAACAATTTCATTCCACATTTTATATTCGCCCTTCTTAGTTTGTCCAGAACTTATCGTTTCCAAGTTTAAGTAAGGCAGACATTCCGTCACACCCACAGGACAGGGTTAATTGATAAAGGTTCTTAAGTCGCAGCTATAATTGTGTTTACTAAACCTTATAAAGTACATATCCTATTGGATATAAATGGCAGACCTTTTAGAAGTAATACTGTAGGCCTCTGCACAATCTGCAATCTAGATGCAACGCAATATACTTTAGTAAAAATCATTTTAATTCATCTGAGCTTATAAATATTCTTAATGGCATATCCTTTACATGTGATAATATTGTTAATCATTTAGAATCTTGTTTAAAATATAGAAAACTCCCGCATTGCAGAGAGCCTTTATGTTGTATATCTATAAAAAAATTTAAGAGAATGCATTAAAACTAATGATTTGTATTGCCTACCAAGTTATTTAGTAAGGTTAGAATGTGCCATTATAACCGTTCTCTAGATATACCAAAAATCAATATTTCTGTATGGAAGCTGTCACTCCCACATAATCAATTCCGCCAACTTTTCGGGTGATGATTTATATTGACCACAAAGCTATTGGGCCAAATTTTGAGTAATTTTTACTATTACTTTTTGCGTGATATACAAAAATCAGTATTTATCTTGTATGGAAGGTGCCACACCCACTTTTTAGATTTTGCCCATATTTCCACTGAAGATGAGGATTCACTAAGAAACTATTTAGACTAAATTCAGCACCTTTCAGTATTACCATTCCAAAGATATACAAAAATTAATATTTACTTTGTGTGGGAGGTGCCACTCCCACTTATCCAATTCCGCCCAATTTTTGACTGATGATTTAGATTCACCAACAAATTATTTGAGCCAAATTCAGAATCTTTTGCTATTATCGTTTTAAAGATATAGACATATGAATAAAAATTTTATATGGGCGTGGCACATATACCTTTCCAATGCATGTATTTGTTTGTAAATCGGCTTAGTCTAACTCAGATAAAATTTAAATGCTGTAACAAATTTTCGTGTTCAAGTAAAACATATGCAATACAAAGGATTTCACTCTAACGTCAATATCTCGCGATCCTTTCGTTTGAGGTCTTACAAAATAAAATCGGATGGCGCATTTCAGAGTCCTCTTTTAATCTGGCTAACAACTTATTGGTAAAGCCAAATATGTGTAGATAATTGTTATATAAATTGAATACTTTTTATAAACGTTTTGTTATTATCTATTAAATAAAAAAAAAAAAACAAAAACAAAAAATACATACCATAGCTGCTACACAAACTTTTATCTCAAAACTCATTGATATAAGAGAAAGCCAGTATTCAGATCAAAATTAATTTTGTAACATATGTTTTCAAATAAAAACAACGACTCATGGTTATATTTAATTTGAAATTAACTCGTTGCAACACCTAAAAATATCATTTTGTGACTGTGGTAAGCCTACAAATAATCCTATCATACAAATATGAGACTTGTTATCCTTAAAAGTACATGGTTGTGTTGGATGTAATTTAATTGAGATTAACCGATAATAATTCCATTCGCACATACGAGTAGAAGTTCTAAGTCAAAATGTATAATATTGTATAAATAAGCATAAGGTTTTATAAAAAAAAAAACTTAAATTATATGCCAAATTATGCAACTGTGCAGGTGTTTTTGATTTCATTTGAAAGTGAACTTAATACATATTAAAACTCAGAAAACGAGCATCAAAAGAAAAAAAATTGTTACCTTTTGTGTCATTTTCTTTGAATGTGTTGTTCTGTTTTTCCCCCAAGGAATATATTGAAACGAATGTAGAAATAATCTATAATAACCATAAAAACTGTTATCTCTCAGGTATTTGATGTTGATTTTTTTTTTTTTTTTAAGAACAAACTTCAAATTATAATAATACCAGCATTACAAACCATATTGTGACTTATAAATATGCTCATATACAAATGTATGTATATGTAGGTACGAGTTTGTCTCAAAACTATCAATTATTTATTGTTGCCTATAATGTTCTTTCAGTTATTTTTTTATTTTATTTTTTTTTTTGCGAGATCATGCCCAAAATGATGATCATGGTGATCAGCCAGAAAACACGCAGCAAAAAGGATCAAAAATTCATCCCATGTTTTTCTTTTATTCTTTATTATACGACGACATAATAAATTCTCGTATTCCCCCTCCCCAAAATAACCCACACAAGTCCAGAAAAAAACAAAAAAAAAAAAAACAACAACAGCAACAACAGCAACAAGCATACAAATAAAACAGTAGCTGAAAAGCAAAATTTTTACTCATTTAAACGCATAAATAATTAGACATGTTTTAATGTCCCGCAGGCAAAAATGGCATATAATACACACACACATAGAGATATATGCATACACACAAGCATATAAAAGGAATAATTTAATCAAAAAATGTGATTTTATTAAAAAGAACAAAAAAAAAAAAACCTAAAACTGCTAAAAATTCAAAATCAAAATGCTGAACTGGTGTGGTGGCTTGGCTTGGCTTGGTTTGGTCTGACTTTACTGGGCAATCAAAGTGATGATCGCCAAAAACACGTACGCATCTAAAATTGAAGACTGTTGCGCTGTTATAATAACAACAATGCCAAGGAACGAAGGAAGAAAAAACAAAAAACTCAAAATCTTTGGTCAATAGCATGACTGGAGGCGTTCCATAGTAGTTCATTTTTATTAAACAATTTTTTTTTGTTTTTTATTTATTTTTACTTATTTTTGTTTTAAAAGTCTGCTACTAAAACAGTCAGTGCTACTGTTTTGTCACACAATCCTCATCAGCATCAGCATCAGCATCATCACCATTGTCTGCGTTATCATTTGTATGTGGCTGCTACAGAGTAGACCATGTGTGGAACAGCAAAAGACATCTTATTGAAATGATTATACTTTTCTATACGCATACTTTAGCTCATCATCGATCATCTGACATTAAAAAGTTTACAAAAAAATTTTTTCATTTTTTTCTCTCTTCTACCATCATCACTCTACAATGTCCGTCCCTCTGTCGTCAGATTCTTTATTTTGGTGGTTTTTCTTAATTTTTCTTATATTTTGATAACAAATTCTTGTGCTTCTTGCTGTGTCTCTTCAAAATATTTGCAGATTTGTTACTTAACATAACTTTAATATGTTGAAATGTCATCTTCCAAAAATTCAATTCTTATGTGACTTTCATCATCATCATCATCATCATCATCAGCGATGGGGACTTTTCCCATTCCATGCTTTACCAATATGTTTTTAAATTTTTGCTAAAGTGACAAAACTGATCTTAATCGTAAAATTGTTGTCTGCTTTTCGAAAAACAAATATTTATTGACAGATTTCAATCAATATACTAAAGAAACTAAGAACGAGAGTGAATTATAAAGCAGCCATAGTGACTTGTCTAGAGAGCTACTATAACTGAATTGTACTACTGAATTATTTTTCTAATATTGAATTTATAAAATTTTAACTATTTCTGCATAGAATAGTGCGACACTCTATGTTTTATATATGTACAGTTAGTCCAACGCATAATCGCACACGCAAACAACAGCGAATTCTATGAAGAAAGCGATCTCAAGCACACATCGGGCGTCACAATGCTCTAGTTGATCCGTTATTGTTCCAATCTTATGGAAACACATGCTCGAAATCCAGAACCTTATGTAATGACGTCTTTGGGAGGAATTGTCTAGGGGGAGTTCATCAAAAAAGGTCAACATCCTTGTTCAGATTAATGTGATATTGTTAGCAATATTGAACTCCATAGAGCCAGAAGTATATCGAAATAAATTCTAAGGCGCCTAGTGACTGTGCTAGATTACAAAGGATATGAAAATTATTACCGATGGGTCGATTACATTTTAGTGATTCAAACTTTGCCTTGTCCGATTATGTTATGAGTTTAAAAATATAGTTATTTTTGTTTTTGTAGTGAAACTTACAGTTATTATTGGATTAAATGCTGGAGTATAAAGAAGACCATAAAGCGTCTATATATTTATTATTTTTTACGTTTAGTGGACTTATTTATGAGAAAAAAATTTGTCGGATTATGCATTGGAGTCACTGTATAAAAATGAATGTATTTATGTTTGTTTGTTTATTGTTTTTTTTTTTGTTTGTGCCTTATTAAACTTCTACAGTATCTCTCTGTATTTCTGAAAATCAACTGGATGGCGTCACGCTCATATAAAGCTTATATTTATTTGTCTATACCTTCAAAACGATAATAGAAATATCCTCTACTTTTGGTCAAAATAGATTCATAATCAAGTCAAATCATCAGGTATGGAGTGGGAGTGGCACCTCCAATACAAGCTATATATTGATTTCTGCATTGGTCTGAATGACTTAATAGTCAATACAAATAATCTGGCAAAAAGTGGGCGGAATTGGACAAGTAGGCGTGGTGCCTCCCCTACAAATTATATATTAATTTTTGTATATCTTGAGAACGGCAATAGTAGAAGTGTCTAAATTTGAACAATACACATCATCAGTCAGTAACTGAGCGAGATAGAATAAATGGGCGCGGTACCATCCATTCATACTAAATATTGAATTTTGTATATATGAAGAATGACATTTATTAAAATTCGTTGTCTATCCACTTCAGTCAAAAAGCGTGATTGTAATTAAGTTTGGACTTGTAGTTGCACCAGAAGAGTGTCATACAATCTTAAAGAAAGGTACTTCGATAAACCTAAATTTTAATTATAGCCATCGGCTTAAAACATCGCCTTTCTGAGTTCAGCGGTATATCATTCGGTCTCAGCTTCTATTTTAAGCACCGCCGAATACCTGCAAATTACTTAAGTTTCAATTAAGTTATTGCATATACAGTGGTGGACATTCATTTTGCCGCATTTAGTTTTTTTCCTCTACATTCTTCTCATATGATCCACATTCTAGAAAATCCTTTTCATTTTGTTGTTTTCTGTAGACTAATAACAACTGACTTAATGATTTAGAACAAGAACATGACACATTCGTTTGAACAAAATTAGTAATTCCGGTGGCGTAAGTAAGAGTTTAGGCAACAAGTTTTATTTTAACATAAATTTGAAAGAAAAATTAGTGATTAAAAGTAATATTTAAAAGCGGTTATTAAAGGCGAAATAGGTTCGAAAAAACGTTAGAAAAAAAAATAGAATTTAATTGAATATTTAAAAAGAATGAAAAATTAAACATAAAAAGGTTGTTGAAACATTCTGAAAAAGTGATTAAAATCTTTTAAAACTGGGCACCAAGTATGGCCCTAAGCCTACGACCTAGGGGATTTACAAGATTGACCATCTGTCTAAAAGGCCTGACACAATTCGAAGCTTCAAAAAGCGACTAAAAAGAAAAAAATATAACCTACGAGTGATCAGGCTAACTATTGCCCATGTTTTAAATACAACTTAATCCATTAGATAGAAAATAATAAGGTTACGTCTCGTTTAGCGACGCTTCATAATGAAAGATAACTTATGTTTGAAAAAAAAGCATATGGCATGGAAAAAGTAATGATTTTTTCCTAAGAAAATAAAATTTAATTTAAATGCTACAGGTTGTTAAAACTACTACTGGCATGACTTACGCCAAAAAACTGTTGTCACATCATAGAGAAACATCAGTGGCAAGCTTCCTAAATGAGAATAAATTCTAAAATGTATTTACAACACCCTGAAGACGCTCTTGTAATAAAACTGGATGAAAATCCCATTCAGGACAACATATTTCAACAGGATAACACTGCCATACATGTTTCCAGGCAACGCGGAGAAAATTTGCTTACAAGAACATACATTAATTGATGTGACCGATGTGCAGCCGGGACTACAGCCCAATGGTGTCTGAAAAAGGACAAACATTTTCAACGATTAATGAATTAAAACAAAAAATCAAAGAATGCTGGTCTTATATCGAATTAAAAACGCGTCAAAACCTAATAGAATTTATCAAGGTGTTCCACACTAAATACTAAAACAATAATGTCTTATTTAGAAAATATTTATTATTTTTCATATAAAATTTCTAAAGTGCATGCAAGCAAATGTTCCAGTATATTTCTGTTTTTCCTCAATTTTTCCTTTTTTACTAAATTAAAATAATTTTTAATATGTTTTTTGCTCTTAAAAAATTGTTCAAATAAATCAATTCGGAAAAAATGTTCATTTATTTTCATGAAAATGACAAAAAAAGAAATATGGTGCGGTAAAACGAATGTCTACCACTGTAGGTACAAAAAGCCGGTTTTTAATCCGTAACTTAACATCAAAAACGGTTCCTTGTAATATAATACTTTTTTTTGTCACATAGTTTACGTAACTTATCATCGTAACAAATGGGTCAGGCCCTAGTGGCTTCTATATACAATCGGTAAACTATTAGATCTTGGCTTTGAGCCAGAAGAACATACCTTCGTTTACACAGAGATTTAACTTTTGCTACCATGGGAGCCAGAAGATTTTTCACCTTGTGGGCCTGTCAGATGATATAGAGCAACTTTTAGAAAGTATGTACACGTTATGGTCCGCAGAACCACACAATTTAATTCGTTATAGACATAAACCACTTATTCTTATTCTGCGTCAAAAAATCAATGCAAAATCATTGGAAATCTGAAAACAGTTCACTACGAGCATAGTTCGTTCGATATTAGACCTAAATCACAGGTAGATGCTTTTTACCGAGCAACTAATGGCACTACTGAGTAAAAAATAAATTTTGTTATTGTAGTACTGCAGTAATAGTGTCAGTAGTAATAGTTTTTCATCAAGCATGCGCTCTGCTGATTCAGTTCCCATCTCACAGAATCTCTCTATTCATTTTATTCGGTTAACATTCTCTGGATATTGTTAGAGAGAAGCAAAAGCTACTACACTCGGAAAGCGTAGCCATGAATTGCTGCTCGGATGTCTTTTGCAGTAGAGATGGCGAGGATGTTGTATTGTATGCTGTCTGAAGCAAAAAATACGCAAAGTTCTGTCCACCACTGACTACGAGCATGTTAATCATATAAACTCATGTAACATAAAGGGTCCGCCAAATAAATTTATTTTTTGAAATGCTATAAAAAAAACTACTGAATATATTCTCATATTTTATTTGAAAGTACAATCCTTCCGGTTAATATTGGAAAATAATTTCATTCAAATGGCTGCCTCGGCTGGCCATGCAGTAGGCTACACGATCGGTCCAATTTTTAAGCACATTATCGATTGTGTGCAGCTATATATCACCAATGGCTTCACGAATATTGTCCTTTAAAGCGTCAATTGTCTCTGGCTTGTTGGCGTAACACTTATCTTTAACAGAACCCCACAAATAATAGTCCGAGGTGGCCAAACGACATCAGCTCTGCGGCTGATAATGCGATCTTCAAAAACAGGGCGCAAAACATCAAGTGTAGCTTCGGCTGTGTGGCACGTAGCGCCGTCCTGTTGTCCTCTTCAATTTTTGTGAACAAAAATTCGTTCAACATGGCCCGATAATGATCGCTATTGACTGTAACGGCCACTGCTTGCTCATTTTAGAAGAAATATGGCCCAATTATTCCTCTGGACCAAAATCCGCACCAAACGGTGACTCGTCTTGGGTGTATCGCCTTTTCAATGTATGCGTGCGGGTTTTCTGTGCCCCAAATGCGACAATTTTGCTTGTTTACATACCCGCCAAGATCAAAATGAGCTTCATCTGAAAAGACGATTTTTGATTCTGCAACATTACCATGATTTTCAAAGTAATGTCGCAATATTTCCCAGCGTTGTTCAAGCGTATACACAACCATATTCGTTCAGCGGAAGGATAAAACTAATTATCTGTCAAATCAGACATGAGCTACGTATTCTCGAAATAAGCACTAGTTGGAAAAAGAAACTTTAGATGGCAGACCCTATTCTACCTTGATCAAAAAGTTGTCGGCATAACCCCCGTGTGGCGGTCCCATCGTTACGATTTGAGTTTTTTTTTTTAGTTAATCTGTTGTTGATATTCATGCTAAATTTTAGCGTCCTAGCTTGACATTTTCAAAAGCCTTGTCTACATCTATCCCTAAGTGTGTTGGGGATTTTTTACAATTTCGACCGTGACATGATTTTCGAGGTTGAATTCGATTCCATATTCATCAAAAGCTTCACTGCTAGAGACGAGATGATGGTTCATGAGTACGACACGGAACCCAGACATCAGGCAAGTGAATGGCATTCACCAAATAAGCCGAGACCAATTTCAGTCCCAAAAAAAAGACAATGCACACGGTTTTCATGAATTACAACGGAGTTGTGCATCATGAATTTTTGCGTATTAGAGTATTATTTGGGCGTTATGAGACGTTCGTATGACGCAATTCGCCGAAAGAGACCAGAATTGTGGGCAGAAAGCTCGTGGATTTTGCACCATAATAACGCAACGAAAAATGCAACAAATACTATCAAAGAGTCACCCTGAGAAGTCCCTGTGACTTCTTTTTGTTCAATCGAGTTCAAAAACCATTACAGAGAACTCGTTTCAGTAGCCGAGAGGAAATCATAGAAAAATCAGTGGAAGCACTGCTGGACATACCGAAAACCGAATATACAAAATGCAAATGTCAAGCTATGACGCTAGGATATAGCGGGAATGTCAACAACAGATGCACCAACTTAACACACAAAAAAAAAACAAAAAAAACTCAAATCGGTACGATGGGACTGCCATACGATAGAGCTGCAAAACTATCGATAGTCGGCTCACTCGATAGTTTCGATAGTTTGCAAAAAAACTATCGATAGTGTCGATACTATCGGATTCTTTTAAGTGCTATTTGTGGCAACAATATTAGAATTTAAGTTAAAGGGAAAAATTATTAATAAATATTCAGTATTGAAACAAATAATAGGGACACTTTTTTTCTGTATGTCACAAAATTCGATGAATTGATGATTTTTGATGGAAGAGTAATGCTTATATATAGCGAAGCTTGTTCAGACTATGAAGTGCTCCAAAACTAAAGTGATTAATAAGAGCCAGTGAAAGAAAACTGCAGAGACTATGGGAAGAAAGCGTAGAACAGCTGTCAGTTTTGACAAACTTTTAATTCGTACTTCAAAGATTAATCCCTTCAAGTCATTAAAAAGCCCCAAAAATGATCTTATTCTCTTGTTCCAAGTCACACAATAAGAAAAACCTTATAGAAGCTAGACTTATGGGTCTAGCCCTTGAAATGAATCGTTTCTCAGCAAATGGAATCCAAACCTGCACCGCAATAGTCAGAACAACATGCTATGATCTGACGAAACGATGATTAATTTGCTTGGGTCAAATGAAAAATCGTATGTATGTACGAAAGTATTTTAGTTACAATTCATACCCTATTTTAGCCGTTACAGACAGCTTACAACCAGAGCAACAAAATTTTTGTGTGACCTTGTGTGTGACCGTATTTACTCTTAGAATTTGACGATAGTATCGATATTGAAAAGAAACTATCGATGGTCAGCCAAAAACAAAACTATCGATACTATCGATGGCACTATCGATGGTTTGCAGCTGTACCACACGGGGGTTATTCCTGAAACTTTATGATCAAGATAGTATGTATGTGACGACAGTTTTAGTTTTTAAAATTTGGTAAGTTTTGTTTCTACGGCCCAAAGACGAACTCGTTGTAGTCTATCTGCCTATTTTAGTTTTTGCATAATACACTTGATGTTGGAATTGCATGGAAATAATTTCATCAAAACCGATTTGGGCTTGATCTTCTATAACTTTCTTAGCTTCATTCAGTCAAAATAATGATTTTTTATTTAGAAAAAAATATATAATTTTTTCAAGCTAATTATTAGACTTATTTCCCAAGACAAATGTTACCAATCTGTTGTCGTTTGGCTAATACCTCTTCTCTCCAACGAAATGTAAAGGTTTTATCTTCGCTTATAAAAATGAAACTTATGATAACTTAAAGATATTTTTTCTTTCATATCATTCTTTAAGACTTTGTTTTCAACTTCTTTATTTTCATAACGATTTGTGTTGCTTTAAAGGAAAGAAAAAAAATTGGCGTTTTAGAGGGAGTTTTTTTTTTTTGTATTGAATTCCAAAAATTCGATTCGTTTCGATTTGTGTTACTCTGTTGCTGCTGTGTTGCTGCACTTCTGTTGTGTTGTGTGAGAAGTTTTGTTCTGATCATGGCATTTTTCAATGTCTGAGATTATGTCTGGTTTGGTTTTCTGCTTTTTTGTTCGTCTTTTTTTTATTTAAAAAAACTGTAAAATATTCGTGTTTATCATTGGCTGGTTTGAATGTTAAAAAAATTTCGTTTTAGTTTTTGTGATTGGATAATCGAAAGGCTTTTTTCCCCTTCTTTTTGCGGAGTGTTTTCTGATGGCATTCTATGGTCTTTTTCAAACATAATAAACTAATGAATCATGTTCAGGTATTTGAAAAATTCACAAAAAAAAAAATCATATTTTTTTATAATTTTGTTAAAAGTGTATAAAAACCATTGCAAAATAATTTTATGAAATTATATTTTGGCAAAAAATTTTTGACTGTTTTTAAGCTAAAAACCTTAAAAATTATAGATTAAAAATGATTTTCATTATATAAAAACATAGAATCGCAGGATTTCACAGGCTACCCTTTTTTAAAGGCGAATTTAATTTTTTGTTTAATAATTTGCCGTTTTTGAAACTTTAGTAGAATTTTTTTTTTCTAAAATTTGCCAAATGATGGGAAAAATTTTCTAATCAGTTTGATTGAAATCATTCAGTTTTAAGTTGTTGTTCTAAGTTGTTTTTATTATCAAGCTTTTAATGCAGACCGTCTTTATTTGCTTTCAATATCGTTATCAATAAATATTGTTTGAAAAATTGAAATAAATCTTGCATGTGACCCATATAAGTTAAGTTAAGTTAAGTTAAGTTAAGTTAAGTTAAGTTAAGTTAAGTTAAGTTAAGTTAAGTTAAGTTAAGTTAAGTTAAGTTAAGTTAAGTTAAGTTAAGTTAAGTTAAGTTAAGTTAAGTTAAGTTAAGTTAAGTTAAGTTAAGTTAAGTTAAGTTAAGTTAAGTTAAGTTAAGTTAAGTTAAGTTAAGTTAAATTAAGTTAAGTTAAGTTAAGTTAAGTTAAGTTAAATTAAGTTAAGTTAAGTTAAGTTAAGTTAAGTTAAGTTGAGTTAAGTTAAGTTAAGTTAAATTTTATTGAGACTTTTTTTAAAACAATATAAGATGGAAAACACATAAGTATTACAGTAACTAAAAGGAAAAATTTAAGATTATAAAGTAAAGTCTTTAAAACATAAGTTCGTGAATATACACGTACACTACCACACTTGAGAGAAATAGTAAAACAACAGATTGTTAAAAAATTATATTAAAAAGCCTTTCTCACGAGGCTAACAGTGACTTGAGGGTGTATCTCCTACAAACTAAGAAAATTAAGTAAAGGTAAGTAAAGGTAAGTAAAGTGCTTATTTCGTGAATGATAACACTTAGCTCATGTCTGATTTGACAGATAATTAGTTTCATCCTTCCGCTGAACGAATATGGTTGTGTATACGCTTGAACAACTTCGCTTCATCTTTTCAGATGAAGCTCATTTTGATCTTGGCGGGTATGTAAACAAGCAAAATTGTCGCATTTGAGGCACAGAAAACCAGCACGCATACATTGAAAAGCCGATACACCCAAGACGAGTCACTATTTGGTGCGGATTTTGGTCCAGAGGCTTAATTGGCCATTTTTCTTCGAAAATGAGCAAGGAGTGGCCGTTACAGTCAAGGGCGATTGTTATCGGGTCATGTTGAACGAATTTTTGTTCACAAAAATTGAAGAGGAGGCTTCAGCTCTTGAGTCAATTGCACCTTTTAAGTGTGCAAATTCATATCTTTATTTAAAATTCTTATCAGTAATGTTTGTGAGATGTTTAATTCTTTGGCACGACGACGAGTCGAGGTTGACGTTTCTTCTGCCACACTATCGTGAACAACAGCAATGTTTTTAGCAGAACGAATAGGGCGAACATGCGCAGGTGTTTCTATATTTCCTACAGACCTGGACACATTTGATCGATAATATTGATCAAAAAAATTACGTTGTGCATGAAATGCATTTTGATTTGAATGCCCATTTCCGTAAACGCTTTCAAAAATCTTTAGGCGCTGCTCTCTTGTGTACCTCTCCTTGGTTGAAACTGTATAACAAAGAAATGTTCAATTAAGTTGGGCAAAAAACTTGACGTCAAGGTGTGACTCACAATAACTTCGTGCATTATGGTTGGACCACCCTTTACTTTTTAAGATAATGGATGCAAATGAAGCGGAAAGCATGCTAATAAAATTCTTGGTCATGACCTTGTTGACCGACTAACCTATTTAGACATACTTTAATGGACTTTAATCACTGTTTTGATTTTAATATGGCGTTTGCTATATTGTGATGGGTACCGCCTACGTCGGTATATCTTGATATATCTGCCTTGGAGGCCTTGAACATCGCTTTACATCTCTGAGATGAGGGTGGCGATATGTTCGGCGACAAAATTTTTCGCCCCAGTGTCGGTCCGTAATGCGTCGGAAAGTCTGTCCATTCTAAGCAGGGTGGTTGGAAAACCATCTTTCGTCCTGGATGTAATGCTTTGGATCTGTGCTTTGGCAGGAAATTCAGGATTGGATTCCTGTACTAGTATTGTTGGTATAATGGGCCTTAGTTCGAAGTGAGTTTGATCTAAAATGGTACACCAATGGCTTAAAAATTAATAACTGTGTGGGTGCTCGTATTCATGATACCAGGCTGAGATCATGGCCATTGCTATGTGTGCGGAGATCAACCTAGACAGTGGTCTCAAGTGTGCTGCCTTAAAGGCAGCTATTCTTGGCTCGAATTGTATGACACCTTAACTGGACAAATGTTGCCATTTAATCAAGGATTAGGAAATTGCCAGAGGCTAGGAGCACTGGAATACTCAAAAAGGACTTCGACACTCTAGAGCGGCCATCAGTCCGAAATTTGGGCGTTGCTCTGAGGTTTTCTAGTAGGGCAGTCATAGATGTGGATGTTTGCAGAATATGCTCACGGTTATGAGAGACAGCGGAACAAATATTATGTGAATGTGTATTTTTTAATAGGTTTAGATGGAACTGTTTAGGGAGACATAGGGTATCACTGGGTGACATATCCACCATAATGGTTTCAGATCTTCTGGTGTTCATTAGGAAGGCAGATCTCGAGCTCATTTATCGCTTTAGTCAAACGCTTTACTCTGATGTGATAAAAGCTACACTTTGTCCACTATTTTGTGTGAGAGCCTATTTTCAATGGATCAAACTTAGGAACAAAATTTCAATGAAACGGGCTTTGTTGGATAGAAAACTTTATGACATTAATGTTTAAATATTATTCCAACTATATAGTCGCTACGGCTGGCGAGTACAAGACGCAATCTAGAACACCAATTTTCACGAACTATTTCGCAGCAAATGCAACCATATTTCGCCAAAAACTCATCGTATATTGATTTCTAGGTAATCAATTGTTTCTGGCTTATCGACGTATGGAAGTGACTTTACATAACCCAAAAAAAGTAATACGAAGGGGTTAAATCACACCATCTTGGTGGCCCATTAATTGTATCATTACGTGAAATTACTTTTTCATCAAAAGTTTCTTTGAGTAAATCAATTGTAGCATGCACTATGTGGCATTTAGCCACGTCCTATTGGAACCACATGTTAGTAAGATTAATGCCAGCTAATTGAGGTAAGAAAACATTCCTAATCATATCCCTATACCGTTTACCATTGTCGTTTTTGAAGACATATGTACCCGACAGTCCACAAACAACCATTTTCTGTGTGACGTAAACTTGTGGATTATCCTCACTTCAAATGCTACAATTCTGCTTATTTACCAGAGTTGGCAAAAACCCGGGCTTTTTTTTCACCGGGTTTTATTGTGTTTTTTGATATTTTTTTTTTATAAATGCTTCCAAATTTCGACAAATAAATCGACAATATTTTTTGTTTGATAGTAAAGCGTGTTTTTTATAGAGGTATAGAACTTTAAGTTGGCATTACTTTTCAATATGGCGACCGACTTAACAGCTGTCAAGTGACTTATTCTCAGTTTGGTTTGGCAATTCATCGTGAATAGACTCACGCCTGAATAACGCTTGCTTCTGTGCGGAAAACGTATCGCGAAGAAGAAGCTATTGCTGCTGTAGAGCGTAGCATTGAGGAAAACCCGAATGAGTCCATCCGCCATCGAGCACAGGAATTGGATCTGTGTCCATCCACTTTATGCAAGATTTTGCGGAAAGATCTTGGTTTGCGTGGTTACAAAATCCAACTCGTGCAAGAATTGAAGCCAAACGATCATCAAGTAAGGCGAATGTGGCCAAAACGAGATTACCGTTATTCCCGATTTTCATAAGCGAATTTTGTTTAGCGATGAAGTGCATTTCTGGCTGAATGGCTACGTCAACAAGCAAAACTGCCGCATTCGGAGTGAAGGTAATCCTCAAGTGTATGTGGAAACACCGTTACATCCAGAAAAACTGACTGTTTGGTGCGCTTTATGGGTTGGTGGAATCATTGGTCCGTACTTTTTCAAAAACGATGGTGGCCAGAACGTTAAAATTAATGGTGATCGGTATAGAGCCATGATTACTAATTTTTTCATTCCTGAATTGAATAAACATGATGTCCAGAAGATGTGGTTTCAACAAGACGGCGCAACATGTCACACAGCTCGTGCCACAATAGATTTATTGAAAGACACGTTTGGTGACCCCAAATCATCGTAAATTGGACGTCCAGATTGGACTGCATCCACGCCAGCCGTGACGGTCATATGCCAGAAATCATATTTAAAATGTAATGCCACAAGATTATCTTTTGGATAAAGAAAATTCTTGTCAATCGAATAATCCATCGTTGTTTTATTGCAACTTAAAGTTCTATACCTCTATAAAAAACACCCTTTATAATAACGTTGTTTTCATATATATAATGCAATTTTTCATTCGTAGGGGGATTAGCGCGACATTGTTTACTATGAGCTGCTAAGACCCGGTTATCGGAGAAGATTGCAATTACTTCGATTGAACTGTGCATTATAAGAAAAACGAACTGAATATAAAGACAGACATATACAGACAGACATATAAACTTTTCCTTATGCATGACAACGCTGGGTCTCTCGTGGCAAATTTGTCAAACACTTCTTAGAAATGATCAAATTCTCCAAACATAGCTCCTTCTGACTTGGCTTTCAATCGATGCAATATCTATTACAATAGTATGTCACCGAATCACTTCTTTTGAAGAAATATAAAATCGGCTTCAAAGTGAATCGTCTCAGGATTCGAACATTAGCTCAGAGCTGGGGGAAACTTGTAAGCCAGTGATTTGATAATTTTTTATTTTGATAAAATTGTTAATTCATTATCATTTTGAGCTAAAAAAAGGACCGAATTAATTTGTACCCCCAATGCGTAAATTTTTAATTTTATTGTTGTAAATAAACAAGAAAACCCTTTAAATAAAAAAACACACCTTTTCTTCTTCTTGGGTTTCCCAGTGGTTTACCAAGAGTGTTATTTATATACCCATTCAATCAAAATTGAGATTCGTCGCAGAACAAACTTTTTTAATTTTGAAGTTTGACGAACAGAATCGTTATTTTGATACAAAATTTCAACGATTTGCAAGTGTTGCAAACTAAACAAAAAGCAACTATCAGCTGTTAAATCGGTTATCAAATAAAGCAGTGTTGCCAACTCAAAGCTATGAACCTCTAAATAAACACTCAATATATATGTATGTTGTTACTATTTTTTCTAATTTAAACAATAAAATGAAGAAATATCTTTACTCTTTGACTTAACAAAGACTGCATGCTGGCTATGCACAAATTTAAAAATCAAAAAAAAAAGAAAAAAAAAACGTTCTTAATCCACTGATAGCCAATATTTTTCTCATATCCACTAACAGATCATAAAAATAAAATTTAATATTCTTTGAAAAGGCCTCAGGATAAAAAGGTTAAGCAAAAATTCAACAGAATAATGTTTCACAAAATTTCTTACAGTAGCCCTCTGCAAGTTAGCGATCAACGAAGTAAAATTCTTAAAAATTAGTTTCTTTGCACAGTGTTTGCAGCTACAACTTATAATCACAGGGAAGAAATTAAGCCGGAGAACATGTCTCATGATCCACCGTAGAGGGCTTAAAACACAAGACAAAATACAGAATAAAACACTTACGCTTTAATCAATATTTTGTGCGTATTTTTTTTCAATTTTGGCGAATTTTCGCTAAGATGACTTAAAAGTGGTAAAGAGAAATACTTTTTAAAACTTTTGTTTAGCCTTCAGGCTTTTAACATCCATCCAGTGTCTTAACCATGAATGAATGAAGGAATGAATGATTTTGTCTTAAGACTTCTTGTCTTTTACTTGCCTTAACTGTATAGTAATAATAAAATTAAATATTAAAGTATGTATGTAAGTATGTGTGTAGTGTTTCGATACTGTCATTACTAAAAGAAGTTTTAGCCATATTTTTATTATTGTTGTTGTTGTTGTTGTTGTTGCTGTTGTTGCTGTTGTTGCTGTTGTTGCTGTTGATATGCACATGTCAAAAAATTGACGAAAATTCGATCAACAAAAATTTTAATTGATCGCCCTGCAGTTATGATGAAATTGATCTTTAGCATATTATTGTATATGCAACAGATATGCATTTACGCGTATGTGTACAAGCGTATACGTGTGCACGACTATGTATTGGATTTGTGGAAGAAAATTTTGAAAAAAACTTTATTTTCCGTTCTTTCGAATACCACCATACCACCATTTAAAAATTGTTGTGAGTGTAAGGAAGTATGTTGAGTGGTGATTATGATTATGATTATAAGAAGAGCTACCGACTGTATTACATTTCAAAGCAGTAGAGAACAACCTTAGGCCCAAATATCAAAGTCCTATATGGTATTTCTAACTTCAAACACAAGTATTAAGTACGTAAACGGTTTGATAATTTTGTGACACTGCTTAGTTAATGCTATAAATACATTCAAGGCTACCGACTGTATTACATTTCAAAAGAGTAGAGAACAACCTTAGGCCCAAATATCAAAGTCCTATATGGTAAAGTGTTAACTTCAAACACAAGTAATAATAGCGTAAGCGGTTTGATAATTTTGTGACACTGCTTAGTTAATGCTATAAATACATTCAAGGCTACCGACCATCGACTACAAGCTGTTACAGAAAGAATATATGTGTGCATTAGAGAATAATTATTTAAGCGGCAACACGGCTACCGACTACATGACTACCTTTGTAGTCTGGAGCCAACAAAGGCTAATTTCTACTTTTCTTGGCGGCAAGAAACAGTTTACAGTGCTGTCAATACAAAAAGATGCATGAATAGGCGAAATGTGTACATTTAAAATGCGCAAGATATGTAGGTGGCACCACTGAGAAAGAATAATTATATAGTATGTCCATTCGGTTACATTTATTCTGTAGCTGTAGTCGTTAAAACAATTAAGTAGCTGGTTACTTGGCTACTTTTGTAGCCACCGTCTTTTGTAGTCGTGCTGTTGATGGTCGGAAGCCTCGAATGTGTTTATAGCATAAGAGAGCAGTATTTTTCAATTAAAAGTACCATGAAGGAAACCATGAAGCTTAGGGACTTCAGAACATTAATTTCAATAGAATAAAAATTAGTTTATTGTGATCCGTTTTAAATATACCAGCCCAAGCGAGATCGTCACACTAGAAACAGTCGGTAAAATCAATTGAATAATATAGGACGGTCAGACGATGAAGGTACATGAAGTGAGTGAAGCTGTAAGTATTTCAACAGAGAGGGCACAGTACAGTTTTCATGAATATTCACATTCAAGCAGAAACGCAAACGTGTGACTACTTTAAAAATATCAAAGCAAATATTCAAACTATTCTTAAAAATTAACTCCATGCGTTTAGTTCCTCAACAATGAAAAGAAAGTATCACCATACCAATCCAAAAGGGAACAAAAAATAACCTCGGAATTACAGAGGTAGTTTGAATCAATCCCAAAGCTCTTCACTAAAACATAAGGCAATACAGGAATTTTTGAAGAGCAGCACGGTTTTAGAAGAAAGAGGTCAACCGTAGATTCCATATTTATTGTACAACAAATGTATACAAAATCTTTAGAGTTCAAAAAACCTGTGTACATGTGCTTTTGCGATTTGACAGAGGCATACAATAGGATAAGATGTCATTATGCTTTTGAAAGAGAGAAGTACTCCCAACAACATATTGGCGGTCACTGACGATCTGAATGCCGAGATATTGACAGATAAGGTAGGAATTTCTTCAGGAATAAGACAGGGTGACAGCCTTAGCCCAATTTTTTTTTAATGTCATAATGGACGTTATCATCGAGAAAGTAAAAACGGCAGCCCCGGGTTATAAATTGTCAACTAGGGAATTTAGAATAATATGTTACGCAGATGTTGTAGTTCTGGTAGCTAAATCTGAAGATAACTTACAAAGACTTCTATATGGATTTGAAAAGGCATTATAATCGTTTAACATGCATATTTCTGTGGAAAAACCAAATGTCTAGTCATACCAAAAGAACTAAGAAGATTTATTTTAGCAGTCAACAACAAAGCGATCGAAGAAGTCTTAAATTTCTACTATTTGGACACCCTTATAGCAAACAGCCGAGATCTCTAAAAATATTTAAAGATGCAGGCTGACATGAGGGCTAAAATGGTATATAGCGAAACAATTATATGAGCAAGATTGGAGTATATAAAACATGCATTAATGTTAAAAGAATACCTGAAAACCATTCCGTTAAAGCAGTATTTGAAGGAAGAATCTATAACACTCGACCCCATGGCGAATCGTATTAATTTTTACTCCCAATACAGAAATTATATGTACCTTTTTTACTTATTAAAAAACCTTAAATTTAAATTATTTAAAATAAATATCCTACCCGGGTTGTTTTATTTTAATATAATACCCAATAAAGCCCGGGTGATTTTAATTGGGTTGCCCAGTGAGTAGTCAACCCACGATGTTCAAGAGCAGTTCGAACAAGTTGTTTTACTGTTTTGTAAATGCAGACTAGGCATAGACCTTTAAAAAAAAAACAATTAAGGCAAGTGAGTTTCTTTAGGTGAACTTGGGATAAAAAGGATTTATTTCAAAAAATTCCAATAATTTCCTATATTTGAAAACATTAATTTAAGAGTGTAATTTGACGTTGTTATATTTGGATCTATTTTAAAAGTTATGACGTCTGATAGTTCTTAACAGTCACAGTAATGGAATGTTTGAGTTTTTTGTTCAAATTCTCAAATACAAGTAAGATTTTAATTTTTTTTTTTTTTTTACTTTGAAAACATTTATTTGACAAACTGTAGGCACTTTTTATTAAAAATACTAGTTGATTGTATCTATAGAGTATATCGTTTAAAGTTTTAACTGAATGGATGAAATTAAGAAGGCGCTACTAAACATTCAAATACTATTTATAATCTTATGGAATACTTTTTTTTAACACCAAAAAGTCCCTTTGGACATTTGTGTGATACTAAAATATAAAAAAAAAACTTAAGTACTTAACTTTAGACTAGTTGAGATCGGCTAATAGTACTTTTTCTCACTTTTGCTAGAACCCTATACATCTTGGTTCTTTATGAATAAACTGTTGTATACAATCGTTTTATAAGTGCCGACTCTACCACATACTTATTTCATCATTATCATCATATCGATCATGCACTAATTTTTTTTTTCGCTTGAGACCAGCACTTAGGGAATAATACCTACTCATGCAGTGCATTGCGCTGGTACTATGAAAATAGTTAGTGCAGAATACTGCGATATATGGTATTCAATTGAGCCCCTTCCGCTCTATAGTTTGTTCAGCAGATCTGCTACCTTCCTAATGACCTCCAGTAGATCTGACACCATAATGGTGGATATAGCACCAAGTGAGAACTTATGTCTACCTAAACATTTCCACCTAAACCTATCAAAAAAACTCCCTAAGGAGTTTCTATGATCGTCGTGATAGAGCGGCGAAATCCCATTTGAGCATTGCAGTATTCCAAACATCCGGCAATTTTCCAATCCTTGATTAGATTGATGGTAGTAAATGGTGCTGCACAGCTAAGTTCCGGATAGATGTGTAATGGAACCCTTTCTGGCCAAGGCATCAGCTATTTGATTACCATCTATTCCGCAGTGTCTAGATACCCTAAACAACTGCACCTTATCCCAATCGAAAGCTTTTGCAACGTATCGTAGCAATATTTAACCAGTCTAGATGTCATACGCTTCGAGCCAAGTGCCTTAAGGCAGTTTGTCTGTCAGAGAATATGTAAAAGGTCTTACTCTTAAGCCCACTGTCCAAGTTGATCTCCGCACATATAGCAATGGCCTAGATCCCAGCCTGGAAGACACTCAGTAATCTTTCAGTGGGTTGGGCAAGACTCGATTGGGTCCATGGACGCCAGCAACAACACAGTCATTAATTTTGGAGCCATGAGTATACCAGTTTGGATAAAACTCACTCCGAACTAATGTCGCATAAGACCTACAATCTCGGTCGGAAAATTCAACCCTGAGTCTCCTGCCAAAGCACAGATCGAAATACATAATATCCAGACTCGAAGATGGTTTTCCGACTTCCCGACGCATTTCAGGACCCTTTGGCAAAAAATTTTGTCATCGAACATTTCGCCATACTGATCACATGAATGTGAAGCTGTGTTAAACCAATCAAGGCCTCCAAGGCCGCTGTTGGACATGTTACCATTTCCCCAGTTATAACTAGGCAGGTGGGTCTCTGTACCCCGTCTATTCAAGATGTTAGCTTCCTCAGCTTTTCTCCACAGAGTTATCGCCGCATAAGTGATAATGGGACGTACAGTAATGGTTTATATCCATAGTGTTATTCCGGCGAAAGACCTCATATCTTACCGTAGGAGAAATACAAGGAAGGCAAATTTGAGGTTAGAAAGTAAATTGGCTGTAAAATGATGAAATGTCAAGAATTGCGCTGTCAACCTCTGACACTTATTTAATAAAAAATTGGAAAATTTTAACTATGGAACGCTGCACATTTAAACAAAGAATTTAAATTGTGAAAATTTAGTATAAAAATGGTGAAAATTTTAATGTATCACTTCGTAAAATTTAAGTAGATTTTTCTCATAATCAGACTCCTTCTGAGACCTTACTCAAAACGATCTTAGCACCTAAGTTCACGGCTCACGATACTGTTGCTGGCAAAAGATCAAAACAATACGCTCGTAGTGGCCGTAGTGATGCAAGCATAACCGCTGTACAGCAAAGTTTTGAAAATGAGCCTGGAACACCAATTCGTCGACATTCGCAACAATTGGGCATCAGCAGATCTTCATTTTCACGCTTATAAAGTTCAACTCGTTCAAGAATTATAGTCAGCCGACCACTGTCTGCGTTGAACGTTTGTGAATTGACTGTTTGAAAAACTGAACGAAAATAACATATTTTTCAGCAAAATCATCATTAGTAAAGAGGCTCGTTTTCAATTAGACGGTTATGTAAACAAACAAAATTGACGCACAAGCAGACCTCGAAAAACATTACATTACATCGAAAGGAAAGTGACCGCATGATGCGGTTTTTGGTTCGGCGGCATCATTGGCCATTAAGGGCTCGCCAGTTCCCCGATGGTTCGTTCCAGAGACAGTCTTGTCGGGCCATTTATGATCATCGAGAGGATCGATGTTTGTCTTAAGAGGACTGCGCTGGCATTCTTGGAGCGATCGTTCGCCCTAGAGAATGAGATGATGACCGGCTGCTTCGAGAGGAGGAGTGGTATGTAGATCCTGAGTGTTCGCGATTACGTGTTGCCTGTAGTTCTCCTGACGTTGAGGGACGAGCGGCTGCTCTACGGCAACGAGGGCCTGCTATTTTATCACAGGGGGGTCAAAACCCTGGATTTGGACAGCCTGGTGTATAACACTGCACAGTGAGGTGGACGTCTGTGCCCAGTTGTTGTTGATTAGTTGTATGTAGTGTTTTAAGTATATGAGTGTTTCCGTTTTTCCATTTTTTGCTGAATATGGTATAAGATTTGATTTGTTTTTGTGATGGATTGCGGCCATTCTGCAGTATTTTAAGTTTTAGTTGATAAGTCTATGATAAGTATCATTAACGCATAGAATTAGTATCCACACGATTAATAAGTTTAAGATAAACTATGTAAAAACAGAATAATAAAGTAAAGAAGGCAAGAAAAAATGAGCAGGAAAACATCATCAGCGTGAATTATCTGCGCTACCAAACCATGATAATTCATTTTTTGTGGCCACAAAATCGCCAATGTCGACATCAGTGACTTTTGGTTTCGGCAGGACGGCGCCAGAAGCCACACAGCCAGCCAAAAAACAGTTATTTCATTACAAATTTCCCAGTTACGAAATTCCTTGATTAGTTTTGATGATTTAAAGCCGTTGGCTTATTTTCTCTGGTGCCATTTGAAAGACCGGGTTTACGTGAACAAACCACAAACAACTGACACTCTTAAAGATAAAATTCGGCGCTGCATTGACGAGATAAGCGAAGTTTTGTTGCAAAATGTGGTTCAAAATTATGTGAAATGAGTGGAAGTCGTGCTAGATGTAGACATTTGCTCGAAGTCATATTCCTTTATTGATTCCCATATTTCTATTCTAGATTGGTATGAATAAAATTGAATTTGTCAAAAACAAAAATTGTTTTTAAGCCATTTTACTTCCTAAACTCAAATTCGCCCACTTCTTACTACTTTTGTTAAGGGATAATAATCTCAATAATCGGCACACTGCCCTTTATAGGTTTGCTTAAAATCAAAATTTTTATTTTAATTTCGAAATGTCCTTAATACGTTCATTTATTTTTATGCCATTTTGCACATTTTTTTTTTCTCCAGCGATTGATTAACATTCATTGCTATGCATCACATCATATTACACACGTGTGTGTGTGTGTGTGTGTGTGTGTGTGTGAGATAGGCAGCAGCCAATTTAATATGCCTTGGCTCTACTTTGGAAGTTTGGCTGTAATGGAAAGTCTCGTATATCTACCGGAAATTTAAAAGCCTTTAAGCAAAAATGCATTGCCAAAAAGCCCAACAAGCGGGGTGAAAAGAATCACAACTACTGGATATTGACTGTCTGACTGACGACTGATGAGATGCACCAATTGATAGCAGGCCGAGCTCATGTGTATTTTTCAAGATAATGATTATAATAATATTTAAATATAATCGCTACAGAGTATAAAGAATATGTTTCTTTTTTTTAACAAACATTTTTATGTGTGTGTTTCTTGTTTTTTGTAGTCTGCAACAACTACAAGATATTTGTACTTCTCATACATATTTAATTTTTATAATCCTCATTAGTTTTAAAATCACGTCCTTTTTTGTGGCCAAAAACAGAGTTAGTGAGTGTTCGCCTTTGTCTCTCTCCTGTTTTTTGTTTTTTTTTTTTTTTTTTTGTTTTAGTGCTGGCTTTGGTTAGTTTAAGTAAAACTTGACAAATAACTTAGAAGGTAGAAGGTATTGCTACTGCTAATTTTTTGCCTTTAATATAAGCTGCCAATCATTTTGAGCTCCTCTCTTTTTTTTCCACCCAAGATTTTGATCTTTTTTTGTAAAGCTTTTTTGGTTTTAATTTTAAGCAGCCAGCATAAGCAGGAAAAAAAAGACGAAAAAGAAAAAAATCTGGTAACAATGTGTGTTTATCTTTAAGAATTTTGTATCACTTGTATGGAACGTCTGTATAAACATCATATTAAACATCTTTTTAAAATTGCAGAAATTTGTTCTTTTTTGCTTCTGCAAAAACAAAAACAACAAAAACAATAAACAGAAAAAAAATGTACAAAATTGTCTTCATACCTTGGCTTCTGTTTTGCGCCACCAAAAATATTCATTTGTTTTTGGCCATTTAATTTTTGTGGTCAATGGTGATGATGTTAAGCTTAAAATCTTTCCCTACCCCTCCCCCCACTGCAATAACCCTCTGCCATCAGTTAGCCAAACATTTTTAAATTTTGTTTCTTACTGGAATGTTTTGGCTTTTTATTAATTTTGTTTAACTTTTTTGTTTTTGTTTTTTGCTGTTATTGCTGTTTAAATTCATCAATTGTTGCCTGTTCAACGTTGACGTTTACTTGTCTCATAATAATACATCGCAACAGGTAGTCTCTGGTCTTCAAATAAATTATTATATCGAAACTTGATTTGTTATCATTATTTTGTAATTTTTTTGCGTTTTTTTTTTCGTTTTCTTCATGTTTCTTATCTTCTTCTCTTAGCGAAATACAAAAATTCTTATTTGATTTTTTTCTTGTGTATGATTGGATTTTCAAATTGAATTTGAAGAGCAATTCACACTTGAAACGATGTTGTAAATAATATCTGTATTTCAATAATTTCTCTTACAATTATAAATTCAATAAAAGAAAATATGAAAAATAACTTAAACGAGAAAAAGTGTCATCAAATACAAGGTGCTACACGTTCAGTAAATATCGTGGTACTGGATCGCTCTCAATATATATTTAGTATATTGAACGCATAGCAGTGCTCTAAGAGTTATATTCCAATTTTTGTCGAAAACTCAAAATTAATTATTCCAT
The DNA here is from genome assembly GCA_023159175.1 of Wohlfahrtia magnifica. Taxonomy (NCBI): domain Eukaryota; kingdom Metazoa; phylum Arthropoda; class Insecta; order Diptera; family Sarcophagidae; genus Wohlfahrtia; species Wohlfahrtia magnifica. Next base: position 6,581,708 of record JAKWBJ010000539.1, read on the forward strand.
TAAAAAAAAACCCACTTTTTCTTCGACACTCGAAAAATATAATCGTTTCTGTGTACTTCGAAGTGAATTCGTCTGCCCAGAACGTCAAAAAAAAAATCAGCATTAGAACTAGCGGCTATTAAAATATACTCTGTTATGTTTGCATGAAACAAGGCTAATATCGGGTGTTTTTTACGGGTATATAATACAGGGTGGGCAAATTTGAGGTCAGGAAGTAAATTATCTGTCAACACTTACTCAGTAAAAAATAGGATAATTTTAACTATGGAACGCTACACTCTTGAACATAGAATTTTAATTGTGAAAATTTGCTGTTTGAAAAACTGAACGAAAACAACGCATTTTTCAACAAAATCAACTTTTCAATTAGGCGGTTATATAAACAAACAAAAATATCATATATGAGGCTCACAAAATCCACAAACAGTCCGCGAAAAACTATTACATCCAAAAAAAGTAAATATCGGCCCGTATTTTTCGAAAATGAGCAAGGAAACGCCAATACCGGGAATCCTCTGCGCTATCAAACCCTGATAACCAATTTTTTAAGGCCACAATTGGCTAATGTTGACATCAGAGACCTTTGGTTTCGGCTGGACGGCGTCACAAGCCACACTGCCAGCCAAAAAATTCACTAATTGTATAACAAATTTCCCGGTCGCGTAATTTCTCGATTTGGCGGTGACAATTGACCGCTTCATTGTGGTTCTAGAAAGACCGGGTTTGCGTCTACAAACCACAAACAACTGACACTCTAAAAAATGAAATTCGGCACTGAGTTGACGAGACAAGAGTAGCTTTGTTGCAAAATGTGGTTCAAAATTTTGTGAAAAGAGCGGACGTCTGCGGACGTACTAGAGGTGAACATTTGCTCGACATCATATTCCATTACTAATTCCCATATTTCTTTTTTATATCGGTAAGAATAAAACTGAATGTAAAAAAAGGGTTCTAAAGCCAATCTACTTCCTAACCCACCGTTTATTTTTAATATCAATTAAAATTAGAAATCTTATGAGGACGGCTGGTGCACACAAAGTGCAATTTGAAACACCAATTTTCACAAACTTTCGCAGCATATGCGGCCGTATTTCACCAATAACGTTTTGAAGATTGAGTTCCAGGTGTTCCATTGTTTCTGGTTTATCGATGATTAATGCCAACTGAGATACAAAAAAATTTCTAATCATGTCCCTATATCGTTCACCATTGACAGTAACATTCTGAACAACATCGTTTTTGAATACATATACATAATCAATGACTCCGCAAGCCCATAAAGCGCATTAAATAGTAATTTTCTGTGGGAGTAATGGTGTTTTAACAAAAAATTTAGGTTTATTCCCACTCAAAATGCGACAATTCTGCTTATTTGCATACCCGAAAATGGGATTCATTGGAAAACAAAATTTTCTAATTTTGACGAATAGAACCATTAGTTGGATAAAAATTTCAACAATTTGAAAGCGTTGCTCTGGAATAAGCCTTTCCATAATGAAATGTCAAGCCAAACTAAACAAAAAGCAACTATCAGCTGTTAAATCGGCTGTCAAATAAAGCAGTGTTGCCAACTTAAAATTACGAACCTCTAACACCTCACCTTTCAGCGTAAGACCCTAATATATAGGATGGTCCAACCATATTGCACGATGTTAATTGTGAGCCACACCTTAACGTTTAATTTTTGAATCGACTTAATTTGACATTTCTTTACTTCAATGTTTGACAAATTCAACCATGGGGAGGTACACAAATGTGCCTTCAAATCAGAATTCATTTCGTGCACTTGGTGATTTTTTGGTTGGCATAATCGACCAAATGTGTCCAGAGAACATTGCTGTTGTTTGCGATGGAGTGGCAGAAGAGCCGTCAACCTCAACTCGTCGTCTTGCCCAACAATTGAAAAAATTATGAACATCACTGATGTGAATTTTGAATAAAGATTTTAATTTAAACTTACAAGGTTTAATTGTGTGAAGAGCTGAAGCCTGCTGATCATTTCAAGCATCGTCAATACGCCAAATGGTTAGTCGAGCAGACAGAAGTGAATGGTGACTTCACATAGAAAATCTTTTCAGCAACGTGGCACACTTTCACCCCAGTGGATTTGTTAACAAGCATAATTTCCGTATTCGAGCAAATCTGACTGCTTGGTACGATTTATGGGCTGTCGGCGTCATCGGGTCGTATTCAAGCCCTCAAGCAATAACGTGAATGGTGTTCGCTTGCGCGAGATAATAACATACTTCTTGTGGACAGAAATTGAGGATATGGACTTCAACGATTTGGGGTTCCAACAGGATGGTGCCACTTGCAACACAGCCAACAAACCAATGGCTCTTTTGAGCGAGAAATTCAATGGCCGAGTTATCTCATGACGTGGCGATGTTAGTTGGTCGCCACGATCGTGTGATCTAACTCGTTGGACTTCTTTCTTTGCGGATATTTAAAAGAAAAAGCCAAGAATAATTTAAGAGCTTGAGGATGAGATAATTCGCCGCATTAACGATATTGAACCTTAATTATATCTCAGAGTCATTGAAAATATGAACCGAGGTATGACAACCCCGTGCATATTTACACATATTTGTCATAGATTCTTCTATCATAATAAAAAATATGAAGATGATTATTTGGAAACTTTTTTTCCATTTAAAATTGGCTGGACCCTCCTATACTTTAGCAATGATCACGAATATGAATAAAATATTGGCTTGTTATCTGCGAAAGAGTAGATTGGAAGTTACAAACAGAAGGTTTCTTATCAAAACTGGTGTCAGACAAGCATGTGCCCTGCCACCTCTGCCGTTTCATCCTGTCCTCGATTGTGTATTAACATGAGCCTCGTTCTAACTAAAAGGTACAACCTGGCCACTTAATACAAGACTTGAAGCCCTTGACTGCGCTGACGATATCCGTTTCCTTGCTCACAGATATTGTGACATACAGGAAAAGCTGTATTCTGTATAGGTAGAAGCATGCAGAGCTGGTAACGATAATACTTTAATTCTCAACTGAGGAATAAACAGTTTGAACCTAAGCAGCCGAACATTTGGGCGACTTAACCTCAACTGACATCTTCACACATCTCTTTCAAAGCAAAAATTTATATTCCTAGCTCGTGTCTTCTCCTTTCTTTTCTTTCCTTACCCATCTTATCTATCTATCTGTTGGTCTTCTGAAGGAACCCACAATGGACCTATCGGTCTCTGGGTGAGGGCGTTTTTCAGGTTATAATGAGTAGCATTAGGCGCATCCTGAAATTATTCTTGTCAGACACAGTATTCAACCATTGCCAGTACAGTGCTGTGCTTTTGTTAGGCCTAGAATACTTTTTTAAATTTTGTATATTTTTTTTCGTGTCAATTTGTTTTAATAAATAAATCTTCGCCATATACGCATGTATGCATGTATGTTAACATATCAAACACAATTTTGTTTTTCTACAATTGAACATTGATCAGACAAAATGCTGATCACCACTATTAAATACAATTGATAAATAAAAGAACCAATAATACCACAAATAAACACTGTATTGATCTTTAAATTAAACAAATAAAATTTAATAATACTAAAGACATGCACACATACATACATACACACAGATTCGTTTAATAACTAAATAAATAAATTGAAAATTGGGTTATTTTCTTTACTGATTGATGAACGAGCAACACAAATAAACCAATTGTCCGAAGCTTATACACAAAAAAAAATAAATAAATAAAAAATAAAAAGAAAATTAAAAATAAAAAAGATTTACTTGAGAGAAATTTGCCTTAACGAGTATAGAGACAGTTAGAGCCGTAAATACAATTCAAATCAATCGTTTGCTACAATTTTAAACAAATAAAAGAAAAGCAACGTAAATTCTCTACAATTAATCATCAATTAATTTTATAACTGAAGTAAAATTCAATTAAAACCATTTAATAAGAATTTATTTTGTATTTTTTCATTTATTTTTTTTTTCTTTTTCTTACAGAGTCAAGCTTTGGCCTTAACACGTGTAGCAGCTGCAGCAGCAGCTGCTAATCAAGCTAAATCGCCTACAAATGATAGTTTACACACGGATGTGGTAGTTAAGCGGGAACATTCTTTAACACCAACACCACCGGCAGCCATACCATCATTACCACCGCCTGTTTCAGCCGCCATTACCAATACATCATCTACCGGCAGTTCACAGCATTCACGCCATTCTCCCACTAGCAATAGCAATACCAACGCACAAAATACTTCCATTAGCACAACTAGTAGAAGCGATGACGAAAATAACCCGTCCTTGCTACATAACCGAAGACCTTCATTACAGGGTGTACAAGATAAATTGGCACAATTGCAACAGTTACAGCAACAGCATCATCATCTACAGCAGCAGCAGCAGCAACAACAACAACAACAGCAACAACAGCAGCAGCAGCAAACAAACGATGAACATTTACAACGTAGTCCCAGATTTTCATCAAGTAATCTATCGGCTCACAATACTACACCATCGCCCAGACACGAGCTGGTACATACACCTACCCACAGCTTGAATACAAGCTGTAACGCCACTAGCACTAACACCAATGCCACCAATCCAATGTCTAGTCAACAAAATAGCTCAACACCAAAGTCAACAACTGATAGAGATGACCACCATCATACACTTGCTTCTTCACATCAACATCATCAGCATCAACATCAGCATCAGCATCATCATCATCATCATCAGTTACATCAACAACAACAACAACAACGTTCCTCAGACACACATACACCGCGTGTTATGGGCAGTATAACCTGTTTACCTCCATCGGCTTTAAATGCAGTAGCAGCAGCTGCTGTAGCTCAACAACAACAGCAACAACAACATCATCATATTCAACATCAGCAGCAACAACAACAACAGCATCAGACACCAGAAAAGTTACTTGCTGCCTCACCAGCTGCCTCATCAATAGAGCAACGTAAAGATTTTGATGTTTCAAAAGTTAATTGTAAGTAAAGCGATGGGACATACAATTTTACGTAATAGGTTTATGAAAATCATTTTACATACTTATGCAAATACAAAAGAAATATTTAATTATTTTAAGAAATTTATACACAAAAGAAAAATGTCGGACGACAAAAATATCAGTCATACCTTTTTAGAGTCTCTGGCAGTAAAAAATTGATTTTATTTCTAACAACCAAGGCGCAAAGTTGTAAAAATATGAAAAAATGGGCCGACGGTTTAGTCAGTTTAAGTCAGAGGACTTTTTATAAAAAAAAACTTCAAAATTACAGTAAAAAATTGTCGAACGAAACTTTGTATAAAGAGAATTCCATTCTTAATAAGAACTTAGGATATTTTAAGTTGAATTTTACATTTTTAGCACTAAATTTCAAACAAAGATTGTCGGCCGACAACTAAGTTTTGTATGAAACTTAAACAATTGTGTTAAATTCTGCGAAATACTTAAATTCATGTCATTCTCTTACTATATCATCAAATTTGCCCTAAACAGTATTCGGTCTTGCTACTTATTAGGCAGTACGCGAAACATGTAACTTTTATTCTGTGCGTTCTTACAACTTTGGTCATCGTGCAACTTCATTACATCCCGTGATTCACTGATAAAGTTTAAGGTTGGTCTGGCATCGTATCAGGGAGCTAATTCTGACATCCGTCAGCGAACGAATTCTTATTCAAACAAACGAGTTTCGTACTATCTAAAGTTCTCTTGTTCGATCACGAATAAAATGAATCGAAATTTCTAATGATGACGTTCGAACGATAATTCGAACAATAATTCGAACGTTAGCTTGCGAGTTCTTAGTCGTAAGCAAAGAAGCATGCAAAGTAAAGTTTTTGTACAAATAAATTAATTTAAAAAAAGAAAGCTGAAAATTTATTTAAGAAAATTGAATATATAGGGTGGGCCATTTAAAACTTTAAATTTAAAAATGCAATAAAACAAAAGGTTAGAAATTCTGCCAAATTTATTGTTTTGTTGTGAAGTACAATTATTTCGGTTAGAAATGAAATATTGTTTAATACATATAGCTGCCGCCACTGGCCTCACAGTACTCCATTCGATCGGACCAATTTTCAAGAATGTGTAAACGGCAGCTTCTTGGCTGCTAACTGACATCACCATTTCGGCTAATTAAACGGCCATCAAACGTTTGACGCAATAAATCGATTGTGGCCTGAGATGTGTGGCAAGAGTTACCATCTGTTGAAACCAAACATCGCTCACATTAATACGATGAAGACCGAGCACAAAAAATTCGGTTATCATGGTACGATAGGTGTCTCCATTGGCCGTTATGGTTGCATTTTCGACAACGTCTTTAATTGCCACTTAATTTAGAAACAAGCAGACAAAGTTCATTGTTTTAATCCCCAAAGATTTTGTTTTCTACATTTATCCTCAGCCCGACACTTTGCGCATTTTCATTTAGCCTACCAATTTCATTCTATAGGCCTTCGAGCGTATAAGACATCAAACAGATATTGTTGGCATAATACAAGTTATTTAGTTGTTCGTTCAGATGCCACCGAATGCCGGCTGTTATATCGGTGTTTGTTTATGGTAAAACAGTGTTCAGTACGACCAGGAATATTACCGGAAAGAGTGTGCGTTCTTGTCTGACACCAGAATTTATATAAAAGAGTCTGCCATCTTGGTCCTTGTGTCTCCACAGTATAACTCCCTCTTCAGCAAGATAACTTTGTCCGGTATGCTTATAAACTGCAGTGCTGGTCATACTGAGTCCCGATTTGCTGTATCAAAAGCTCCCTCGAATTGACGAAAAGTATACATAGTGGTGAGTTAAATACCGTCGACAGTTTTGCGGTTATCCGCAGCGTATTGATGTGGTCTTCGCCTAAGCGATTTAATCTAAAACCATTCTGTTGACTGCGAAGGGCAGACTCAATGGTTGGAGATATTTAAAAGAGTTATGCCCCTCTAGTTTCAACATTCAATGAGATCACCTTTTTTGTGCAATGTTATTATCACACCCTCTTTCAGTTGGGAAACTACACAAAGTTCATAATGCGTATTACTCATGTTTGCTAGCAATATATGTTCTTATATAAAGGGTGGTCCAACTAAAACGCACGATGTTAATTTTAAATAAAACAACAAGTTTTCAGAGAATTATCTTAATATTTTTTATTATGACAAAATTTTGTATTTAAACAATCGGCCAAATGCTCGCCACAATTTCGGTGACATACGTCAATAACTCTGTAACATAATTGAGGTTCAATGTCGATAGTGTGTCGAATTATCTCATCCTTTAGCTCTTGAAGTGTTCTTGGCTTATTGACGTACAGTTTTTCTTTTAAATCTCCCCAAAGAAAGAAGTCCAACGGTGTTAAATCACATGTTTGTGGCGGCCTATTAACACCGCACTACATGAGATAACACGGGCATAGAATTTCTCGCGGAAAAGAGGCAAAGTTTCGTTAGCTGTGTGGCAAGTGGCACCAACCTGTTGGAACCACATATCGTCAGATCCACTTCCTCAATTACTGGCCACAAGAAGTCCGCGATAGCGAGTTGTCGAGGAATAATTTATAATAAATTTTAAAATATTCTTTCCTTCTGATTATAAATAATTTTTACAAATTGTTATTCATACGAGTAAATTCAGTCTTTACCTACAATATGAAACTCCCCGAATTATTCTCTTTTTTTTCTTCTTAAAAATGATATATTAATGGAACTTCTAAAAAAAAACCTGGGCAACTATCAAATAATGATGTTTATCTGATTTTAAGCAATTCACTTCTGCCGCTGTGTTATTATTATTTATTTCATAAAAACGAAACCAAAACTCCCTTATTCTTTGACTACTTTACCTTTTATAATACACGTTACGCTTATATTCATGGCCATGGATTAATCCTCTTCTTAATACTTTAAGCTTTTGCTATAAAAACATTATTATGTTTTTGTTTTTATATTCACTATTCAAAGAAAAAGGTACAAAATAATTGGGCATCTCATGAATTCACAGTCTATAATGCGAGATATAAAAAGAATTGAAAAAAGTAATCATACACACACAGAGAGATTTTGCCATTTCAAAAGGATTAAACGATTTTAACCCTCATTTAGCCGTAGATGAGATTTTTAAAGGCAATTAGACAAAAACAAAATAAAAATAATTTTTATGCGCATATAAATAAATTAAGACAAGTATTCATTGCGTTAAAAAAATGTTTATTTCGAAACTGATTAGGGGTTGTTATAATTATTGTGTCGAATTGAAAAATAATTATAAAGCAGGCAATGCTATGCTTTATGCAAAATCTGGAATTAGAAGTTCAATTTAGCGGAAATAATCCGAAAAAGAAAATGAGTTATAATCGATCGGCTTGATGATATGATACCCTACTTGCAATTTACTTTTCACAAATTAAGTTGAAAGCTACGTAAATAGTTTGATCATTCCATGACCATTTGAGTGTAATTTATATTGTTACATTGTTAACTTTTGTAAAATGTTTAAGTTGTTGTTTCACAGTTTTTATTTCCTCACTTTACAGTATACATTTATAAATATGCAATCTCTAACTTATTTATCTTGCACTTAATATTTGTTTATACAACACTTTTATTTACGCCTAAACACGACTTTACTTTATGACTGCAAAACGATAACTATATCGAGATAGTCAAAGTAGCCATCTTATATATCTAACTGCCTACGGTTTGGAAAGTTTCGGAAATGTCTCAAATGCTCTCAAATCCTCTATTTTATGTCCATTAATTTTTAACATGTAAGATTATGTTATCCAAAGATGGTCAAATTGGCAATGCCGTCAAATACACAAATCAGTACGGCATTACAAGGATAACACATTTTCAACCAATAGACAAAAATCCCACAGTATAGTCCCTGATGTGATTTATTTTCTTTTTAGGCATTTTATAGTTCTTTTTAAGTTCGTTGCATTTAAAGCAGCATTTTTCTATTTGTTTTTCATCCCCTAAAATCACAGAACATTTTAAAACGCACAATAGGCATTTTTCTCAATGATGACCTTTTGGTTTTATCCAAATCCCCTACTTTCCAGCCATTTCCCGAAATTTCACAAAAAAGATGGTCGCAAGGGGCTTAATTTCGAAAAGATATTGGATAAGACAGTAGTTAGTGTCCTTGTTAATCATTTTTGGCTTTAACGTTTACTTACTGAACTGCACGTTTTGATATTCGCTATTTAATCTGTCCATCGCTTGCATTTCATAGTCTTTGAGTTTAACTTTGCTGGCCAATAGACCTACCATAGCAAAACCTAGATCAAGTTGTGACTGAACATAGGTTAGCAGCTGTCAGCCGTATGCTACTACACATCCTTCCGTCTTCCGAAGCCCTTACAACTTCTGGTCAGCTTCAGTTAGCCACCTAAAGTATAATGTTTCGCTATTTCATCCAAAGACACCCGTTGTTTATGAATAATTTTCGAAGTGCTAGGTTTACTCCCCAGGAGTTCGACAGACATTTTGATTGCCAACTGATTTGACAAAGCTCTATAGCTAAGCGAATGAGCTTTGACCTATCAGTATATATATCAATTATAGCGTGTCAGGCCATTTTAATACTATGACCATTTCGGAATCGATCATAAAACCCAGTTTTAAAATGTCTTCAATATATCAAATGACTAAATCTTAGCATTTCCGTAATAACAAAATATCCATTAATTAGTGGCTTTTAATCGCAAAGCCGTTATTACTGCGTATATTATCTTTGCCTGAATGAAAACCTTTGATGAGGTGGTTTTTAGTGCATTAGTAATCAAACTTAGTCCAAGGAATGCTCCGATCAATGCGTTTGAACGTAGCTGATTTCGAGATCTAATTATCTTCTCTAAGTATGGGCGGGCCTTCCCCTTCTACGGCTACCTTGGGGGTTCCAGTCTAGCGCTATTCGTGTCACATCATTTTAAGGTTTCTGCAGCGTGTGACCAATCTATCCCATTTCCGTTTAAGAATTTCTGTTGCTACAGGTTTTTGCCTCGTCACTGACCACAGATCAACGTTGGATATTGTTCTCGGCAAGAAGATCCTTGCTATTCTCCTCAAGCATGTGTCAATGACGCCCTGAATTGCGCTGAGATCACTTTGGCACTCGTTTCACTTTTCGCAGAGCTAGTCTGCCTCGATATGTGTGCAGAGTTCCATACAGGATTCTGGAGCTCAAATGTGCGTTGGCGCTGCAAATGCGACTGGCAATGTCAGCAACCTCGATTCGTGTCAATAATACATCCTAGATAGCAGAAGCTATGATTGGATGACTATGATTTGCGTATACTCGCATCGATTTGGTCTTCGTGACGTTGATTTTCAGACTGGCTTTTGCTGCACATGCTTCTAGCAGTTTGATTTTCTCTACTATGTCGGTGTACTTATGGCTTAGAAGACATATGTCATCGGCATACTCCAGGTCACCAAGTTGTCCTTGCAATCTCTTTGCTATTCTACTGGTTGCGTTGGTGGCATTTCTCATCACCATATCCAGCACAATATTAAACAGCAGTTGAATTTCATGCAGAACTCTGCAAGAGACCACACGGTATAATTCGTAAATAAGGGTTATAATTTCAGTTGATGTCAATTGGCATTCCAGTACCTTCCATACGATCCTGTGGTCGAAATATCGAAGGCTTTACCGAAGTCTATAAAAAGCAAGTAAATGGGAAATCACCATTCAACAGACTGTTCCACAAGTACTTTAAAGCTATTCACATGGTCTATGCATGATTTGTGGAAATGGCACCCAGCTTGCTGTAGTCTGAGGTCAGTTCCTTTGCAATTGTGAGACAGCATGCTATAATGTGTGCTATTATTTTATTGTTCACATTCAGCAGAGTTACTCCCCTCCAGTTCGTAAAAGCCAATAAGTCACCCTTTTTCGGGGTTTACACGATAATATCTTCTTTCAGTTCCTACGGAAGTTGCTCAATTTACCAGAAACTCTTTGTCTATAGATCTGTTGTTCTTCAGTGATGGAGTGTGTGTGGTTATGTCCATTCTCACTGAGTGTTCCTTACAATTGCAAATGCTGCCTAATATTTCCAAGCATTCTCGAATAGTATTCGCTTTATACTACAAACTGATTGTTTCGAAATAACTCAGTTACCCCCGAAATTCTTCAGAGAACGTGAAGATATAACAGTTCTGTTGACAACCAATTTTGTTATGCGGTATAGGTCTTTTATACGATGGATTTCAGACGTGACCCGTGCCTCTCTCGCCTAACCATCCTCCTACGCCATTCTTTTACCAATGGTGCAGTATAATCTTATGGAATTTTTCTATGACTTCTAGCGTGATGGGCAAAAAATCTTGAAAAATTGTTTTCATGCCCTGCTTTACTAAAAAATTTAATAACTCCGCCAATTCCAACAGATTTCTTAATTTTAAATACTATTGTATTCATAACTTAAGACAATTCCTTAATTAATTCATTAAGAGTACAGTTTCTATGTGAAATAGTGCAAAAACGCATCTAAAGTTGAAAAATGTGGAAAAAATTGGATGAGAAATATGTTTGCTTGAGAAATACAACCAGATTCTTTAAGGCTACAGCATATATATTAATAACCACGCCTGTATCTCTTCTTTCGTAATCCGAAAAGAAACTTATAATTGGGTATTGTTCAGCTAAATTAGCTTTTGAGTTCATGAAGGTTCGAAAAACCGGTTATTTTTACTAGTAACTCGAGGTTTTGGAGGTGTTTCGAAAATTTCAGTAGCAGATACTTGTTCTACTCGGTAGCGCCTATCAGAAAAATAGTATTACTTGCCAAGTATTGCTTTTTTGAGGCGCACCGTATCGTGCTCTAAATTTGACAGTAGTTCAGTGTTGAATTGCAAGTTACTGCACTTAAAATACAAACAGTCAGCGATATATTATTTTAAATTTTCCTAAAGGATTTTAATTAAAACTCCCTCTAGCACGTTGAATTACTTCTACTGACACCTATGTAAACATTAAAGCGTTTAATAAAACCCCAAGCCTTCGTTTGAGTCTCTTAATTAAAGCTTTTAATTCTTAAAAGTGTTGCTTTACAAATTTTAACCTCCTTTTTGTTCGTTCTTGTTTTACGGCAGCAAATAGTTATACTTTACTTAGTATTCGTTGTTGTTGTTGTTGCTGTTGTTGCTGTTGTTAAATAAAACTTTTTTTATATTTTTTTTTATATTTTTGATCAGTTTATAATCTTACCATCTATAACTAACTTAGCATGAATTGAAATCCACAATTCAATACAAAGTAGATATATACACGTAAACACACACACATTCATACCTTCATTCATACATATGGTATATGTATTTCCTGTATACAATGTGACAGAAAATGCAAATGCAGATATTTAGATACAATATCTAAATACTCACTTATACACAAACACTCACTCATATTCCAATATTTTTTGATGACATTTTCAAAAAATTACAACAACAACAACAACAACAACAACAACAACAACAGAAATAATGAAAAATACCATATGAATGCATTTATTTTTGTCTCTTAAATCTCATCTCGTACACACGTGTTTGCATTTGTATGTGTATTTCACAGACTCTCGTAAAGTTCAAAAAGTATAGTATTTAGCAAATGTTTTGTATTTTGAAAAACATATAGAGAAGCTTAAGTCTTAAGCGTTATATAGGTTTTGAACTGCTACCACACCACTGCATACCATACTATGCTACTCTTCAACAATAGTTGCAACTAAAGTAACACATACCCCCATGGAATTGATGGGGAATAAAAAGAGTGAATTTCGAAATCCCAACTACACTTTAATTGATACCCTATAGCGCAGGTATGTCTTTCGGATTGCAAACAACAATCAAAGATGGCCAAAAATTCGCAAAAACTATATTCGGAAATTTTTATAACGGAGCTATCGTTAAAAAATACAAAAAATATGACTTATCTAAGCTAAATTTTGTCTCAAGTGGACTTCGTTAGGTCTATAGGTCGCTGCAGAGTAATGAAAATACTTGGCGGCAATAAAAGCAAAGTAGGAGAAGAAAAGAAAGTAATAAAAAGGTCAAATTAAAAATTCTTCTAAAGAGAGTAAAGCACCAAAGAACGGCAAGTAGGGAAAACCAGCTATTAGCTGGTAATAATTAAGGGCCTCAAAGGGTCTACAAACATACATACCTACATAATTTCTTCGACACTCAAATTGGAACAAAAATTTTTAGAATCACTGAAAGTGACCACTACGAATGTGAAGATGCATTAGTTAGATAAGTTTTTCATAACTAGTCACTAGCTAATATTATGTGATGATGTCGGTGTAAAATATTATCAGATGGTCTGGCCTATGATGGAATCCAACCCAGCCGATCTGACGAATGTTAGAATAATTCCGTACCTAGTATTTGATAGGCACCTAAACACTTCCTCCTAGAGTGCAACAATGCCTTATATGTACCTAGTATGTGCCCTGGTAATTCGATCTTCCCATCACAGAATTTGCACATCATGCTTGAGATTATTGCCATTCAAGCTTTAGATATCCATTTCGCCTGCAATGATCGGTCAAAGGCCGCGTAATGTCCTCAGGTTGCCTCTAAACATTCCTATGCAGGCTTTAAATCTTCTATGTTATAGTTACACAACAAAAGTTTAGATTGTCTCAGATCCGTATAATCAAAGAATAGTACCCGCCTCTCATTATCCTCGTTTTCGTTGAGTATGCCCTACCAGGTTCCCCTTCGTACTCTACAATAGGATTCTGGCACTATCAGTGGAGAGAAATCTCACTTTCTGGCTAGTTCATCGGCCCTTTCACTTGCCGGAAGTCCTACGTCACCTGGGACTCAGCATATGCACTAGTTTTGAGTCAAGCTTATAGGAGCCAAGTGCTCGAATGGCAGCCTGACTATCAGATAGTAAGGCTACGAACTGTTCTCTATATTACCTTTTAAATTGAGCACATTCTGGAATATGCTGGCGAGTTTTGCCATAGATTCCAAAAATTCCCTCCTAGGGACAAACACTCCCGCGCCTGTACCACTTTTCATGTTTGACCCATCTGTGTACCACAAAATGGTACTTTCTCTAAAAGAGTATGTAGTATCTAAACCTCACCCCTGGATGATAGTCTTTCCTGAAACATTTGCCAAAGTCATAGAGTTTCATAATTCATGATTCACAGGACAGCCAGGTGTGGAGTGATAGACCGCTCGTCCAACCGGGTTAACATGATCCTCACATAACTCGTGCCCGACTCATCTCCCATTATTCTCGTCATGGTCTCTATGGCCCTTTTTTGCATTACAAAGTGCAGCAGTCTAAGGTCCAATAGAACCTCGGCTGCATCTATGAAACAAGTTCACCTTGCACTAGTTACGCTTATACACGCTAATCTTTGTACCTAATTTAGCTCTGGATGGGTTGTTCCCAAGCTCGTCCTTACCGCCCAAGCAACGGCCCCATATATCGCAATCGATCTGACCACCATGGTATGCTTCCTATAGAGTATTCTTGGGTTACAGCCCTAAAATTTGTCTGCAAGCATTCTACACACTATTAGCACTTGCGTAGCTTTTTTGAAACAAACTTCACTTGAGCTTTCCACCTCAGCTTGCTATTCAGTATTATTCGTAAATATTTTACCTCCTTCCTTGGTGGTATTTCCTCACTCAGGAGTTGAATATTTCTCCACTTAGTAAGTTTTTTTTCTTCTAATAAATGGCACTATAATGTTTAAGCCCAGGTTAGTGTTTAACTCTCTCGATCTTCACCCTCGACATACTATTCCAAGTCCCCTCTGTATAATTTCACAGAAGGTATCCTCGAATTTGCTCCTTGCTATCAGAACAATGTTGTCTGCATAGCCCTGGCAGTCATTGTCCGCCGTAGGTAGTGTTCCTAGGAGCTCATCAACAACACACACATTAAGGGAGATAGGAAGCCCCCTTGTAAATCCTTTCCTACACTAGTTTCAGCAGATCTAGTACGATTGACATCTGCCGTCCATATGGATGAGTAAGGTCTACTCTTCTTTCTATCAGCGTCCTCTCTAGGAGGGTGTCTTATCTACCACACCAGAGCGGCACACAAATGCCTGAGTCTATTGACCGATAATTCTTTAGGGTCTCCTAATATCGTGATATCAGAAACTTAAAGTGGCATTCTCAGACTGCGAGATATTGTCCTCTCTCATCTTCATTGGACAAATCTCAAGATATTGATACAATCCCAGAATGAGAAAATATGCGAATCCTCTAAATACTTCATCTTTCACCAAACTGTCCTCAATTATATTCACTTTATTGGTCCTATGTTATAGCACCCATTGCCAGGGTGATCACTAACCACTGCATCCAGCGAATCCCAAAATCTCCAAATCTGGTTTAGACACCTACAGAGAACCTTATTAAGACCTGACTATCAGTATTTATAAGAATATGAATATCCATACTCGATAGAAGTCTTCTGCATACAAATGGTACAGAAGGTCCACCAGCAAGTATACCCAAAATTCAGCTACCAAAATAAGTTCACTACATGCAAGGAGTACATTTCGCTGTCTGCCAAATTCCGTTCATTCGGATCACTACACCACGTGCCTCTCTCCTCGTCGCTAGGTGCACTAGAAGCCAGCCTAGCATAGCGAAAAGATTCTTTGTAGGTACTGATCGTGATCTACTCATGCTAAAAGATTCGACGAAATTACAATTACAATCAATTTCAAGCCGAGAAGTGAAGTCAACATTAACTTTTTCATTGCTTTGTTTTTAAGATGCTTAGGGCCTTCTTTGAGAAGTTCTTGTCATTTATAAATATTAGACTGAACTTTTTTTTGTGGAAAATTTAATATTCTTCGACGTCATACTACAAACATACCCAAGGCTATCGAGCATCGACCTCAAGCCGTCAAAAATAGAGGACATGAGAATAATTATTTTAGCGGCAACACGGCTACCGGCCCAATTCCATTTTGCATGGCGACAACAAACAGTTTAGTGCTGTCTATACAATAAGATGCATGAAATAGGCGTTTTAAAAACGTAATACATGAAATATATACATTACAAACGCGAAAAAAATGTACGTGACATCACTGAAAAGAATGATCACATGTCTATTTGTTTACATTTGTTTTGTAGGTAGAGTCCTTGAAATAATTAAGTAGGTGGTTACTGGGCTGCTTTTGTAGTCGTGTGATCGTTGGTCGGCAGCCTTGAATGTGTTTATATTTAGCATCAGACTTGACTACCCTTTAGACTGACCTGATATGTTGGCCATTTTAATATGATAAATAATAAATAAAAAAATTCAAAAAATTATATTTTACACACCATTCGAACTGAAGACATCTAAAACGTAAAAAAGAGCACAATACAGCATTATAACTGTAAAATACAAGCGTAGGGTATCTAGACAAGAGACTCAAAATACACATATGCAATGAGATTTGCACACAAAACTATTTAAGTCTTATACTCTCGAAAGGATTTACAGCTACAAACACACTTACCCACACACACACTCATAAGCAATTCTCTCCACTGTTTAAACAGTGAAAGAAAAAAAAAACCTTTAAAAACACACATACATACATATATAACTTGTACAAACACTCGAACATTATAGGTGACACTACTTGTAGGGAGGAACACATTAACACATTCGTTTTAGATGTAAATAAATGTAATTTTCAGCAGGATTTTAGAGCATAAAGAAAGAGAGAGAGGGACGTAGAAAGTGTAGTAGTTAAAAATGAAAGGATATTGTATTGTATTGTGCCAATGAAGCAACAGGAGTAAATATTTTCAAATTACTACAATAAAAACAACAACAACAGCAGCAGCAGTAACATAATACTGCAAAAAGGATTTAAATGACAAAATAAAATCACTTTTATAAACTTCTACACATACACGTATACACTCATACATATAAATGCACTCTCACAATTATTACAGTGTGTGTGTGTGTGTGTGTGTGTGTGCGTTTATCAAAAATAAGAGAAATAAAATTTTATTTTTGAATATTTTTGTTTTGTTTGTTTTTAATGCGATATATTGTAGATTCAAATGTATGGATTTGTTTATGAAAATCTTTGTTGAAGTATGTGTGTATATGAGTGTCCCTAACACGTATTGAGAGAGTATGTGTGAGTATTAAATTGGTACGAAAATTCGAACGGTATACAACTGTTCAATATACAATATTTAGTATTAGTTTTACTACAACTACAACGTTCGTACCAAAAGCAATGTATCTGTTTATTTGTTGGATACATCCTTAATCCGTTCTCAAACTAGAGAAGATAGTATGTTACCTAAACTTAATACAAACGTTGCCATTATTATACTGCCAGCATTAATACGAAATACGATGTTTGTACGACCTTCCTTCAGAGATGACGGACGATCTGCTGCAATTGCTTATTGTAGACACACATACAGTTAAATCTCACTTTATTGCTACTGTTTGTTGTTGGTTTCGTTTACTACTGTATACGCAACAACGATACACAAAAAGCTTAAACTCGAGTTTACCAAAGTCTTTACAAATTTAGTCTTAAGTTCAGACTTGTCCATAATATGGCACTTGCTAGTCTGTAAAAAAAATGAAATTCCATATAAAAGAGTCTTAAATATTACATCCTATAGAATAGCACCAGAATAACCAGTAGTTTCGGCAGTAGTAGTAGTAACAGTAAACCGTTTATGTACATGTTAAAAAACAATAGTTGGCCCATACTACACTATGGATCCTTGAATGAAAATAAAGGGTCCGCCAAATAATTTTTTTTTTTTTAAATGCTATAAAAAAAAACTACTGAATATTTTCTCAAATTTCCTTCCGGTTAATAATGGAGAATAATTTCACTCAAATGGTTGCCTCGGCTGGCCATGCAGTAGCCTACACGATCGGTCCAAATTTTTAAGCACATTATCGATTGTGTGCAGCTGTATTTCACCAATGGCTTCACGAATATTGTCCTTTAAAGCGTCAATTGTCTCTGGCTTGTTGGCGTACCACTTATCTTTGACGGCACCCCACAAATAATAGTCCAACGGTGTCAAATCGCAGCTCTGAGGTGGCCAAGCGACATCAGCTCTGCGGCTGATAATGCATCTTCAAAAACAGGGCGCAAAACATCGAGTGTAGGTTCGGCTGTGTAGCACGTAGCGCCGTCCTGTTGAAACCAAATGTTGCTAATATCCTCCTCTTCAATTTTTGTGAACAAAAATTCGTTCAACATGGCCCGATAACGATCGCCATTCACTGTAACGGCCAGTCCTTGCTCATTTTCGAAGAAAAATGGCCCAATGCCTCTGGACCAAAATCCGCATCAGACAGTGACTCGTCTTGGGTGTATCGGCTTTTCAATGTATGCGTGCGGTTTTTCTGTGCCCCAAATGCGACAATTTTGCTTGTTTACATACCCGCCAAGATCAAAATGAGCTTCACCTGATTTTTTTTTGGAAAAATTGACATCTTCTGTAAGTCGATCGCAGGCCCACTTAGCGAAGCGTATGCACAACCATATTCGTTCAGTGGAAGGATAAAACTAATTATCTATCAAATCACGAAATAAGCACTAGTTGACAACAAAAAAAAAACCTTAGATGGCGGACCCTTTACTTCCTTTATTCTAGAGAATCTACAATAAAGAGCTAATTTAGGTATATAGTACCTCGGGGCATAAGCATAACTTAAACGTCTTACAAGCAGGTTTGGCAAAAACACGAGTCTTTAACAAAAAACCCAACCCAACTCACTGTATTTTTTTGGGTTTTTAAAGGTTTTTTTTGGGTCTTATAACTGCTTTCTAATTTCGTTCAATTAGACAGTATTTTTGAAAATTATGTTGTGAAGTTAGTTGGTATGCATTTTGGCATTCTCGGTCGGATCAAGACGGCGTTGCACAGTGTTTTGAGTTTGCCCCAAAAATGGTTAAAACTTATATAAGAAATTGTTTATTATTAATTTTTTAAATATTTAAATAGAATACACTTCAAATGGAATATATTTATAATTTCATTCAAACTGTACAAGTATGTATTATGACATATGTACATAATTCATAAAATTTAGCTGGCCCTACTTGCCCCAATTTTTTTTGTTAATGTTTTTCAGTGTCAACATCCCTTCAGACTCGTGATATTTTCAAACTCTGTGTAGAGATAAAACAGAATAAAGCAAGTATTGTGATGAATATAATGAAACAATATATAGAAAATCGTTCGCAAAAGGTATTATTTTATTCTGAGAAGCAGAAAATAACACTGGTCTACAAAAAACAAAAAATGGAATAGAATAACTTTGATACGCTGAATACAATCCGTTTTCAGTTTTTTTCTATCGGACTCAAATTTTTTTTTTTTTTTTTTGGCGTGAATAATTGTTCGCCCAAAATATGTCTGTTATGTCAAGATATTTCATCATAACTTGAAAACGACCTGACCGATTTAAATTCAAGTACCAGCAAATGTTTAGGAATCAAACTTCGTATAAATCATCTGAAAACATTTTATTTTATTTTTGTATTTTCAACAGTTTTGAAGTTATTCATAACTTAGTTGTGAAAAAAAAAATTTCGCGCAAAATTGGATCAATTTTTTTTTTTTTTTTTCTTCTGAAAGTCATAAAAAAATTTTACATGCTAAGATCTGAAATTAAAGCTTAAAATGCTGAGAATAAAATAAGCTATAAATCGTGCAAATCGGTTGGCTATTGTTGATTTTATTCAAAATTAAATGCAGGTACCTAACTTTATCCAAAATTGGCGAACAAATTTTTTCTTGCAAAATTAGTGGAAATTTTGCTTTCCTTTATTCAGGATTCAGAAATTCGTTCGGAGGTGAAGAAAAAATGTAGGCAGTGGTTTGATAAATTATTGTTTTAACAAATCTTCTTTTAAGCCAACAAAGGAACAAATATATTTGAACTCCCAATACGTAAATTATACTTACTTTTGTTGTAAATAAACTACGAACTACTTTAAATAAAATGTGAAACCCAGTAAAGTACATATACCCCAATTAAAAGGCTCGTTCCTCTTCTTTTCTAATCCGCTTAAAATCGGTTAATATTCCGTTAAGTTATTAACTTATAAGCGCATAAGGGTACGAAAATATCATATAAATATCAAAATCAGATTCTTATTGTACTTGATAGCATCTATTAAAAATTGGTAGTACTTCCCATTGCATTTATTGCATATAAAATCTATTCAAGTAAACAAAACTTATTTTAAAGTCTTATTTTCATTATCTCTAATGCGCCAAAGGTTAACCTTTTCTGTAGCAAAAGATGCCTTTCCCAATTCATACATTCGATGTCATAGTTTAGAATTTGAAATCTGTTTTAACTTAGAAAAACTTTGTTATATTTTAACAAAATTTGTTTTGCCATATAAATGGATAAAGACATTCGTACACACACGCACATACACACACAATGTATATGCATATGAGGCATGCAACAAAGATAGTGCATGCATTTCACAAATGCACAGAATAAAGCATAAGGAAAATATACATACGAGTGAGTATATTTTAGCAATTATAAGCCTACAAATACACATACAAATACCAATCTTCATACGTAGACACATATGTATGTATGTATTTATTTGTATTAGTATAACTCTTTTTATATAAAGGTACTCGCTTGTATATACGTATATGTATGTGTGTGCGTGTGAGCTTGTTTAGTGCGTATTATAAACGGATTAAAATTTCTAATACTATTTGAAATTATTTGTATCAAAACTTACAGATATTTTCTAAAACCCTAGTGCCAACAACAACTCACATAGATATGTATGCACTCGCACACATGCATAGATATAAAGAAATGCTTAAATATACTAATACTAAGACGAAAACATTGGAAAATTCATACAAAACTATTGTATCATTTTAAATTTTACCACACTAATACATATGTATACACACAGACACATAGAGATACTTAGGATACGTGCACGTAAAAGTTGTGCTAAATCCCAGTTAAGGTGTGTTTGTGAGTGTATTTGTTTTTAAAATTTGTTAGTTTTCCTGAACTGAACCTAACTGAACTGTAAGTGAAAATATTCTAACAAGTATTTATTGCAGATTTTGTTAAGCTCTTGACAATATTTCGATACCCTACTAGCGGTCAATAGAAACGTTTAAAAAAAAAGATATTTATTGCGGCAAAATCTGGCTGCTTGGCGTATACAGTATTACAAGATATTCAACAAGCAGATCTTCACATTTGCTGACAGCTAAACGACCATAAGATCCCTGGAGAGTGTACATAGGACACTAAAAGTTCTGGTTTAGATAAGGAGACATTCGACGCTTATCCCAAAATGGGATCCTGGACATGAGGCCATTAAAGATAATTGCATAGAGAATGCATTTGTATAGGCAGGTACCATTCTGAATTATAATAAATCGATTGGGGATATCGGAGCTCTTCTTGAAAGTAGCATAAGTTTGGCAGGAACTGTATATCATTGCAAACGAACGATTGGCAAGCGTATCAACCTGATATTATCATCATTATCAACATTCTGACCCCAGTAGCTCCACAGATTATTGAGGTTATTGTTTGCGTCTTAATATTGTCCAGCACTAGGTTGAACAAAAAAAGGAGAGATGGTCACATTTTTGTCTCTATCCTGCATGAACTATTGCAGAACACTGCAGCTTGTGGCATCTTTTGGGCCCCTTTCGGTCTATATTTTGTTCAGCAGATCGGCTAACTTCCTAATGATTACTAGAAGATCATAATGGCAGATATGTCTCCTAATGAGACCCTATGTCTCCACAAAACATTTCCATCTAAACTTATCTAGAAGCCCACATTCACACAACATGTGTTCCGCTGTCCTTGATGCCTGTGAGCACATGGCCTACAAAAAAACAAGCACATCTGTGATCGCCAACCTCTTCCGATTCAGTCTCAGTCTACAATGGAACGTAAGAAATTCCGTTAGGAGTTTCAATTCCGGCCAGCCATACTTGAAAACCTCAGCGCGACGTCAAATTGAAGGCTGATCACCGCATTAGCCGTTTCGTTACCATTTATCCCACAGTAATCAGGTACCCAAAAAAAACATGACCTTCTTTCTAAGCGAAGGCCTTTGCAGCGTATCGTAGCAATATTTGACCAGTCTAGATATCATACGATTCAAGCCAAGTGCCCTAAAAACAGCTTGGCTATCAAAGAATATATATATATATATGGTGTTACCCTGAACCCCACTGTCGGATTAATCTCCTCACATTGGCAATGGTCATGATATCAGCCTGAAAAGCACTCAGTGATCTCCCCAGTGTGATCGTCTCAGCACCGACACAGTCATTTATCTTGGTGCCATCGGTAGACCAGTTTAGATTAAACTCACTCAGAACTAAGGCCCCATTAGAGCAACAATCCCGGTCCGGAAATTCAACCCTGAATCTTCTCCAGAGCACAGATCCAAAGGCATAACATACAAGACCTTAGATGGCTCTCTGACCATCTTGCGTAGAATGCACACATTCTGGGACCACCTGGCGAAAAACTATGCCGCCGAACATGCCGCCACCATCACCACATAGGCGTGAATCGGTGTCAAACCAATTAGGCTGCCGAATTGGACATTTTCTTATTGCCCCATTTACACCGAGGCAAAACCAACCTGTTATTGACCATATATATGGCCCAAATATGGGAAATGTGCTGAAACAATACAAAACTACTTGCTATTGTAGCGTACCTCCCTTAAGTCTTAATATTTAAATATTTTTTTACCTTTAAGTGGATATTCATACTTATTGCCATAACACCAACTTTCTACAATTCTAACTACCAGTGCTGTTGCATGGATTTGCTGCCATTATTATTAGAATTTTTTTTCTTTATGGCAAAAACAAACAAAAAAATTGTTGCAAATTCTCACATGTGCCTCTTACATAAAGTGTACTTATAGAGTACTTAGTGCTAAATTTGTTAAACATATTTTGTATACTTTTGTTACTTTTTTTGTTTTTTATCCAAAGAGATCCAAAGGATTTTCAAATACTATAACCAATAGCTCATGCAAAAGGGGGTGTAGTGCAGATTGCCAAGAAACACATGATATTGTTAGTTTTTGGTTCAAAGATTAAAATATTAAATCGTTACAGGTGAATAAGAGATTTTTATTTATTTCAAATCTCATAGACTTTAGCTTCGTTATTTTTGTTTTCTTTTATTTAAATCGTATAAGTATTTCTGCACTTGGAGTTTGAAAAAACCTTTGGCCGTTTACGTATGGAAAGTACAAGGGATTTGAAATAATGTGATAGATAATAGGCATTAAAAACTTAAGCTTGATTAATACGAATCAGAATATTGATTTGTTTAAAGTATGTCCTAAATAATAACGTTGAATTGAAACGAGACAAACTTAATAATGGGTTATAAATTATAAGAAAATTAACAGCAGCAACATATAACGGTATATTTTTAGTTTTAAAAGCGCTTCATCTTAGACGTTTAATTTCCATCATATTGATCTGAAACTCAATGATACAATTAAGAAACGTGCTCTACAGCATATTTTCATGCTTAAGTGGAACTGGACATTTTCGATTACAAATGTAGTGATTAATAGCAGACATATCTTTTGACACAATTTTTAAATTGCGCTATCGTATTTGGTGCTCATACGTAGCGCAATTAACGTAACTCAATTAGCATTTGACAGCTGAAAATTCTAAGATACATTTTCTTCGTAAAAGCTTAAATTTCTGAATTTAAAATTTAGCCTTAAAAGGAATGTAAAATTTAAACAAAAAACTTAAATTCAATAGACAAAAATTTCATTTATTTTTTTTCATTTTGTAGTATAGGGTCCGCCAAATAAATTTATTTTTTTGAAAATGCTATAAAAGAAACTACTGAATGTACAATCCTTCCGGTTAATAATGGAAAATAATTTCATTCAAATGGCTGCCTCGGCTGGCCATGCAGTAACCTACACGATCGGTCCAATTTTTAAGCACATTATCGATTGTGTGCAGCTGTATTTCACCAATGGCTTCACGAATATTGTCCTTTAAAGCGTGAATCGTCTCTGGCTTGCTGGTGTAACACTTATCTTTGACGACGCCCCACAAATAATAGTCCAACGGTGTCATATCGCAGTTCCGAGGCGGCCAAACGACATCAGCTCTGCGGCTGATAATGCGATTTTCAAAAACAGGGCGTAAAACATCGAGTGTAGCTTCGGCTGTGGGGCGCGTAGCGCCGTCCTGTTGAAACCAAATGTTGCTAATAATTCGTTCAACATGGCCCGATAACGATCGCCATTCACTGTAACGGCCAGTCCTTGCTCATTTTCGAAGAAAAATGGATCAATTATGCCTCTGTGACTCGTCTTTGGTATATCGGCTTTTCAATGTATGCGTGCGGGTTTTCTGTGCCCAAAATGCGACAATTTTGCTTGTTTACATACCCGCCAAGATCAAAATGAGCTTCACCTGAAAAGGTGATTTTTTTTGGAAAAATCGACATCTTCTGTAAGTCGATCGCAGGCCCACTTAGCGAAGCGTATGCACAACCATATTCGTTCAGTGGAAGGATAAAACTAATTATCTGTCAAATCACACATGAGCTAAGTGTTACCATTCACGAAATAAGCACCAGTTGAAAAAAAAACGTTAGATGGCGGACCCTATGTTATATTCATATATTGTACAGTATGCGAAATCCGTATTCTTACGAAATTACAAAAAAAAATTTACTTGAATGTTATATCCTTTAAGTACCGTTTTTTATTTGTTTTCAGTAAAGCCTTCTTATTTAAAATCATATAATAAACTTTATTTCTAAAGATATTTTATTAAAAGAATAATGATTTTTAAAAGGTTTGTCTGAAAATTTGTACGATTATAGATTTATCATACTGTATATAGTTGTCACTTATCACTAGACATACTTCACACAGAGCTGCCACTCCTTATTCTAAAAAGTGATTTAACCAACACGCACGATGTTAATTGTAAATGAACCAAATACGATTTTAGAGAGTTATCTTAATATTTTTTATTACGATAGAAGGATCTATTACAATTATGTGTAAAATAAGTTATCGGCCGAATGCTCGTCACGGCTTCGGTGGCATAAATCTATCCATCGGTTCATAATTTCAATGACTTTGAGAAATAATTGAAGTTCAATGTCGTTGGCGGCCCATAACTTTAGAAGGCTTCAATAAACTAAACGCGCTGCTTGATTGTGTACCTCTCCATGGTTGTATTTGTCAAACACTGAAACAAAGAAATGTCAACTTAAGTTGAGCAAAAAACTTGACGTTAAGGTGTGACTCACAATTAACATCGTGCATTAGGGTTGCACCACCCTTGAAATGCTTCACACAGGGTCGCAATTATTCATTCAATGAATTGTGCAATTAAGTACTATTTGAGTAATTTATAAATTGTTGTTTTGTATGGTAAATTGAGCTCAACTAAGGCCTTAATTGAGTAAAAACCCTTAATTGCCAGTTAAAGCTTATGTGTGTACATAATATAAAATTCTATTCTTCAAGCAATTATGGCCGATATAGTCTGTCTATCTGCTACCCTACAGCGCAGTTCTTTAACTGAAATAATAAGTTGCTTTGTTTGTGGCCAAAATTGTCTGATGATCACGAACTCCCATTTGTCAAATATTTACCAATGGATTTATGAGTGCTAGGCTTAAACATGTACCCATATTAAATAAATGCATTGCAATAATCAAAAGACCCACCTTAGTATTTTTAGTACACCTACATAAACTAGCAGATTTAATCCTTTCGACAGTTCATCCAAAATTATAAAGCGTCACAGAAACTCTTTGGAATTATTTTATGGCGATCATTTGGTTACGTCCATGATCAAGTATGAGCAATTGAGGTACTCATAAAGCAAAGAGCTTTTGCAATCCTGAAAACTCATGCGAAATTTAATGAAAAGGCTCTAATGAAATGCTTAAATTTTCTGCCTCTCATTCTATGGACTATTTCCGGTTAGTCATTTAGCAACAAAACTAAAAAAAAACAGCTCAACCATAACTTAAATATCTTACAAGCAATCATGCGTCACTTCAACTATAAGGTGAGCAATTTAAAAGTTTAAATTTGAACCAGCGGTTATTTCGAATTTGGCAATACTTATGTCATTCTATTTTGTCACAAAACTCAGTATATTATCTCCACTGGCCGAAATAAATCGATTTATGCTTGAGAAGCGTTGGAGCTTATTTGCAAAACAAAGACAATTGGTCGGTAATTGCACTAAAATGTCGTACAAAATTCGGTCGTAGAAAAGGACACGGTATACGCAAGATTATTGCTAAAGTTCATGAAACTGGCATGCTCGTACAGCGCGTACACCAGAGAGTGTGCGTGATAACCCATTAATATTAATATCAACTCGTCATCGTTCTCAAGAATTGTACATTTCACACACAAGCTTAAGTTCAATTGGTTCAAGAGTTGAGGTCGCATGACCATCCGTTTCGTTTTTGCTTCGCTAGATGGGCCAACAAGAAACTGTATCTTCATGTTGGTGGGTACGTTCATAAGTCAGATTGCCGTATGTGGGGCTCAGAAAACCCAAACGTGGTCTTACAGAAGCCAATGCACCCATTACGAGTGACTGATTGGCGCGGCTTGTAAAGCGGAGGCATCATTAGCCCATATTTCTTTGAAAATGAAGACGGTGCAACTATTACGGTCAATGGAGACACCTGTCGCATCATGACAACCGATATTTGTACCCACTCTTCATGGTATTGATGTGAACGATGTTTGATTTCAACAGTATGATGCAACTTGCCACACATCTCATGCCACAATCGATTTATTGTGTCAAACGTTTGATGGCCGTTTAATTAGCCGTTTAACTGATGATGTCAGTTGGCCGCCAAGAAGCTGCGATTTGACACCGTTGGACTATTTTTTGTTTGGCGCCGTTAAGGACAAGTGTTATGCCGACAAACCAGACTCAATTGAGCATTTGAAAGCCAATATTCGTGGTTCCACTGCCGAGATACAACCCAAGACACTCGAAAAAATCACGAAAAATGGTCCGCTCGAATAAGGTACTGTGAGGCCAGCAGCGGCAGCCATATGAATGAAATAATATTTCATTTCTAACTGGAGCAATTGTACTTCACGATAAGAAAATAAATTTGGCAAAATTTCGAACCATTTTTGTTATTATCGCATTTTTAAATATTAACTTTTTAATGGCCCACACAATAATGTACGAAAGTCACTAATGTACCAAAGTCCTCTCAAAGTCCTCCTGGTCAGCATCTGTCAGCCATGCACTTGTGCTTATAAAGCCCGTTCAAAACTATTATTTTTGAAACAAAAAAGAAACAGTCTTAAATCGTCAAATACTGGATTATGACAAAGATGTTCCATAAAATTATTATTGTATCCATCACTGCGGCTTTTGTAGAAATAATTATAAGAGATTTTTAGTATTTGAGCATGTTTACCGAAAGCTCAATGGCCAGTTATGTGGTTTTCTTTACATAGTCTGAACAGTTTAAGTACTTACACTTTCTTTGGTTTTCCAAACGTAAGTGGGTTCTGTTGCGAACCTTTCATTTGCCATGAGATGCAATTCCTGCAAAACAAGTTGTCCATTCTGCTGGGTAATCGCATACATCGATAACTTACTTTTCGTTGAATGTGATTGGCTATTTGCGATGTTTGCAAGCAAATGTTTGACAATGTATCACCCCCTTAAAAATTCTATTGGCTCGTCGATACAATTAATGCCAAACGATTGTCAATTTAACGATATTTTTTAAGTTGAATGCCTGAACAAAATGTTATATTTAAAACTGATTATAAAATCGTAACAAAATATTCAGGATTTTCTTATCAAAACGACATATGCTGCTCTTCTACATACATACATACATTCAAACATACACACGTCGTTATGTGGTATCTGTGTATATTCAGCAAATTTTTTAGATACTTTTAGGTATGCTGCTGTATTAATATAGGATGGCATGTGAATATTAAAAACAACCTATTGATCTGTTACATGTTGAAATTCTTTTTTTTTTCTATTTTGATACCAATTCTAATGCCAAACATATTGTTTATAAATCTCGCAATGAATATGTAACCACTGTATGCATTTGTATCTCGAAATGTATATCATATGTTAAGGCATATCTCTGTTTACGTACAGCTCTGTGTGTGTTTGCGAAAGTAGAGTGTGTGTGTGTGTGTGTGTAAACTTGATACAATTGTTGTTATTTATTAAATGTTATGAATGCAAAAAGAGCTTTTTGTATAAATCCTTAATCCTACTGCTTGAATCTTCTTTAAAATGCATCTAATGTTCAATACACACACAAAGTGAAAGAGTAATACAAACACACCAACTAAACAGTAACAGAGTATTGCATATAAATACACCTACACACACACACTCAATGGTTTATTTAGGATCTAAATGTTAGGTACAAATGTGTTGTTGTAATACAAATACATCAACATCCAACGTATGTTTTTTTTTAACAATATTTTGTAAATATTGTTGAGAATGGGCAAAACGTTGAAGATTTTGCAATAAAAAAAAGACGAAATAAAACCTTGAACATACATAAATAGACTGACAAATAGTGAAATAGATAAATAAACAATAACAACAACAACAACAACTGGTGTATGAGTATGTGTTGTTGTAGGACATATAAACCTTAATTCCAATACTAAAACATTCAACACATTCATATGGATTGGCATACTATTGAGACATTTTTTTTATAATTTCTGTGGCCGAAACAGTGATTTGCAAGGTCATCTTTTCTAAAAAATACTCTTTAGTGATTAGCAAAATTCTCAATTTTTTTTGCATTTGAAATTGTAAGTTTATGCAGGTGTAGTAACCTGCCTGACCACGACATTCGATAATATCATCGCCTACGAACGTTTGGCAAACATTTCTCTGATAAAACATTTGAAAACGACTATTGGAAGCCAAACGAAAAAGAACTCATACAGTTCACCCGTCGCTCAGTTTGTGACAGCAAATCTTTCGACCTTTAGTGCACCTTTATTTAAAGCGAATTACGTTGCTTTAGTCTCTTTTTTTTTTTTTTTTTTTTTTTTTTTGTTCTTAAAAGAAACAAGAAAACAAATATAAAAACAGATAAATATTAGCATATACCCGGTATGCGTGTTCATTTGTCGCTGTTTCAGTGACGACTAAAAGCAAAAGTACAAGAATACTCGTATATGTGAGTTGAGAAGGAATAAAAGTCTTATGAAATGAATAGCAATGTTCTATGCTCTTTTAAGCATTTTTGTTCGGCAAAAACAAATAGTTTTGTTTCGAAAATACTTCACTAATAGCGAACAATCGCTTATTGCGAATCATAGATAAAGCGGAAATTTCCTATCGATTATGGGCAGTCTGCAATACAATTGGTATAGTTTGCAATTCTATTTGAAAAAAAAAAAACAAATTAGAATTGATTGCAGAAATATAAATTATTTATGCATATGTAGGTATGTAGGTGGGTATGTATGCATATGTGGGTTTTAAAATATTCTAGTTGAGGTAAGATTACCAGCCGTCCTTTAAAGATAACGTCTCGTTTAGTCAAAAAGTTTGGCCATTTGTAATACAAATCAATTCTGGTCTTTTCATACCAACGACTGGGCACTGACACAGGAGATGAGAGTTAGTCTCCTCCTCCTCCGGCTCCTGCTGAAGTCTTTCTTGTGAATATCAAGTCTATTGGCCTGCCTTCCAATAGGTGGTCATGCCATTTAAATAAAAAAAGACAGTTATACCTATTTTTATCCATAACGGCCCAACATTGTCTAGCAATATCGCACGTGCTCTCATGCTGCCAACGAATTGTATTGCCTTCCTATACATCGACTGCCTTCCTATACATCGGATATTCAGCTGAACCTAGGCAATTATAACACCTACGCTCGATTTCACTTCGAGAATTGCGAGCAGCAGCAGAAATTCTGATAATATCTCTGTGTCCTAAAGCCCATATAAGAATTATTTTCGAATGATTAGAAATATATGTGAATCTTGATGACTCCCGTGAGGGACTTGATTGCAGCCTAGTTGTCACAATAAATCAAAAGATTTTTAAAAAAAAGTCCTGCCAATCAACAGGCACTAAACAATCCTTAGAATGGCCATGAAGTTCGCCTGAAACACCTTGCAGCAGTCAGGAAATCTATACGAAAGTCTAATGTCGGAAACCTCTATGTATAGAAGTAATAAAATAAAACAAAAACGGTTCGAAGTTTTGCTAAATTTATTTTTTTTGCTGTGAAGTACAATTGTTCCGGTTAAAAATGAAATATTATTTCATTCATATGGCTTCCGCGGCTGGCCTCACAGTACTCCATTCTATCGGACCAATTTTCGAGAACTTTTTCGAGTGTTTGGAGTCGTATCTTTAAATGCTCAATTGTCTCTGGTTTGTCGGCATAACATTTGTCTCTAACCGATGGATCGATTAATTGTAAAGGCGTGTTGAGCGCTGTTAGCCTTTATTGGAAGGTATTTTGACCCTATCTCGCTGTCTAAGGATTATTTCCAAGGTTTGAGAAGGAATGTGGTCAGACTTATGGGACTGATATCCTTTGCAGTGTAGAAATTAATATTTTGGTTCTTCATTGTTTTATTTGTTTTCCGTTTTCTACTGTTAGTCAGTTTTCATTATGAAATTAATTATGCCACTTTGCTTCTAAAAATTCCTACAAATTTAACGGAGTCATTGAACTTTTTAGTAAAGCAACTCATGAAAGAATCTGTAATCGAATTTTATTAATAAAATTTATTCAAAAATCATAGAAAAAACTCATTATCTATTTAATTATTTTATTATTAAAAAACATAAATTTTATCCCTTAGTTACCACTGTACTCATCGTAAGTTACTTTCAAAGATTTGTTTTCATATGTTGTTGCATTGTATGGACTAATATTTCAAATGTCATTCATTCATTATATGGTGCAAAAGCATTCACAACTATAAGCATAATACTCACACATTTTCCATCGAAAGGATATTCATTCTATTCATGACGATGGCGTTGTTATCTCTCTTCAACTACAACTGTTGCCTACTGTAGTGTCGCTGCTACTGCTACCGCTACTGATGATGATGATGCTGTTGATCAAATAGACTATAGGATTTGCACTAAAAATTAACACAATCAATAATACTGTATTGCAACAATAAAAACAATTTCTTGTTAACCCTTATACGCCTGGTGTGTTCCCATGGCCACAAAAATTCAGTGCCGATACAGAAACAAGTAACAAATTTGCATTGAAAAAAGGTGCGACTTTAAAACAGAATAGTTACTTTAATGTTGACTAAAATATAAAATTAAACTTATATTTTTGAAAAGCAAGATTATAGCCCAAAGATACATTACACTAGCCAACAAGGTTTTGGACTGGCGCAACCAAACATCATCCCTAGGGTAATTTGGTGAGCTGAATTCGAATCTGTAATTGGTTTTTGCTCTATCACGTCAGGTTTTCGAGATACCAAAAAATGTTTTTATTCGTTTTTACATAAAAAATCATTAGTTTATTGAAAAACTAATGAATTTTTAAAAGTGATTGGCGTTATTTGAACGTCGTTTGTAATTTGTTGATTCGGTTTCACATATTAGAGTCCAGCAATAGTCTGCTTTTGACCCAAAATCCTTGATAATTTCTTTAAATTTTTATTAAATCTTGGTGAGCACACTCCCCTTATTCGTCGCTCACCACACCTAGATTTTGTGAAAAAAAATCTAAATGCGAATGAAGAAAATTCATTTTAAGTGACATTCCTGTACGTAATTCGTGATAATTTTGAATAATTCAGCAACAATTTGTCCGTAATTTTCGCTCTATTGTTTCCATGAAAACAGTTTACGATGCTCGTGAAAGATTTTCAGGCTGCATATTCTTTCTCCAATAAACATTTTGAAAAACTGTTATCGTTCAGTAGCTTCCTGATCTGTGGGCCAACAAATATACCTTCTTTGCTTTTAGCATTTGAAATCTTAGGAAAAACCACTAAAAAATATTTAAATGCTGCACTATCTTTGTCGAGAGGCTTGACAAAGTTCTTAAAAAGCCCAATTTTATGTGCAGCAACGTCATTTGGAACAATTAATGGTTTATTTGTAATGTTTTGTTTTCTTGGTGAATACTCAGTTCTTTTTGGCCACTCTGTTCTGGCGTACTGATGACATGTAGCGCGACTATCCCATAGACAAAGGAAACAACAATATTTTGTAAGACCTCCTCAACAAGGCAATAACCTGAAACAGATTAATTTATTGTTATTTACACCTTAAGGTCAACACAGATCTTCCATGTATTATCGTTGTACTTGAGTAATGTCAAAACTTCAATCATTGATTCGTAATTTTTCTTTGATTAATGACATGAGCAATTGGTATAGATGGTTTTCAGTTCCCAATATGCAAAAGAAGAGCTTTTAAACTGTACTTAGAGCCATCAGTAAATAATCTCCATTCAGTTTTGTCACATGGCTGGTTCATTTTTAAAAATAAAGCATCAACATCAGTACAGTATAGAATAGAGTGTTTCTTTTCAAAATATGCAGCCAATTGCAGGCTTTTATCTCAATAGATTGTTTCTTTTGTACCAACTGCAAGATGTTTCCACTGCTGCTAGTAATTCTGCGTCTTGCTTCATTAAATGTAAGTCTTGAATTAGATCATTCAGCTAAGCTCGAAGCACTAAATCGTATTCATCATCAGCCATATACAAACCACCACTGCTGGTGAACGATGTTTCACCACTGCTCGTAGCACTAGATATGAATCGTAATGGATCATTTGGTGGGACATTCGCGTAAGTAATATTTTTTCAATTTTTCTTATTGAATCCAGCAACTTTTGTTAAACAGAAAAACAATCGGTTTGGTGGTTACTTGACTCTCTCCAAAGTACAGGTATTGAAAATTCGAAATAGATCTTCTTGGCATTTGACCACTTGTATAAAACAGTTCAGCAACTATTGCAAATCATTGTCGGTGTTCACGTTTTGTCCAGGTCTCTGACAGCGAAACCAAAATAACAAAGTATGCATATTTGCATTTTTTCAGACCAAATATTCACCACACACAAAGCAAAAATAGCTTGAATCAATAACACACGATCTTCCTGACATGCTTAAACGCTACTTTTAGAAAATATGAAAATTTAGAATGAATGTGGGCTTCTGTTAAATTAAAAATTGTGAAGTTGTAGTGTCAGTATTGATTATTTTACAGTATGGCCAGCATGCGATAAAAAATTAACAAGACACCACTGCCCAATTTGTATAGCAGATTCGAGCGCAGCGCACTCAGATTAGCTAAAAATCATGCTTCGTTTCTGCAGTCAATTTTTTTTTCTAAATTTGCGGACCAGTGTTATTACCAGGGAAACCAGAAATATGCTGTAAAAAAGTGTTTTGTGCGCAAAAAATATGCAGTAAAAATACGAAAATATGATCTAAAAATTTTAAAATATGCTCTCAAAAACAGAAATTTCTTCCTTGTTACTAGAATAAAAGGTTTATTCAACAGATTGATATCTTTTGAGTATACATATGTACATATATAAAAGCAGATACAGATATACAACTAAATAAAAAACTTCAATGCCTATGGAGACCTGAGTACATGAATTAAAATTTTTGGTTAAAAAAGCAATATAAGCAATGCAAGTAACATGTGTTAGTTTAAGTAAGACACCTTAATGGCTACAAGCAACAAAATTATGTTTTTATATAAATTTACATCCAATATATTTAACGAATTATCAAAACGTTGTGCAATTGCGAAATGATTGGTTTTGACCAAAACAACTGTGTTAATTAAGAATTTTTGGCTTGATGCTTCTTTGTCACATGGTGGAACTCCTACAACGACATTTGCGACATCTTTTCAAAAAAAAAAAAAAAAAAATTCCGCTTTAGCAAGAAAAAAATTTTTCCGCTAATTTTGGGCAAAGTTAGGTACCTGTATTTAATTTTGAATAAAAAAAAAAATGGTAATAACCAACCGATTTTTATGATTTATAGCTTTTTGTTATATGGCTTATATTCTATAGCTTATTTTATTATTCCATTATAAGCTTTAATTTAAGTGCCTAAATGTAAAATTTTTATTATGAAGTATTTTTTTTGATATTTTGAAAACAAAAAATTGCCCTAATTTTTCGCGATTAAGTTATGAAACTGAAACTGAAACTGTTGAAAATAAAACAAATGTTGTTTTGGTGATTTATAGGATATTTTATTCCTAAGCATTTGCTGATAATTGCATTGAAATCGGTGAAGTCGGTTATGGGTCCGCCATCTAACGTTTTTTTTTTCAACTAGTGCTTATTTCGTGAAAGGTAACACTTAGCTCATGTCTGATTTGACAGATAATTATTTTTATACTTCCGCTAAACGAATATGGTTGTGTATACGTTTAAACAACGCTGGGAATCTGGGCCTGCGATCGACTTACAGAAGATGCCGATTTTGCCAAAAATATCATCTTTTCAGATGAAACTCTTTTTGATCAAGCAAAATTGTCACATTTGGGGCACAGAAAACCCGCACGCATACATTGAAAAGCCGATACAACCAAGACGAGTCACTGTTTAGTGCGGATTTTGGTCCAGAGGCATAATTGGCCCATTTTTTTTCGAAAATGACCAAGGAGTGGCCGTTACAGTCAATGGCGATCGTTATCGGGCCATGTTGAACGAATTTTTGTTCACAAAGATTGAAGAGGAGGATATTAGCAACATTTGGTTTCAGCAGGACGGCGCTACGTGCCACACAGCCGAAGCTACACTCGATGTTTTGCGCCCTGTTTTTGAAGATCGCATTATCAGCCGCAGAGCT
The DNA here is from genome assembly GCA_023159175.1 of Wohlfahrtia magnifica. Lineage (NCBI taxonomy): Eukaryota > Metazoa > Arthropoda > Insecta > Diptera > Sarcophagidae > Wohlfahrtia > Wohlfahrtia magnifica. The sequence goes on from JAKWBJ010000539.1 coordinate 6,616,623, forward strand.
GATGTCGTTTGGCCACCTCGGAGCTGCGATTTGACACCGTTGGACTATTATTTGTGGGGTGCCGTCAAAGATAAGTGTTACGCCAACAAGCCATAGACAATTGACGCTTTAAAGGTCAATATTCGTAAAGCCATTGGTGAAATACAGCTGCACACAATCGATAATGTGCTTAAAAATTGGACCGATAGTGGAGGCTACTGCATGGCCAAGCGAGGCAGCCATTTGAATGAAATTATTATCCATTATTCACCGGAAGGATGGTACTTTCAAATGAAAAAAGAAATTTGAGAATATATTCAGTAGTTTCTTTTATAGCATTAAAAAGAAAATTAATTTGGCGGACCCTTTATAAAAAAATTGAAGCCCGATGGAAAAAACTTAAAACGGATTTGAATTCAGCGCATCAAAATCATTATATTTTATATAAATATTTGTATTTTGTAGACCATTGTAATTAAAAAAATCCATAACTTGGTCCGAATTTAAATCAACAATTTTTGTTTTCGCTGGTAAAATATTTCTTAGCCCAAAAATATAAACATGCGCTAAAAAGGCTAAAGAAAGGCTCTTTAAATACTAAAAAATGTCTAAAACATACTGTTATGAGCAAAACATGCAAAAATATGCACAATCAATGCCAAAATTCATAAAAATTCATAAAACGGATAAAAATCTTACATCCGACTTGATTGGTTGCATAAGAAAAAACATGCAATTGCATATTTTTGGTTTCCCTGGTTGTTATTTTACTTATGCCATGGTGTTCTAACGTAATTTAAATACATTATGTAAATACATTATTTTTAGCAAATTATTTTGAAATTAGAAATATATAACAGTATTAGACTGAAAAGTCAAACAGTATTAGACATATGACCCTTTGGCCCTTTTATGGGACAGCCGTTTTTTCCACACCCAAGAACTGTTTGCCATTCTTTTTCTGTAGAATATTTAATTAGGTTCTAATAGTTATTGAAATAATGTTATTCTAATAAATTTCCTTTTATTGTAGTTTATATTTGGGTCGAAATGGGTTAAAGCAGCAAAAAGGTAACAGAGGCAGAGAGAGATAGAGTATAAAATAGTTGAATTGAAACTTCCATAGAAAACAAACAAAATCTCTGAATGTTGCTTGTGTGCTAGAATAGCTGTTGCTGCTGCATTTTAGCTTATATTCTTGTTGATGTTGTTGATGTTGTTATTGTTGTTGTTGCATTGGTAACAACTGGGCTTTAAAACTTGACCAGGCTACATGCTCTAAAACATAAGTTGAGGATTTTATTATAACAACAGTAACCAAATCTCTAAAACAACTTTCTCTTTCTCCCTATACATGCGTTGGTTGTTGCTATTCCTATAGCTGTCATGCAATAACAGCAAGTATTTGCCTTTAAATAAATATACGAATGCTCGTATGTATATAAGGGGTGTTTTTTATAGAGGTATAGAACTTTAAGTTGAAATAAAACAATGATGGATTATTCGATTGACATGTATCTTATTTATCCGAAAGATAATCTTGTGGCATTACATTTAAATATGATTTCTGGCATATGACCGCAACGGCTGGCGCGGATGTAGTCCAATCTGGACGTCCAATTTTCGATGACATTTGTGTCCGTATATCGGCAATAACACGGCGAATGATGTCTTCCAAATGGTTTTGTGGCGTTTGTGGCTTTACCGCATAGACCAATGACATTACATAGCCCCACAGAAAGTAGTTTAGCGGTGTTAAATCACAAGATCTTGGAGGCCAATTCACAGGTCCTAAACGTGAAATTAGGTGGTCACCAAACGTGTCTTTCAATAAATCTATTGTGGCACGAGCTGTGTGACATGTTGCGCCGTCTTGTTGAAACCACATCTCCTGGACATCATGGTTACTCAATTCAGGAATGAAAAAGTTAGTAATCATGGCTCTATACCGATTACAATTAACTGTAACGTTCTGGCTACCATCGTTTTTGAAAAAGTACGGACCAATTATTCCACCATCCCATAAAGCGCACCAAACAGTCAGTTTTTCTGGATGTAACGATGTTTCCACATACACTTGAGGATTATCTTCACTGCGAATGCAGCAGTTTTGTTTGTTGACGTAGCCCTTCAGCCAGAAGTGCACTTCATCGCTCGTTTTGGGCCCATTCGACGAATCTACGCCGGGTGTGAGTCTATTCATGATGAATTGCCAAAGCAAACTGAGAATAAATCACTTGACTGCTGTTAAATCGGTCGCCATCTTGAAAAGTAATGCCGACTTAAAGTTCTGTACCTCTATAAAAAACACGTTCTATATATATGTGTGTATATAAATATACGTTCAAATGTGTGAGTAAGTGATTGTGTATTGTATGTGTGTGTGTTAAAGGATAACTGTTGTTTAGTTTCAACCAATGTGTCACATCATTTTAAGTATTTTAAACGTTTTTGTTCTAAAATATTGCTTTCATATGTATTTTCCATATGGATTTGCATATGACATTCCCTCTCGCATTGTTACTCGACGTACTTACACACAAACCTAACGCATTTATGGCAAAAGATTTTATGATTTTTGTAATATTTGCTTTAGTTTTTACAATTTGTTTTCATTTTTACTATTGAGTGAAATGTAACTGAAAAGCATTAACATTTGCCTTTAATTTTCAAAATTTTTACGTAAATGCCCTTAAAAATTTTTCGAAGAAAAATGGTTTTGGAAACTTTTTCTTCATAAAGTAATTAAGAAGTTACATAATTTCTCTTCTTAATATTATAACTTCAAAAATATTATTCAGTTAGATAACATTTTGTTTTCATTATTTTAACCTTTATTACTGCGTTTCTTAAATTCATTTAAGCAAAAAAAAAACCAATTTTTTCTTTTCCCATTTTTCTTCCATTTTACTCTTGGCGCCTGTGTTTTTATCCCTTTAACGAAAGTTTAAATCTTAATCCAAAAATCAATAACAAAGAGATTCAAGCAGAGATTTTCCTAAACTCATTGCACAAGACATGAAACAACAATAGGGGAACATGGTAAAGACTTTAGAGACAAAAAAATTAATATAATAATTCCACGATATTTTGTTACTTTAGTGCAGTGACTTTCTATGTAAAATATTTATTTAATAAAGGCTGGTCCAACAAAAGCGCACATTGTTAGTTTTAAATAAAACAAGAAGTTTTCAGGGAATTATCTTAATATTTTTTATTATAAAAGAAGTATCTGTGGCAATTATGGGTGAAACAAAATATCGGTCAAATGTGTGCCACGTCTTCGGTGGCATACCTCTAACTATCGGTTTATAATTGCAATGACTAAAAGGATCATTACTGGAGACGTGGCGTTGGTTTATGAGTACGATACGCAATCCAGGCATCAGGCAAGTGATGTATACAAAAAGTATAATTTGACCGTAATGAGACGTTTGCAGTTCGCCGAAAGAGGTCAGAAATGTGGGCAGAAAACTCGTGGATTTTGCACCATGATAACGCAACGACGCACAGTGCCATCATTATTCGAAACTTTTTGACGAAAAATGCAACAAATACCATCCAAAAGCCACCGAATACACCTGATTTGGCTTCCTGTATCTTCTTTCTGTTCAATCGAGTTAAAAACCCGTTACGGAGAACGCGTTTCAGCAGCCGATTCTAAAATTGTAAAAAATCGCCAATACATGTGGAGATGGATGTGCTCTTGGCTATGTAGTCTTTGCAAATGTCAAGCTATGACGCTACGATTTAGCGGGAATATCAACAACAGATGTACTCAACAAAAAAAAAAAAAAATTCTAATTGCAATGATGGGATCGCCACACTGGGATTATTTCGAAAATTTTTGATTAAGGTAGTATCTTATCTTTTAGCTCTTGAATTGTTGTTGGCTTATTGACGCACCCTTCTTTTTGAAATATTCCCAAAGAAAGAAGTCCAACGGTGTCAAATCACATGTTTATGGCGGTCAATTTACATCGCACTCACATGAAATAACACGGCCATTGAATTTCTCACTCAAAAGAGCCATTATTTCGGTGGCTGTGTGGCAAGTGGCATCATCCTTATATCGTTCAAGTCCATATACTCAATTTCTGGCAACAAGAAGTTCGTTATCATCTCGCTATAAGGAACACCATTCACTGTAACTGCTTGGCCGACCTTATTTTTGAAGAAAAAACAAACAGTCACTCTTAATGAATGCATTGGCTTTTCAACAATCACTCGTGGATACTCATTTGCCGAAATGCGGCTATTCTGTTTGTTAACGTATCCACTGCGGTGAAAGTGTACCTCGTCACTGAAGATGATTTTTCTTTGAAATGCATTTTGATTTGAACGCCCATTTTCGTAAAAGACTTCAACAGTCTTAACGCACTCCTCAGTTGTGGACCTCTCCATGGTTGAACTTATCAAACTCTGAAACAATGAAATGTCAAAATAAGTTGGACTAAAGGCTTAACGTTAAGGAGTGACACACATTTAATATTGTGCATTATGGTTGGACCAACATTTATAGCGTGTCCAATAGGCAATCACCATCACCTACGATATGTGATTTCAACAGGACGGCCCCACGTGCCATACTGCTCATGTTACATTGGATAATCTGCACTAGCGATTTGATGGCATGGGCATCTCATGTGTAGGCTGCTAGCGGGATAATGCCATTTGAGCTCATCAGATTCTTTGCGAGTCGGGATGGTAATGGGAAGACGCAAATGGAACGACATAGCCCAAAATGCAGGATAGACGAAAAAAAGGTCGGCCCATACTTTAAGAAAACAGGTCGAAAAAGAAGTTTGGAAGATGAGGAAAAGCTGAAGTGAGGTAAAGAATATGGCAATGGATAGATCAAACAAGAGATCGTTCTTTAAAGCCATATGCTCCTTATAAAATAGAGGTGAATATATGTTTATATATCCGAAATTGGCTAGATTTGTTCTTGGCCTCAAAAAAGTTTGAATTCTTTTGGCTTAGCAAATATCCTACCAACGAAATCTCTTCTAAGGACTCTCATGTCTCCCTTATAAGACACAGGCTGTATAATTTCCATTCAGTTTTACGCATATAACACTTAATAAAGACAACAATAACAGTATTTAGCACACAAAAGGATAAATACTATGAAAATAATAATAAAAACAACAATAACAACAGCAGCAATTACAAAAACAACATCAATAACAAAATAAACAATAAAAAAAAAACGTTGACGACTTCGACAACGACAATACCAAATACAAAGATATTCCGCACAGATACAAATACAAATGCCATCGTCTTTAACAAAAAAAAAAAAAAAATTAAGAGAGAATAAGAGGAAAGTATGAGCAAAAGCTACAGTTTAACCATGAAAATCATGCTTAAGTATAAATAAAATGAAAAATAAATACATGCACACACACACACATACATACTTATACCGTAATTGCTTAAATGTAAGAGTATGAGTCTGATTGTGTGTTAAATATATCCTGTGCCATGGATTAAGGCTCTATAATAAAATACAATTCATTATGAGCTGTCAGTTGTTGTTTTTGTTGCCATTAAATTTATATCAAAACCATCACAAGGATATATATTTACGAAAAGTTTAATACCCAATTGCAAATACACTCTCACACACACTTAGCTATACTTGGTAAACAAATATTAAAACTTTTATCCTTATACCGCACACAACCGTCCCCCTTTCGAGATAGAGAATACAGTTCCCAACTAACTCGGTATTCACAAATGGCTTAAGCCATAATAAATCTTACTGCTGGCGTTAACGTTGCCGGTTAAACTGTAAAGCTTAAGCCGTATACACATACATATACATATTTATATAGATGGAACAGTGGGGTAGAAAACAATAAAAGTTGTAAACAAATTTTTAATTTCAAAACGGTTCTGGTGGTGTAAGAAGACTATTGTTTTGGTGGGGGGAAAAACTGCACAATATTTAAAGAAACTTAGTTTATAGTTAATCAAATCAACCATTTAAAAATTCACAAAATTCGTGGGTATATAACCAAACTGAGTTTGAAAAAACTTGATAATGGACTATGGTGAAGTTAAGCTTTAACTTTTTTTAAAAAGTACGACTAAGTTCTCATACATATATATTTTTAATACAAAGTGACATGATGGTATAAACATATTACTTAGGAAATTGCAAGTGGCTATAGGTTAAGCAGTTGAGTCTTAAATAGAGTTATCCAAGCCGGTACTTTTCGATATAAAGGATAGCAGCTCAAAAAACTACCGCCCAGTTTGTTCCACACTTTTCGAAGTTATTGAGAGTATGATTAGTCACCACCTTGTGAGGTATTTGGGATTCCAAGCTTTACTAAGCAATCATCAGTACGGTTTCCGCAAGGGACGTTCTACTAGCAATCTGCTGACATTTCTCTCCGAGAGATGAAACAAATCCATTCATGGTTTTAGCGAGAGAAAAGTTGTGGCTTTGAATATTCCCAAAGCGTTTGATAGCGTTTGTTATTAGGCGCTCGTATCGAAACTTGCTGTTTTGTGTGTCGATGTTAGAGTGTTTATTTTATTTATGTATGTGTGTGTGCATGTATGTTTAACACACATATGTTGTGTTGTAAGTGAACGAACTAGCGCCTTAAAAGAGCAAAAGAACCCAACTCTAGTCGGTAGTCACTTCTCTCGATTTACATCGAGCTTTCTTAAAGACTGCTCTATAAGAGTGGTCATAGATGGGATATCATCCTACGAGTTCTGGATTAATTCCGGGGTATTGCAAGGCTCTGTTCTTTCTCCCACTTTATTTCTAATATTTCTTAACGACTTTCTTCTTCTCACTTCCAATCCTATCTACACTTTCACAGATGACAGCAATGTTTGTTATTTATGTTCTTTTGAGTGTAGGTTGAAGCGACACACTCCCAAGCGGTATAGTGAAAATTCGAACAGGATCGATTTTATTGCTCGAAAGATCTAATGCTGTTTTCTGACACACAGACGTGGTAAGGTTGATATTGAGCAGTGGTGCTCTTGATGTTCTGAGCAGTAGAATTTATAGTAATGTTCGTTGGAACGATCACATACTATATTTCGAGTGTCGAATGAAGCATTCAAATGCCTCGGTTTTTAAGACGGTGTAAGAAATGCTTCACACCATCTGATCTCCTAATATTTTGGTCGGTGCTTCAAAATCTTGTTTTCGGCTTCTCAACCACGTACAGCAGAGAGCGAAGGTGCTTGTTAATGACGTCAGGGTAGCCAAATCTATCGATTCGTTAGAGTATCGTTGCATTGTGGCGTGGATTTCATTGTTATATTGGTACTATAACGGAATGTGTTCTGACGATATTAAAGGATTAATTACTAAATTAAGGCAATACAAAATATCACGCAAATATCCAAGTTTTCCGGTATACACTTTTACCCAAAAACTTGTAAATGCATTTAATTTTTGCAAAGACACTTACCAATTGGCTGAAAAATCATTAAAAAATTTAAAACAAAAAAAAAATTGTTTCGCAATCCATCATATTTGACAATTCGCCCCACTGTCTATACTTGATAAATGTACATTAGTGAGTGTGTCTCGATGGGTTTTATAAATCCCACTCTTTCTTCTCCAAAATCATTTTTCGCACATTGTTTGTAGCCAGGAAGTATTGCATCTAAATGTACAGATAGAGTTTATCAAGGATATGTACGAGAAATAATAGTATGGAGTAAAAGAGTAAAGAGGTTGATTGAAAGCGACAGAGAGTGAAAACAACAACAATAAAGCACGTGGGTTAGAGAGCCATCAATATAAAGAGAAAAAGGATTTTGTTGAATGCCTCCTGTATTTGTATATGTATGTGTGTATGTTTGTATGTCTGTTGGTCTATACACCAAAGCCAAGGGATTAAGTGATGTGGCACAATACTTTGTTTTTTGCCTACATCCACCCCCTGCCTTAACATTTAGCCCAAAAACATATACAAACATTCACAAGGATAAAAGCTCTGCCAGCGTTGACTGCATTACAAATCCATTGTCGGCATAAGCTCTACTGTTGGGGGATTTAATTTCGTTTTTACTTTGTGAAAATTCGTTTCGTTTCAACTTTTTTTTTCTGTTTTCGGTAGTTTATCTCTCTGCCTCGGTGTGTGTATGTGGGTGTGTGTGCGTGTGTATTTGTAAGGATATACGAATGCTTATGTATTTGTAGGTTTATCTCTGCATTAAAACATTTATATGTGTGTGGGTGTTTGTGCGTTTTTGTACATTTTGCACCAGGATAAGCTCAATGCCATCTATAGCTCTAGGTTGTGCATGTTTTTTTTCCTCTTCTTTTCAGTTATGGTAGGTAAGTAAGTGACTGAGTTAAAGAAAGTAAATTGAATGGTTTTATTTCGTTTATTTCTGAGTATTTTTATGTGAAAGTTTATGTGTGTGTATGTGTTTGTGTGTGAATCTGCCATTCAATTCCTCAAAAGTTTATTGAACTTTTTTGTCACTTTAAAGATGTTTCGTTGAAATTTGCAAAATTCACTTAAAGAAGAAGAAAATTTAAAGGTTGAGTTAGGAAAATTTTTAAGTTAATTAATTTAGGCAGTTGAATTACACTGTGCAACAAAACAAAAATTTTTTTTATCAATAAAACTTAAATATAATCTATTACAGCAATTGCTTAAGTTTTTTGCTATGCTTAAAAAGCATTATATTGTTACAAAAACAGGCAATGCCCTAAAACAAGATACATCGTATCAGTGTCTTTAAAGCAGTATTGTGGGATTTTGGTCTATTGGGTTATGTCAAGGTTATTAATGTGTCACCCTGGCAATGCCGTACTTATTTGTGTATTTTTCAGCATTGCCAATTTGACCATCTTTATGTGAAATTGAAGGAATTAATTCGAGTCTTTTAAGAAAAATAGGAACTTTGGGAAGTAATTTAAATTGCATATAAAAGGAGGTGCTCAATGCACTAGTTACTTCAGTTACAGTTTTGCACTCGTAAAGTAAAGTCGTGTTTAGGCGTAAATAAAAGTGTTTGCGTATTAAGCGAGTATTAAGTGCGAGATAAATAAGATGTTTAGTTAGAATTGTATAAGTGAAAGTATAATAAATAAGTACATAAAGTAAAACAACAAATTACGTGTTATTTTATCTATCGCAATTAAAAACAACTCAAACGCCGTAAAAAGCTTAAAACATTACAATATTTTATTAGTCAATACTGCAGCACTTTTTGTTTTTAATCGACCTTGTTAATCTGTCATTTTCCAGTATAATCAAACAACAGATAATGATAAAAAAACAAAACGGAATGGATGAAATTTTTAAAACTGCTGTTATAAAATTACTGAATACTTTTAATACCTACCAAATATATAATATCCGGTTAACAAATCAGCTGCATATATATTTCAGTTATACAAATATATTGTAAGCGTCAAAATAAAGTGTACAATAGTGTATTTCAAAAAATTTAGTCTTTATTCCATTCTAAACATTTTATATTTTTTTAGAATTATATTTAGGGCTTTACAAAATTTGAAAAAACAACAAAAAAATGCTTACAACAATAAAAGTTATACAACAAAAATGAAAGGTATTCTATTTCTTACGCGCCACAAAAAATGTTCAAAAAGAAAACTATGACACAAAAATCAATGACGTAGTGATAGCTGGGAAGTAATACCATTTTTTAATAGGTGCTCTCGAGTACAGTAAGAACCTGATTTAAAAAATTTCCTAACACCTCAGAAATCTTGAGTTACAGGTAAAAAACCGGTTTTTCGTACCTTCATGTACTTATAAGTTAATAACTTAGCAAAATATTAACCGATTTTAATATTCTTGGCGGACTTGGAAAGAAGAGCAACATACCTATTAATTGTGTTTAGCTTACTTAAGTAAACTCAAGCAATCTATGATTTAGATTGGGTAGTATGCAATGAATGCAATCATACTTCCTTTCTTATAATCTGCTGGAAATTGACTGAGCTAAGCACATATTGGGCCAGATACCTCATGTAAGATTTCTTACAAATTGATATTTTTCTCAGTTTTAAATTGAAAAAAAATGTAAAAATTGGTATTAATCGTAAGATTTTTTTATGAGCTCTTTGCTACTTTGATAACTTTTGTTTTTGATGTATAACTTTAGCTGTCGTAAGAACTTTATTGTTTAAAATTTGCTAATAATTGCATGATTTTTTCAAAGTTTCAAACAGATTTTAAAAAGAGGAATATCATTTGATTAATAACGAACGCTACTATTGAATAAATTTTAAAATAGGAGGGTTCCTATATACAATAGCGTGTAAGAACTTCAGTAAACTTGGAAAATTCGCAAAGAACTATACAAAAATGTGTCGGCTTAATAAATATACCCCGATAAATTAAGTTTTCTTAAGTAAAATAAACACCATTTAATAGGTGTGTTCCTTTCGTTTCCTAATACGCCAAAAATCTTAATAACTTAGCTAAATATTAACGGATTTTAACGTACAAGTGCATGAATGTATGATAAACCGGGTTTTATCCGTAACTCAAGATTTTAGAAGTGTAACGAAAAATACTAAATCACAATATAGTACCTATTATCGAGTGATTTTTTAAGAGCTTTAAGCTTAGATTAAAAAAAAAAAACATTAAATTTATAGAAATGTATGAAATCTCTATTTGAGCTTATAGAACGATCTACATATATAATTCAGTGTTTAAAGATGATTTTATGGAAATGTTGATCGCGGCTACGCCTCAAAGGGTTCATACGCTGGGTCTAATTTTGGCATACTTTTTCTAACATATCGCACGGTATCTCACGAATAAATTCTTTAATATTGCCTTCCAGTGCGTCAACCTACGGACTTGTTCCTATAGACATGAGCCATGACATAGCCCCATAAAAAATAGTCTAAAAGCGTTAAATCGTACGATCTAGGCAACCAATTGGCCGGTCTGTAACGTGAAATAAACTGTTCACAGAACTCACCTCCCAATATGGCCGTTGTTTCCCGTGCTGAAACTAGCTTTTTAATTTTGGGCCAAAAACATTTATAATCATCGCACGGTAGCGCTCGTCATTCCCAGTAACGTTCCGGCCGTCGTCCTCATTGAAAAAGTACGGTCCAATGATGCCACCGGACATTTTGCTTGTTCACGTATTCATTCGAGCGGAAGTGAGCTTCGCCGCTGAATACAATTTTCCGATAAAAAAGCATGAATTCTGAGCATGAATTTCGATAATAAAATGCAATAATCTGCACACGTTGTTCGTTTGTAAGTCGATTCATGGTTAAATTATATACAAAACTTAACATGTTTGACAGTAACATGTTACACGGAAACAGCTGAGCTGCCAAAAACAGTGTTGCCATAAAGAAAGTTGCTAAAAAAAAAACAGCCAATAGAAACATTATATCACTTCCCAGGTATTTTTAAGACATTCTTTGTTGTCGCGTAGTTTTTTACTTGTACACCTTATTTTGACGCGTAGAAAATACAGTAAATTTCGTTTTTTGTTGTATAACTTTAGTAGTTGTAAGAATTTTGTTGTTGTTTTTAAGAATTTTGTAAAGCTTTAAATAGAGTTTACAAAAAATATGAAATGTGGAAATACATGGTATTTTGAACACTAAAATAAAGACTAAATTCTGGAGAATAGGGTTGTACACTTTATTTTGACGCTCATAGTATATACATATTAATTTTTTATAATAGAAAATAATGTTCAAAAACCTTTCATGATTGACATACATTCAGATCAAGCCCCATTTGAACTTATTGATTGATGATGAGCAGCGTTGAATGTGGGTTGATTGTTGTGATCAAACTACGTTAGGAGAACACTGAGGCCTATGGTAGTACTTAACCGTCTATTAATCTTTTAATTGCTTAAGCTAACTTGATACTCAATATTCCATAACTTACAAATATTATTTACATTTATCTCCTTAAAACTTCCCACAGTACCCTTAAGAGTCTGTAGAGAACGACATTCTCCTTAATTTTTCTTATCGCCAATTTAAAAAGTCTACTATTTTAGATTTCACAATAAAAAAATTTTAAAATTTTATTTTTTAGGTGTGAAATATTACACAATAATTTCTTTCACGCATTTTCCTTATATTTATGTGCAAATAAAATGTAGGAAAAAGAAAGGGTGAAAGGGAGGTGTTTTGGTGAAGAGAGGGAATGAGGGTTAAACAATGCATGTTTAACGTCATCGCCAATAGTATTATGATCGCATTTTTATAAATCCATCAACTTTAACGGCGAACATGTATCGACGATGTTGTTGTATGCATAGGGATTTGTTTTAATACACCTTCACATATACAGTGAAGTGCAGAAAAAAATGGCATAGCAATGGTAGTCTGACTACCACCATAATAAAGACTCCAACAAATAGACACACGCACACACACATAAAACTACAATAATCTTTCAAATCCTTAAACTAACAGCTAAAAACATACACAAAAGCGAGTTCCCCAAATACAAACATTACTCTTTTCACTCCTTCTCTCTACTCTTAGCCACTCTTTGTTTTTTTAAATTTATCATAATGATGCATTTTGTTGTCTGATTATAAAATGTATTGCATACATTAATGCAATTTTTTACACACACGCACATACTCACCTACCAATACACACTTTTATCAATTTTACTTCATCAAACGGGAAAAAGACTCTGTCGCAATGGTTTTTCTTTACAAATACGCAGGCATTTGTTATTTACACAATACAATTGTTGTTGGAATTCTATAGCCATAATACAAGAGTAAAAATACGTATGTGTACGTGTGTGTGTTTTGGTTAAGCAGAATAATATCTGAGTGTATTTTCATACATTTAAAATAATTTCCTTTATTTAGGTTCATATTTATTAGCAAATATTAACATTTACTTGTATCGTGTGTTTCTTTTATAGGTTCATAAGTTTGAGTTGGCAACACAGCTTTATTTGTAACCGATTTAACAGCTGATAGTCGCTTTTTGTTTAGTTTGGTTTGATATTTCATTACGGATAGACTTACACTAAGGCATCGCTTGCTTGGCTTCGGCGAAAAGGCTGAAGCTCAAATTGATATTGAATTTGAAGTTCCGTTCAAAATTTTGCTTTTCAATTAAGACCATTTTGTTTGTTGAATGAGTACGTCACTCCACGAGGGAGCATATTCGTTTTCCACAAAGCATCCATTGCTTTGTTTCAGTTTCTTTAATCAATTTGATCTTCCAAGCTAAGTAGATGATTAATCCACTGTAGCTTCCTCCATAGAATTGTATATCCTTGTTAATTGGTGGTGAGCTTTACTTTAGCATTGTTACGGGGGCTTCTTCTTTTTTTATTTTTTAGATCGAGTTGTCTGGAGCAAAGCTGAATCCTCTTTATTAAACATTCAAAACCATAATCAAATTTTTCTTCGTCATGTCCTCTGCTGGGGCTCGAAACTGGGTCGTTTGTGTTGTTATGCGTGCGCTCTAACCACTACACCACGCCACCCCACGTAACTAATTAGAGTGTGGATAATGCACGCTTTTGTAAAAACACCGTTACATTCGCAGAAAAATTACTGTTTGGTTCGCCTTATGAGCTGGCGGAGACATTGGTCTTCAAAAACGACGATGGTCAAAATGTTGCTGAAAATGGTGAACGGTATAGTGGCATGATTAGAAATTTTCTCTGATCTCAATTAGCTCACCGGTCACCAGTCCGGGGCCGTTATGGAGCTGAAACTGGGTGTAGCATTTATGCTACTGAGCGTGAGGTATTCTGGTGCTACCAGAGTCAGGAGAGACAGTGATTTCGGTCCCTGCCTGAAGTTTTGGTAGGCCTCCCTTTGGGAGAGTCCAGGGAATGTGCCACTAGGGGATGTGGTGGGTCGGCCCACCAAAGTTAATGGGGGTCGGTTATACACTTAGACTCGACTGGGGCTCTTTAAATAGGGCAAAGTGGGATTTTTCAAAATTTGACCTTTGGGTCAAAATAAGGAACATGAGAATTCATTTTATAGGTATAGTTACTTAAACAAAAATTCTTAGTTTGATCCCTAGAATACAATTTTTCTTGTCACTTGGGCGATTTTTTTGGGTCCCTACAAATCGACCCGACCTAGTGTATATACATATATGTAGTGCGAATGTGGATTCTTTATAACTGGGGAAAAGTTGTAGACACTTTTGCACAAAACTCCGACTGGAACCCTATTAAAAAATGTTGGGGTTTTTGAAAAAAAAGGTAGCTAAACGCCGATCAAAGAACATTATAGCATTTAAGCCGCAGTAATGGAAGAATTACAAAATATACCGGCAGATTAGGGTTGGTTGATTGGTTGAAAACGATATTACAATGTGTAATAAATGCAGAAGAAGGCCATATTAAATATTTAGAGTCTGAAAAATGTTTTTATTATTTACTAAATATAACGTAAACAAATTTTCTAATTTTTGTGTAAAGAGTTTGTTGACAAAACCAAATGTGAGCAAAATTAGTTTCTTTCCTATGTGTTTTTAACTGAATTTGCTTTATTTTTACTTAAGATTTTAGAAGATGTGTATATTTCTGCAATAAATTTAAAAAAATTAGCGTTATGTCATTTTATTGCTGATGAAGTTGTAAGTACTTAATTATTTTCAATGTGTAAACGCATTCTTGACACACTGTATCTATAAACATAAATCAATTTTTTTTTCATCAGTTGTTGATGAAATGTTTGTATTTGTAGGAAAAATAGAAAACTTCACTTAGCTTTGCTTAATGCACTACTTTAAGTCCACATATTTCTCAAAAATGGCTGTTGTTTAGCCTCTATTTTAAACAACATAAAAGATATGTATGTCAATGTACATACATGAATCAAATAATAAGAGATTACGCTTTACGCAGGTCCGTTACTTTTTTCTCTCTCGATGAGAGTGTGCGTGACGTAGGCATAGATCTTTTTGTTTTGTTTAAAATAATTAAGTAAAAACAAAAAATACAATAAAAATAATAAAATTAAATATTAAATTGAGATGTTCAGCTATAAAATGTATAACAAAAAAAACTTTATACAATAATTTCCATTTTTTTTTTTTTTTTTTAATAAATTATTAAGGCACAGCTTTGTGTATACGCAATGTTCACTTTTACTGCGTCTCACGCTTAGGCCCTATAACTTATTCTTTAAAATTTAAACCAATATTTAAGTCAAAATCTAGTTGACGTGTTTTTGATAATATTTAATAAAATTAATTTTTGTGCTTTCAGGGACTTTTACAAATAATTGAACTGAAAAAATTATAAAAATTCTTAATCGAATTGTTTAACCAACTGTGAAGTCCGGGGGGGGGGGGGGGGGGGGGGGGTAGCATAATGATGTGTAGGTGTATAGGAATAGAGGGGAAACAAACGCGTTAATTTTTCGGAAAGAATAGAAGTCAATACAGCACATGTTGATATTTTGCACTAAGATTTCTACGAAAGTTTCGAAATTTGGTTCAAAAGTGTTTGGAACATAATTTTAAAACTTGAACCCAGGGCAACGCAATTTCCGGATATAAATGTAATAGAATATGTATAAGTTAAGATTAAGCGTCGAGCAATTTCAATTGCATTGTGAAGACTTCTACAAAAACGTAGTGCAGTCCATACCAAAACGTATCCAGGTAATAATTGAGTCAAAACAAGGATATATAAAAATATATAATGAATGTGTTTTAAAGTCAGTCTTTTTATGAATTTTTTAGTATTATTTAAAAACATTACCTTTAGTGCAAGTTCATATAACAACAATTTACAATAACACGTATATAGCGAAAAAAATCTAAATTAGATTTCATTTAATAATATTATTTTAACTAATCCCAGTCGTTGTGCATCAATAAAACCTAAAATGTTTTTGAAGTGTATTTATTTTAAATTTTTCACGCGAATATAAAGGGTCCGCCATCTAACGTGTTTTTTTCAACTAGTGCTTATTTCGTGAATGGTAACACTTAGCTCATGTCTGATTTGACAGATAGTTAGTCTTATCCTTCCACTTGAACAACGCTGGGAAATATTGCGACATTACTTTGAAAATCATGGTAATGTTACAAAATCAAAAATCATCTTTTCAGATGAGGCTCATTTTGGTCTTGGCGGGTATGTAAACAAGCAAAATTGTCGCATTTGGGGCACAGAAAACCCGCACGCATACATTGAAAAGCCGATACACCCAAGTTTTGTGCGGATTTTGGTCCAGAGGCATAATGGGGCCATTTTTCTTCGAAAATGAGCAAGGAGTGGCCGTTACAGTCAATGGCGATCGTTATTGGGCCATGTTGAACGAATTTTTGTAAACAAACAAAAATTGAAGAGGAGGATATTAGCAACATTTGGTTTCAACAGGACGGCGCTACGTGCCACACAGCCGAAGCTATACTCGATGTTTTGTGCCCTGTTTTTGAAGATCGCATTATCAGCCGCAGAGCTGATGTCGTTTGGCCACCTCGGAGCTGCGATTTGACGCCGTTGGACTATTATTTGTGGGGAGCCGTCAAAGATAAGTGTTACGCCAACAAGCCAGAGACAATTGACGCTTTAAAGGACAATATTCGTGAAGCCATTTATGAAATACAGCTGCACACAATCGATAATGTGTATAAAAATTGGACCGATAGTGTAGGCTACTGCATGGCCAGCCGAGGCAGACATTTAAATGAAATTATTTTCCATTACTAACCGGAAGGATTGTACTTTCAAATAAAAAAAGAAATTTGAGCAAATATTCAGTAGTTTTTTTATAGCATTTTCAAAAAATAAAAATAAATTATTTGGCGGACCCTATATTTTAAATAATTTTTTTTTACATATGTAAATAAGGATGTAATAATTTTGTTTTGCTAAATACCAACTTAATTAGCAATTTCAAATAAATTTTTTATATGCTATATATGAAAAAAAATATATATAAAATTCTTTTCTTCACAATTTTCCTTAAAATTCCATATAATACTCACAGTTTTATTCTATTATGACGTACATGCGCAGTAGAAAATTATGTTGAAAACCTGCTTCATGTACATTGGCAAACATAAAAATAAAAAACGAAGAACTTATCTCACAAGCCTGAAGTAAATGGCTCCCTTACTTCTATTTACATTCCCCTTAAAAAAAACTATAGAAATTCCACTTTAAAAAGTAAACAAAAAAACTCTTACTTTGGAAGAACGTAGCAGCATAACGGCATATGATACCAAAAATATGTTTATGCTTAGTGATGTAGAATATTATCCACTTTAACGTGACGTAAAATTTTTTATTGTTTTCTGATAATTTTTTTTTCATCATTTATTTTCGCCATTAAATCACAATTTACTGCAACATCTGTTGCCATTTATTAATCCATTGAGTCTAAATTTTAATCTCAAATCAGGCGTATAACTAAAGAAACAACAACAATAATGATAGTAATTTGTATTAATATACGGAAGAGTAGCCACAACTATCCAAATAATACAACAGTAATGAGCAGATGCAGATTCAAAAAGAAATATTTCTTTTTAAAGTACGTAAAAAGGCTTTAAGGACTTATTTATCTTTTACAAAAAAAAAAAAAAAAAAAAAAAAAAAAAAAAAAACACCGAATAAAGTAATGCTCTCTGTTTAACAACAAATACTATACAAAGCACCAAACACACACACACATATATATACATGCAAACATACAAACGCTCTCATAAACTCTTTAATCCTTAAGAATTCACTTTATCGTATGCCATATACAGCCAGTCTGTTTGTATTAAGCTACAACCTTCACCCCACCCCAACCCACTTGCACAGTTTAAAAAAATCCTCTTAACTCCTTATATCGGTTATGTGCAAAAGTATGTGCCCTTACTCTCTTTACTCAAACCTCAATGCATACGGTCTTTGTTTTGTTTGCAATTGTGTGTGTGTATATGTGTGTTGTTTTTATACTTTTGCGTTAATCCTTAAGCCATAGCTCTATCAGTGTTAGTGTCGTATAAAGCCAAGCAGAGAGATAACACCCGTTCACTCTTTCTATTTCTTCTCTTTTTTTTTTGTTAACAGTTTTGTATAAATGACTGTGTGTGTGCGTGGGTTTGTGTTTTATTTTCTCTGTTTAGTTCAGTCGTTCAGTCGAGGCTTAAGCTTAATTTATTTTGCTGCTACTGCATTTTTACACACTCACTGTCACTATAAGCAACCAAGTGAGTAAGCGACTGTGCCATTTTGCCTAACAGACTCCGCCAAAAACTTTTTTTGTTTTTATATCCATCCATTCAAATACGACAACAACAATGATAACAACAACGAAATCATTTACAATCATAACAACATTGCCTTACTGCTACATTGTTTGTGTGTATGTGTGTGTGTGTTTTAGTCTGGATTTCTTTCAGTAACTGCTCTGGTTTGAGTTTATAATGTGGGCGCTGGTTTAATCCATTGCTGCCTGCTTAGCTGTTTACGTTAAGCTTTACAATTTTTTGGGCTTTAGCTGTCTCTGCAACCAGTCTCATTCTGTTTCCGTTATTGTTGCTGGTGTCTCTTTTGTATTATCCATTCGCAGAAGTTTTGTTTAGACGTTGTCGTGCCTGTTTGTCTGTTTGCCTTTGTGTCGCGCAAATTTTGCTTCCTCGCTCTCTGTTGAGCGATGTATGTGTGTATATATGCGTGTGTGTATGTGTTGGTGTCTGTTTTTAATGCGGTGTGGGCGAGGGATTTAATTTCGTGCGGGATTATTATTTTGGATTTAACTCTTCGTTTTATGGATCGTTTGGTTATTATAAGTAATACAAGCAGACACGCAAATTACAGTTAAAGTAATAACAATGAGGACAGCTAATTTAAAAATAATAAAATACATTTTAGGAATTAAAATAAGAAAAACAAGAAAATAAGAAAGAAGAAAAAGTCAATCAAGTTTTTGATTAACTCGTCAACAGGAGTTTGTAGAAACCAGTTATCAATACCCTTCCACAACGATAGTGAGTTAGGAGTGCAGTTTTTGAATTCCATGACTTTAAAATATATTCAGTATGAAAGCAATACACAGGTCTAAGTATGCTGAATAAAGTATCATTGACTACACATACTTATACTACCCTGATCAAAAAGTTCCCATTTGAGATTTTTTTCTTAAGTTTTGATCTCTCTCTCTCTCTCTCTCTCTCTCTTTAATGCATATCCCTTACGGGATGTATGCAAATCACAACTATATGATATTACATCCATATACATCTGTATATATATACTGCAATACAATATTTACAAGATGTTATGTATAATGTGTGCAAACTGCTCTCTGTTAGGCGCAAGTCGAATCAGTTCTCCAATTTATCGAATGCCATTCCAAGATCTGTAACGAGGCCATTTGCTTACGTCCGATTCCACGCCTACCCTCTATTTTATCTTGGAGTAAAAGAAGTAGCAATTCATACTTTTCTCCTCTGATGGTGTGCCTAAAATATGAAGTTTTACAGGCTTTTATCGTATTAAGTAGTTGTCTTTCGGTATTCAGTCTTCTAAATATTTCATCATTGGTTATAAAATCCCTCCATAAGACTTTAAAGTCTTCGATATGTTCACATTTTAAAACTTTCAAGTTTATTTATGTGATACATTTTAAGGGTCCAAGACTCCATGAATTATAGCAGTATTGACCATAAGTAGCATTTAAGCATACGAAGGCGAAGTTGAACATTTATTTCGCCATTTCAATTTGACATTTGATTTCCATGCCTGCCGTTCAACTTTCATTAAGCCACGCACCTAGATATTTATAGCAAGACACACGTTCTATTCGATTATTGTTCACAGTAAGTAGTTCGTTTGTATATGAAGTTTTGTTACGGCTTACAATTATCATTTTTTATTTCGCGTGTATGTTTAGACCGCAAATGCTGCTATATTCCTGAATTTTGGTCATAAGCATATGGATGTTCGACATATTATCAGATATTATTGTAGTATCGTTGGCGTAACGTATGTTATTAAGGAACTCGCCTTATCGAATAGAGCTTCAACGTACAACATGAGCACCTTGATTCCGTATAGCTTTCGAATGCATTGAATATCATTCTGATCTATGTACAAATCTTGCAGTACTTCCATCAGCTTATCATGTTTAGCTTTATCGAGTGCTTTCACTTAATCTACGAAGCATAAAACAACTCTTTATGCGCATCCATATAATTCCGCACAAGAGTTTGAATACAAAATATTGCTTCCAAATTGGGTTCTATCCATACGTATTTCGCATCTGTTGTAAATGCAGTTTTGAATTATGCTCAGAAAAATTGTAAGGGCGTGGCTCATAAGGTTTATAAGTCGGAAGTTGTAACAAGACTAGGGGTTATTCTTCTTTGGGACTGTTACAAAAGTTGATTGTAACCACATGGAAGGAAAGATGCCAGTGTTGTAGATTTGATTAAATATTCTTACAAGGATATTGAGAGTCATCAGGGCAAAGAGCTTTTTCGTTCTTTAATCTTTTAATAGCATATCTGACCTCATCCTTCCTTATTACATGACCACTTAGACGATCTCCGACTTCTTTCATAATCACCGAATATAGTTTCAATGTAGCTTTCCTACTCTTTTTTTCGCTCGCTGTTTTTGATATTCCCGCTACATCTAAGCGTCATATCTTGACATTTGCAGAAGCGAGGTAGCCAAGAGTACATCTATCACTCTACAATCTTAGAAACGGCTGCTGAAACGCTGACATGTTTTTCATACCCAAACAGTTTTGTGAAATGTAGGCTCAGATGCCCTTAGCTTCAGATATTTCACACACTTTCTTCAGTTTCAGTGATGATTCTATTGTCAAAACTAATGTTTAATTCTTATCGTTGTAAACAACACCACGAATGTAATTCGCATTGAATGCTATAACACATGAGCTGAAAAGTCCTGAGCCTCACAAAGAAATCAGTTTTTTGTCGTTCAAAATTAGCCTTATTCATCAACGTAATATCCATTAAGAGCTATGCAATCATGCCCGCGCTGCTTTAACATTTCAATACCACTTTTGTAGAACGATTTATCTTTTGTATCAAAATAGGCTACAGTTTCAGCGATAACCTTTTCCTGCGTGTAAAATTTCTTTACGGCGAGCATTTTTTGAGTTCCACAAACAGTCAATAGGCGCTGGTTGCCAAATCTGGCGAATACGGTGGATGTGGAAGCAATTTCAAATTCAATTCATATAGTTAAGTCATTGTTTGTATGGACTTGTGACGTTCCCGTTTTTGGTCAACAGTGCGGCAAATGCGGCACCCACGTTGAACAGAGCTTTCTCATAATCAAATTCTCATGCCATAGGATTTTGATATATTTACGATGTCAGATAACTGACGCAACTTCAATTTCTGATCATTCAAAACGATTTTGTAGATTTTTTTGATGTTTTCTGATGTCACCGCCTTCTTTGGACGTCCACTGCGTTCTGCTTCATCGGTTTCTCTACGACGACGATTGCAGTCAGCACCGCAACTTTTTATTGTTGTTTCTGATGGAGCAGAGTCTCAAAAATACTTTTCAAGACTTTAGTTCGCTTTGAAGGTATTTTTTCCACATCAAGAAGCAGTGTAGAATTAAAACACGAAATTTTTTTTAATCCATTGTTCCGAAAATAACACAAGTAACCTCACTCTTAACAGCTATCTTTTGATGGTTAGCACTATCTGATAATGATGTGACTGCAATAAAACTAGCGCCGTGTATGTAATAGACGCGTGACTTTTCAGCCCATGTTTTAACTCATACAAGTTAAGGGACCACCTATAACTCTGCTGAAGCATAGACGTAGTCCAGATCTTAGTTTTAAGCCATTAAAGCAAAATGAGTTACCTAGGTCTGCGTAGTCTAAAGCCCGAAATATAGGGTGGATAATTTAAAAGTTTAATTTAAAAAATGCAATAAAACAAAAACGGTATGAAATTTTGCCAAATTTATATTTTTTGTTGTGAAGTATAATTGTTTCGGTTAGAAATGAAATATTATTTCATTCATATGGCTGCCGCTTGTCGCCTCACAGTACCCAATCCGATCGGATAAAATTTCGAGAAATTTTTCAAGTGTATGGGGTCGTATATGGGCAAGCGCTCAATTGACTCTGGTTTATCGGCATAACACTTGTCGTTAACGGCACCCGAAAGACAATAGTCCAACGGTGTAAAATTGCAGCTTCTTGGTGGCTAACTGACATCACCATTTCGGCTAATTAAACGGCTATCAAACGTTGGACGTGATAAATCGATTTCGGCATGGGATGTGTGGCAAGTTCCATCATCCTATTGCAACCAAATATCGTTCACATCAATACCATGAAGAGCGGGCGCAAAAAATCTGTTATCATTGTGTGGTAGGTGTCCTCATTGACCGCAATGGTTGCAAAATATGAAATATGGGCCACTGATGCCTCCGCTCCACAAGCTGCACCCAATAGACACTCGTAATGGATGCATTGGCTTTTCTGAGCCCTAAGTATAGCAATTTTGCTTATTAACGTACCCACCAAGATGAAAATGAACTTCATCCGAAAAGATGCCATTTTCGTACAATTTCCTACCGACTGTCTTTGGTTTGGAAATAAATTTCCAATAAATCCCAACGTTTCTCATGCGTATATCGATTCATTTCGTTCAGCGAAGATAATCTACTGAATTTTATGACAAAATCGTATGACATAAGGATTGGCAGATTCAAAATAACTGCTATTTTAAATAGATAGATAGCGCACCCTATAGAAGAAAAGAATTCTCAAGCTCTGATTATACATTTGTTAGATTTAATTCAATTAAGGGGGTACTATCGCCAAACAGTGTAACCTAAAATTGCAACGAATATCTCTTGTATCTAGTAGCGTCTTCTGGGACATTGGCAGATGGTATGTTTATATGCTCGATTTTAATGTTACCGTTTTATTAAGTCTCCAAGGACAAACACATGACGAAAAGGTAAAAATTAAATATAAAATTTTTCACGCAATATTAACTAAAAGTGTCTTTAAAAGTAACTTTTTCATATAATTTTATCTCAAGCCGCCCATTTTGTATTCTTAAAAGAATACATTTCCCAGAATTTCATTTGACATTTAATTGTTTTTGTTTTTTTTTTTCTTTTTAATATTAATTAATTAAATGATTATTTTTTACTTTAACATGCATTTCACATTTGAAAACTACAATGTTGTTTTGCTTTCCCTTCTAAAGGTTTACACGCTTTGCTTTTAAGATAACATCTTAAGAATTGTTATCGATAACAATTATATCAAACTATTATCATCATCCATGAACATTTGCAAACAAACCAATCAAAGATATCTTATACTTATGTACTCGAATACTCGTATACTCTATAAAAGAAAGATAATTTTAACACTTAATTACTTTGATAAAATGCCGACGGTATTTGTCTATTTTAAAGTAACAAAAGATACAATTTTTCTTTAAAGCTATCTCGTTTGCAGTTGTTGTTGTAAACAACTTCCGTTATAATAAATTTCTATATCAAAAAACTATTTCTTTATATATCGAAAATAAATATGATTCACTTGTAATTTTGTTTAAATTTTAGATTTCATTAAAAACATTTTTTTTTATCTACAAAATTGTAAGTTGTCTCATTGTCGCTTAAGAACTTATTGCATTAGACACAGACTGTCTATTATTTTTTTCGTACTGCGTTATAAACAAAAAGCCGCAGTATTAATATGGCATTATATCCCATGACGCATATACAGACATACTCAACTCGTACATATGAACAGACAGATATATAGAGTTAAACTCAGTTATAGACGTACGGATACATATAGATATGGATAAAACGAAATATGTGTAATAAAGTAAAAAGTACAGTAATGGTTAAAATGATAGGTAATAAAAATATAGGTAATACGTCCTAAAATGAACGCAAGATTTTAATTTGTCGCTATTTGTGCAGTAAAGTGTTGACAACTTTAACTGAAGTGTTGGCAACCCAATCAAAAATTTCATATAAAATCATATAAATCTTGCGTTAATGTTCAAGCGTCGTTTATATGAAAAAACACCTAAATCTAGGAAACTTTCCTCTAAGACCCATTACCATTAAATACTAGATCATTATAACGAGTTATGTGTTGTTCACAAAACTTTGTACGAAATATGAATCCATCGATAAAATCAGTATGGATCTGTCTGAACCTATCGAACTGTACAAGACCACACTTATTTATTTTGCACTTAGTGTCAGTTAAGGAGAGATTTAGGCAACAATAACCCTTATCCCATCAGACCCTATTTCATCATAATGCGAACAGAATAGTGCAACACTTTCCGCCTAGCGACATTGCTCTAACTAATCAAAAGAATTAAAAAACTTATTGTTATCGATGTGACCGTTTGCCTTCTCCAATATATGAATGAAAAACTCTTAAATATATTTAAAACCAGAAACGGTATCAGATATTGAGTAGGTTAGGTTTGGTGTCGAACTCTACGGTAAAGATAAAGTCGCACTTAGCCCAGAGTGGGATAGCATTGCGATACTACAAGCGTAGGGATAATTCACGAATATAATGTTATGCTTAAAACTTTTTAAAAAACTTTTTAAAAACACGAATTGGCACAAATTTGTTAGACTTTATACAGGCCGTTTTTTTCCACAGCTTAACTCTATACACAAAGTTCAACTTATTTTAATACCACAATTTACTCAACACTTTAACTAAACAATTAAACAATTAAATTATGACTGACTGACTAAGCTTAATGCGCCATCTTTTATAGAAAATTAACATTAGTTTCGTATGTTTTAGTAAATACTAAAACCTTATATTCAGCTACGTAACTTCAAATGTAAAATCTTGATACTTTACATTGAATTGGCAACACCGTTTAATACGCAATTGGTAACACTGTTAATAACACAAATAAGTACGGCATTGACAGGGTGAAGCCTTGACATACTATAAACAAATAGAATAACTTGCACTATAAAGTTTCGAGCTCTAAATGCACAAACGTTAGTGTTTTTCTAGGCATTTTTGATTTCGTAACAATATACATATATATTCTGGAGAGTTCAATCAAAGATGGATAGAAATAAGAAGTCAAGAACATCTATCGTCTTATGGCATCGTCTGGGCACTGATGTATGTGGTGAAGGACCGCCTCATTTTCCTCATCAGACCAAAGCTCTGTAAAAATTATGAGAGCGAATGCCAAGTCTGTTGGGCATACAATTAAGTGATGATATGTGAGAACCGCATTAGTGCGATGGATGGCCATACAGTTTTATAAAAGAACAGTTGGTTCTCTTTTTATTCATGTTGGTCCAGCAAAGCCTAGCTTTATAAGAGTGTATTTCAATTTTCGTCCGGTATAGTAGAAGTGGAAATAGTAAGACAATCTGACGAAGCCTAAAAACTTATGACATCAACTAGCTTCTGTGATTAGTAAAAAAAATAGTGAAGAAAATACTTGGCCCAATGAGGCTTTCAGATGATACCTATAGAGTTAGGTGAGAGCCACTTATAGAAAACAAGAATCTGACAAGATGTATAAAATTGGGAAGACTTAGATGGCTAGAGCATACATAGAATGCCTAGATAAAGAATGTGTAGTAAGGCATTCGACTTATATCATATTTGAAGAAAGCAGAAGAAGAAGACGACATATGAAACGATAGCTAGATGAAGTAGAAACTGATTTGAAAAATTTGTATGAGAACAGATTCAGGCAAGGGACTGCTCTACTCTTTTATTACACATCACACGCTTAGACCAAAAAGAGAAAGAGAAAAGATGAAGAGAAGTTGTTGTAAAGGCTATGGTCCACCAAGGACTTTAATACTGAGATGAAGATCTGATGAAGTAAAGCATTGCTGGCTCTGCTTCTCTAATCCAATGCATTTAAGTCAGTGTCAGGCAAACTAATATTAATTCATTATACAATTGTAGTAGTCATTAAGAGTCTATCACTCAGGCTACTTTGTACTGTTTTTTCCACTTGTTTTGTCTTTACTTCTCTTTTTTTTTTTTTTTTTTTTTTGCCTATGTGTGTGAGTACGTACGTGTGAAAAAATAAGAGAAGAGCAGTTCTTTGCCGAAGTCTGGCTTAAATCAGCGTCAGGCAAACTAATATTAATCCATTTTACAATTGTAGTAGTAATTTGAAAGTCTCTCACTTCACTTTACATTGTTTTTTTCCACTTATTTTCTATTTACTTTTCCTTTTTTATTTTTGCTTATTGTTTTGCCCATACATGTGAAAGAAAGAGATGAGCAGCTATTTGTCTAAATACTTTTTGCACAATTAATAAATAGTACCTTAGTCAAAATGTGTGGCGGTAACCTATCGTTCTCATTTGAGTTTTTTTTTTTTTTTTTTTTTTGTTAAATTGGTACATCTGTTGTTGATGTTCCCGTTAAATCTTAGTGTCATACCTTGATATTTGGAAAAGCTATGTAGCCAAAGGTACATCTATCTTTATGGTTGTTGGCGATTTTTTACAATTCTGAACGTGTTGAGGTCGCAAAAGACATGATTTGCGAGGCTGAATTCCATCACACATTCATCAAAAGGAGGCGTGGGTTTATGAGTACGACACGCAATGCAGTCATCAGGTAAGTGAATGGCTTTCACCAAATGAGCCGAAACCATTCTCAGTCAGAAAAAATCACGATTTTCATGGATTACAACGGTGAAGTGCATCATGAATTTTTATCGGAAGGCCAGACAGTAAACAAAGAATATTATTTGAGCGTTATGAGACGTTTGTGTGAAGCATTTAGCCGATAGAAATTAGAATTGTGAGCAGAAAACTTGTGGATTTTTCACCTTTATAACGCATCGTCGCACAGTGTCATCATTATTCGAAATTTTTTGATGAAAATTGCAACAAATACCATCCAACAGTCACCGAATTCACTTGATTTGACTCCCTGCGACTTCTTTCTGTTCAATTGAGTTAAAAAACTATTATGAGGAACGCGTTTCAGCAGCCGACAGGAAATAATGGAATAATCGCAGGAAGCAGTGATGGGCATACCGAAAATCGAATTTAATAAATGCAAATGTCAAGCTTTGACTCCAAAATTTAGCGGGAGTATCAACAACAAATGAACCAACTTACCAAAAAAAAAAAAAAAAATACAACTCAAATCGGAACGATGGGACCGCCACACGGAGGTTATTCCGAAAACTTTTCGATTAAGGTAGTATGCTGATTCCAGGGAATATCTCATTAAGTTCTCATGCCAAGAACTTCAAAAACTTCTGACTTCCTAGTACTTACGTCGCCCGTAAAAAAGGATAAAACAATTACCGGCTAATACGTTCATGACTTTTGGCCGAAGTAATTATCGATTGAACATAAAAATGATCCTCTCCAGCGGGAACAGTGTATAGTCACTACGACAATAAAAATCCATATTCAGGACTACCGATTTTCACCTCATCCAGCATACTGTACAGATATTTCGAGATATGACTTGGATTATTATTAAAGGCCTTCTTAAATCATTTGTAAGAAAAAAATAATGAATTAAGCTTAAAGGAGGAAATTGTGTTATATTTGAATTCTTTCTCAAAATTGTCAAACTGCATCGTAGTTAGCTTATTAAGACATACAAAATTATATGTTTAATGGAATAAAATTTTTACTGTAAATGCCTATCTCTTCTTTAATATTTTGCTAACATTTTGCCACACACTGTCTACACTTTTTACATTTAATGCTACTGAATAAACTCCCCATATAGCAACTGTAGAGAGTCAGTCGTCAGTGTGTAAACGAAATAATATTAAGCGAACAAACCAAACGTTCGTTCATTTCTTAATCTTCATTCACACAAACAAACGCAAGCCATTCATGGCCAACGGAACGACACAAAGACGGAAATACCGGCAAACAGGCAAAGTGACTAACAAACAAACAGACAAACAGACATGCCATATAAAAAGTATGGCGCGAAGGCAGTTTATAAAAGGAAATAAATTTATTCGTGTGTAAAATACAAAACAGTATTATCTCAGTATAAATGACATCCCTTCGAAATTAATCCTTAATTCCCTGTATTCATTCATTTATACATTTTGCATAATCCCTGAGATATGAGCCCAATAAGACTTAATGTTTTGTTTACGTTATAGACTGTGTGTGTTTGGGCATGATTATGTGTGTGTGTGTGTGAATTGTATGAAAGAGCTGTTTATATGCGAGTAAATTTTAATTTGAAAGAGTAACTAAAAACAAAGAGAGTTTGTACTAAACAGGAAACTCTTGCAAAAATCAAATTGTGTTTACTCATGTATTGTGTGCATGTGAGTTCTGTGTTTTTTAAAAAAGAGTACATTTATGTTGAATTTCTAAAGAGAATTGAAAACGTGTGAGTATATATGTTTAAGAGAGTCATTAAAAAGGTGGTGTTTTTCTTTATTTTTATGCTCCCCTTTTACTGAAATGTATGTATGTATGTATGTTGTTATTGTTACAATTCACAGCCACATGTTGCTTGCATTCTATGCAATATAAATATATTGGCGTGCATGTGTACGTAGTGAATTCAAATACGTAAGCGTGAATTTGTATTTGTTTTCCGACAAATGTATGGTGTTGTTGGTTGGCCATAGTTTAGCGTTGTCAGTTGTTAAAAGGTTTCTTCAGTTGTGCGTGAATCATGATAGAGGAAGGTTGGTGAGCTCTTTCAAAAAAATTCGTTTTTATTTTTAAATTTGTTTCTTTTGTTTTTCATTCATAATACCAGTGTGTTTGTGTGTGTGTCTGCCTGTGCGAGAGTGAGTTTTGGCTCTTATACAATTGCGTAAAAAAATATGTAATTTTTAGGCGGGATTATAAAACGTTAAAGACTCATATGAACAATAATAACAGCAACAACAAAATATCGCGTAATGTGATTAAAAATCTATTTCTTTTTGTTGTTGTTGTTGTTGTTGGTATTAAACGTATATGAATCAATAGAAGTGTGTGAGAGTGTATGCAAGTCTGCACAATGTGCGTGTTTTTGAATTTTTTATTTTTTTTTTTTTTTTGTCTTTATGTTTATGGGTCTGAATGTGCCGGAATGATGGATTATAGGATTAAATGCTTACATTTTTATAATCGTTTATGTGTGAGTGTACGTGTGTGTGTGTACGTTTAAATAGAAAATATAATAAAACTCAACATTAATCATCAAAATTTCGAATAAATTGAAAAATAAAATCAAATAACAAA
Organism: Wohlfahrtia magnifica; assembly: GCA_023159175.1. NCBI lineage: Eukaryota > Metazoa > Arthropoda > Insecta > Diptera > Sarcophagidae > Wohlfahrtia > Wohlfahrtia magnifica. The sequence goes on from JAKWBJ010000539.1 coordinate 6,645,791, forward strand.
TAAAGATAATTAGAAACGTTTAAAAGAAATTACAGTTAAAAGTCGTGAAAGTTGAAAAAAAAACTGAAGGATTATAAAAATAAATTTTTATTAAATAAATAAATTTAAAGAAAATAAAAAATGAATTACAAAAGTGGTAAAATTATATTGTTATAAAAAAAATTTAATTTGATTTAAAAGACCTACCGAAAGAGTACGAAATTCCTACAATAAAGACTGTTAAATATGAAATTACTTTACAATCTATAAAATTGATTGTGAAAATTACAAAAATATTTTGAATTTAATTTTTTGATTCGAAAGAAATGAATAATAAAGGGTCCGACATCTAACGTTTTTTTTTTCAACTATTGATTATTTCGTGAATCGCAACACTTAGCTCATGTCCGATTTGACAGATAATTAGTTTTATCCTTCCTCTGAACGAATATGGTTGTGTATACGCTTTTTTCGCTTCGCTAAGGGGGCTTGCAATCGCCTTACAGAAGATGCCGATTTTGTCAAAAAAATCATCTTTTCAGATGAAGCTCATTTTGATCTTGGCGGGTATGTAAACAAGCAAAATTGTCGCATTTGGGACACAGAAAACCCGCACGCATACATTGAAAAGCCAATACACCCAAGACGAGTCACAGTTTGGTGCGGATTTCGGTCCAGAGGCATAATTGGGCCATTTTTCTTCGAAAATGAGCAAGGAGTGGCCGTTACAGTCAATGGCGATCGTTATCGGGCCATGTTGAACGAATTTTTGTTCACAAAAATTGAAGAGGAGGATATTAGCAACATTTGTTTTCAACAGGACGGCGCTACGTGCCACACAGTTGAAGCTACACTCGCCCTGCTTTCGAAGATCGCATTATCAGTCGCAGAGCGGATGTGGTTTGGCCAACTCGGAGCTGCGATTTGACACCGTTGGACTATTATTTGTGGGGTGCCGTCAAAGATAAGTGTTACGCCAACAAGCCAGAGACAATTGACGCTTTAAAGGACAATATTCATGAAGCCATTGGTGAAATACAGCTGCACACAATCGATAATGTGCTTAAAAATTGAACCGATCGTGTAGGCTACTTCATGGCCAGCCGAGGCAGCCATTTGAATGAAATTATTTTCCATTATTAACCGGAAGGATTGTACTTTCAAATAAAAAAGAAATTTGAGAAAATATTCAGTAGTTTTTTTATAGCATTTTCAAAAAAAAAAAAAATATTTGGCGGACCCTTTATATGAAAAATTTTTAAAAGTCGTTTTAGCAAAAATTTCTTATAAGAAAGATATAAAATTTGTAAAAATTAATCATAAGATCTTAGAAAGAAAAAAAAAAATAAATAAATTTTTACGACATAGATATCCTTATACAGTTACATTTCATAATCTGGATTATTTATTGCAGGCCCTAATCCGTGGTACACAATAAAAATTTGTGAACATTGTTCTTGTATTAAAAATAAAAAACAAATTTTAAAACACATTCAGTGAATGTACCAATCAATAGTCAGCAATTTTAGACTTTTGTTTATTTCAAGCTGCTGCCCTTACACATGTGAATGGGGTATAGAATTGATGACTTGTAATTACAATTCATGTTTACTTTGTTAAATTTAAATGAGAAATTTACTGTTTTTTATGAAAAACACCAAATTTGCCAGTAGTCAGCACTAATTTTCCAGTTTTCGGCATACAATGTTTCTATTGTCGGCATATCATACAACAAAAAATAAATCGAGAAGGATTTCAAACTGTTACTTATTTAAAACCTATGTTTTCCACATTCTATATACTCAATAAGATCAATCAGAAACGAAAGATAAATACATATCAGAATACTAAAGCTAAATAGGAAAAAAAAATAGATCACAAAGGATTATATTATATGGATCTGTAAACCAAGGACCTTTCACATAATGAGCACCCTCTCAGGCCGCTCATTTACAGTTTGAACATAGCGTGTCATTAAAGCTTTCAAATCATGATCTCTGCAATGTCCTCTTCGGAAACAGAAAGTCATTACATGTAAAATTATTATTACGCAATAGTTCATGAATCGAATCATTGAAATAGATTTGAATTTGATGCTTTAAAACGTAAAACTGGACACTTGTAGAAAAATGCAAACGCCTTTTGAAGAAGTACGATGATAATTTGGTCCGAACAAATTTATTTACGGATTAAAAATGTTGACCGTTGAGGTCATCGACTTGCATCTCTGTGCGCAAGGGATCAACAAAAATTGTTTACGGATTAAAAATATTGACCAAACCAAAGAAGGATAATAAACGGAATGGCAAGATGTAAGCACAGTAGTCTAGAGAAGTATTTGAGCTCACCCCAAGCGTCGAAAAGATAATCCATTTTACTATGAGGTCACCGACTTGCATCTCTGCGCGCAAGGGAACAAAACATCGGCCAAAGTTGACCAGAAATCCGTTTTGAAAGTGGTAATGAAGGCACTTATACATTCTCTGTTCCAAAACAGTTTTTTGAGACTCCTTATAAGGCTAAAATGACACAAACGTAGATCTCAAAAATTTGCCAACTGTGGTAGCCCTGATCTGGACCTTTTGTATTACAAATTGACCCTTTTAGTGGTCTTGTTTTGGTACAAAATAAAGCTTAACATAAATTTTCTTAAGACTTCATTGGCTCGTGATAAGGCCAGATTTTAATATGTCTGTCGTGCGTACAATTATTGATCATTGGCTAGTGCTACTTAAGACGAGGTTGAAAAAGATATGAGGACTTAGTAAACTATTATTTCTAGAAGTCCTAACGTATTTTGAGATTTCAACCTTAACAAAACTAATAGTAAAAGCCGCAGCCGACCATAGGAACAAGTGATTTTCAGTGGTGTTCCAGTAATCAGTTACAAATTGTTCTTTCCTATTGCCGGCATAGCTTAAAATTAGAGAAAAATATTTTTTTTTTTCAGCTCTTTCACTTCTATAGCCATATTTCAACAGTTTTCTACCCTTAGAAAACATTTCCGATTGAAAATTGATTATTTTAAAGTAATTATTGATATTATTAGTCCGGCATTCCCACTAATTATTTGTTAAGAAAACAAGCATTTTCGTAAAAACCGAAAGACAGTCACTAATTAGAGGAAAATAGTTTCAAAAATACGTACTTATCTAAGCCCAAATTGTTTTTAACATATAGAAGGCTGAGAATATTTGTAAATTTCATTTATCTTTACTTTGCTACATAATTACTTTTACACTTAGTTATTTAAATATAAATACACAAATTTTCGACTACTGGTGCACTCACCCTATCGAATGAATACATTTATTAATTATTAATAACTTATGTATTTAATTTTTACAAGTCATGAAAATAGCTATAAAACTCTTAAATCTAATTAGTTGGCTTAGTCAAATAGTCATTTACTTCAGAAATTATGAAATTGCATAGCATGATGGCTTGCTTTTGCACAAACAAAAAGGAGAAAAAACTATGTTTTTGGAGTTACAAGTCATAGAGATTAACACTACACCACTGTTTTAATACAACATGGATTTTAAAGTTGCAATTAATCCGGATTATAGAGTACAAAATATACCGAATAATCCGGGTTAGGGATGTCCGTATTATCAAGTTTTTACTGTATTAACCAACTCGATAATTAAATTGTAGAGAGTTTATAAACAAGAAGATTATCTTTTACAATAAAGTAAAATTAAAGCGCCAGCTGTACCTTGTAAGGCCTTAAAGCCAAATTTTGACACAAAATTATTCATGTGGTAGTTGTGGCAATTAACCAATTCGAATCTTCAACACTGCGGTGATCTTTTCACTTAAACAACCATGTGTTGCCACATAAAGCGAGCTAGTCAACTCCAATTTGTCAACTAAACTGTAATAAGTGGTCTCAGAGGAACGTTTACATTTTACGATCCACCGTTTTCGTAGTAATTAATTGTAACAACTGTTAAAACTTCTACTGCTGATAATCTCACCAAGTAAAATATCATAACCTTTATCTTACTTCAATATACCCATGTTGATGAACTCGATATTAAGCGGTCTTACTTTCTATTCCATTAAAACAAACAGTATTTTTCAGTTATTAAAAAGTGTGAAACATGATATCTGGTATTTTTTATAAAAACCCTTGTGTACTCGGTTTTTATAAAAACCTTTGTGTACTCGGTTTTTATAAAAAATACCAGATATCAAAAAATATATATTATTTTGTTCATATAATGAAACATATATATTAAGAAAGGCTATCAGCGATAGTTAATTACCACTTTTTGTTTGTCCACGTATAGCTCACAGTATAAAAAATGTTCAAAGTACTTATTTTCGTTATTTTGGTTTTTCGGGTTTGCATCATGAATCAAATGCTTCAGATTACCGGCCATATGCAAAAAAAATCTAAAAGTAGATTTGTAGGGCTCGTTAGTTAGCACATACTTTAAACTTAACGAACATTTGTTAAAAAAACGTATGCAAAAACCATTTTTTAATTTTTGGTATAAAAACTTACTATTTTCCTTTAAAAATATAACAGAAAGCGCTCCTATGACGTCACGTACACTTTAATTAAGAGAAAAAAACTAACGATATCTTTAAGGACGTAATCTGTAGTATATGATTTATGGGTTCGCATCAAGATAAAAAGTGGATTCCTCATGTGATTTGCACCAATTGTAGGCTGATCCTTAGCTCCTGGTATCACTGTAAAAATTGATCTCGGTAGTTTGGTAAACCAGTGATCTGAAGAGAACCTACTAACCACTGAAGTAATTAAAGGTTGAATCAATTCATTGAAAAGTATATTCCACTACAGCAGGTTAGTGACATTGTAATCCTGAATCTTTCTGAATTTAACTTAAAAGAAGGAAAATTTTTGGGTCCTCAAATGAATCAAATTTCTAATGATTCGAAATTTGAGAGTCTCTTGGTCGGCGATAAACGGGCTGCTTGAAATTTCTTTAAACTTTTTGTCCATGAATTTTTGAGAAATAAAAAAAAAATATTAAAAAGTTATAGTTGCTGATTTACCATAGAATTTCGAACAATTGGAGGTAAATATGTCCCTCAAAATTAATTTCTTACATTTTCGTTTCAAAACAAAAACAAAATTGAATTTTTAAAAAACAAAATGAAGTAAATCTCTTTATTTTTATTATTTATTATTATTTATTTTTGTTTGTTTCTAAACTGATGTTACTTTTACGTTTTTCGTTTTTAATAACTATCTCAAAAGCTTGGCGTTCTGGATTTTTACAGTATTTTTCCCATAGTTAAACAGCCTAAGCTAACATCCCCATGTATGTATGTTTTATCTTATGAGCATAAACTTTGTAAACTAGTGAAGAAGAAGAGTACAACCGGTGGATTTAAAAAACCCAGGTAGATTAAAGCTTCCTACCTTTGTGCAGCTACAATGAAGGTTTAGATAGTCTTTAAACCATAAGCAGGAAGAGATTGTTATAGTCAGGCAGTGTTAATTAAAATGTTTTTCGTTGTCATAGAACAAAATAAACTTCTTTAGTGGGTGCTTTCACAGAGACCTATGTATGTATTAGGCATGGAATTTGTCCTCATTATACCTAAGTTAGTGAGTATATACCTCCCCATTGCTATAGGCTTTTATCAATCAAAAAAGTTGGTTGTGGTAAAGAGTAATAACTGCAAAAAAGAAAAGAAATTAAATTTTTTGAAATTTCACAAATGCTTATAGAATTGCATCAAAAGTAAAGGGTGGTCCAATCATAACGCACGATGCTAATTGTAAATAAATCAAAAAGTTTTCAGAAAATTATCTTAATACTTTTTTTTATCAAAGAAGAATCTATGACAATTAGACGTGAAACAAAATATCGGGCAAGTGCTTGCCACGTCTTCTTCGTCCATATTTTTAATGATTCTGAGATACAAATGAGGTTCAATATCGTGAATGTGCCAAATTATCAAATCCTTTAGCTCTTAAATTATTCTTGGCTTATTAATTCTCTTAATCATCCACAAAGAAAGAAGTCCAACGGTGTTAAATCACATGCACGTGGCGTCCAATTTACATCGCCACGACATGAGATAACGTGGCCATTGAATTTCTCAGGTAAAAGTATCATTGTTTTGTTGACTGTGAGGCAAGAGGCACTATTCTGTTAAAACCACATATTGTTCAGGTCCATATCCTCAATTTCTGGCTACAAAAAGCCTGTTATCATCTCGCGATAGCGAACACTATTCACTTTAACTGCTTGGCCGACCACATTTTCGAAGAAGTACGGCCCTATGACGCCACCAGCTCATAAACCCTACCAAACAGTCATTCCTTGTGTGTGCATTGGCTTTTCAACAATCACTCGTGGATTCTCATTTGCCCAAATGCTGCAATTCTTTCGTTTGTGGACACATTTGGTCGATTACGTTGACCAAAAAAATCACAAAGTGCAGGAAATGCATTTTGATTTGAACTCCCATTTTCGTAAAAGGTTTCAACATTCTTGCTAAATGCAAAATGTTAAACGATACTAATCAAATAATTATTTGCTTAAGAATGGTTGAACATTTTTTTAACTCATTTGAGGAGATATTAAGAGTCGATCCTTTTATGGAGGTGTCACTGGCCCAGCTATTTACGATGCTTTTAGCAAAACTGTTTTACCTCTAATAGAAAAAGAAAAGCTATCTGCTATTTGCACTAATGGGCCGCTGTAATGGTTGGGCGAAAACAGGGTTTCGTGGGACATTTGCTAACAGCAGGAATAAATGTACGCACGTTTCATTGCAAAATGAAAACAGCGGTTAAAATAATTAACTGCCTAAGAGGCGGCTACAACTCATTTGCTCACAGAAAACTAATAGCGTTTCTAAAAGAAATAGATGTAGATTATGGTGACGTGTTAATGTTTACGGAGGTTAGATGGCTAAGGCAAGGAAAATGTTTAGAGCGTCTTTTCAATTTTGGATAGGAGTTAGAACTTAAATGTCTTAAAATGCCCTAATTTCCTTTTTTCGACTTAGCCTTCCTTGCTGATATTAACCCATCAACCCATCATTTAATCTATGACAGTAAGTACTCACTTTGAAAAAATCTAAATAGATTCGAATTTGTCCACACTTTCATATAAACATACGGAAAAGTATTCAGCTTTTTTACTCCGCCCGTTTGTATCCATCCCATTGCATATAAAGGGTCCGCCAAATAATTTTTTTTTTGAAAATGCTATAAAAAAAACTACTGAATATTTTCTCAAATTTCTTTTTTTATTTGAAAGTACAATCCTTCCGGTAAATAATGGAAAATAATTTCATTCAAATGGCTGCCTCGACTGGCCATGCAGTAGCCTACACGATCGGCCCAATTTTTAAGCACATTATCGATTGTGTGCAGCTGTATTTCACCAATGGCTTCACGAATATTGTCCTTTAAAGCATCAATTGTATCTGGCTTGTTGGCGTGACACTTATCTTTGTCGGCACCCCACAAATAATAGTCCAACGGTGTCAAATCGCAGCTCCGAGGTGGCCAAACGACATCAGCTCTCCAGCTGATAATGCGATCTTCATAAACAGGGCGCAAAACATCGAATGTAGCTTCGGCTGTGTGGCACGTAGCGCCGTCCTGTTGAAACCAAATGTTGCTAACATCCTCCTCTTCAATTTTTGTGAACAAAAATTCGTTCAACATGGCCTGATAATGATCGCCATTGACTGTAACGGCCACTCCTTGCTCATTTTCGAAGAAAAATGGCCCAATTATGCCTCTGGACCAAAATCCGCACCGTCTTGGGTGTATCGGCTTTTCAATGTATGCGTGCGAGTTTTTGCTTGTTTACGTACCCGCCAAGATCAAAATGAGCTTCATCTGAAAAGATTATTTTTTTTGGCAAAATCGGCATCTTGTGTAAGTCGATCGCTGGCCCTGATTCCCAGCGTTGTTCAAGCTTATACACAACCATATTCGTTCAGCGGAAGGATAAAACTAATTATCTGTCGAATCAGACATGAGCTAAGTGTTACCATTCACTAGTTGAAAAAAATCTTTAAATGGCGGACCCTATACTTATATATTTTTCGTTTGGCAGATGTGCATATTATTCTTAAAATTATTTTTTATTTTATACGCAAAATAAAACAAGTCTTTTAAGAAATAATAAATCGAAAAACTTGATTTTTTTTTTCAGTGCGGTTCTCTAATTTTAAGTGTGGCTCTCTTTTTGAGCGTCACTGCTTTATAAAGCCGTAAAAAATGTATATTAGAAAAAAATTTATATTCGAAAAAAGAAAAACAAAATATTAATATCCAATAAGAAAACACTTAGTTTTTTAACTCCTTATCTTAAGGAAGGCTTGCAAAGTCATCTGCGACCATACAAATTGTTACGATTATCTACCAAATAGCTCTTCAGGAAATTTACTGCAAACCTAATTGGAAAATGAATCAGTTTTTTTTTGCAAGTAAAAAGTAAATATTTAATATTTAATCAATATTGACTTATTACAAATAACGCATGACTAAGCCAATTCTAATAATGAAATACTTTTCTAAGAAAATTCGTTATATACTCGTAAAAATTATTCAACGAATAAAAATAACAAATTTAAACAGAGCACAAATATATAATTGTTATATAGGGTGGGCAATTTAAAATAAAATGCAATAAAACAAAAAGGGTTAACAATTTTACCAAATTTATTTATTTATTTATTTTTTTTTTTGTGAAATACAATTGCTCCGTTTCCAGTAGCCCATTCGAGCGGACTAATTTTCGAGAAAGTTTTCCAGTACATGGGCTCGTATTGCGCCAATGGCATCACGAACGTTGGCCTTTAAATACTAAATTGCCTCTGGTTTGTCGGCATAGCACTTGTCTTTAACGGCGCCCCACAGAAAATAGTCCAACGGTGTCTAATCGGAGTTTCTTGGCGGCCAAACGACAATAGCATTTCGGATAATTAAACGGCCATCTAAGGTTAGACACAATAAGTGGATTGTGGCATAAGATGTGTAGCAAGTTGCATCATCCTGTTGAAACCAAACATCGTTCACGTCAATACCATGAAGAGCAGGCACAAAAAAAATCGGTTATCATGGTACGATAGGTGTCTCAATTGACCGTAATGGTTGCGAAATATGAAATAAGGGGCCAATGATGCCTCCGCTCCATAAGCCGCACCAAGCAGTCACTCGTAGTAGGTGCATTGGCTTCTCTGAAACCACATTTGGGTTTTCCTAGCCTCAAATACGGCAATTTTGCTCATTAACGTACCCACCAAAATGTAAATAAGCTTCATCCGCAGAGATGATTTTTGCAATAAATTTCCAATAAATCCTTACGTTGCTTAAGCATAAAGCGATTCAGTTCGTTCAGTTGAGATAATATACTGAATTTTGTGATAGAATAGAATGACATAAGTTTGCTATATTCGAAATAACCGCTGGTTCAAATTTACACCGATAGATGGCCCACCTGATATTAATGAACTTTACTCAATTCACTTCAAACGGTACATTATATTGTTACGAAAATAAAAATGCCTAAAAGAGGAGAAACATTAGTACATTTGGAGTTATGAACTTTATTATGAGATTTTAGTATATTGGTTCGTGGCAAGACTCTCAATGTGTCACTCTGTCAATGCCGTAATTATCTGTGTTATTAACAATGTTACCAATGGCATATTGAACGGTGTTACTAATTCAATTGTTGTGTATTATGAGCTTGCATTTTGTGTTAACGGATGGGAAGTTATACTTACGGATAGAAAGTTATACTTAATACATACAAAAACATTCGAAAGTAATATCAATCTCGTAAAAGAAGGCGGCGCATTGTACTTAGTCAGTCAGTTATAGTTTAGCAGTCATAGGCATAAGTATTGCCATATTCGAAATAACTGCTGTTTCAAATTAAAACTTTTAAATTGCCTACCATATGCCATAATATAAAACAAAAATTTTGAGATCGCATTTGTGACATCTAATCTACATCGCAATTGACATATAAGACCATATTCCCTGCTGTGATAGAAAATTACTAAATATATTTCATGCACTAGATACAAAATTGCAAAACAGTTGCGGTCAATTTTAAATTGTGATGAAGTTGGTTTCATTATCCAAAATCAGCTTGAACACAATTCATCATCAGGGCTGCCAGAATTGACGATTTCAAGCTCCAAAGATGGCATATTGACGATATGACGATTTCTGTTCTTATTTTGACGATTTTTAGTATTAAATAAATACAAAAGTTACAAGATCTTTTAAACGGCGATGAGTAATTTTATAAAAATCAATTTGCTAAGGTCTATAAATTTTTATTCGATTAATTATAAAGATGAAAGAAGAAATTTCTTTAGGAAATTTTAGAACCTTATATATGAACCTTAGCTGTTCGAAAATTACAAAAAAAAAAAATGAAACTGAACATATGACACCATAAATGAATGTCAGTTCGAGGTTACACTGTAGGTTGTCTTTCACTAATAGCAGATGTAATGCTGTCTTACAGGATTTTGATTTGTAACTGGCTTATCCCTGTACAGTAGAGACTTCCCTTATCCTCACAAAAAATGGTCTGGTGTAGTCAAATTGCATGATTTATCATCCAATTAACTGCTCCGAAATCTGAAATTAATTGTTCACAAAATTAATGTCTTAATAGATTCATGGTATCGCGTGTGTTGTGGCATTTGGCACCATTTTCTTGAAACCACATGTCAACCAAGTCCCATTATTTCATATTGGACAAAAAAACAAAATTTCACGGTGCTGTAACTTTGCGTTTATTATCGTTCTTGGAAAAGTACGGTCAAATGATGCCGTCGCCCTCAAACTGCACCAGTGTATATTTTAAAATTTGCATAAAATTAATAAAAAAAAAATCATCATCGCTTAAAGCAATTTTTCGACATAAAAATGGATCATCATTAAATTTCCCTAAGGGCCACTCACCAAACAAACGACGTTGTAGTACGTGATCTAGCTTTAGTAGTTTTAGCGGCTGTATTTGCTATGATTTCAGACCGAGGTCCTTACCGAAATTTTTTTAGGTGGACAAATAATACAAATCCAATAGTGCAATTTTTATTAATTTTTTCTGACGATTATAATTAACCACTTTGACGATTTTGACTTAATTTATCTGGCAGCACTGTTCAACAGTAATTCTGTATGTAAAAAGTCAATCTGCCATAAGTCATGAGACCTTGAGGAATCATTATTAATGTTGTGCGTTACAATTTAATTTTATACACTTTGATATATGAATAGTATGGATCGATCATTAAAAATTAAAGTTGGTTTTCTGGCTGTTTTTAAGGTTCAACAAGTATCGGCACAAACAACCCCCTTGAAATATATGGTATGTGTCCGCTGTACACTGATTTTTCTCCCTTTAAATAATTCAAATTGATTTCCATTTCAATAAAAATGTCATTCTTATTATTTTTAATTAAATAGTACACAGCACGCCTAATAAAGTTATATTTAATCCGGATTATAAAATAAATAATTGCATCTACGAAATATGACTGCCTTACTTTATAATCCGGATTAAATAGAAACCCTCGCTAAACAAATATTAAAGTATTTGAACACAATAAACTCACACACATTTTAAATTTAAAAAAGAAAAACAGAAATTATTTGCAATATACTCGTATGTGTATAATATACATACATATCATAATAATTTTATAATAGGCTCGTTCGTTAATATTTGGTTACTTATTTCTACAAATATAATGAGCAAAACAAAATTCAATTTAAAATTAGATTATTTAGTGAAATTGTAAGTAGGCAACCGTCATGGTCACCTCTTAAATTTATAAATTTTTTTTATAATTTTTTTTTTTGTAATATTGACAAACAATCTCTTATCTTGTATAGTTTGTTTTAACCCTGTTTTTATATTTAATTCTTTCGAATCACAAGTTCTACAGGGTCTTAAACTCTGTAATTGTTTAAAACACTAGACAATGAAATATAAAAAATAAATAAATCTTAGCAGTAGAGAAAGAGAAAGAAAGTGTCCAGCATACAGTGGGACAAATTTTAAAATTTTGATGATCGATTTAGGGCTTTTTGTATTATATTAGAGCATTAAAGACCATTTGAACTTTTTGTCTTTCGTATATTAAAGTATCTTTTAAGGTTTAAGTCGGGGGCTCCTTGGCTTATTAAACGAATCAATTATACTCGTCAAAAATCGCCTGTGATCATCTAGATTTCAACAGCTTATAATTATGAGACCCTTCTGGTTCCATCATGTACAGTGCGTTACATTTGTAGAGGTGTGTATATTTCATTTAAACATTTATTCAACTGACGGCCAGGCTTAAACTACGATTTCTGGAGGTACGGCTTATAATAATGGATCTATTTTTCATGGCCAGTTATAATTGGTTGGAAAAATAATTTCGTTTTATGGCGTTCAAGCAGCATTTCGGACATACAAAATCATTCTTTAACTCTTAAGGTTTCAACTTGTGTGGTATCCAATTTAATGGCGCTGGAACGAGTAAGACTCTCGTCTACCAACCAAGAGGTTGGATTTCTGCTTCTGATGTGGCAAATAGGCACCGTGGTTGTGACCGGCAGAGTGGACGGACAGTGACAAAGGAAGTGTGACGTATGGGTTTATGCCTGACATTAGCTTTGCACTGGAGCGTCCTGACTGTGGTTTCGGCTTGAGTCTGGGTCTTTTCTTGGGATATACCTGACTCGGTGCATTTTTGCACAGGAGGGGTCTTAGTTTGGCTGCTGATTGTAGATGTAGGATTGGGCCGGAGGATTCTCGACATATACTGGTAGAATGTCGACTAAACGATAACATTAAGGGTTTGGGTGGATGTGGTGTATGTTAAGAGGGTTTTGGGGACGGATAGGAGTGTACAAAGACTAGGCGAGTTTGCTAGCAGTGTTTTCAATAGGAGGGATGCTAGTGTTGGTTCTGGCCTGCGGTGTGCCTGCCTGGTTGTGTTATTTGTGTGGGTCGATTATATGGTTGTTTGCCCGTTTGTTGTTGTTAAATACTGTTGGTTTCTACTCTTGTTGCGTCATTGTCCACCGGGGTCATTTGGGTCTTACGCTGGTAGTAGCTAAATTCTTGTACTACGGGAGTCAGAAGCCCCAAGGACCTAGGTCCCTGCCTCATTGAGTGGCCTCAATTTATTATCTTCTAACTTTGTTAGCTTGGCAGGGCGGCCTTTGTCTTCTGCATCAAAACTACTATTTTCCAAAGTCACACTCCATACTTTAAAATCGATGGAATTCGAAAAAGTTTTATTTAAAACATAATCAGTTGAGGCAACTTATATCTTTAATCACTTCGCTACTTTATGGCAGCGATTAGTCTCCCATTTTGGGCATCAATATGAAGTTTTTAAGTATGGCAGGCCGAACTTTAACTCCTGACTAATGTTCTTACAGGCCATTATGGAAAAAGGATGGCGGTCACGGACGGTTATGTTTATAGACTGTGTTCACAGGCATCAGAGACGCCGGAACACATATTGTGTGCATGGAAAGTACTTCATAGATTTAAAAAGAGATGTTTGGGGAAATATAAGGTCTCAATGGCAGATCTATGTATCTACCATTAGGGTTTCCGATCTTCTGGTGTTCATGAGAAAGACAACGGATCTGTTAAGCAACCTGTAGACCGAAAAGTGTACAATAGATCCTATGGGTCACAGTGTCCTGCAAGAGTGCCTGGTCAGAATGATAATAATATACCTCTGATCTCATATATTGTAATATAATGTTATACAATCGATTAATAATAATAAAATCGATGGAACTAATTCAAGAAAAGCTTTAGTGAGCAATTGAAATCCTTCATCTGCTCTTTTCTGAAATTCGATCAAATGACAAAGTGGGAGTAAATAACAGATACTAAGCCTCCAGAATATCATATAAATTATTAAAAGTATAAGCCGTAGGTTTGAATTATATACCCAATAAGTAATAATGAAAATTCGTTTCGGATCAAAGAATCGAGAATTTTACATTACATCGCATTCTCCTTCTAAATGAATTGGTGATGGTTGAGAAGACATGAGCTTAATGTGATGTTTTCTGGAACAATCGCATTTAATACTGTGTTTACTGTTGTACCATTTTATTAGCAGCGGAAAGTTACAAAAGAATTTGTATCAGACAGCCGCACATTTCTAAATAGAACCTCTCATTATCACAGAATGCATCCATTCATGGATGATTGTCAGGTATATTTTACAAGTCATTACAAATTTCGTATTTGATGGCACTGTGCACGTATAGAGCAATAGTAGTTATTGTTATGAAAATAAAAATGCCTAAAAGAAAATACAACACATCAGTGCCTTTGGGCCTGTATTGTGGGATTTTGGTCTATTAGTTTGTGTCATGGCTGCAAATGTGTTACCTTGGTAATGCCATACTGATTTGTGTAATTGACGGCATTGCCGTACTGATTTGTGTTTTTTACGGCGTTGTCAATTTGACCATCTTTGGGTAACACAATCTTACATTTTTAAAATTAACGGACATAAAATAGAGGATTTGCGATCGTTTGAGACATTTCCGGAACTTTTCAAACTGTGAGCAGTTAGTTATATAAGAATGCTGCTTTGTCTACGTCGATATAGTTATCGTTTTGTAGTTATAAAGTAAAGTCGTCTTTAGGTGTAAATAAAAGTGTTGTATATGCGAATATTAAGTGCGAGATCATTAAGTGGGAGACTGTAAAGTTATAATTGTATACCATAAAAGTGAGGATATAAAAACTATAAAACAACAACAATGTGGTGTTTATTTTATTTTGATGCAATTAAATAGAGCTCAAACGTTTTAAAAAGGTTAAAACGTAACAATATAAAAAAATCAAATTGGTTGGGTAAATAATTTATAGAATCTAATTAATTCCCATATATTTCGTCTTCGGTTTCACTGTGCAGTGTGAGAAAAAATTAGAAAGAAAAAATACAACCAAACAAGCACTTCTCATAATAATAAAATAAAAAAACAACCTGTGCAAAGGAAAAAAAAACAACACAAAACACTGACAAGAATTGAGAGAAGGATTGTTAAAAGCAATTGCAGTAACAGCCACTATGATAATACGAGTAATAAAAAATAGAAAAATAAAAAAAGCAGGAGAGAAAAGCTTTTAATACTGATGCTTTCATGAAGGCTAATCTCTGTGAAGTTCACTAGATTTGTTGTCATTGTTTATGTCTAATGTATGAAAGTTTAGTTGTCGTTATTGTTGCTGTTGTTTTTCTTTATTTTCAGTTTATATTGTTAAACTCCTGTTGCGCTCTATCTCTCTCTCTCTCTATCGCCCCTATTCCGGGCTAATGCTAAATGTATTGCATTTAAAATCAAAACCCATATACGAGTATATGCTCTCAGCAACTTGGCAAACAACAATTACAAATGCTGTTATGTGAGTAAAGGTGCTGTTGTTATTGTTGTTTTTAAAATCTGGCAGGCGAAATGACACACTCACACATACAACCAACATTTACACTTTACTTTGTGTACATTCGTGTTCTCTTAACAATTATATGAGAATTGTATAAGAGTGTGTGTGTGTGTGTTTGTAGCGAGACAATATGGAAAAAATATGCTTTTTTAAGCTTAATACGTCTGTCTGTCTGTCTTGTCTGTCCGTTTTGTCTCTTTCTGTCTGCTTTTTTTATACATTTTGCTCTTCATTAAACTCTTCTGTGAAAAGCTGTAAAAAACATACAAAAATATAAAAAAGCGAACTGAATAACGCGTATTAAACTTAATCCGTTAGGATATGTTGTGGTTACGTTTTGAATGCTTGATTGTTTATGTGGAGAGTGCTTGTGGCAGTGTTTGTTAAAGTTTGTGCAAGTGTACGAATCTAGGAGTGTGTATATTTGTGTTTCAAACTGACAGTGTTTTCAAAAGGGTAATCAAAAAAAAAACACAGTGGGTCTGAAAATATAAAAATGTGTTTAAAATATGAGTAACCTCTAAAGTGTTCATTGGATCTTCATTTTAGGTAAGAGTTTACAACAGTAGGCTAAGAAACATACAACATTTATATGATAAAGAATATCTATTGGCTTTAACTCGTCTAATTCCCAATTGCAATCCATCTCTCTCATTTTAAAAGCAATGTAATGCATAAAGTTGTCACTATAAACCAGCGAGAGGCAAACTTATATTAATGCATTTTACAATTGTGGTAGTAATTTGAGAGTCTCTCACTGAGACCACTTTGAGTTGAATTTTTCCACTCTACTTCTCTTTGTATATTTTTGTTGTTAATTTTTTGCCTATGCGTGTGGATACGTACGTGTGAAAACAGAAGAAAAGAGCAGCTATTTGCCTGACAGTGCTATAAACCAATTATAATTTCTTCACTTATATTTTAGCTATGTTTCAATTTCCAAACAAATTTTTAAATTTTTAAGCAGTTTTGCAATTAATTTTTATTAGGTTAGGTAAGGTTAAAAGGGGCCGCCAAAAAAACGCCCAGCACACTTAGGCCCGATAGAGCCCATTGTGATACCCATAAATCTCCCTCTGACAGCTTTGTCAGTTATCTGACCAGTTCGCCCCTCAATAAATTTGCTAATCAGCCCTACAGGAGTCTCCTGCCAACAAAATGCTCACCGAATATCCTGTACTTAAGTCCCGTCAACGCTGGACGTTCTAAGAGAAGCCCTAGCCTAAGGGCATGTTTCCCCATTAATCAGTGACCCGAAAGTGCCCCTATTACCGCAGATATTCTGCCTTTCGGCAAGTTCATAAGCTGCCTAGACCTCTTCTTGTCCATCTTCGGCCAGAGAGTTTTAGCCTGCCTACAAGTTGGAGCTCGCACCCACCTCTCATCAAATACACCATCAGCAAATTGTCCTATACGCAGATGGCAGGTAGAGATCGGTATACCGGCCATAGTGTCCTGCCCAGCCAGCTCATCCGTTGCACAGTTGCCTGGAACATCTCTATGATCCGGTAACCAGATGAGTTTGATATCAAAGTACTCAGATATTACCCACAATAAAGAGTGACATTTCCTCGCCGTCAGAGATGTAGTATACATAGCCACTAGGGATCTAATAGCAGACTGACTCTTCGTATAAATGCAGACCTAGTATCACCGCCCTTTGCTCAGTCAATCAGCTGCACCTGATTTTCTGTTTAGACTCATTGAAAGGGACCTACAGCTTAATAGTAAGTCATACTCGTCAAGCCTGGTGCAGTTGTATGGTGGAGGTCTCTTGAGAAATCCGCATATTGTAGGATCTTTGATAGAGTTCTGCGGAGTGCAGCACTGCTGATTACAGGTGCGCTCAGGTTCATTCATGTTCTCCATGTGCATCTCACCAGAGTCGGTGATATAACCCAGTTCAAAACCCTCAGAAGGGTTGGGGGCGGTATTCTTTAAACTGCAGTATCTTACAGGCAGAGGTCTCAGCGATAAAGAAGGCAGTGGACTGGTTGATGTACAACAGGGTATATGATTGTGATATCCGAATCTGTACGGACAGTCAGATGTCTACTCGACATCGCGACTGATGTATGCATGCCTGGCATCTGTGAACGAGATCTGAAGATTATCTGTGGAAGGGGTCACTCGGACACCCAGGAGAACTATGTGGCAGACGAATTTGCGAGGCTGGGCTTTTTTCTCAGAAATGAGGTGATTGAACACTTAGTTGGGATGCCGCTTTCGTCTTGCAGACTTATGGGCATGGCACAGCTACGGTGCGTTGATGAATCCCATGATCGGGCTCGCTCGGGGTCCTTTTTGGGGATGCCGCGACATAAGCTGCGAATTCTTGTGACTGTGATTACTGGAAATGGGTGGCCGGGATGCGGACATGTAGGTTTTTCTTTTCTGGATTACTGATATGGGTATCACAGTGGGATCAATATTGGACCCAAGTGTGCTGGACCGTTGTCTGGCCCGTCCTAACTAACTAACTAACTAACTAAGTAATACTCATAACCAGTTACTAGCTAATGTTATGAGGTGATAACGCTGTCGAAAAAACTTTTTCTTTTTTCAGATGGTCTGGCCTGCTATTGAACTAAAAACCTTCCGGTTGTTAGGCAGGTGTCTTACCTACCATACCACAGCGGCACACTTTGCAATTAATTATTTCTTAAAAATTATTTTACATTCATTCCCACTGTGTTTTGTTTAAGCTTCCTTTAACCAAGTGGTTGTTAACTCAGCTTAGCTTACCACACTTTTATGTTCGCTAATTTGTGTATAAAACTATAAAAAATAATAAAATAAAAAACATTCTACTCTTGCAACTTGCCACCGAAGTGTTTTATAAGGTGTAAGATAGAAAAACTAAAAAAGATTGTAAAAAAAAAACTAAAATAAAAACCTCAGCGGTTTGGTTTCTAAAAAACAACAACAAAAAGCACACAAAAAAGAGTAAAACCAGTAAAAAGAAACATTTAACAACAAAACCAAAATGAAAAATAACAACAACAGAAATTCATTCAAAGTTAATCTCTTCAAATTAAAATCCTTGGCCAAATGAAGTTCAACAAAAAATCAGAAACTAAGAAACCTAAAAAGAGGGATAAATTTAAATCTTAAAAGCGTTTTACTTAATGAGTCCAAATAAAATAAAAATAAAAAAATTAATTTCACAGTATAATCATTTAAAATCTTGACATTGGAAGCCAAAACTTAAAATAAATGTATAGTTTCTTTAATACTGTTGCAATATATTCTGAAAATTTATTTTTATATATTTTTTGAATCATGATTTCTCTGCCTGAGCTGTTAAACGAAATAAAAACAGAAGAAAAAAGTCTATAAATCTGCATAAAAATTTGCTTAATCCCTTCACAACCGCACAAAATTTTAATCCCTCTTTAAATTAAGCAGCTCATAACAAAGTTTCCATTCATCGTCGTCATCATCATTATTATTATGAACATTATCGTTGTCATTGCCAAATACTCTATGCCATTGAGCATATTCATCCACCAGTAGAGCTGTCTTGCACACTGGCACACTGGCTATGGTATAAAAAAATATATATTAACTTACTTACCCAATAACAATAATTTCTGAATTTTATTGTTGTGAAATATATTTTTTATATAACTTTTTCTGTAATTAATATCGAGTGGCTTAAGCGGTAACAACCCAGAAACATTTTATCTGAGAATATCGAAACAAAAAACTTTAAAGCTTTACAGTAGTAGTAGTAGTATAGTTATCTGAAACTGATATAGTCCTTAGTCATAAGATCGACTGACTGCAGAAAAGTAGGAGAGACTTAAGGAATTCTTTCCAATTTCTTGCTAATTATAAAGGGTGTCCCAAAATTAACGTAAAATTAGCAATTAGCATAGTTCTTAGCCAAAATGTTAATTCTTAATGGTTTCTAAGAATATTTAAATCAAATAAATTATAATTTAAAAAAAGAAGAATGGGCACTGGAAATACAAAGCACACCACGAAAGAAATTAAACGACAGATCGTTTTGATTATTGCTTTTCAAGTGATCTTAATTAACATAAGTATAGGGTCCGCCAAACAATTTTGTTTTTTTTTTTTTTTTTTGAAAGTACAATCCTTCCGGTTAATAATGGCAAATAATTTCATTCAAATGGCTGCCTCGGCTGGCCATGCAGTAGCCTACACGATCGGCCCAATTTTTAAGCACATTATCGATTGTGTGCAGCTGTATTTCACCAAAGACTTCACGAATATTGCCTTTAAAGCGTCAATTGTCTCTGACTTTTTGGCGTAACACTTATCTTTGACGGCACCCCACAAATAATAGTCCAACGGTGTCAAATCGCAGCTCCGATGTGGCCAAACGACATCAGCTCTGCGGCTGATAATGCGATCTTCAAAAACAGGGCGCAAAACATCGACTGTAGCTTCGGCTGTGTGGCACGTAGCGCCGTCCTGTTGAAACCAAATATTGCTAATATCCTCCTCTTCAATTTTTGTGAACAAAAATTTGTTCAACATGGCCCGATAACGATCGCCATTGACTGTAACGGCCACTCCTTGCTCATTTTCGAAGAAAAATGGATCAATTACGCCTCTGTGACTCGTCTTGGGTGTATTGGCTTTTCAATATATGCGTTCTGGTTTTCTGTGCCCCAAATGCGACAATTTTGCTTGTTTACATACCCGCCAAGATCAAAATGAGCTTCATCTGAAAAGATGATTTTTTTTGGCAAAATCGGCATCTTCTGTAAGTCGATCGCAGGCCCAGATTCCTAGTGTTGTTCAAGTGTATACACAACCATATTCACTCAGCGGAAGTATAAAACTAATTATCTGTCAAATCAGACATGAGCTAAGTGTTACCATTCAAGAAATAAGCACTAGTTGGAAAAAAAACGTTAAATGGCGGACCCTATATGTACTTAAACTCTAACTTATATCTATTTGCTATTCAGCAACTCCGTCGCCTAATTATGTATTTTATTCATGTATCCATTGAACTTAAATTAGATTTTTATTAGGATAGTAAAGATATTATTAATTCACTTTCATATAATTATTATTAGTTATTAATATTTTTGTTAATATAAGATATATATGATGCATAAATGGCTCAACATTCCGGCCTACTAAAAGACCGGAGGTCTTCAAGTAAATGGCAGCGAGCTCTGACCTCCGCCAGCCTGACCGCATTCGATTAACTTGACCACTGTCCCGGTCAGCCAAAGCTGTGGCGGACAATTGTCCTTGCGGATGATTACCACTTGAACCAGCTTCAGGTTGGGCTTCCCGATGTGCCACTTGACCTTGTCTGGAGACCAAGCCTGCCAAAATGTCTGCTTGAGACCGCAGAGAAGACACCAACGCTTCCATAACTTAGGTTCTTCGACTTTCACGTCTTCTGTGGATTCTAGCAGTAGCGAACGCAGACCACCTACTATTAGGCATTAGGTCTTCTCCGTCGTTGGGTTCTGGAGACAGCGGTGCGATGGGCCGACTGTTGAGCACCGCCTCTACTTCTGCGAGCATCGTTACCATTCCTTCCTGTGTCAGTGATGCGTTGGCCACTGCTCGCAGAAGCTGAAACTTCGCTTGTTTGACGGCAGTTTCCATAGGCCGCCGAAGTGTGGTTCACTAATAATGATGCATTCTACAATTGCGGTAGTAATTGAGAGTCTCTCACTCAGGCCACTTTGTACTGTATTTTTGCACTTATTTTCTCTTTACTTATATTTGTTTATTTTGCGCTTATTTTTGTCTATGCGTGTGACTACGTACGTGTGAAAAGGAAAAAGAAGAGCAGTTATTTGCCGAAATCTGCTTTAAAGTAACCAACACTTAACTACTTCATTCTCTACTCAATTAGTAAAGCCTGCTTTAAATGTTTGCTGGGTTACCAATACGAGCATTAGGAAAATCGTCAACACAACTTGAAACAAATACGACTAAAATCCCGCCATAAGATTTATGATTAATGCAAATAAATGCAAAGACGAAACTGATTTGCGTTGAACAGAAAATGAAATGAAATAATCGTTCATTGATTCATTCAAAGCATAATGACGATTGTTTGTCATATTCATAAAAAATTAAATGCTTTTTCTACTCGTAATACCAACTTTTAAGCATAAGTATTTATGATCTAAACAGTGCTGGCAAAGAACGAGTATTGCATTTAAACACACAAACGTTGTAAGTGATGTCAGTCATTGGTTTAAGCAGCAGCAGCGGCATTTGAAACTTTAAGCACTTGTCTTAAAGGATCAAATTTCATCCCCATCGATAGGTAATGAATGAATGGAATGCAATATAATAAGAAAAAATTATAATTTTTGTTTTCTTTTTTCGTGTTTATTTTTTAATTCTTATTTATACTCTTTTCTACGGGTATTATTGAGCCGTTTATTATGGCCTACTTTAGAGGTTAGTCGTTAGTTATGAATGACAGCGACTGCACTGCATACTCTGCACAAGTGTATTAGACAGTGTTTTGTTGCTTAAAACCTGTGCTTCTTAATAATTTTCCTTTTTTTGCCGTTTTATGAAGGTTAAGTTTCATTTAATGTAGTCACTCGCATATTAAGAGAGGATACAAAGAGAGAGGGGAGAGAAGAGTAAAACAAATATCTTAACCTCCTGCATTTATTTCTTATAGTTGATATTTTATTTTTTACTTTTATTTTTAAGCGATTGAAAAGAAATTAAATCACCAGCTTAAGTTTTGTTGCTCTTCCTTCAACATCGTTTTTAAGCCTGCTGGTACGTCAATCGTAGTATCTCATCAATACTTTTATTTCATTTTTTGTTGTTCTACGGATTTGGTATCAAATACAAATAAACCCTCTGCGTGTACTTAATACAGCCAAGAGAGCTATTAACTTGTATTAAGAACTGAGTGACTGTTTGACTGCTTGACTCATTTACTCTCAAGCAGATTGCTTTGCTGGCTGGCTGGCTGGCAGCTTGGCTGATTGACTGCAAAAGTTGGCATTATGTTGGTATGGTTGGTGGCATTATGATGATACTCCTGATTTATTTGAGTATTTGCTTTTAAATTCTCTTTTTTGTTTTCTTTTTAAATGTCTTACAATCTCCTGCTTCCTGCCTGTATGAAAAATCAACACATAGCCCTGCTACGGTGGAGCTAAGAGTTTAAAATGTTCTACCTTCTATAGGTAAAGAGGATTATATTAATCAACATATTGTTCGAGTATGGAGTAGTTGCATGTGTGTGGTATATAGTCTAAGAATCGAATAAGGTGTGACATTTGATTTTTATTAAGAGGTTTTGAAAAGCTTTTGAAAATTTTTAAAAATATATGCAGTTTTAGGTACATGAGATACAACCTTGATCAAAAGGTTCCCGAAATAACCCCCGAGTCGCGGTCCCATCGTCCTGATTTGAGGTTTTTTTTGTTAAGTTCGACGTGTGTTGTTAATATTCCCGTCATAGCTTGACACTTGCAAAAGCTACGTAGCCAAGAGTACATCTATTTCTATGTGTGTTGGCTATTTGTTACAATTTTAGAAATGGATTTAAATTTGCAACAACTAACTTGTATTACATTTTTTGTAAAAAATTGATTTAATGGTTCGCAAATGTTGGCAAGGATTCTCTAACGAAAACGGTCGTTTACCAGTGGCACAAGCGATTCAAAAGTGGTCGTGAATCAATCGAAAATGATGAACGCAGTGGCAGACCATCGACATCGAAAACCGACGAAAACACTGAAAAAGTTGGTCAATATGAAATGTTGGTCAATAGCCGCAAATTAACCATCAGAGAGTTAGCGGAGGACTTGAACATTCCCTATGGATCCGTCCAAGACATATTAGTTAATGATTTGGGTTTGCGTTGTATAACAGCAAACTTGGTGCAAAAATACCACAATTTCATGGAAATAAGAGACCGTGTTGAAGTCGCAAAAGACATGATTTACGAGGCTAAAGCCGATCCCACATTCATCAAAAGTATCATAACTGGAGACAGTGCGTGTGTTTATGAGTACGACAATCAATCCCGACATCAGGGAAGGGAATGGCGTTCACCAAATGAGCCGAGGCCAAAAAAAACACGTCGTTTTTAATCAAAATCAGGTAATGCTCACGGTTTTCATGTATTACAACCGTATAGTGCATCACGAGTTTGTGCCAGAAGGCCAGACAGTAAGCAAAGAGTATTATTTAGGCGTTATGAGACCTTTCCGTGATACAATTCTCTGAAAGAGATCAAAATTGTGGGCAGAAAACTCATGGATTTTGCACCATGATAACGCACCGCCGCACAGTACCATCACAATTCGAAATTTTTTAACGAAAAATGTAACAAATACTATCCAACAGCCACCGAATTCACCTCTCTGTGACTTCTTTATGTTCAATCGAGTTAGAAAACCATTACGGGGAACGCGTTTTAGCAGCCGAGAGGAAGTAATGAAAAAATCTCAGAAAGCACTGATGGATATACCGAAAACCGAATATAAAAAATGCAAATGTCAAGCTATGATGTTAAGATTTAAGGGGAATATCAACAACAGCTGTACCAACTTAAAAAAAAATTCAAATCGGGACGATGGGACCGCCACACGGGGGTTATTCCGGGATAAAGGTAGTACAGTCTACGAATCGAGTAAGGTGTGATATTTGATTTTTAATAAAAGATTTTAAAAAGGTATTGAAAATTTCTACAAATACATACATATACATTAAGTACATGGGCTAAGTCAAAAGTAGAAGAACTTAAAAGCAAATATATAAGGTTTTCTAAGCCCTTTCTCACAGTGTCAAATAAAGTGAAAAAAGAAAAGTTCAAGAATGAAGTTAAATTTAAATATTCCTCTAGTAAACACATGACAATGACATTTAAATTACAAATTTTTTAATACGGCATCAGGCTGTATAGGTACACTAGGATAGGACCGCCAATTTATTATTACTTTTTTTTGTGTGTTTTAATATGGAAAAATATTGGGCTTTTTTTACTGATATCGGCATCTCTTATAGTATAAAATGGAACATATTCGCTCAAGGCAGTTTTACAGCAGTTTTAAGTATAATTTATTTAGCATAATTATTTTTTCCGACGATATCTCCACATTTTAGTTGGTTTTTATATAAAACTCTAGAACCACACAATCCACGTTTGAGTTTCGTTCTATGTCTGATCTAAGTACATAGTATCGTTACGTTTTATGCGCTTTTTAAAGTTTTGAGTTTTTTTTAAATGCCTAGAATTAAATGAATAAAGCGCCTTGCTTTATACAGTCTTCATTTCCTGAATTAATTGTGTAGTGTCCATAGAATTTTTTAAAATATATGTACATATGTATGTATGTATTTTAGTCGATATTTGATCTTACTGTAGACTTTTGTTAGTAATTTACATTCTTCAAAAAGTCCTTATCTAAATAATAGTATAAGAGATGTGCTGATGGGTCTAAAGTCCTTTGGCCCAGTGCGAGAAATTTTGATTCCTTTCGGAAAAAAATCGTCCGTCTAATAAGGACGATCCAGCTTCCAGCTATGACATACTACTGCACTAATATGAGGCCACTGATTTGCACTTTTTTTTTCTTAAATAACTTTTTAATGACACTGAAATTTGCAGCAGTAGAAATCAATTCACTTTTTGCACTTACTTTGAGCTTTGGAGAGGATTGAGTAAACACACAATGTTCAGCTTATTTAACTTCCGCTTAATACACAAATTTATTCAATACTCAACTCTTAGTACAACTTTACTCTATTACTGTAAAGCTATAACTGATTGACTTCCACTAGAGTAATCCCTCTCGCGTTGCTTGAGGGTTTATTATTTGTTTTGTAACTGCTTTTTGACTGATTTCAATGGATAAAGAAAGCTTTAACTGTTACCGTTCCCTACGCATACAAAATTCCATGTTTTTTTTATTGATGGTTTGTATTGACTGCCAAGTTATTTAAACTAAATTTAGAAACTTTAACTCTAACCATTCTCAAGATATATCAAAATCATTATTTAATTTTTATTGGAGGTACCAGCCAACTTATTCGATTCGACACATATTTTAACTGATGGTTTGTATCAATCTAAGAAGTCATTTATACCAAGTTCAGAATCTTCCATTCTAATCGTTCCCTAGATATACAAAAATCAATATTTAATTTGTATAGGAAATGCCACATCCACCTAATTAATTCCGCCCATATTTCGACTGCTGATATGTTAATACCACTAAATTATTTAGACCAAATTCAGAACCTTCGTCTATTACCGTTCCAAAACTCAATATAAACTTTGTGTGGGACGTGTTACTCCCACTTATTCAATTCGTCCCAACTTTTGACTAATGATTTTTATTGAACACAAAGTTATTTGGACTAAATTTAGAGGCTTTAGCTATTACCGTTTTTAATATATAGACATATAAATAGTGTATATAGGCGCGGCACCGCCCAGTTAAACAATAGTAAAGCCTTACACCATATGGCTTTTATATACACAATTTTAAAAATAATTTCTAACTCAAAATAAGTTTAAATGGTGTAACAAATTTCGTTTTCAAGTAAAACTTAAACAATATAAAGGTGTTCACTCTAACGTCAATAACTTGCGTTTAAAGTTAAATACGGCTTTTGCAAGGTAATCATAGCTTTGACACAAACCAATAGAATAACTTATATATTAAAGTTTATAGCTTTAAATATTCGTAACAATATTTAATTTATTTAAATTTTAAAATTATCACAATAAGCCAAATATCTGGCACAAGTGAGACCTCTTTACTCTAGAGAGGTCCAGCAGCTTATCTAAATACCTAAATTTAATATTTTAAATTTCCTTAAGTGTTTTCCTTTTGCGATTAGTGTTTTACAAATTCCTTTAGAAGAAATCTTTACTACTTGACTTTAAAGGATAAATTTTTGTTAATTTATAAAAAATATCCACTTAATTTTGCTTTTCAATGCTCAAAAATTATGTTTTGTAAAGGACTCTTCAAAAATTTGCTACTAATACATTTCTATTCATATACTCTTTCACTCATACTACATACTTGAATAAGAGTGTAAGTAAATGTGTGTCTGTGTCTCATATATTGACATTTTAATCTCTATTTTTTTGCTTTAAAATACAACCGATACCACCATTACTTTCCTTCTTTCGTTTTTTTTTTTTTAATATTCAAAACAATAGTATTAGTCTTTGTATTTTTGTTGTTGTCTCGTTTTCTTTTTAACCCATATCCTTTTTTGAATCACACATCCAAATGCATTTTGATGCAGATGTCAAATTATATACACTCAGTGACAAAAGAAAAAATCCAAAAGGGATAAAAGCAATAGTGATTGAAGATGCTTGGGTTAAAAAGTAAAAGACGATGCTAGAGAAGTAAAGGGCAGAGGCTGAGTTAAATATGTCTCTAACAAATCTTATTGTGGCTTTTAATACACAATAGTAATACTTAACCACACTACCACACCAACATCATCTTCTCCCTTCTATACCACCACTCAGGCTTAAAGTCAAATTCACATACATTTACTTAAAAATTTTTTTGTTAGATTTGCCATCAAGGACTCTTGATTTGTTGTTTGTTTGATTTCAAATTCATTTCTATAATTTTATTTTATTTCATTCTTGTTTTATGCGATTTCAATAGAGAGAATGACTATTTTTTTCTTTTCTTCTATAGAATATTACACACGAGTGTACTTAAAATTATCCTTAATACAAAAACAAATTTAATCCCTTTTTTCTTTGCCTGAGCTTTTAAGCATATTTAACCCTTATAGACAAAAAAGGGAACATGAATAAAAAACATGTTGAGGTTTTTCTATTTGTACCATAAAATTTAGAAAAACAAATTCTAAAAGAATTTTATCGCAATCTGCATAAAATATTTTAACAAAAATTTGTTTGCCATTAAATGCAGTTTTTTAGATATTTGCTCAAGTCAAAAAGAAAAAAACAAACGAAAATATTTTGGAAGGCTTAGATTTGTAAATAAACTGGAACTTATTTAATACCCCCCTCCTAGTTTTAGCTGTATACAGTCTTCAAACAAACATACATTCATTTTTATATAGTATACCTATCAGAGTTGGGTTTATTGCATTGGATTTATTTTTGCACTACTTTAAGTGATAGTGGCAAAAATAATGCATTATCACCTCTAATATTCAGTGGTAGTGGAAATTTAGTGCACTAAATGTAGCGATTTTAGTAGTAGTCGAAATTAAGAGCACTAATTATGAATATTTAGTGGCAATTATGAATAATTTGTGCAATAATTATGAATAATTAGCGGGCAATTAACATCGCCACGCCGTGAGTTAACACGGCCATTGAATTTCTTGTGCAAAAGAGCCATTATTTCGTTGGCTGTCCAGGTCCATATCCTCAACTTCTTCCGTTATCATCTCGCGATATCGAACACCATTCACAGTAACTGCTTGGCCGACCTCATTTTCCAAGAAGTACGGCCAGATGACGCCACCAGCTCATAAACTGCACCAAACAGTCACTCATTGTGGATGCATCGGCTTTTCAACAATCTCTCGTGGTTACTCATTTTCCCAAATGCGGCAATTCTACTTTTTAAAGAAAAATGCCTCTTCGTTGAAGATGATTTTCTTTGTAAAATCATCATTCACTTCTGTCCGTTCAATTAAGTATTTGACGTATTGACGACACCTGAAATGGTCAGTAGGCTTCAGCTCTTGAGTCACGTAAGCGTTTAAATTCAAATTTTTACTCAAAATTCGCATCAGTAATGTTTGTGAGATGTTAAGTTTTTGGCGAGACGACGAGTCGAGGTTGACGGTTTTTCTACCATACTGTCGCGACCAACAGCCATGTTTTACGCAGGACGAACTGGGCGAGCATGTACAGGTGTTTTCACATTTCCTGCAGATCCGGTTTGCGGAAATTTTAACTCATTTTCGAAAAAGGCCTCAATAATCCTAACACGCTGCTCAACTGTTTACCTCTCCATGGTTGAATTTGTCAAACACTGAAACAAAGGAATGTTAAATGTTAAGTTTGGCAAAAAACTTAACAGGATTACATCAAATGGCCAATTAAACATTATCCTAGAATATGTTCAAGTTTTAAAAAGGACTGTCGTGTCCAATTTGCTACTAATCGCCTTATCTGACCATACAAGTCTTGGTATCAATTCGCCTACAAAGTTCTAGGGTCTCCATACTTTCTACAGCGTCGTGAGTTAAAATTTTATATACGCAGCTTCTTAACCAAAATAAAGTTCAATTGTGGTTTCACAACAGCAGTGTGAAACTTCTTATTGCGTTCCCCCTTAATCTTCGAGTCCTGGGAGTGGTATGGTGCAGAAGTTAGAGCACACAAATAACTACACAAACAACCCAGGTTCAAGCCCCAGCAGAGGACATGAGGAAGAAAAAATTAATTGTGGTTTCGCATGTTTAATAATAACAAAAGGCTTCAACTTCCCTTCAAACAACCACAACTAAAAAATAAAAGAAAAAAGCCCCTCTGACCTTCCCGCAAACCTCTGGCGATGATGACAAACATCAGACGAATGATCAGGAAAAACACTTCACCTACTGGGAAGAAATTACAATGCTAAAGTAAAGATTACCACCATTTAGCAAGGATCTTCACCACTACACACAAAAAAAATCATATGGAGGAAGCTACAGCAGATTAATCATCTACTTAGCTTGAACATATCAAATTGATTAATGAAACTGAAGTAAAGCAATAGAGGCTTTGTAGAAAGCCAATATGCTCCCTAGAAGAGTGAACGAGAAAAAACATCGTCGAGTCCG
This sequence comes from Wohlfahrtia magnifica, assembly GCA_023159175.1. Taxonomy (NCBI): domain Eukaryota; kingdom Metazoa; phylum Arthropoda; class Insecta; order Diptera; family Sarcophagidae; genus Wohlfahrtia; species Wohlfahrtia magnifica. The sequence goes on from JAKWBJ010000539.1 coordinate 6,675,004, forward strand.
TAATTGTTTTCAGAAACTTTATCTCTCTAGCAAATTTTCTGGCAACACCAATACAATACTGTTTGTTGTGAAAAAGTTCTTATATGATCCACAGAGCATTTGCTCTCAAACCAATTAATTTAACCTACTTCATTAGGCCATTTAAGGCTGAGAGTACCATAAGAAAATAACGAAGCGTTGTCTTATAGACAAAAATCAATCATCACGTATTTTGATAACATATACATATATTTTGAAAAATATTTATCGGCTGAATATAATACTAAACGATTTTTTTTCGTTGCTTCTCTATATTGTCGCAAGAGGGCAATAAACTCAACTAGTTTATAATCAAACATCTGGATTAAAGCTGCTTCAGAAAAATAGTTGTAAAAACTCCATTTATTTAGGAAATTTTTAAAAGTTTGGTTTTTTAGTTTCTTTAAAATATTAAAAATAAAATATAAAAAAAAGTTGTGAAGTTTGTCTATTGTTTTAATTTTTTTCTACTTTGAAAAATACACATATTTCAATAAAAAGTTTATTTATTTTTATTTATTTTGTATTTAATGGCCCCAACACTATAAGGTTATATGGGCCTAGTAGTTTTACAAATTCATCTTAAATGTTATTTGATATAAAAGTTATTTTACCGATTTAAATTTTGTTATACATATTAATTTCTATTAAAAAATGTTTAATACTTTCAAATTTATCTTCTATTTGGAGTTCTTTAATACTTCGTACTTTATATTTTACGCGTGCTTCAGGAAGATGCGTGCATTCATTAAAAATATATTTAATACTCAGTAATTGTCCACAATTGCAGACCGGGGGAAGTGTTTTTTCAACAATATGTTTGTGAGGGAATAGACAATGCCCTATTTTTAGCCTATTTAGCTTAATGAGATCTGTTTTGGATATATTTGGTATAATAAATTTGTGTGCTATGTTTTTTTTTTTTGATTTCAAACAATTTTGAATCAGTATTACTTTTCCATAAGTCATTCCAGAGTATTGATATATATATTCAGAGTATTGATATTTATATTCTATTGAGATATTTTGGTTTAACGAACTTTTGGCTAATACGTCAACTTGTTCATTTCCACGTAGACTTAAGTGGCAAGGAACCCATAGAAAAGTGATATTTTGGTTAGGTTTGGAAGTTATCCTTGTACGTATTTATTGTATTATCATATTCTCAGAGAATGGGTCTTGTAGTCCCTCTAGTGAACTTTTACTGTCCGTTATGATTAGTGAGTCTCTAGCAATGTTTTCAATATTCTCTATGCATGTTTTAATTGCCAATAGTTCACTTGTATATATGGAAGAAAAATTTGTAATACGCTTAACAATAGTCAGACTTTGGTTAAAAACAGCAAAACCAGCTTTATCTCCTACAATTGAGCCATCAGTAAAAAAAAGGTCAAGTAGTGAATATTTCGTATTAATTAGTTCCAAGAATTTCTGTTGGACTTCATAGGAGGACATATCACGTTTATTAATTTTTGCAAAGGATAGATCCATGCTAGTGTTTGAAAAGCACCATGGTTCTATACCAGACAAAAATCTATTTTCAATATTATCAATACTGATTGGGTATTTTGAGATTATTTTGTTAAACTCTTCAACAGCATTTACATAAAAGGGTATATAATTTGTGTTTTTAGATTGGAATTGAATAACTCTTTCCATATTAGTGACTTTTCCATATAACGATAGAAAGTTTCAATTTGTCAAACTTTGAAGGAGTATAAAAATATATATGTATATAAATATGATATTTTTTATTTCGGTTTTTGAAACTATATAATATGTTCTATCAAATAAAAAAATTAGAACCAACTTTGTCCTATAAATTAAAAAAATTTTGAAATTTTAAAAATGAGTAATTTAGAGAATTTTTCATAAATTTTACTCATTTAAATGGTTTAAGGCAAATAAAAAATTAAAAATAATGTGGATTATCACTTTATATATAATATATTTACTCAGAAATATTTAAATTTAAATTTATTACTCAAATTCAAAATTTGCAGTACAACATCGAATTTTCGCCAGATTGCAAACAAATTTTTAAATTTTTTCTCAAAATACACAAAATGTCATGTGTCAAAAAATTTGTTACTTAGAATTTGTTTATTTATATTCGTAATAAACACAACTCTGTGCTATAAAGAACCTTTATTTTATTAAAATATTTAAATATAAACAGGTATTCAAATAGGATTTTTTGTTTTACAAATATGTGTCCTACTTTGTCAAAATTTCTATATTTAGCCCTATTCAATGTCTGCACGAAATTTCATTTATCTACGACGACTCCCTCTATTTTTGTCCATTCGCTTAAAGAGAACGATGCACTGTCCGGGTTCGCCAAGCTATGTTACCATATTCGTGCGTATATGCTTTTGCTAAGGAAGAATTATCTTCACTACAAACCACTATGATAATGGAGATAAGATCCTCTTTTGAGCTTAAACTAAATCACCAATTATTTGACCTACGAGAATCCCATCCTTTTCCGATAATTGATATGAAAATTTCTAATTTTACCTGTTGTCAATAGTATTTTAAGCCATTTTTTTCGTTTTTAAAAGCGTTAGTAATACGAAATATATAAAATAAGTCAAAATTATCTCATTATATAGCTTTTAAAATATATTTTATTTTTTAATTTTGTTAAACAATAGTGTTGATTTAAATTAAACCAATAGAGGTGTCGTCTTTTCACTTATTGGTTTTTACTACAATTATTCTTATTATTATTATTGAATATAGTGGGTCACCTCGTCTTAAAACATTGTCATTAATTTTAATCCTATTTAATATTTATTTCTTACATTTCTTTGGTTTAAGTATTTGTTCGGTTCACTGTGGACTATTGTTTTTTTGTTTTTGCTTTAACATATTAGTTATGGTTACACAGATATGTATGTCTATCTAGAATACATTATCTATTTGTATGTACTACACTGAATGCATTTTCCCTATTTAATCATATTTAATGGATTTTCTTGTTAAAGAAAATTAAGAAAAATATTATGCAAAAACAACAACAGGCCATCTTAACAGTCACTATAAGCTTTTGAACTTAATATTTTTCTTTATTTAGATGTTTCTATTAGTACTTACAAGCAACAGTAACAGTGGGTACCAAAAGTGGCACAACGTTCATAGAAACTTGTTAAAGTGACTATGTAAGAAACAAAGTAAAAGGGGCCATGATGAGAATGTAATACAATTATGAACGAGGCGTACCTAATTTACAAGTCATTTATGAATATAACTGCCCTAATCACTACTTATTCATACAGCAGTCATTTTGTATAATATTTACGATTTAAGTCTAGATATTTTATGAAATAATACCGGTTATATCAACAATTTGGACTTTTCTAAAAGCTTGTTTTATATTCTTAAATCGTATTTAAAAATATTTTTACCGGGTGTGCAGAATACATACTGCGTAAATACAAAAAAATTTCATAATTTTTATTTTGTTAATTTTGTTATTTTGAGTTACCACAGCGTCCTCCAGTAATCTCATCTTATGAATCGAAACAGTCGGGTACTTCCAAAGTACGTGGTAGATATACGAAAACAAAACGAGTTGAATTTATATCGATCATCCTAAACATTTTCTAAGATATGCTGATTCAGACCACAATGCTCGGTAAATAGACCATTTAGTACGCTTAGTTCGCTCTTGTTGAGCAGTAATAGCCTTCTTCTAGTCTTCCATTCTTAAAAAAAAAACTAAATTTTATAAACATAAATGAATATCTCTATATTCCATCTAAGGTACAGTTGTTGAGGTTAATGGCGCGTATTGTCTAATTAGAAGCATCACAAACACTTATACTTACAGAAGCTATAGTTTCCTCGCTAAGACATTTTTCTTTATCTAGCTTTTGACTTAGTCAGATGGTGCCAACGAATGGGATAGTGGCAGAGCACGATTGTGGTCAACTCTGCATCATCTGCGGTCAGAGTCGCACTGTCCGTAACTATAGTAGGACACAAAAGATCTTTTAGACCGAAGCATGTGCCTTTGGTCAACCTAGCTTTTGATAATAATAACAAAATTATCCTTTGGTGAATGAGTGATGCCAAATGTTTAAATAATTCGTTAAATACTTCGCAAAGAAGGACTATTAGGTCTATATCAGTGACAGGCAAAATAATACCATTGTATTTTACCATTGTAGTAGTAAAAAAAAAATTGAGTTTTTTTCTTACACAAATGGTTATATACACTGGAAATAGCGTTTTCATACTTTAAATTTACATATTGGAACAGAAACTTCTAAAGGAAAAAAGGAAAACAATGATAAAAGCAATAACAAAAAAATAAAAAATTATAAAAAACAACTACAACGAGGAAACGAAGAAAAAGTAAAAAAAAACAAACAAAAAAGAAACTACAAAAATAATCATGGATGTTACAGAATCCAAAACAGAATTGTTATTTATCAGAATTGAAAATCTATTCTGATATGAATTGGTGGCATGAAATCGTTTTAGTTTTGCCTTGTTTCGAAACAGCTGTTAAGATTTTGTTTGCATTTGGTTGGCAACGCTTGTATTTTTTTATTATTATTTGGTGGCGCATAAATTTTAATTTTTTTAACATTTCCGAGCTGCAATTTAATAATTAAGTGATAAATAAAATCTGGTGAAAATTTTCTTTAGCAAAAGTAGCATCAAGAGAAGAATTTTCATTTTATCTAAACTTAAATGTATTAATTGTTTTACTCCAACATATAAAATATCTTTTACGTCAATAATAAACCGCTTAAAAGAAAAAACAAAATAAACTATGCAAATCTGAGGCTGCCAGCTGACCGGATTATTTCTTACAAAAACAAAAATCAATTAAGAAAACAAAAAATGTTGAAGAAATTAAAAAATAAATAAGCAAAAAATGTTGAATAAAATGTTTAATAATATCATCAATCAAAAATTTGTTGTCAAACTGTAATTTTCTGTTTGTTTTCTCTTTATTCCTCTTAGTTTATTTTCACCTATGCGTGTGAGTACGTTCTTGTCAGATCAAATGAAAAAATTTGATCAGGCTCATTTTTTGCCGGACTCTGGTCTACATTCTTCAAAAACAACACTGCATTTTAAAACATTGTAAATTTCCAAGATTGTATCGTAATATTTCTTACTATGATTTGCACAAATTTAATGAATGCAGTTTAGGAACAAATTAGAACTAAGGCTCTGATATAAAGACTTTACCCTTAGACTAGATATATTGAACAGAACACCCTTTATAACCATTATTCTCTCTTATACATTTCTTAAAGCAGTTAAAGCCGTACAACATCATCGATTTTGTTAAGACCGATTTATTTTACATGACTACTTTTAGCATATCGCACACTAAAACAGGAACAGTCATAACTCAAAATTTGTAAATGTTCAGGAGAGGCAAAAAATTACGTGGAAAACAGTTTACTTAAAGGCGGTTTACTTAACTTGTGTTTAATTTTGTGTAATAATTTTGCAAATAAGAGGTAATTTTGGTTGTGACGGTTTAGTTGAAAATTTAGTTGAATTTTGCGATTGAATTAAATTGTGCCCCTTTAACTGGAATATTTTTTGACTAACTTAACGCTTCTTTCATTAATAGCGTCAAATTTCGAAATAATAAAATTTATGCGAAAGACAATTACTCATTTACTCATAATCTCACTGTCACAACCAGTGTTGCCGTTGATAATTTCGAAAAAGTGTCATAAAAAGGGTATTTGAGAAAAAAAGGATCAAAAAGGATATTTTAAAGTAAAAAAAAGTCGTTGTTTTGTACAAAAAAACTTATTTCAATAAAAAAAACAAAAACGCATTTTAACAGTTAATTAAATAAGCTAAACATTATTATTATACATACTTAAATTATACATTCAAATATTAGACATATTATCCAAAAGAAAGAAGTCACATTTACAAAAACTCTTGATAAAGTTTATCAATTTTTAGAATTACTTTCTCTATATTTTGTAATTAATTCTCTATTTCGAGTCCATTTTTCTAGCTCCGACTGAGAGACGAAAGCATGGATTCACAAGTTTATATTTTAAGTTTGTTTTTAAGTTTATTTTAATCAGTGATAGTTTTGAATAATTCTTTTAGCGGAAGCACTACTAGGATGCAAAGTGAATATATAGGGTCCGCCAAATATTTTTTTTTTTTAAGAAAATGCTATAAAAAAATATATTTTCTTAAATTTCTTTTTTTATTTGAAAGTACAATCCTTCCGGTTAATAATGGAAAATAATTTCATTCAAACGGTTGCCTCGGCTGACCATGCAGTAGCCTACACGATCGTTCGAATTTGTAAGGACATTATCTATTGTGTGCAGCTGTATTTCACCAATGACTTCACGAATATTGTCCTTTAAAGCGTCAATTGTCTCTGGCTTGTTGGCGTAACACTTATCTTTGACGGCACCCCACAAATAATAGTCCAACGATGTCAAATCGCAGCTCTGAGGTGGCCAAACGACATCAGCTCTGCGGCTGATAATGTGATCTTCAAAAACAGGGCCAAAAAATCGAGTGTAGCTTCGGCTGTGTGATACGTAGCTCCGTCCTGTTGAAACCAAATAATAATGCTAATATCCTCCTCTTCTATTTTTGTGAATATTCGTTCAACAACCCGATATTGATCACCATTGATTGTAACGGCCACTCCTTTCTCATTTTCGAAGAAAAATGGCCCAATTATGCCTCTGGACCAAAATCCGCACCAAACAGTGACTCGTCTTGGGTGTATCGGCTTTTCAATGTATGCGTGCTGGTTTTCTGTGCCCCGAATGATCCGAAGATCAAAATTAGCTTCATCTGAAAAAATGATTTTTTTTGCAAAATCGGCGTCTTCTGTAAGTCGATCGCAGGGCCATATTCCTAGCGTTTTTCAAGCGTATACACAACCATATTCATTCAGCGGAAAGATAGAACTAATTATCTGTCAAATCAGACATGAGCTAAGTGTTAGCATTCACGAAATAAGCACTAGTTGAAAAAAAAAAACGTTAGATGGCGGACCTTTTAGAATGAAGCCGTCAAGTTTTAAGGTCGAAACTTCTAGTGTCTTTAACTTTTTGTTTTCGTCACGCTTAAATATAATACTTCTACTTTTATCGTGTAAAACAACTTTACTCTAAAATTCTTCAACATAAAATTTTGATACCCGCGAAAATATATGTATGTTAGGCAGTTTTGTTATAGTTTTCCCTATTGCTTGATGAAGCCTGCTGCTCATCTATTCCTTTTTATTTAACCACAAAGAAACAAATACATTTTTATACATAAGTTAAGATATTAAGATATTTGGGAACGTAATACTTGCGTGTCCATTCGCATTTATTTTGATGCAAATACGAAACTACAAAATTAAATGGAAGTCTACTAAAAAAAATATATAAAAGCTTCTCGCTGTCAAAACTTAAGCCGAAACACATATGAACTTAAATCAGGGTATAATCGCAGTTGATCATCAGTTCATTTTAGGCAATTGTCAAACTTTATATGAAAAAATAGGTATTCATGCAATATGACAGATGCATAAAAGTCAGTTGTTGTAATAATATCGAATGCAATTTTAATATATGTGTTCACAAAACTCATGCATGTTACGTATATATACGACATATAGTACATAATTAAAAGCTAAGTGTACTGAGAATTATCTTGAGAAATTTTGGAACTCTACTCAATTTCAAAAAGGTTCAATGTATCCCTTCATTAAAAAAAGGGACATAAAAAGTGTCATTGGCATGAAAAAGGGTCAAAAGTGATACTTTAGTGTCACAACGGCAACGCTGGTCACAACTTAAAATAATACTCATTAGTTAATAATGTACATGCATCACAAGCAATATAAAAACACATAAAAATATTTTTGCATGTAAGGGAGATAGTGATGCAAACGATTTTCATGGTCTTTAGAGATTTGATCTGTGAATTGATTTATGGAAAAAAGCGATTTTGATAAATTTTGAATTGTGACTGTTTTTCATTTAGTGTGCGATATGTACTGTAGCTTAAAGGTATTTATGCATAGACTCTACAAATACCATTCTTCTGATTTACAATACACATAACTTTACCTACATATGTATGTATCTAACTAATCAAGTTAAGAGTTAACTAACTTATAATAAGTCAAGTTAATATTCTACAATATTTACATAAGTACATATGTATCTATTATATGCGTACAATTGGTATGTGCAATTGGTGTGGTTTTTTTCTCAAAAACGATAACTTTTAAAAGTAAATTCGCAAACTAAGTAGATTAAATATTAAATTGTTGTTTTTGCTGCTGTTCTTATTGTTGTATCTTTTGTAAAAATTTTTAACATTTCGAAGCAGATTGTTATACAGTTACAAAATACATATCGAATTTTATTTAGTATTAAAACTATGTATTGTATTAAGTATTAAAACTATGATTATGAATCACTTGTATTTTTTTTTTTCAAAGAAAATTATCTTACTTTTGTAATAATTAAAGCTGACTTATACGTAAATCCAAGTTGGTTAAAAATCTTAAAGAATGAAGTAATATATGACAAAATATGTGGTATTAAACATTTATTATACCCTACATTACTATTGCTGTTATCCATATACATACGTGTGACATTCATTTAATTGTAGTTACACTGAACATGCTGAATTACTTTATAAATCTATTGGGGCATCTGTCTAAATTTTGGTTTAAAATTGTTTGCGGGCACACAGGCAATGAAACCAACCTATCTGTCACTAACTCTTACCTCCTCATTAAACGAAGAAGTGTAAAAAACCAAGTTATTTGTGTTTCGACAAGGCTTCTTTTGCCGAAAAATCGAGAAGAATTTACAAAATAATTGGGATCCACTCATGCTACAATTTCGAATCGTTTGTAAAGAGCAGGATCCTTCCAAAGGCAAACATGATTACTATGCCATTCAAAGATATATCGGGTAGGCCCTTTAAAAGTTTAAATTGAAAAATGCAATAAAACAAAACGCTAAATTTATTAATTTTTTTGTGAAATGTTCCGGTTAGAAATGAAATACTTTTCATTCAGATGATTGTCGCGGCTGACCTCACAGTACCCCATTCGATCAGACCAATTTTCGAGAACTTTTTCGAGTATATGTGGTCGTATCTAGGCAAAGGCATGACGAACGTTGGCCTTCAAATGCTTAATTGTCTTAGGTTTGTCGGCATAACATCGCCCCACAGAAAAAAGTCCAACGGTGTTAGATCGCAGCCCCTTGGCGGCCAACTGACATCAACATTTCGGCTAATTAAACAGCCATCAAACGTTTCACACAAAAAATTGATTGTGGCGTGAGATGTGTGGCAAGTTGCACCAACTTGTTGAAACCAAACATCGTTCATATCAATACCATCAAGAGCGGGCACAAAAAATCGATCATCATGGTGCGAAAGGTGTCTCCATTAATCGTAATGGTCGCGCCGTACTCATTTTCAACGAAATATTCACCAAACAGTCACTCGTAATGTGTTTATTGGCTTCTGTAAGATCACGTTTGGGTTTTATGAGCCACAAATACGACAATTTCGCTTATTAACGTACCCACCAAGATGAAAATGAGCTTCATCCGAGAAGATAATTTTTGCAAATTTGTTTGTTTTTTTGTTGTTATTTTTGCAATTTCCGACCAATTGTTTTATTTCCAATAAATCCTTACGTTGCTCAAGGGTAAATTGATTAATTTCCTCCTGTGGAGATAATATACTGAATTTTGTGACAGAATACAATGACATAAGTGTTGCCAGATTAGAAATAACTGCTGGTTAATATTTAAACCGATAGATGTCCCATCCGATATTTTGTCTTACTGACGATAAAAAGCAATTCCGTTACGGCAACGACAATGGCCATTGTCTCTGAGGTAATACTCAGTGTTCGTTTGAACCTGAGGAATGTCGTACATTACAAGCTGCTAAAAATCGAGCTAGACGGCTGCAGGAAGCCTGTAACGAACAAAATTTGCTTAAAGTAAGCTTTGGACGAAAAGAATCGCAATATGTGACCAGACATTAAGCCCTAATATTACATCATGACAGCTAGGAAACATGTCACGACGGGTTAAAAACTATTCAGAACATAGTGGTTGAAAAATTTTGCCACATACGTCTTATAGTCCAGATCTTGTCCGGTTACAACACTATTTTTTCAGTGAATAGAGTACGCTCCCACTGGAATACCTTTTTGTGTGGAAAACTCCTATGTTTCATAATGAAAACCCATTTCTAGTATGCAAAACATCACACAATTCTAAGTTATACACCTAATACTAGTACAGGTTGGGCTAATTCGAGGTTACAAAATAAATTGGCTGTCAAATGATGAAATGTCCAGAATTGAATTATCAACTGATGCTTATTTAGAAAAAAATGGAAAATTTGAACTATGGAACGCTACACTCTTTAACAACAATTTTAATCGTGAACGTTTACTGTATCACTTCGTTGAATGCGAGCAATTTTTTCTCGTAATCTGTCTCTTCTGATACCACTGTGCGTAATTTTTTCGCTCAGTTCGGGGTTCGTGGTACTGTTGCTGACAATTGATCAAAAAAAAAAGAAAACGCTCTTAGTGGCCGTAGTGATACAAACATTACCACTGTAAAGTAAAGTCTTGGGAATGAGCCTAGAACATCAACTCGTCAACGTTCGCAAAAATTGGGCATCACCAGAGGAACTTTGAGCAACATTTAGCAAAAAGATCAAGTCGTTCAAGAATTAAAGCCAGCCAAACAATGTTTGCGTCGAACGTTTGTGAATTGGCTGTTTGAAAAACTGAACGAAACCAACACATTTTTTAAAAAAATCGTGTTTAGTGATGAGGCCCATTTTTGATTAGGCCCATTTTTGATTAGCATATAGGGCTCACAAAATCCGCAAACAGTGCTCGAAAAACCATTACATCCAAAGGAAAGTGACCGGCATAATCGGCCAGTCATTTTTTCGAAAATGAGCAAGGAAACGTCGTCACCTTGAATTCTCAACACTATCAAACCATAATAATCAACTTTTTGTGGCCACATTTGGCTAATGTTGACAACAGTAACCTTTGATTTCAGCAGGACGGCGCCACAAGCTACACAGCCAGCCAAACAATTTAAATATTGCATGAAAAATTTCTCGACTGCGTAATTTCTCGATTTGGCCATATCAATTGGCCGCTTCGTTCTTGTGACTCAACGCCGCGGGACTATTTTCTCTGAGGCCATTTGAAAGACCGGGCTTACGTGAACAAACCGCACACAACTGACACTCTAAAAGATGAAATTCGATGCTGCATTGACGAAATAAGCCAAGTTTTGTTGCAAAATGTGGTACAAAATTTTGTGAAGACAGGGGACGTCTGCCAACCAACTAGGGGTGGACAATTTGCCCGACATCATATTCCATTATTAGTTCCCATATTTCTATTTTATATTGGCATGAATAAAACCGAATTTGTCAATAGTTGGCCAACCTTTGTTATGAATTTTGTAATTTTAATTGATGCTACCTTATCTTTTTTACAATTATTTACTTTAACAATATTTATGGTTGTTTTTTATCATAATTCCGTTAGAAATTCTTTATATTTAATAAATATTTTATTAAGAAATTTAATTCCACTTTAAATAATACTTTTTTGTTGTTGTTGTTTATATTCAACTTAAATTTTTTCAATCAAGCCATAGAATGATAGTATTTTAATAATCTATTAGTGGTCAGTCATTCTGACCACTGATAAGGAAATATACCACCCAACCAATAGTTTCACCCTTAAAAATAGAAAAATATTCTTAAATAGTTTTTATGTAAAATAGCCTCTTAATAGAGATGCTCTTTATATGAACGAAAAATTTGTTGAAATGACTTTGAAGAGTATGTGAGTGATGGGTGGTGGCAAATTATAGATTAAAATGATTGAATAAACAATAAACAATTTAAAATCATTTTATAAAAAATTGTATTTTTGTATAATTACCTAAAAACCATAATATGGAAAAATTACAACAACAAAAATATATATTATTACCAGGATATTTATTTTTAAGACCCTAAGGAATTTATTACTTCCTGTATATGTATGTACGAATGTTTGTAAGAAAAAAGACAAACTTTGTAAAACAAAAACAATTGTTGTTTTTATTAGCACTAGAAATCTTAAGAATTTCATATTGTTGTTGTTGTTGTTATTGTTGTTGTTGTTTAAAAGAACTTATTTAACTTAAAGATTCTTATTAAACTATCCTAAGACTACTGAACCTTCCCTTTCTTATAAAATTACAAAAATAAACACTCAATAGAAAACTGGCACCCCTTTTATTTTTTGGGTAAGTCAGTAAAGGGCTATTCTAATAAACTAACCTTTTTAATTGGAGCATAAGATTAGAACTAAAATAGCCTGCCTGGTCAGAAAAAACACCCAGCCAAGCAAAGTAAAACCCTTAATAACCACCCACTGGCTGACGGCCGGCTGGCTAAGTTGCCTGCAAGTATGCAGGGTTGATTGTTTTGCTTTTTCTTTTCATCCTCACATTTAATACCATTGGCAGCAGGACAATTGGTCATTTTGTGTTTTGACTTGGTTTTGATCGTGGTTGGGGTAAGAGAAAAAATACACACATATACACGTATGTGTGTGTACGTGTTTGTATATGTAGTTGTAAAAAGAAATTCAAATACATCTTATATGTTCTTAAGAAACTTACAATCAGGGTTATTAAGGTATTTCATGCTTGAGAAGCTTAAAAGAAAAGGAAAAATTTTAAGGATATTAAATATTTGTTTTTTTCTTTGTTTTTTTTTTGTTTTTTGTTTTTAATTCCTTCTAACTAAATTGTTTGTATACTATGTATGTACTCGTATATATTGTATGTATGTTTATGGTAATTTTTCTTAAGAGAAATCGGAAAAAAAATTTTAAGAAAAACTAAAACTTTTCCTTAAGCTATAAAAAATAGTAAAAAGAAGAAATAACTTGTGCATCAATTATAAATTAAAAACAATTATTAATTTAAGGCTTTTAAGGAACAAAAGAAAAAAAATAGCAAATTAAAATAATAAAGTATTAAAACTTAAGTAATAAAAAAAAATAAAATTGTTATAAATAAATAAAAATCATAAATTAAAATTGTTTTAGTTTTCAGCAAATTACTATCGAGTGAATTGCTTAAAACTTGACTTAATTTATAAAAAAAAAATTATTTGAAAAAAAATAATGATAAAGAGCTTAAGTCATTTTGTTTCCCATAAGAAATTATAATAAATCATTGAAAAAAATAAAATACAAAAGTAAATATTTTTATAAACATATACAGTGCACTCGGGATAACGGCAACACTAGTTTTCGTCAACATTCCAAAACATCAACCCTTTGTTTGTAACACTGTCTACTAGCGAGATCGATTATTCGACTTTTTTCAAAACCCGGTTTTCGAATAATTCGAAATTTTTGTTGCATTTGCAAATAAAGATGATACATTTGTGTCTCATGTTGTAGTTTCTAGCGAGTAAGTATGCTAGAATAACGTTCGGCTTTTTTAGGTCCTTAACGGACGTGTAATCATCGACATTGCAACATATTACTTATTCATCCAGTAATTCATTTGTGCTGCGTATTTTGTAAGAATTTGATTTGCCGATCCTATAGACATATTTAAGGTGGTTAATAATTGATGTGTAAATGTAAATTCGAATTTGAAAAGCCAAGACACCAACCATACTTTTTCAACATGCACAAATTTTTTCGTTAACAGAGTAGTGTTAAGAGGTTAACAGTGACTACATACAAAATATAAAATGTCTTCAGAGTATAAGTGCACATTTTGGGAAAATATGAAGGTGCTCCCATATACCCCTATATATGTACATATGGTTGTCCACGGGGTCCACAAGAGAGTCCGTATAGTGGTATGTCTGGAAAAATCATCGGACTTAAGAAAATCGAAGTGTCGATGAGCCTTTTCAGCTTACAATTTAATGACACGTAATATGTCTATTTATCGATTTCCAAATATTTTCACACTTTAGAGGACATCTGTAGAAAAATAAATGCATGCACCACGTATTTAATAGTATGTGCCACTATGCTATTATAGGTTAGACACCTGCCTACCAACCAAGAAGTCCTCGGTTCAGTATCAGCCCACATCATCTAACAATATTCAACAACGGTATCACCTCACAACATAGCTAGCGACTGCTTATAAATATTTACTCTGTGAAAAACTTCATTAATTACTACATCTGCCGTTCGGATTGATATTTAGCGGGAATATCAACAACTAATGTACCAACTTAACAAAAAAAAAAAAAACATCAAATCGGAACGATGGGACCGCCACACGGGTGTTATTCGGGGAACTTTTTGATAAAGGTGGTATGTATAGAATATTGGTATGGTATGCTTTGTAGCAAACCAAGTCTTCCAAAACTGTTCACAATTTCTAGTGCAGATAGTTATAATACTGTTTCAAAGCCAGGTTTTCTTCGTTTAAGCCTTATGAGCCGGCACAGAGTGTTGATGGAAAGTTCATCACCGGCTTAGAGGCAGAAACGGGATAAGTAAATTTACATTATAAAGGCTTTTAAAATGGTTTGTTCGTCAACTGCGGCCGCAAATCAATGACTCCATTATACGAGATATCTCGTTAAACCATGATTGCAGCTGAATGATACTCTTATTAGAGCCATGAAAGGAAAGCTCAGTTGCTTCTTTACATATCCGTAAGTACGCCATATCATTTTGTTTGTTAAATTATTTTCTGGACGGTAAACATTTTTTCATCCGTAAATTTTTCTTGTGCAAGATATCACAGTTTTTTTGCCTGCGTTACTCCACAAAGGAGCATATTGGCTTTCTACAAAGTATCCCTTACTATGTTACTGTTTCAATGATTAAGTTGATTTTCAAGCTAAGTACATGAATAAACAACTGTAGCTGGTCTCCATATGATGATGTGTAGTGGTGAATAACTTTACTAAGTGGTAAAGTACTTTACTAATATTTTGCCAGTAGGCAAGCAATCAGTGCACTTCCCCAAAAAGTCCTAAGGTTTTCTTAAAAATTCAACTCCTGGACTTTTGCAAGTCATTCATCTCACAGTCTATGATTTTTCGTTTCAGCAGAGAATTTTGATAAATTCTCGATTTGACCTGCTGTATTCGAATTATAGTTGGGCTGCGGTTGCGGCTTTGAACTGGGAGTGGTTGTACAGCCTCCTCAAACGACTTTATGTACTTTTACACAAACATTCAACACATTAAAGAAGCGCAGTAACAACGGTATGGTTCTCATTATACATACGTTATTGACTAATGCTATAGATATTCGGTTTCACAAAAAGGATATGTTATATACATGGAACATATTTTATATCAATTTTATAATACCACAACTTTTTGGATATAATTTTTTTAAAAAGACAATATATTATTATTTAAGCTCTATTATCTAGTTCTTTTGTACCTTACAAATGGTTTGATTTCTCAGGACCATCACGATAACGTGTTCCCTTTAATCATATCTCTTAACAACGATCAGTTTATTCTCAAAATAAAAGAAACTAAGTATAACGGTATGTAAGTTCCTAGCATATACATAAGTACGTAAATTTTTTCATATCTTTACTTTTGATATTGTTACGTTTTAACTTTTTTTAAACGTTTGAGTAATTTTAGATAACGTAGAGCAAAATAAATGCCGCGAACTTAATGTTTTACTTTATAGTGTGCAATTATAGCTATACAGTACCCAACCTATTTAATATCCGCTTAATACACCAATTTACTTAATACTAAACGCTTAGTAGGACCCTACACTATGACTGCTAAACTATAACTGACTGAATAAGTACAAGTATGCCGCCTTTCATATAAAATTGACATTACTTTGGAATGTTCTTAAAAATTGAATTATTAACACTGTTCAATATGCAATTGGTAACATTGTTAATAACACAAATAATTACGGCATTGACAGGGTGACACATTGAGAGCCTTGACACAATTCAATAGACTAAAATCCCATAATAAAGTTGCCATATGTACTAAGGTTTGTGTACCTTCTCCTTTTTAGGCATCTTTATCTTCGTAACAATATAATGTACCGTTTGAAATGAATTAAATGAACTTCCCTTATACATTTTATGGTTTGTCTACAAATGCTTTATATCAAGCCTGTCATAAAATAAATCACATTTTAATCAAAATGAATATATTTTTGATCAAAATAATTAAATTTTTGCTTCAAATATTTAAGTTAATTAACACATTGCCTGTGAATTGTTTCAAACGAAATTAATTTTTTATTTTTTTAATATGATTTTAAGTGAAATATGTATTTCATTTACAAAATTTAAAATAAATGTGCCTTTGAAATGCGTGTATTTAATACGCACTTTATTGTTATTATGACTATAGTGAGAGAGATGTAATACGTATGTGTAGCAGGATTAAAGTTGCACGTATTTGTGGCATTATGAATCAAAAATGCATAGAGAAAGGTATTGTCTTTTCGCTCTCACTCTGCGTATTTATTGTTGTATATTATGGTATACGCGTGTAATATATTTATTGTAAAAGGAAATTATATTTATATTATATTACAACAATAATAACAACAAATAAAAAGTTTAAATTTTTTTTCTTTAATTTCGCTTAAAATTTTTTTCTGATTTTTTTTTTTTTTGCAATAGGATCGTATTGTAAAAAATTGCGTAATAATAGCAGCAATTGCATAATAAATAGCAGATTCTTTCGTTTATTTTTGTAGTTTTAATTTGAAATAATATTTAAACGTTTTAATTTTATATACAATTATAATACTTGGTAATGCCATTGTGAATAAAAACTGTATAAAAGATGATATATATTGACAGTGCCTTACCAAATTGGGAAAAAATGAATCTGAATATATATTTACTATGTATACTTTCAACACCTGTTTGTCATATTATGCCATAGAATCTAACTCATTGCATAGCTAATATATGTAAAGCCTCACAA
This sequence comes from Wohlfahrtia magnifica, assembly GCA_023159175.1. NCBI lineage: Eukaryota > Metazoa > Arthropoda > Insecta > Diptera > Sarcophagidae > Wohlfahrtia > Wohlfahrtia magnifica. The sequence goes on from JAKWBJ010000539.1 coordinate 6,692,029, forward strand.
AAACTTTTCTTCGAATCCTGAAACCGTATTTTTATAGGATCTTAACTAGTTTAAATCAAAAATGAAACCCAAAAAAAACCTATTGAGGACAATATGTACTACAAAGACGTCACAAGATTCACAAGAAAATGAGCTCTCTCAACAAAGTAATAAGTATGTTTTTTATTTTCGTTGAGTTATATGCTCAGGGGATAACCTATACTCATACACTGCATTGTACTGGTACTAAAAGAATAGGTTGTGGAAAGGGTGGAAGAGATAGTAGTGTTTACGGACATTTGATTTAAATCTGTTTATATCGTACGTTACAGGAAAAACTTGTGAAGATTGTTCTATAATTAAATGCTGAGACTAAAGCAGAGTCAGGCAAAGAGCTGCTCTTCCCTTTTGTTATCACAAAAACCGGTTTTCGAATAATCTAAAAAACTGCAATTAAAAAAAAAACGGATTTCGGTTATAAATTTATCGAATAACCGGTTAACTGCTTATGTTATTAAAATAAAATTCTTCCCAATTCAAGTTGCATTTGATAAATTTTTGTCTCATGTTGTAGTTTCTAGCAAGTAAGAATGCTAGAACAACTTTCTGCTTTTTTCCTCGTTATCGCAACGTCCTAGTATTTCGTCCATTGATTAATTTTTGTTTGGTTAGAGTTCTACTTGCGAGCGCCTACAGACCACTTGGTATAGAAACAAGTTTTTCCTTGTTGCACAATAGCGGCAATCTCATAATTCTTTTTTTTTTTAAATGCTATAACTACTGAATATTTTCTCAAATTTCTTTTTTATTTAAAAGTACAATTCTTCCGGTTAATAATGGAAAATAATTTCAAATGGCTGCCTCGGCTGGCCATGCAGTAGCCTACACGATCGGTCCAATTTTAAAGTACATTATCGATTGTGTGCACCTGTATTTCACCAATGGCTTTACGAATATTGTCCTTTAAAGCGTCAACTGCATCTGGCTTGTTGGCGTAACACTTATCTTTGACGGCACCCCACAAATAATAGTCCAACGGTGTCAAATCGCAACTCCAAGGTGGCCAAACACCATCAGCTCTGCGGCTGATAAAGCGATCTTCAAAAACTGGGCGCAAAACATCACCACCATTGACTGTAACGGCCACTCCTTGCTCATTTTCGAAGAAAAATGGCCCAATTATGCCTCTGGACCAAAATCCGCACCAAACAGTCGCACCAAACTCATCTTGGGTGTATCGGCTTTTCAATGTACGCGTGAAGGTTTTCTGTGCCCCAAATGCGACAATTTTGCTTGTTTACACACCCGCCAAGATCAAAATGAACTTCATCTGAAAAGGTGATTTTTTTTGGCAAAATCAGCATCTTCTGTAAGTCAATCGCAGGCCCAGATTCCCAGCGTTGTTCAAGCGTATACACAACCATATCCGTTCAGCGGAAGGATAAAACTAATTGTTTGTCAAATCAGACATGAGCTAAGTGTTACCATTCACGAAATAAGCACTAGTTGAAAAAAACGTTAAAAAAAATTAATATTTATTTTCAGAAAATGAGAAAAAGTTATTGTTGCTCAAGTGTGCATATAATTTTTGATCTACAATGGTTGCCATGTTATTTGTGCGACGTTCAAGGTTGTCACACACAATATAAAAATAAAACGCTATATAGTATTCATTTTAGAAAAATATTTAAATGAAGAGTATATTTTCACTAAAAAATATAAAAACATATCAAAATTATACATATTTATTAACCGGTTATTCGTGTTAAAATAATCGGTTTATTCGTTATTCGAAAAATTTCCATTTAAAAAAAAAACGTATACGCCAAAACCAAAAAACAGGTTAAAACCGGTCGAATAATAACCGTTTGATTTCCCTAATTCACACGCATAGGCAAAAGATAAACAAAGAGAAGTAAAGAGAAAACAAGTGGATAAATACAGTGCAAGGTGGCCTGAGTGGGAGACACTCAAATTACTACCACAATTGTAGAATGCATTTGTATATTTTGCTTGACTCTGTACTAAAGGATCATATTAGCTTTGCATTACTTCAGTTTCATTAATCAAGTTGATTTTTTGAAGTTAAGTACATAATTAATCCACTGTAACTGGCTTCCATATGAATGTATAGTGGTGAAGATCTTTGCTAAGCGGTGGTGGTGATTTTCACTTAGCATTGTAATTTTTTACCCAGTAGGTGACATTTTTTCCTGATCATTCTTCTAATGTCTATCATCATCGCCATAGGTAAGCCGGAACGTCAGGGGCTTTTTGTTTTATTTTTAGGTGGAGTTATCCGGAGGAAAGTTAAAGCTTCTTTATTAAACACTCGGAATCACAATCAATATTTTTTTCTTTATGTCCTCTGCTGGGGCAGAGTCTCTTGTTTCGTGATGCATGTGCTCTAACCACTACACCATCCCAAATATAGAAGGTAGCATTTCCTTAAGTTCTGGTATTACGGTATTCAGGTGGAAGGTATTTTCAAGTGGAGGTCTTTGCGTCTACATAGGCTTGTAGGATGCCGTATGATCAGAAATTTCTCTAATATTCAGCCCGTTCTCAGAGTTCTTATGGCGCCTAGTAGCAACTCGACTTCAGTTCTTAAATATAAAGACTAGACGGAGCTGTTCGGTGGTACATGTACTATTTCTTTGATTTGGTCTTCTAGACACAGGGACATCATTAGTAATGAGAAGTCTTATGAACTTGCTTGGATGGCCTTGATGAATATGAAATCTATTACATTCTACTCTGACATATGCTGCCTTATGAGGGCAAATCTATAGTTTCTTCCGTGAGAGGGTACAGAACAGGTGAGGCCTCGGTATGATAGTGGCGGGACACTTAAACTACTGAAATCCCACCGTCACTCTATTTTCAAACTCTTTGCGGTGTACACGGGTCATTGGCTGATTGGAAGGCAAGCGGAGAAAATGGTCTTGCTTTCCAACCTTCACTGCAGCAGCTGCAAAAGCAGTTCTGAGAGGGAGACAGACGACCGCGAAACTTTAGCGTACCTTTCTTCAATAGTTTGTCCCTTGCACAGACCTGTATCTTCTTGATCTTCTCCACTTAGTAAGTAGCTCAAGGTGGCTATAATACCCTTTCCTCTTTCATTATCCTTTTAAGTGGTTATTCACCTGTGGTATGGCTTGGTTTAAAATGGCACTTTATCGCTAATTGTAGTTTATTTCGTCTTAGTTAACTAGCCAACTTACCCCATCTTTTGGATAGTATAAGCACTATAACTAAGAAGTAAAGTTAGCCTATTCGCTACCAATTTCCCTCCTCGAATAACGTACTTAAAATATATTTTCAACGTTACAGATTTAAAGGAGCCAAATATAATTTTTCTATTTTTTGTTTACTCGTATTTGTCTATTGAAAAGCCATTAACAATAAACTCATTATAACAATTATAACCTGAAGCCCACACCCCCATACTTAGGACCTACTAAACCGACAAAAAAAGAGAAAAATAACCAAAACAACAACAAAACAACATTATAATCATCAACATGATTTGAGGTTAAAACAAAAGCGGATTTTGTGAAATTTAAAAAAAGAAGAACAAATATTATATTGCATGGGTGCGTGGCCAATAGCGAAGTATGTACGAGTATGTATGTGTTTTAAAACATTATGGCCAACACAACAATTATGGTTGAATACATCTGCTGCAACATAGGCAATTGCAGCAAAAATTTTATTCAAATGATTTTAGGTCGAGCAAAAAAAAAAAAAAAGAAAAAAAGATTAAAGCTAAAATGCACTAAAATTTTTGTTTTATTCTCTTACTTTTAGTGCCAATAGAGTGGCAAATGTAGAAAATGTTTAAAAAGTACCAAAAGTTCGGGTGTTTTCAAATGATTGTTTTTCAATAATCTGTTTTACCACTAATGTGTAGAGAAAATCTTATTACAATAGTGCTAAAAAGTTTTTCATTTCATTCTACTTTCCATATTACCCTCTAATACGCATTTTTGGAAGTGTAGGCAGCATTAATATTTTCGGTTTGAAGCTGCATTTTATCTCTTAAAAAAAAAATTCAAATTTTCGATTTTATGTTTTAAAATAACTGACTACGCAAAGCAATTGTTTAATCCGCTGGTCAATTCTAAAGGGGAGACATTTTTTTATTTGCAAAGTATGAGGTTCGATAGTAAATGAAAAAACTGCCATATTGCTAAAAAGGCGATTTATAATTGGAATAATTAATAAATATTATTACCGGAGTTAAGCTTATTAGCGCACGCACAACTATGCAAGCATATGTTGTTGTCAAATGGATGTGTAGATGTATGTGTGTATCAATAAGTACACACACGTGTGTGTGTGCGATATACAGTGCCTAACAAAATTCCAGTAATTAAAAATCAACAATCAAAGTCGAAATCGGAACACCGGCAAGTGTGAGGGTAAAATACATGTCGCGGAACGACCGCGTGGCTTATTATAATAATATATCGGCAGGGGCTGAAAAAGTTCAGCAGCGATGTACAATATGCGAGGTGTATACGACGCCATTAAACAGCTGGAAGGATGGCATGTACCAGCGACCGATGTAATTAAGGACGAAAATGGTAATGACATCTTTTCCACCAGAGAACAATTAAAACGTTGGGGTGATTTCTTTCATTTCCCATTGAAACTAGCGAGTATATCCCAAATTCTGAACTTGACTTGGCCGGAGAGCAGACGCACTCTAAGAGGAAAATTTCGACCGCGTCCCCAAAATTCTTCGATATACTGTACACAATCTGCAATCTTAAGAACTATAGGGCTTCCGGTTCCGATAACACCCCGTCATAGTATTATAGCTGTGGCTATAACACCCATAATCAGAGAAGTATGAGTGCAAGGGGGGTGGTGTGGTGTAGTGCGTAGAGCGTAAACATAACAACACAAGCGGCCTACGTTCGAGCCTCAGCAGAGGACATAACGAAAAAAAACTCCATTCTAGTTTTGAGTGTTTGAGGAAGATACTTCCCTTCAGGCAACTCCATTTACATAATAAATAGGAAGCCCCCTGAACTTTCAGCTTTACTCTGGCGATGATGATAAATATGTGACGGTTGGTCAGGAGATAACGCCACCTACTGGGAAAAAAAATACAATGTTAAGTAAAGATCACCAACACCACCACTTAGCAAGGATCTTCACCACTACACAATCATATGGTGGAAAGCTACAGTGGATTAAGTGATTAATCACCAACTTAGCTTAAAAAAAAACAATTTGATTAAAGAAACTGAAACAAAGCAATGGATGCTTTGTGGAAAGCCAATATGCTCCAAAGAGGAGTGACGAAGCAAAAAAAAGAGAGCAAGAATCGATTTTTGAATGCCGAAAGAAGATCAAACCTCAGGCTATATAATAACTGGAGGAGTATAACGCTGCTGAATTCAATTATTAGAGTATTATCAACTCTGATACTGAATCACATATCTCCAACAGTGGAAAACATCCTCCGAAAGGAACAAGCAGGATTCAGGCCGGGAAGATTATGTGCGAATACGGTGCGAATCATCATTGAGCAATCCAGTGAATGTAACAGCAGCTTATACCTTTTGTTTATTGTGGGATGCGCTAATCAGCAAGGACATACCGCCGAAAAATATAAACCTAATTCACGAGCTATGTGTGTACGGACGCGAAAAGCAGATTATGATATAGAGGAGATAAATGTGAATCCTTCAAGATGAGCTCAGCAGTGAAACATGGCTGCGTTCTGTCTCCCACATTATTTTTACTGTTTTTGGACTATGTTGTCCAGAAAACAAACGCTGAGGCACCATATGGCATCCGCTGGATCATGAGAGAACTAATATATGATACAGACTATGCAGATGACACTTGTTTGTTCGCTCATCATTTTGATGATATTGAGAGGAAACTCTGTCCTAAAATGCAAAAAAAAGTCGGGCTGAAAATTAACCATGTTAATGCGTATTGCCACCAGCAACACCTCAAGTACCATAAGTAAAGACGGATATAAATAAAGAACGCAATTCATTTCAATCTTTGCAGATAATATGGTTTGCAAACTACGAGTCGACTGATACAAAACTGAAGATTTTTGATAGCAGTGTCAAATCAATCCTTCTGTATGGTTGTACCACTTGGAGTTCTACCCAAAATTTCCGAAGAAGACTGCAAACGTACCATAGTAAATGCTTGAAGTAGTAAATGCTTTGACCCGAATTGGGTCAAAAATGACCAATTACTGTCGTTGGCTTACCGTAGGAAAATTAATACCAAAATACGCAGGCGTAAATAGACATGGACTGGCCATATATTCAGACGGCCATCTAGTGATGGACCATGCACACAACATTTGTCTGATATCTCACAACTACACGGACAAGTCGAAGAAACTAAACAGTTTTGCGCAAGCCGCAATCAAGGCAAAATTAAAAATAAATGTAAAAAAACTAAATTACTGAGAATAAACAGTGATGCACACAGAGTCTTTACAGTCGGCGAGAGTATTATTGAGGAGGTAGACAATTTGCGCTATCTGGGTTTCATTAAAACCAACTCAATTGGCTATGGTTGAATATTGAAAATCGCATAAAATCTGCGAAGCAAGCATTTGGGCGATTAGCGAACATTTGGAGAACATCCAAGACACCTTGCGACATCAAGGTTGTACAGGTATTCATTAAAAGATGTTTGCGGAGGATCATGAGAATCTTTTTGCACAACACGATACCGAATAGTGTGTTATGGTTCCAAAGCAGTGAAAAACCTATCGAGACGGAAAGAATAAGACGCAAATGGAACTGGATTGGTCATACGATATAGCCCAAAATGCAAAGGATTTCACACGGTAGCCGACGAAGAGGAAGGCCCGCCCATACCTAAAGAAGCCGGGTAGAAAAAGAAGTTGCGAAGTTGAAGAAAAGCTAAAGTGATCAATCTGGTAATTTTTTGCAATTTTGACCGTGTTGCAAAAGACATGATTAGCGAGGCTGTATCCATTCATCAACAGGATCATAACTGGATACGAGACATGGGCTTATGAGTACAACACGCAATCCAGACATCAGGCAAGAGAACGGTTCACCAAAAAAATCACGTCGTAAACAAAGGGTATTATTTCGGCGTTATGAGACGTTTGCGTGAAGCAATTCGCCGAAAGAGACTAGAGTTGTGGGCAGACAATTCATGGATTTTGCACCATGATAACGCACCGTCGCACAGTGCCATCATTATTCGAAACTTTTTGAAGAAAAATGCAACAAATGCCATCCTATAGCCACCGAACTCACCTGATTTGGCTGCCTATGAATTGGTTTTTGTTCAATCGAGTTAAAAAATCACTACGGGGAACGCGTTTCTGCAGCCGAGAGGAAATAATGGAATACTCGCAGGAAGCATTGATGCACATAACAAAAACCGAATATAAAAAATGCTTCGACGATTGGATCAAGCTCTGGCATAAGTGTGTTTCAGTCAATGGGGATTACTTTAAAGGGGACAATATAGACTTTTAATAAATAAACTTGTATTTTTAATTTTCTAAATAAATTCCGCGAACTTTTTGATCAAGGTGTTTTATCTAGTGATATTGCGAGACAATCGGTGGGCTGGAATCCTCACGTCCATAGAAATCCTGGTAGTTCTCGTAATATATTGGTGCGGATGGTTAAACATGAATGCTCATTTCGTAAAAGTGGAGAGAATTTGTTGATGCCTTTTGTTCAGTATGAACAACTAATATTAACTTAGTGTAAGTTAGCCTATGTAATTTGATCTTAAATAAAAGAAAAGGAAAACTTATACATCGTGTTTCTTTTAATCTACAATCTAGCAATTGAAAATTGTAAAAGCTCTCTATTAAATTCCAATTAAGTATTATTGTTTTTACTTTTTTTTTAGCAAAATCTTTGCCCTTGCATTGTGTAGTGGAATCGGTACACTCGCTGCAGGCCTCCCTTACTATAGATCAACGTAGTCCCTGGAAACGAAGACCAAATATTGAAACAGATAGTTATGTTATAATAGCAGCAGCCACACCATGGTCCGAAATAGTACAAACAGCTCTACAAAGATTGGGTTATTCACAAGAAACTTCTGCAACAGCCAGAGGTAAGTTTAACGAAAAATAATACTTAAGCATTCACAAAAAAAAAACTCCTTTAAGAGCTCACTAGTATTTTTTAAATATTTTATTAACATTGCCGAACTTATTTTATTTTTAGGTTCTCTTATCATAAAGAACTGGAAACCTATACCCCTTGAAAATATATCCGATAATCCAGTAGTTCCTGTTTGTGATATTATTGGTGAACTAACATCGGTAGTCACGTTACGTATTGTCATATTACGCTGTAAACCCTCGCCGTTTGGTGAAATTAAAGATAAACTTTTAAAACTACTGGTATTACAATCACACGCCGTGCTACGTTCCACCGGTTGCCCCCTAGATGAGGTAAGTTTATAAGAAAAAAATTCATTATCACTTACTCTTACTCGCTCTAATGCCTTAAACGAGCATAAAGACAATAATTAAAATCTTATAAATTATGCTTTTTGTTTTAAATGAAATTTAAATGAAATTTCAACAAAAAAATATTGGAAAAAAAATTGCAAATTGAATAATTTTAAAAAGGAATAAAACATTTTCGATAAACCTCTTAAAATTAAAATCCGCCCTCATCACTTGCTCCTTTTTCCTGTCTTACTTTGTTATTTTTCTGCTTTAATTCAAAGTGATGAGTGATTTCTTTTTCCTTTTGTTTTTTAATAGTTTTCTGTTGTTTTTAAAAGAACTGTTTCAGCTTCTTTTTTTTTGTATTTTTCGTCCTTTTTGTTTAATATTTATAATCCTTAAATGTCTTTTTTGTAATGAATTTTAATACTTCCAAAATACACTCACATCCATACACTCCTCATGTACTCGTATACAGAGACTATGTAGACATTTTTTACATGCATAAGAATAAGAAAAGTTATCTACTTTGTAGTTCGTTTTTCCCTCTCATCTGTAACCTCCTCATGCCACAGTTACGATAACCATGTGTTATCGCTTCTTTAGTTTTAAGAAGATATAATTTATTTTTGTTGCTGTGGAATTAAAAAAAAAATAAATAAAAAATAAGTACAAATTTCTGATATTTATTTTTTAACGAACAATTTACTCATTTTTAAGCAGTTGTTACGAGAATTAAAGTTGTTTTAAGTCTTTGGTAGAAAAGACTTTGAAGTCGGTATTATAATTAAGTCTACTATTGAATATGTTTTAAAATTAATAAGAACCAAACTTTGAATTGAACAATTAAGAAACACCTTCCAATCGCACATACTATAACTTACCCCTTATCACTTACTTACTTGTTGTATGAGTGTTAGCAGTCAGTCAAGGCCTATTATTAGCAAATTCATTTTTATGATAGTTAAAGTACAGGGTTGGAAAATTTGAGGTTAGAAAGTAAATTGGCTGTCAAATGATGAAATGTCAAGAATTGAGCTTTCAGTGACACTTATTTAGTAAAAAACACTTTTGAACACAGAATTTTAATTGTGAAAATTTACTGTTTGAAAAACTGAACGACAACAACGCATTTTCAAAAAATCATCTTTAGTGATGAGGCCCATTTCGAATTAGGTAGTTATGTAAACGAACAAAATTGTCGCATATGTGGCTCACAAAAACCTCAAACAGTCCTCGAAAAACCATTACATCCAAAGGAAAGTGACCGTATGGTAAGGTTTGTGGCTAGGCGGCATTATCGGCCTGTATTTTTTTCGAAAATGAGCAAGCATACGCCATCATCGTGAATTCCCTGCGTTACCAAACCATTATAACCAATTTTTTGTGGCCGCAATGGCCAAACGATTCAGTTATTGCATGAGAAATTTCCCGGTCGCCTCGTTCTTGTGATTTAACGCCACTGGATTATTTTCTCTGTGGTCATTTGAAAGACCGGGCTTACGTAAACAAACCACAAACAACTGATACTCTGAAAGATGAAATTCGGCGCTGCATTGGCGAGATAAGCGAAGCTTTGTTGCAATATGTGATTCAAAATTTTGTGAAAAGATCGGAAGTCTGTCGACGTGATAGAGGTGGGCATATGCCCGACCTCACATTCCATTATTGATTTCCATATTTCTACTTTAAGAATGTGTTTTTAGGCCAATTTACTTCCTAACCTCAAATTTGCCCACCCTTTATAAAGACCTATTAGAAGGGTTGGCAAAAAACCCAACTCCCGCGTTTTTTGAGATTTTTTGTTGGTTTTTTTTTTTTTTTGGGTTCTAATGGGTTTTATAACTGCTTGTATAATGGAATTTTGCACTTTTGATGGGAGCTATGAGCTGCTGAAACTCGGTGATCAGAGCAAACTACAATTACTTCGTTTGAACCATCAATTATAAGACAAACGACCGGAATATAATGACAGACATGTTTAAACTATTGTTATACATCACAACGCCTGGCCTCACGTCTCAAAAATTTCAAAACAATTATTAAAAATAATCAAATACCGGTTCCGCCGTATTTTCAGAACATTGCTGCCTCTGACTTGTGCCTATTGTGACGGATACAATACACTCATATCTTTTTATACGGCATTGCGCTATAACGGCCTGTTTTAATTACGGAACACATTGGTTTTGCGGCGAATTGTTCTACGGCTAAATAACAGTGTAAGGGACACAAACGCAACATATATTCATCTCGTTTTACGGCCTACATTTTCAGAACCTATATAGACCGTATAAAGAAGTATGAGTTTATCTGCAAGCAAGTCATCAACTCACTTTCTTTGAAGAAATATGAAATTGCCTTAAAAGACGAGAAGTTTTTCTGAGACGGGATTTGAAAATTGGCTCAGAGTTTGGGAAAAGATGTAAGTAGTAGTCGCAATACGTAAATTATACTTATTTTTGTTAAATAAGCTACGAAAACCATTGAATTAAAAAACTCAGCGGAGTTTTTTTTAAATATAATACCCAATAAAACCCGGGTGGGTTTAATTGGACTACCCAGTGTGTTTCCAACCCTGCCCATTAGTGATATATGTTATACTATTACAAAAATAAAAAAAAATTTTGAAGACCTAGCATTCGTTCACAGTGAATGTGCATTCGTCCATTATTAGATTCATAGGTAGATTCTTGACCACCGTCTATAGGGTTTCTGAAAAGGGCACCCAACATGGGGAGTTTTACCCCGCTTCTGTGGAATTTTACAGCCAACACTTTTCTTGTACTTCAAGCTTTTCTGGATTTCGAGCTGTCTTGAATCTAGAAAACACAAACTGGGGCAGTAAGGGCGAAAGTTGCGCTGTACACGTAATATAGGGCTATTGGCAAGCTCTGTGGCTTCAACCTTAGGAATTCCAAATGAATTTTTGATGCGGTGGTTAATCCCACGCTTAATTATGGTGCGGTTGTGTGGTGGAAATCTCTCTCTGCCACATATGGCACAATATGATGATACAGGTGCGTTAGGATCCACCATTTCGAAAGCAGATGACGATAATTTTTGCGATAAGGTTGAGAATGGCTAGGAAGTGAACTGACAGGGTTCATGGTCGTACAGCCATCTTGCGGTGTAGGGATGCGAACCCTAGTAGCGTGGATTACTGTACACCCAAACCTTCCTGAATAGAATGTTCCCTGTGAGCATCTTACCAGAATCGGGCATTGGATCCGGTTCTGCCGAGGTGTATACGGACAGTTCGAAATCATCAAAAGAGGTCGGGAACGTTACCGCATGTGGAGTGCGAGTAACCTTTAGACTTCCGGATCACTGCAGTGTCTTACAGGCGGAGATCTCAGCTGTAAAGAGGGCAACGAACTGGTTGATGTAGCACATGGTATATCCGGACCTGTACGGACAGTCTGGTTGCAATCAGGGCGCTCTCCGGTGTCTACCCGATATCGCGACTGGTATACGAATTCCGGGCATCTCTAAACGAGATGGCGAGACATTCAGGACTAGAACTTATCTGGGTGAGGGAAGCATCACTCTGACACCCGGGGGAATTGTGTGGCAGACAGACTAGCTAGTGAAGGCTACATCCTCGGCAACGAGAAGATTGACCATTTAGTCGCGATGCCACTTTTCTATTAAAGATATGGATATGAAAGAATAAAATCAACTGCTCTGTATCAAGGCAAATTTAGCCCCAATACAATCGGGTTCCTTTGAAGTCTATCATGGGTATTCTGTGACGTAGACTGCGCATGTTGGTGGCTGTTATTACTGGCACTGGGTGACTGGTGCGCCGTAAGATTTGACAGGATCAGGAGGAGGAGGAGACTGTCGAATATTTCTCATGTCACTGTCCGATTCTTTCGAATATTAGGACAGTTCTTTTTGGCAGTCCATTCTACATGCCATATCGGCTGATGATACGTCTGATTGACTCGCTTCGGGAGATTGGGATTGGATCCTAGTGAGCTATGAGCTATGTATATAACTACCGTATGTGTTATGCTGGCTTCTATTTCATTTCGAATGCATGCTAACAATTTAACGAAAATGTCAGTCTTTTTTCAATAAATTTGTACCCGTTAGCAGCATCCAAGTGATTGGTTGAACAGATCTTATGAACGGTTTATATAGCAAATCTAATATTGATCGATCTTCAACACATTCGGTGCGATATTACGTAAGATATATAAACATATTTAAGCCGTCCTAATGCAACAAATGCAAACTCAAGATCATTTAAGTCAATGGAACTTTTTTGAAAATACTTTATATTAAAAAAAAATTATAATAATAATCAAAAGAGGCACTCAAATTTATAAAATTAAACCGAATATAGTCTTTAATTTTGTTAAGGCGATAGACCTTCTGTATTTGCCTTGTAATCACCCATTTTATAAGCTCTTAACAAAGTTTCTAAAAAAAACTTCATGAGTACGTAATATTTATTTATTTCCCCCATTTTAAATAATCTAATTAAATACATTATAAAATACCATTTGATTGATTAGTTTATTTTAGAAAAAAAAGTTTACATTTTTATTAGAAATGATTGTTTTGTTATCATTGGCAAAAATTAAATCAAAGCATTCATTCAGAATTCTTAATGCCTTGTAACATTTTTATAGACCACTCTCTTGGCCTAATCATATGACGCCATAAAAATGACAATTCCCCTTTATAACTGTGGTTATAAATCAATAAATTTGTATTTAAAATACGACTACGAGTACACTATCTTACTTTTTCCTACTCAGTTACGTTCTATACTACTGCTGAATGTATTATAAAATACAAATTTAATTAATAACACAAATTTGCCAAATAATTAAAAAAATCAAATATAAAAAATATTTTTAATTTTAGCAATATAATCATCATTATCATGTGATAAACACTTAAAATATGTCGTTATTATAGGATCACTTATTAATGAAAACAAAAAGTATACGAGTATTTATAAATCATTTCAAAAGGCACCTTCAAAAATGTCAATATTAATACCTTTTTTATTTTGCTGTGCTCGTAATCATGACCAGTAGAGGGTTTAAGTGATTTTTCAAAATCTGTAAAGCCCTCCTTTTGTATTTACTCGATATGGCATAACGTAATGTTAGTATTACCGATCATTAATAACGTTATCACCTATTGAGTGATTACAAATTATCGATCATTATTATTTTATTTTGTTTTTTTTATTTATTATTTTTCTTTTTATTCTTCGAACAAATACGATTCATTTTTTGCTAAATATTTAAGTTTTTTAAATATCATCGATATACGGAAATGATAAAATAGTTATTGTTGGGATCGATTATTCGACGTTTTTCAAAAACCGGTTTTCGGTTATCAATTTATCAAATAGCCGGTTAACCGGTCCTTCTCAATTCTATTTGCATTAGCAAATAAAATTGATAAATTTTTATCCCCTATTGTAGTTCTAGCAAGTAAGAATGCTAGAACTGCGTTCGGCTTTTTTAAGGCTTTACCGGATATTTCTTCCTCGGCATCACAACGACCTAATATTTCAACCAGTGATTTATTTTTTACAGCGTATTTTGTAGGAGATGTACTTGCCAGCGCCTAGAGTCTACCTGGTACAAAATCAAGTTTTCTTTACTGCACAATAACGTCAATCTCATAAACGTATTTAAGGTGGTTAATAATTCCTGGTATCGTAGAGCTTTTTCAGCTTAGTATTTAAGGACACTCCATATATCTAGACTTATCCTTTCCATCAGCTTCCAAATATTTTCACACTTCAGAGGACATAAATGCATGCATTACGTATTTAATAGTGTGTGCCATTATAATATGTTAGGTAAGACACACGCCTACCAATCAAGAAGTTCTTAGTCAGTTACAGGCCACACCAGCTGACAATTTTTAACAGCGGTATCACCTCACAACATTGCTAGCGGCTGGTTATAAGTATTTACGCTTGAAAAATTTAACTAACTATAGGGTGGGCTATTTAAAAGTTTAAATTTGAACCAGCGGTTATTTCGAATCTGGCAATACTTATGTCATTCTATTCTGTCACTATATTAATTCTACTGAACGAAATGAATCGGATTATGCTTGAGCAACGTTGTGATTTATTGGAAATTTATTTCCAAAACAAGGACAATTGGTCAGAAATTACAAAAAAATAAACAAAAATTTAAAAATTATTTTTTAGGTAGCGAATGCACTCATTACGAATGACTGTTTGGTGCAGCTTCTGGGGCAGAGGTATCATTGGCCCATATTTAATATTTCATATTTCGCAACCATTACAGTCAATGGATCGGACCATGATAACCGATTTTGTGTGCCCGCTATTCATGGTAATGATGTGAACGATGCTTGGTTTCAACAGGATGGTACACCTTTATTGCGTCAAACGTTTAATGTCCGTTTAATTAGCCGAAATAGCGAGGTCAGTTGGCCGCCAAAAATCTGAGCTTTGACACCGTTGGACTATTTTCTGTGAGGCGCCGTTAACACAAGACAAGTTTTATAAGCCGGAAACAATAGAGCATTTGAAGGCCAAGACCTGTGATGCCATTACCGGTATTCTTGAGCCACGGCAGTCATATGAATAAAATAATATGTCATTTTTAACCAGAACAATTGTACTCCACAAGAAAAAAATTGATTTGGAAAAATTTTCAACCGATTTTGTTTTATTGCATTTTTAAATTTAAACTTTTTAATTGTCCACCTATATAACATCTGCCGTTCGGAGCTGGGTTTTGTTCATCATTCTCTATATATAAAAAAAGTGTGCACACCTTTTTTGATCTCCTATAGTTTTCACTTATTTATGCTCTGCGACGTTCAAGGTTATCATATACAGTATAAAAATAAGACGTCATATATTAAATTTAGAAAAAAACTTAAAAGAAGAGCATATTTCCAATAAACACTATAAATTAACCGGTTATTCGTGTTAAAACAACCGGTTTATTCGGTATACGCAAAATTGATATTTAAAAAAGTTGTTTAAAACTGGTCGAATAATAACCCTTCGATCTCCCCAGTCTCAAGTAAGATTTTTAATATACTTTGGTCACATAAATGCTAGATAAACCATTTTTATTTTACTAATATACTCGTATATTTTAATTAATTTAAGTCCAATGCCCTAAAAAAAGAACAAAATTATAATTAATTTATCAGCTGGATTGATCACAGCAGTTTCATTAGTAGTTCTTACAGTTCTTCTGGCTGCTCTTCACACCAAATACGCCAATTTTGCTTTTTCACGTATCCATTCAACCAGAAATGAAAGTGCCTGAGCATGAATTTCGATAATAAAATTCAATAATCTGCAAGCGTTTTCCATAACATGTCACACAAAAACAGCTGAGCTGCCAAAAATAGTGTTGCCTAAAAGAAAGTTGGCATCACGGGAAATTTTACTTTATATAGGAGAATGAAATTCAAAATACATATATGATATATTTCGACGTACATGTATAAATAAATATGTAGAAGATATTTTAAGCTTTGGCTGTGGTTCATTGTAATTTTTTTTCTCCGTCACTCCTCTAGGGAGCATATTAGCATTGGATGCTTTGTTTTAGTTTCATTAATCAGGTTGATTTTTAAGCTAAGTAGATGAATAATTCAATGTAGATCGCCTCCACATGATTGTGTAGTGGTAATGATCCATCCTTACGTTCATCCTGACGTTTTCTCCTGATCATTCGTCTGATGTTTGTCATTATCGCTGGACGTTCGACGAAGCTTTTCTTAGATCGATTTGTTTGGAGGGAGGTTGAAATCTCTTTTTTAAACGCTCGAAATCACAATAAATTTTTTTTTCGTCATCTCTTCTGCTTGGCACTCTAACTTGAGTCCCTTGTATAGTGTGCGTTCTTTCTGACCACTACACAACGTCACCCCCCCATCGTAATTATCTTAAACAAATTTTAAACCTTTTAGTCAAAGTGCGTTTATAAACCTTTTTTGCTTTGATGTACGGAATTAAAATGCCGTGACGGCAGATATGTAGATGAAGAGAAAATCATGACCTCCATATGAAGTTAGGCGGTTGTTCCTTAAACTTAATTCCTGCCTATGGCATGACCCCCTTAGGCGGCTTTTCAGAGCTATATAACTCCTTCGATACCAGCGTTTACATATAAATACTCGTAGGTCGATGCTTCTCGGCGGTTTTTATTCATGTGCATTTTGAGCATCATAAGTTCGTGTCTTATTGAGGTACTCACATCGAAGGTTGTTGGTCTTGTTGTTGTAGCAGCTTGACCAAAAAATACAAGTCTTCATCGCCTATTATAAGGCCAAGGAGTTGAGCAACTTCCCTCGGCTTGGCTCAGAGTGATCTAAGGACCAGAGTTGTCAGATTTGCACTACAGACAACAGATGCTGGACATCATGAGGACCTGTTCCATTAGCGGAATAGATATTAGGAATATCTCCATTTATGCTCGCCTAATATGAGTACAGTCTTGTACAGTGACCGGATCTTAGTTGTGCTTGGACAACTTTGGTCTTTCTCTGAACATTTTTTCAATTTTCCGCCACGGGTGTGGCGGCCTCCTAGGATGACATTCTCGTGAGAGTTTTTGAGCACGCTCTAAACCGTATCACGATGAATACCCTTCAGAAATATCTTATATGCAACCAGATCGAATGGATCCCTAAGATATCATTGGATCTCAAGGTGTGTAATACGATGATTCGTATGCTCCCTCCGATGGCAGACCAGAAGAAACTGCTTCGTGCGCATGATGTTATGTTCCTTGACCGTCAGCATCTTCTATTATACGTGAATGTGTTGTTCCAATGTTTTTTGGAAGTAGTCGGTGATGGTCCTTAGTGCCGCATTTTGAAATTTCTGTGACCTCGCGGGCGCTGCATAGTCTACCACTGACCACCGGCCAATTGCTTCATATATAGTCAACAAGGTTTTCTTACCTGTGCCCAAGTACTGCCGGCTTGTGATTTGAGGAGCTTGTTTCTATTCCGGCATTTTGTTGCTAATTACGGTGGCTTGCGCCGAGGTCCGGAAAGGGGCCGTCAAATGTAACTGCATGGATTTTGCGATAAATCGTAGTTGGGATTTGGTCGGTTTTACTCTCAAATTTTCCCAGGTGAAGAATATTTTAAGTTCTGCAGATGACGATCTATGCTGCCGCAGATGTCGTCAATGTTTTTGCCCGTCGCCAACACAGTACAGTCGTCTGCGTATGATATTAGTTCCACTCTAAATACAGTTATCCTATATAAGTCATTTAATAAATCGATAACCACTGAACCGATTTTCAAATCAAAACTTGGGCGGGAAAGCTCTACTTTTACTGATTGTCTCTTGTTAAAAAAAACAGTCGGTGCCACATCCATATAAATATTTATTTGTCCATATCTTCACAAAGTTAACAGTAAGAGACTCTAAGTTTTGTCCAAATAAGTCCGTCGTCAATACAAATCATCAGATAAAAAGAAATTGAATAAGTAGGCATGGGACCGGCCATACAAAGTAGTTTTTAATTTTGTATTTCTTGAGAACGCTTATAGCGGAAGTTTCTAAATTTTATCTAAATGACTTCGTAGTTAATATAGATCATCAGTCAAGAAGTGAGGGTTGTCGGATAAGTAGTCATACAAAGCAAATATTGATTTTTGCATATCTTAAAAACAGTTAGAACAGTAGTTTTTGGAAATGGTCTAAATAACTTTGCAGTCAATGCAAACCATCTGTTTTAAATAAAAATCGTATAGAATTTGGAATGTGTGAAGAACGCTAACAGTTCAAACTTCGTTATCTATCCACATAAGCTAAAAGGCGAGAGAGATTGGTGAAGCGGATACAACGCAAAGGCTGCCAGCAACGTGGAAAGGGTTATTTTAGTTCTAAAATAAATCATATTAAAAATCAGTAATTTCTTCCAATTAATTAATCAATTTTGTTCAGTGTACATATAGTTTTAGATATTTCTGAGTATTTTGTATTTGTTGTGTTTTGAGTTGATTTGCAAATATTTTTTAATGGGTTTTTTTTCTATTTTACTGTTATATTTAGTCGTTAAAAGTACATTTCATTTCATTTGATTTTTTATTTTTGTGTTTAAATTTATATTTTTATGATTTAGTGAATCCCGGGTACTTGAGAAATTTTATTATAGTAAAACTGTGATTTTTATGGCGTCAACTTATTGTTACACAAAAAAACAAGGGGGCTATTATAGCAATCAGACTATAGACTTAGTAGGCAGTCATGTGTACACATGTTTAGCCAATGGATTTTAGAATTTAGCAAATGACTATTCACTCATTCACTCATACCAATGGCTACCTACTACGTGCTAACTAATGTACGTAGAGGGTAATAATAATTAATAATGTAACGTAAAGTGTGGATATTTGACTGTCTATCTCTACCACTTATCGTCTATGTAAGAGTATCTATACATTTATTTTTTTTGACTATCTGTCTGTTTTAGTTGGTATACAAAGTGGGTTTATTGTGGGAAAGGGATTTGCTGTACAAAGTTTCTAAAGTTGTCTGTATGTTTTTAAGCCCTGACAAACAGGTATTAAGTTTAGAATATTTTATTAAAAAACGCTCACACACACATAAACGCACATACGAAAACAAAATGGGGACATCGTCTGATAACAAAGTTAATCTTAGTCGTTTCAATTGAATGATATTTTGCCCATATTTTATAAAAAATAAAAAAAAGATAATGATAATGACTTATCGTTTGGATATTTAAATGTTATACGATTTCTAATTCGTTTTTTGCCTTTATATTTACAGGTAACCCTCTCTCAAATTTGCCGCAGTTCATATCAAAATCCTTTCGCATTTCCGGGTGGTGATATACCCGAGGAGTTACGTCGTAAATTTGATCAATGGTGGTCCAATCAACTGACACCTCAAACTTCTATGGGTCCTAAACTTTTGCCTTTTATGAATGTTCCACCTACTGGAGTCAACACTGAAATGGAACATAATATGGGTACTGCGGCGTTGGCGGCAGCAGCAGCTGCTGCCGCTGCAGCACAGGCAGGCTTACATGCCACCTCAACTGTAGGCTCAAATGTGGCCAGTAGTATAAGTGCCAGTCGAGAGTCACTCTTACTAAACGATTCGTCAAGTCATCATGCTAATCCAGTAATGGCTGGTAGTTCTAGTGCTCACCATGCCAATATGATGGTACATCCGGCCATGCATGCTAGCATGCATCATCATGCCAATTTGGCTGCACATTCACAATTTTCAAATCAAAAGACCCGTATGCGCACAAGTTTTGATCCCGAAATGGAATTGCCGCGTTTACAGAAATGGTTTCAAGAAAATCCACATCCTTCCCGGCAACAGATACAGGCGTATGTGGTGCAATTAAATGCTTTAGACTCACGTAGAGGTCGCAAACCCTTGGACGTGAATAATGTTGTGTATTGGTTTAAAAACGCTCGTGCCGCTCAGAAACGGGCAGAAATGCGTGGCGGCTTTGGGGCCATGCACGCGGCAATGAACGGTTATTTGGGCCAGCACAGCCAATTGGGTCAAACTTCGGGAGGCAGCAGTACTGGCAGTATAGGCAGTCAACAGCAAATGATAGGCTCTAGCATGGGCAATCTCTCCTTGTCGAATGATTTCATGAAAAGTCCATTAAGTTTAAAATCAGAAGATATTGATACAATGTCTCAGCATTCAGATGATATGGATGAAGATACTTCCAGGCCCAACTCGCCACAATTGCCGCTTTCACTCACCATACACGAAAGACATCAGACCTCACCGGAAATAGAAAACAAGGACAACAATTCAGAAATAGCCAACAAGTCCAATGTTCTGGATGAAAACAGTTCAGAGGATAAAACAGGTGTGATAAATGACTCGCCGAGCGAAAGAGTCCAAGATTATGGCAGTGCAAATAAAGACAAGTTTTCCAGCGACAACAACAAATCCAATGATGAGTTGGAAAATCAAGAAAATTCCATCAACGAAGATATACCACAAGCACAAAATGAAACCGAAACCAATAATAACTCTTCCAATTCCCTCAACAATAATGCCACATCACAGGATCTAACACAGAACGCCTCACGTCCATCTTCACCGAAAAATGCCTCTTCCAAAGAAGACGATGAAGATCTCGATATGGACGATGATGATGATGAAAATGACACCAGTCATTTGGAAGATTTTCGTTCACCCTCACCGGATATGAATAGTGCCATGATGGCTGCCCAACGTAAGGATTTACCCTTTCCCATGGTGCCCAATAGCATGTTTCAGCAATCGTTTATGTACATGAGCCACTATATGCCCGGCTTTGGCCAAGCTGCTGCGGCTGCTGCACACCCTCATGCTGCTGCTGCAGCCCATCATGCCGCTGCGGCAGCTGCAGCTGCTGGTATGCAGCAAAATCCTTTAATGGCCGGTGGTGGTCTTAATTTATCCAGTATTTCGAATGAGGAGAGACGTAAAAGGAATCGTACATTTATAGATCCAGTAACAGAGGTGCCAAAACTGGAGCAATGGTTTGCCATGAACACCCATCCATCGCACAGTTTGATATTAAAGTATACGGAGGATTTGAATACAATGCCCTACAGGTAGGTGGTAAATGATTAATGAAAGAATATATTCAGTATAAGTTTCGGTGTACAGTTGAACGTTGGTCGCTCTTCTTTTCGAAAAGAATAAATTAAAGAAAACTTTCCTGAAATGATGTATTGGCACAAAATTAAATTTTGTCGTTTCGATATTTAACTTCCACAATGTCACGTACATATTATGTAAGTTACAAAAGGCACAAACCATCATCATTCTGAATTCCGAAAACTGTTCAATATTTCAAAATTATGTTTCATATGATATGAAAATAATTTACTTGAAAGATTATTTGACAAGGGACTAGATCAGCGTCCGGCAAACTAATATTAATGCCCTTTACAATTATGGTAGTAATTTGAGAGTCTCGCACTCAGGCCACACTATGCACTGTATTTTTCTACTTGTTTTCTCTTTAGTTATCTTTGCTTATTTTTGGCTTATTTATTGCCTATGCGCAGGGTTGTCAGATCTCTTTTAAGCTTTTTCACCAAATTCAAATTAAAAAACGCCAAAATCGCCAAATCAAATTTATTTTAACATTTTCAAAACATAAATTAAATTTTTTTTTTAATGACAAAAAATTTGTTTAAATAAATAAAAAATAATTTGTTTCGATTTGTCAAATTTCGCCAAAAGTGAAAAAAAACCGCCATAATATCTACGTTTTACTAATGCTATTAAGCAAAAATTTTAACAAAAACTGAAAGTGTGCAATGTTTACTATAATAAAGTTTATATTTTTCCCAAAACTATAAAACTATAAAATTACTTTTTAAGGTTGAAAATCGGTTTTCCGTACCTTCGTATACTTCAGGGCTAATGACTTAGCTGAAAACTATTCGATTTTCGGATTTAAAAAGAAGAGAAGTATATCTTTTCAATGATGTTCTATTTCTTAGTTATGAGAAATATGTGTGAATCAAGTAAATACTTACTTTTTACTTATGAACTTATGAACCTACTTTCATGCCAGTTGCCGAAAATTGATATACATAAGTAATTACTCTTTGCCGAGAACACAACTTAAGTTCCGCTGCCATCTATAATCGTCACATTAAAATACACTATGTTCACGAATTTCACATAAAAATGCCAAAATGAAAATTTTAGTTTTTTCGTACTTTGTGTCAAAAATAGCCAACTAAATCGCCAACTATTTTAAAAATCGCCAAAAAATCGCCATGTTGCCAAATACCTTTTAAAATCACCACGTTTGGCGAGAAATCGCCAGATCTGACAACCCTGCCTATGCGTGCGAGTACGTACGTATTAAAATAAAAGAGAAGAGCAGCTCTTTGCCTGCAGCTGGACTAGATTTATAACTTTTATTGCAATTTTTATTATTTTTAATTAATTTTTCAACTTTTTTTTCTTATTTACAGACAAAAGTTTCCCCGTTTGGAAAGTAAAAACGTTCAGTTTTGGTTTAAAAATCGTCGGGCTAAGTGTAAACGCCTTAAAATGTCTCTCTACGATACCAATCAATGTTCTCAACTCAGTGGGCTCAATTCATTTGTACATAAATACGATGAACGTGATTAAATCATCGCCAAATACTATCCGCAAAAACCAGGCAATATTGTTTTTTAAAATTCATATTTTTATTAAAATTCTAAAAAGAAAAAAATTTAAAAAAAAAACAAAGAAATCATATCAGACAAAAGTAGTGTTTTAAATTATTTATTATAAATATTGAAAAATATAAAAATTTTTTCTTTTGTGTATAATTATAATTTCTTTGGTTTTATTTAATAAAAAAAAAATATTGAAAAAAAAACAACATAAAAATCCAGCCAATTTTGTAGCATAAGTATTAAATTAATTTAAATCCTGTAATTACAACTTGTTAAATGAAATATTTAAACAAGTTTTAAATATTAAATTCTTTACATGCAAGTACATACTTACACATATAAATATGACAAATAATTTTTAAAATAAAAAACTAATAATATGAAAATGTATTTATAAAAATTTAAGAAAATACCAATCCCAGTTGAAAAAATGCTTGAAAGCATTAATTTTAATTATAAGATAAAATACAACAAAAAAAAATCTTTAAATTTTAGTAAATAATAATTTAAATTTTAAATTTAATAATTTAATAGCAAATACGAGTAAATAAGCAACCAAAGATGGCATTTGAATTTTATTATTTTTTTTTTTAATCAAAAAAAAAAATTATTTTATTTCTTTTTTACTATACACAGAAATACTTTATATACATATGTAAAAGGAAACTATAATTTTAGTCATAATTAAACCTGGCCTTATTTGTTTTTAAGTTTCTTTTTTAAATTAAGTTTCTTTAGCATAGAAATTAAAAGAAAAAATATATATAATTATGTAATAATTTTATTTAGAAAATTATAAAAAAATATATTGAAAATTAAAATTTTTTTGTTGGCATTTAATGCCTTTATTTTTTCAATTTTTTTTTTTTTTTTGAATACATTTTTGAAATTTTAATTTTTATTTTTAATTATATTTTTAATATTTTTATTTTGTTTATAATTTTCATCCCCTTTTCTTGACATCGCACATTTTAATTGTGAAAATATTTTTATGCGTTGCAATTATTATTTAATTGATTAATTAATTAATTAGTTAATAAGTATTATTAGTGTTTTAAAAAAACAAATTTTCCGTTTCCTTTTCCTTTATTCCCCCACCACCATACACACACTTGCCACTTTCTCTGTATCTCTCTCTTCCTCTAACTGCATAAATAATAAATAAATTTCTCTATATTTAATAAATATTATTATATATACCAATTACAACAACAACAACAACAAAAGCAAAAACAATTTATTCATAAGAATTATAAATCAATTAATTTTATTAAATCGGAATAAATGAAATAAAAAATTTAAATAAAATAAATTTAATGTCAAATTATAAATAACAAAGTGTTTTATTAAAAATTAAAAACCAAAAAAAACATTAACATTTTTTCACACGAATTACTTTTTCACAGAATCACAATTGTTAATAGCTTTTCACTTAAATGATTTCCATTTTTCCGATATTTCAATGGGAAATAATGAATTAATATTCAATTCATATTCCGCATTTACTACACGGTGCGACAAAAATATAATTGGCAAGTGATACTGTTTTTCTGATAGGCGCTGTCTAGTAGACCAAAGACCGGTTTTTGGAATTTTCGAAACACCTCCCAAATCTGGAGTTATGGGTAAAAACCCATTATAAGCTAATGACTGAGCTGAATATTAACCGATTTTAAGTTCCTTTTCGGATTTAGAAAGAAGAGAAATAGACCTTGTTCTATTCAATAGCGCCTATCAGAAAAGTAGTATCATTTTCAAGATTTAACTTCGTTCTTTTTTGTCGCACCGTGCTATTTACAAATTTAGTTTTCCTAATTTGAGTACTAAAGTTTGTTTTTAGTTGTTTTAAAACGAGAAGTGTTATCAGAGTGTACAACGACATCATGCTCAAGAAAATGTAATTTTAGGTTAGGTCTGATTGGCACAGCTCACTTAGGCTCAGAGAGTAGGTTCCGTTGTATTATCATATGTCATTTGTCGCACTCAAAGCTTGGACTTTTTCCAATACTTCTCCGACCAAGCAACGGCAGTCTTATGTTGTTAAATGGCAGACAATGTCAAAAAAATACTTATATACCTTTTCATTATTGCAACTCCTACAGAAATCGTTACGTCTGGGGTTTTCAACCTTTGGGGTGTGTTCACCTTGAGCCTAATAGCTGGTTATAGATCCTATAATATAATAAAATATTGATGTCCTTAACCGATCCGAAAATATGCAAAGTTGCCACCTGCTTGTGCAATATTATCTGCCATAAATTTGCCACCAATATACCCTAGTGCAAGAACCCACTTAAGTTTATTATTTATACTCTCGAGGAATCTTATGACGTCATGGCAAATATAAAGACCCCCTTGTGAATACCTCGTGTTACTAGATATATTGCGCGGCAATATTAATCACCATAATCTCCATCTGTAGAATACTGCTATCATTGAATTAGTTTTCTAATTGCGAATTTAAATCTAAATTCAAAAGTCTTGACTTTCATTAGAAGCTTTAAGTGGTAGAAGAGCAGCTATTTTAAAGGAGCAATAAATGTAGCAAAAAAGGGTCAAAAGCATAATAATGACAAAATATAGAAAAACTGTTTAAAAATAATAATAATTACCTGCAAATATTCTATTTAGAAGGCATAGTGTAGTGGTTAGAGAGCAAGCATACAACACAAGCAACCCAGGTTCGAATCCCAGCAGAGGCCATGACGAAATAAGTTTAATTGCAACTTCGACTGCTTAATAGACTTCAACCTCCCTCCAGACCAGGGTGGCAAGCCACTTTGTAAATCCAGGTGGGTTTTTTAATTCATAGGTTTTCGTAGTTTATTTACAACAAAAATAGGCGTAATTTACGTATTAGGACTACACCTTTATTTGTTCCGTTTTTGACCTCAAACAGATAATGATGATCATTTCTCGACTTCTGAGCCAATTTCCAAGTCACGTCTCAAAAAAACTTCTCGTCTTTTAAAGCGCTCTAACTTTGAATCCGATTTTGTATTTTTTCAAAGGAAATGTAGGCCGTAAATCAAAATGCCTTAAGCAAGATGAATATGTGATGCTTTTGCTTCCCAAAAACGGAGAATCCACTTTTCTTTAATCGTAGAACAAGGTAAAATGCGCTTAAAGCGAATGTGTTCCGTAATAAAAACAGGTCGTTATAGCGAAAAGCCATGTAAAGAAAGTCTGTATAAAGAGGTGTGAGTATATTGTATCCGTCGCAACAGCCGACGGAGCAATGTTCGGAGAATACTAATATTTGTTGTGAAACTTTTGCGGTATGAGGTCGGGTGTTATCAACAACAGAATAACTAAATCATGTCTGTCTTTATATTCCGGCCGTTTTTCTTATAACGCACGATTAAGACGAAGTAATTGCAGTCTGCTTGGACCACCCAGTTTTAGCAGTTCATAGTACACAATGACACCTTGATCCCACCAAGAGTGCAAAATTGCATTATAAATACTAAAACAACGTGATTGTATAAACAAACAAACAAATTTATCGAAATGAACGACATTTGAAAGCAGTTACAAGCCCATTAAAACCCAAGAAAACCCAATAAAACACGGTGTGTTGGGTTTTTTAAAAAACCCGGATTTTTGCCAATACTGCTCCAGACAAATCTAAAGAAGCTCCCATGACCTTCCAGCTTACCTCTGGTGATGATGACAAACATCAGACGAATGATAAAAAGGAAAGGCCTCCTACAATGCTAAAGTAAAGATCAATTACCACCACCACTTAGCAAGGATCTTCACCACAACACAATCATATGAAGACGAGCTACAGTAGATTAATCATCCAATTACCTTGAAAATCAACTTGATTACTGAAACTGAAACAAAGCAATGAATGCTTTGTGGAAAAGACAATATGCTGGAGGAGTGACGAAGGAAAAAACCTGCAAATATTAAAAGTAGTTTAGTTTAGAGTTAAAAGAAATAAAACCAAAATAATTGCAAAGGCGTGAGGGGTGATTTTTTAAGAGCTTTCAGATTTCATAAAAAAACACATACAATTTAGAGAAATGTACACAATCTTTATTTGAGTCCATAGAACGATCCATAGAGATGATTTCGATTTCATGTAAATGTTTACCGCGACTATACCTCTAACGGTTTATATGCTGGCTCCAATTTTAGCGTAATCTTTGCAACATATCGGCCGGTATCTTATGAATAAATTTTTCTATATTAGCTTATAGTGCGTTAACCGTTGCGTTCTTGTCCCTATAGATATGAGGCTTAACATGGCCACACAAAAAATAGTCTAAAGGCGTTAAATCGAGCGATCTAGGCAGTCAATTCACCGACCCCAAACGTGCAATAAGCTTTTCACCGAACTCGCCTCTCACTTGGGCCACTGTTTCACGTGCTGCGTGGGATGTGGCATTGCCTTGTTGAAACCGCATGTCAATTTCAGTTTTAACACTTTGGACAAAAAAAATATATATAATCATTGCACTTTAGCGCTCGCCATTTACGGTAATGTTGCTGCCTTCGCCGTCTTTGAAAATATACAGTTTAGTGATGCCACTGACCCATAATCCACCCAAACAGTGCATTTTTCGGGCTGCATTGCATTGTAATGTTTCTGGCTGCTTTTCACACCAATTGCGCTGGTTAACGTATTCATTCAACCAGAAATTTCACGCAGCTGAATTTTGATGATAAAATTCAATAATCTGCAAACGTTGTTCGTTTGTATGTCGACTCATGGTTAAATTATAGACCAAACTGGACATGTTTGACAGTAACATGTTACACTAGAACAGCTAAGCTGCCAAAAACAATGTTGTCAGATAGAAAGTTGTATGAAAAAAGATCCGATATTAGGGGTTATGCAGAAAGTAATAAAATTTTTTAAAATCCAAAATATATAAGCATTGCTGAAAACCAATTCAACATATTTCAACATATTCTTATAATAAATCTTTAACCCAAGTAAAGGCTTTGATCGAAATAGAAGAAGAATAGCTCCATATATCATATTGTTACGAAAATAAAAATGTTTAAAAAGAAAATACGCCTTCAAAACTGTACTGTGGAATTTTGGTATATTTGGTAATATGCGTCACTCTGTCAATGTCGTACTTATTTGCGTATCTAGCAGCACAGCCAATTCGACCAACTTTGTGTGTTACATTTGAATTAACAGATATAAATTAGAGGATATAAGACATTTCCGGAACCTTCCAAACTGTATAAGTATATAAAGAGGCTGCTTTACCTATCGTTTGACTGTCATAAAGTCGTTTTTAGGCGTAAATAAAAGTGTTGTATGAACGAATCTTAATTGCTGTATTAAGACAAACTGTATAAAAGTTAAAGTGAGACAATAAAAACTATAAAACAACAACAAAGTGGTGTTTAATTTTATTTTAACACAATTTAAAAGAACTCAACGTTTTAGAGATGTTAAAACGTCACAATATGGGCTCTTATAAGGATCTAAGCCGCAGATTATTTCCAGAGAAAGTGCATAAGTTGAGAACTTATGAAACCATTTGATCCTTATAAATGGATTTTTTAACAAATGACATGCAGACAAAAAAAGTGTTTTGTTGGTTCATATAAGAAACCTTTATAAGGTTAAATTATGTAAATATTGTTTACGGTGAATGCTGCTTTGAGCTTTCTGGATCGTACTTTGCAGACATATAACCAAAATTGGCACATTTAATGCGTTAATAAAATGGGTGGTTAACCGGAAATAAATAAAACATATCCAAGCCAAAAATTCCTTAATAGAACCCCGTAAGGTAACTCAATATTCGCCTAGCTATCCCTTAAACTTGCTCAACTATATTAATTTAAAATCTAGCGAAAAAGTTATTGATTTTAATGTACTAAGTGTTATAAAATAAAAATGCGGGATTAGTAACAGAGTGCATATTTTTTAAATATAACTAATGTTCTTAGTAACTTAGATGTGGCACTTTTGAGGGTAAATATATGTCATTTATTCTAACTTTGACATTGAACAAAATAGTGCAGTTTTTTTTGCATTTAAAAGGTCGAATATTGTGCCAACAACGATAATTTGCGGCAAATTTTCCTTCTGATTGCTCACCAAACCTTATGATGAACTTGTTCCATCGATTTTAAAAATACGAGGGATGGTTTCTGGTGGCTGTTGAAAGATAGTGATTTTGACGCAGAAGACAAAGACCGCCTACGCCAGCCAAAAAGTTCGAAGATGAGGAATTAAAGGCATTACGGCATGCAAACCGTTGTCTATCTTAAGAAGAACTTGCTAAGTCATCGTCAGCATTAATTCTAAATAAGTTGCGAACGAGGTGAAGTCGAAAGACGCTGACTTTTCGAAATGCTACTTGAATGACATAAGAAGAGGTTATTTTGAATGGAATCCTTAATGGCGATAATAAATGAATGAACGTTCATTAAAGCTTTGTATTTGGTGAGGCTAAAAATGTTCTATCTATTACGAGCTGCTGAAGAATGGGCTAAACGATTAAAGCAGACTTATAACTGCTTCGTTGCAAGAACAGTTTAAAACTATTTATTTTAGTTAATAGTTGTTGATAAATATTTACCTCACAGCCGCCCCCTTTATAGTTCAGAACTTAATTTTGTAATTTTTTTGAAAAAATTCTTATTAAACTTATTAGGATTATCAGCGTACTAAAGAAACGATATGAACTCTGTTTTTTCATATTTTTTTCTCTTATACTATAATTCAGCTAAAACTAATACACTCAAATGTCTAGGTTATACAGTCTAATGGAAAACGAAAAGAAAAGAAAAATAAAACTGAAATCCCACCCACAAAGTATAAGAATCAAAATAAAATAAACAACAAGAAGGGGAAAAGTAGAAATAAAAATGGAAGTGGTTGGTTTGCTTTCTCTAAAGGCGTGTTTAAATAAAAATATTATTGCCAAAATACAGAAAAAACTTAATAAAAAAAATAAAAGAAATACTACACCAATAACATGAAACCTGCTGCATAAACTACCATAGAATAAACAAAAATATATTCGTAATACAGTAAGAATTACAAAAAGTTTGGATTTTATACATACTCCTGCTTAAATAGAGTGGGTGTAAAAATTTGCGCAAATTATTATATATTTGGCGTAAAAGTAAAGAAATTTAAGCAGTAGCAGTTGGTCGAGTTCTACCTACATAATAACTTGTGTTATTTTTATAAAAGATCGGAGAGATAGCGGTCTAATCCTCACCAAATTTGACAACGACTGTTTATTCTGTGCCGCTATAGTATGGTAGGTGATATACCCGCCTACCAACCAAGACGTCCGATGGCAGACCATCTGACAATTTCCAACCTCATAACATTGCATTTTAAGTTATGAAAAACTTCTTTAACTAACACATTTTTCATTCGAAACCGGCGTTAAACCCTAGGTCGCTTTCAATGAGTCTAAAAGTAGAATCTGGTGCAGCTTGTAGTTTCAAAGAAGTTCCCTTTGTTCCACTTTGGCTGTTGTGGGAATCAAGTATATGTGTATGTTTATATTTTGTATCAATAGAACTTATAGGTGGCTTACGCCATCCCTACTTGTGTTAGAGCCATTATTACTACTTGTCTTTAATTAAAGGCAAGATTTTAATGGGCAGATAATTTGTCTTTTATTATTATAAGTATACAATAAAGTAAAAGTGAGTGTTAAGCTAAAGGGAAGATCATCCTACCTGTAACTCTTAAAGTTAAGTTTATGTTTGAACTTGCCATATCTATGTATACATATTTTTTTAAATATGGCAACTTCAAATACAAACATGAACAATAAACATTTATATATAATAATTTTTAAATCAAAATGAATAACAAAAAACACATAAATGAAAAAAATAAATAAAAAGAAAGCACGTCGTTGCCACTGCGTTTTTAAAAAACCTGTTTAATTTGGCAAAGTTTATCGATGTTGCTCCGGCACTGCCATATGTAAAAAAAAGTTAATTTTATTTTACAAATAAGTTGTAATAACGAAAAAAAGTTAAAGGTGACTTTATAGTTCACTTTAGCTAAAGTTACCTTTTACTATATCCAACGTTAAGAGTAGGTTTTAACAATGGCCCTTAGGGAATATCTCAGAAAAAATAGTAAATTTAGAGTATTTGTGTGATGCAGGCATCAATCTATTTAAATTAAAAGAAGCTGGTAACAATGACCGATTACGTCTGTCGTTGACTATAATGGCTTGGCCAACGTTACACTTAAAGAAATATAGACGGAAATCCACAACAAGCAAACAATTTTTCGAAATGTAGTTGAAGCTCTTTGATCTCATGTGGCTTGATATCGTCCTAAATTCGAAGATATTCATAAGAAATTCAAAAGAAATAAGCCCAGTTGCTGAAAATGATTTTCTAATGAAAATTAAGGTCAGTTGCCAACTGCTTCTGGCCCATTTAGTGAACACACGTTGCACAGTGCATCGAACCCATATAGCGAATTAAAAAAATTGAAGAAGTTGTCGTAGATAAGTGTAATAAATATAAGAGCAACATAGAGATATATACAAAATTTCAGCAAAATACTATACCGGACACGCCCACCTCTTACATATATTTACATCTACCAGAGCCTATCTTAAAATAATCGTTTATATTTGATTTCTTTTTAATAAGAAAAGTTTCCTTTTAGCATAGAGATGTGTTAGTTACTGATACAAATAAATAAATTTCAAATAACGGCAAGTTTCCCATTTTGAGGATTATTCAACAACAACAAAATTAGAAATGTATTTTAATCTGGCAAAAATTCAATATTTTATTTAAAATTTTGCATTTGAATAATAATTTTTACTATTTCTGTGTTAATATATCATATACAAACTGATAATCCCTGTTATTGTTAATTTTTTATTTGCCTAAAGCTATTTCATATCAACAAAATGTATATTAAATTCTCTAAATTATACATTTTTAAAATTTGAACATTTTTTAGATTTAGAACGAAGTTGGTTCTGATGTTTTTTATTTGATAGAACATACTACATAGTTTTAAAAATAGATATAAAAAAGTATATAATTTTTTACATATTTTTTTAAAACACCTTCAAACTTTGAGAAATTTAAAATTTTTGTTGAAATAAGAGCGTTTTTCAAAGCGTTAAAAAATATAAAAATAAACAAAATTTAAAACCATTTTTCCTATTTTGTTTATAATACTTTAGAGTTTTGAAAAAACCAAACTTTTAAAAATTTGTTTAAAAAAATAAAGTTTATATAGCTATTTTTCTAAAGTACCTAAAATTAAATTTTTTGCATAGTATTTCTTAATATAAATTAGTTGATTTTAGCGCCCTCTTGCGGCAAGGTAGAGTAGAACCCGAAAAAATGGTTCAGCATTATACAAGACTGAGAAGTAGCCGAAAAAAAATCATTCACCATTATACTCAGCCGTTAATTAGCTTTCAAAAAATATGTATATTATCAATAAGCGTGATAAGATATATTTTTGATGTTTGTCCATGGGACAACGCACTGTGCGATAATAGGCAACGGATCGTTTATTTTGAGCTTCTGCCTCGCTTAAGTCTTATACGACTACAGACCCTAATGCAGGAAACTGTCGACTGGGAGAGCCCGAGGTCTTGTGATTTCGCCTTTCGAACTAGTAAACTTCAATTTATCCACCACACTGCGTTTAGTCTCGGTAGACCGTTTGTGGCAACCGTAAAATGGGCAGAGTAAACCGATAATTTCCCAAGACCTAATTTCATAAAATAATTTTAATATTTAAACGTGTTGTTGAACGTTAT
Organism: Wohlfahrtia magnifica; assembly: GCA_023159175.1. Taxonomy (NCBI): domain Eukaryota; kingdom Metazoa; phylum Arthropoda; class Insecta; order Diptera; family Sarcophagidae; genus Wohlfahrtia; species Wohlfahrtia magnifica. Next base: position 6,724,378 of record JAKWBJ010000539.1, read on the forward strand.
ACCAATCCATGGTGATTTATGCAAAATAATTGAATAAATAAAATCCAATTCGTCAGATATAGCATTCAAATAGTACCACTATCAATTGTCAAATTTCAGAGATCCCTATTGGAAGACACATTATCAATTATTTACTAAAAGTTACAGAATTTTTGATAATATTAAAAGGGAACAAAAAATCTATTTAAGCGAAATATCAATTTAAACCAGTTTACTTTACCGAAAATTTATAAGCGATTTTTTATCAACTCTAGCAAAATGGCTGACACTTACGTTACACCACCAATTTATAGTAATGGTAGGGTATTAAAAGAAGAAGGTATCAAAACAGAACTTTTGTTTTTGTTGTATTTGTATATTTATTTTATGTTCTCGTATTCTAAAGTATTTCATAATTCTGTTTTTTAAAAAGGTAAACAATCTGAGAAACTATACAAGACAAATATGAAAGTGCGCAAAAAAAGCGAAAAGGAATACAGCGAAATAAGACCAAACTGAAATGCAAAAAAACTTTGCACATTAATTAAAATAAGTTAAATTTCTAACGAAGCAAGAGAGCAATACAGAGTAATATGTATTCTATGATTTTAATTGTGATCAAGGCCTTACATAAAATTATAAGGATATTTGCTTGAAATTTTTCTATTCTATTCAGTTCAATATATATATTTCGAAAAATTCTTTGTTAATTCCCAAATAAACTTAAACAAAAATCAATTTTTAATTAAATAATAACCAACATTCACTATAAAAAGGCCTATAATATTATCAGACTAAATATTGGCTCAGTCGTATTCAGACATATTTGCTCTCTCCATGCCTTCCGAACCAAGCGGTAGAGGTAATATTTCCCAAAGACTATTTTATGATAAGTTTTTAACTGGTCTTTTTACATGTTGCTTCGCTTGATTACGAATTAATCGTGTTGGGTACAGGTGTCCTGTAATCGACGATTTTAGCATCTCATAATAGATAAAGACCCTTTGGTGCCACCGATCTATCTTGGCTCGTTGGCCGGCTTTCATATATAATTTTTTCAGTTTTGGGTTGTCGTAATGATCCTATTCCTCATCACCAGTAATGATTCGATCCAAAAGCAACATCTTACAACAAATATAATTATAAGGTGGGCAATTTAAAAGTTTAAATTTAAAAAGACAATAAAACAAAAACGGTTTGAAATTTTGCCAAATTAATTTTTTTATTATTATTATTTCATTCATATGGCTCCCACGTCTTGCCTCACAGTACCCCATTCGATCTCATCAATTTTCGAGAACTTTTTCAAGTGTGTGGGGTCGTATCTAGGCAATGGCATCACGAATAATGGCTTTCAAGCGCTCAATTGTTCACAGTTTGTCGGCATAACCCTTTTTTTGACGGCACCCCACAAATAATAGTCCAACGGTGTCAAATCGCAGTTTCTTGGTGGCCAACTGACATCACCATTTTAACAAATTCAGCCATCAAACGTTGGACGCAAGAAATCGATTTTGGCATTAGATATGTAGCAAGTGGCACCATCCTGTTGAAATCAAACATCGTTCACATTAATACCATGGAGAATTGACACAAAAAAATCGGTTATCATAGTGCCATAGATGTCTACATTGACCGTAATAGTTGCGAAATATAATATATGCGCCAATGATGCTTCCGCTTCACAAGTCGCATCAAACAGTCAGTCGTGATGAGTGCATTGGCTACCGTAAGACCACGTTTGGGTTTTCTAAGCCTCAATTTTGCTTATTACCGTACTCATCAATATAAAAATGAGCTTCATCCGAAAATATAATTTTTAATGATGATAAGTTTCCAATAAATCCCAACATTACTCAGGCGTAATCGATTAATTTCGTTCAGTGGTGATAATATACTGAATTTTGTGACATAATAGAATGACATAAGTGTTGCCAGATTCGAAATAACAGCCGGTTCAAATTTAAACCGATAGATGGCCCATCCTAGACGGCAAAAAAATTTTTGGTTTAGTTACATATATTCCTAATTGCTCTTCAAACCAAACAAATTATTTTTATATAACCTTTGCTTAGTCCCCTATCGTCATTGAACTTCAACTTTGGCGATATTATGGGTTTGACGGATGACTAAATAATTGGTACTGCCTACAGAATATTTATTACGACTGCGCAATTTTACGTCGAAGTTTTAGAAATTAACTTCCAGAAACTACTGAACAATTCTGTTTTTCAGTATGATATGATAACGAGAAAACACCGGCAAGCTTAAACAATAATTCATTAATAACAACGGACAGTCAGTCACCCGGTTTTAAACCATTCGAACATCTATGGGAGCTCTCAAAAGAAGTGATGTGGTAAAGTAAATTTCAGTAGACCTTGTAAAGTATTTAGAGCACTCATCAGTACGGCTTCCGCAAGAGCCGTTCTACTAGAGACCTGAGATAGAACTAATTTATTCATGGTTTTGGCCATAGCAAAATTTGATAGAGTTCAGCATGAGGCGCTCGTTTCGAAACTTACTACTTTTGGTGTCGGTTGTGATTTCTCCCGAACACTCTCAGTGATCACTCTATAGGAGTGGTTAAAGATAAGTCCAATAAGTTCAAAATAAATTCAGCGGTACCGCAGGGCCCCGTTCTTTATCCAACTCTATTTCTAATACTTCCTAACGTCTTTCTCCTTCTCACTTCCAATCCTATCTACTTTTTCACAGATGACAGCAATATTCGTCATTCATATTTTTTTGATCGTAGGCGCAGCCTTCAAGATATTGGGGTAAAATGGCAGAATATGAATAACACACTTGCAAGCGACTTGGCTAAAAGCTCCGAGTGGAGCTGTTGCTTTCCGACACACAGGCGTAATCGTGTGGCGTCATTTATAAGTATGGGTAATGTAAATATTGAGGAGTCAAATACTCTAAATGCTTTGACGTTCGGTGGAAAGAATACATTTTTCGAGTATCGAAAGAAGCATTCAAGAGACTCAGTTTCTTAAGACACTGTAAGAAATATTTCATCGCATTTGATATCCTAATATTTATAAGACCTATCTCCGAGCTAAAACGGAGTCTCATATATGGGTGCTTTAAAGACTATATTGGAGCTTCTCGACCGTGTACAAGAGAGGTCAAAGGTGCTTATTAATAACGGTAAGGTAGCCAACTTTACCAAGTATTAGACCATAGTCGAAATGTGGCTTGTGCTTCATTGGAATTCGGAATATGCTCTGACAAAATAAAGGAATTAATTCCTAATAATGACATATTTCTAGGCAGTACTTGTTTTTCTCGTAGAGCACATCCTTTTGTTGTTGATTGTTAAACTAATCGCATCGACCGTTTGTGGAACAATTTTATTGCGAAAATTTTACCTGCCACTTACGAAGTAGGTTAACTCAAATCAAGCGTTCATTAACTTTACTACTATTCCCTTTGTCCTCCTTCCCACAACATATTTTCCTAGCACCTCTAAAATGCACTGCATGACTAGGGGTCGCATAGTGCGTTGTCCAATAGGCAGAAATCAAAAAATCACTCATCACGAATATTGATGAAAAATATATATTTTGAAAGCTAATTATTGGCTGAGTATAATACTGAAGGATTTTTTGTCCAGTTACTTCCCTATATTGCCACAAGAGGGCGTTTAATTCAGATAATTTATATTACAAATACTATGTAAAATATTAGATTTTAGGTAAGAAAAATAGCTATAAGAACTCTATTTATTTAAGAAATTTTGAAAAGTTTAATTTTTTAATTACTTTATAATATTAAAAATAAAACGGGGAAAAAAAGTTATAAATGTTGTTTATTGTTTTCATTTTTTACTTTTTTGAAAAACGCACTTATTTCAATAAATATTTTAAATTTACCAAACTTTGAAGGAGTATTATAAAAAATATATATAAATAGATACCTTTTTTATTTCGGTTTCTGAAACTATACAATATGTTCTATCAAATGAATAAAAATTGGAAACAACGTTGTCTTACAATTAAAAGATTTTGAAATTTAAAAAATGTATAATTTAGAGAAATTTTCATAAATTTTACTTTTTACAATAGGTTAAGGAAAATAAGATAATAAAAAAAATAATTTGGATTATCAATTTAATTAAAATATATTAACACAGAAATATTCAAAATTATTATTTGAATTTAAAATTTAAAGTACAACAACGAATTTTCGCCACATTACTATTAATTTTTTTTGTGCAAAAACCACAAAATTAAAAACTTTTTATTTGGATTTTTTTATTTATATAAGTGACTAACACAACTCTATGCTAAAAAGAACTTTTTTTATTAAAAAAAACATTTATAAAAAACTATCTTAAGATAGGCTTCCTTTGATTTAAATAAATGTGGGTGTGTCCGTTGTCAAATTTTGTTAAAATTTTGCATATATTTTGCCCTCATAACTGTCTGTACGAACTTTCATTTACCCGCGACAAATCCTTCTATTTCTGTCTATTCGTTCTAGGGGTTCGATGCACTGTGGGTCGTCCCCTGAGTGCTGGACTTTAACAAGGGAAAAAATATACCCTATTTCTTTATGTGTCAAAATTGTCGAATAACTTAAATATTCTTTTTAACATAAGTTCTCATTATTAACTTCCGTCTCATTTTAGTCTTTATTCAAAATTTATGTTTTTATGTTTTTAAAAAACTTAAGCTTTTACGGGATACTGTAGCAAATAAATTTTCTTTTGTTATTTTATCGTATTAAATATTTGTTACTCTGTCAAGTATTCAGCTAAGAAGTGGTCTGTAGCCAGCGATATATGGAATACAACGAACTTTATAAATATATTTTATTTTGAAAAAGAACATAAATAAATATTACAGGAGTTTGTTGTTGAAGAAATTTGACTTTTTTTGTAATAATTCTTGTTTATGGATTCATAAATTTAAAAAAATTAGGTTTTTAATAAAAAAATATTAAAAAAGAATTCGTTGAGTATGAGTAATATAAACGATTATTCTCTTGAAAGTTTTACGGTGCGTATAATCAAGACTTTTTAGTTACAGCCTTAAGGTATGCAATTATTATTAATATTTATTTTTTTTTTGGTCAGGTAAGTAAAATATTTTTGTTTTAGTTTTAATCAGTGTTACCATAATGTTTTTTATAAAAAATGAAAAATTAACAAAAAAAACCACCGATTTTCAAATGTAGAAACTTCACATACTTAAGAAGGTAAGAAGACATATACGGGTATGTTCTGTACACAGCGTCGCTGTTGTGATACTAAGTATCACTTTTGACGCTTTTTCATACCAATAACACTTTTTATGACTTTTTCCGAAAATGAGTTAAAGTTCCAGAAAATTCCTTACGAAAATTCTCAGTACACTTAGCTTTTATATAGCCCTGATAGACAAAGGATTTGTATACTATACTAGCATAGTATACAACATGTGTGTCAACCTATAACACAATTAAACCATAAAACATTGTAGTTTAAAGCTGGTTCGTATATTATGGCATAAATGTAGTATATTATTACTACTACTTAATGTAGTTCCGTTCGGTAAGAAATGAGAAACTCTAGAATAAACCCAGCTGGAAATACAGTATGCAAAATCACTTTTCGTATATATTTTAAAATTACGTTTTTTAAAATCAATATTTTTTAATAATACCATTATATAAACAAACTTTTTTATACGACTTTTATTTTGTTATTAAAAAAACGACATTTTAATCAAAACTTTTTTTTTAGGAAAATAACAAAATTCGAGTAAATAAATTTTTAAGGTTGTAGCAATACTTATTTTTCATACTGTTTGAATGATAATAAATTTTTAATTTTTTTTAAAAAATTGGTTCAATATATAATCACCTGAAATGCAAAAAAATAAAAAAAATTAAGACGACAATGAAAGACGGGTATATCCTATCATCAATGCTTTTGTTTTTCTATCTTCTCTTTTATTCCCTACTAAGCTCTTTGGTGTGAACCGCTTGGAGGAGTTGTTGGGTTATACAGTAGCGAAGGTATAACACTGGCTACTGAATAATCAATTAACAGCAAACCACTTCCTTGCCGTCCGCAACCGGGGGTTGGTTGTTCGATTTTTGATTGCTAATGGTTCCTTTTTGGCATTTACATTATATTTTATTCTTGTTTTATTTCCGTAATGGCAGGATTTTTTCGGATAGATTTCTGCAATGTGCGTGGACTCCGGGCGAACATCTTATCCGCACATTTGTCTCTATAGGCCGGATGTTTTCACCTTATGTGAGACCCAGGTTTCTGAAAATTGATCTACAGAATTTTCATATCCCTGGATATCACCTTCTACCCGTCTTTAATTTTCATAGGGGTCTTGCACTGTATATTCGCGATGAACTCGTGTACCAATGCCAGCAACCACTTGGCATGTATGATGCAGAATTTAACTGTCTTTGGGTTAAATTTAAAATCAGGGCACATCTTTTGAATTTCGGGTTCCTGTATAGAAGCCCAAATGCGGGAAGAGAGGTTTCCATATCTGGCTTTGACTCTCTTTCCGATTCAATATCGAGTATCCTTACGAATTATCCGACAGTGAAATTGTTGTTGCTGGTGATTTCAATGTTCATAATTCGTCTTGGTGATGCCATTCAGGCCGCACAACTCCAGATGGCCAATACCTGGAGCTATTTGCCGCGCACAAACACCTTGCGCAATTAGTGAATGAATCTACTCACATATCGTGTGTAGATGGGCACCAAAATAACACCCTCGACCTTTGCCTCACTACACACCCTGAAAAGTATATAGCTGAGGTCCTTACACCTCTCGAAAATTCGTATCACTGTACTATTTCAGCCTCTTTCCGGTTCTCCACTCTTCGCAACGCTTCAAATACAGCTACGAAGCGCTTAGTTTTCAATTACGGGAAAGCTCGTTGGGCTATGCTTAACGATTTCTATGAGCATTTCAATTGGAAACTTTGTTTCCTTGATTCTAACGTGAATGCCATGGCCGAAATGTTTGTCAATATAATAAAGCTAGGGATGGATAATTGCATCCTATCCAGAAAGCTTCCGATTAAATCAAGTAATAAATCTTGGTGTAATCAGACGTGCACGCATGCTGTTAGATCCGGAGAGGAAGCATTCAGAAATTGGCGTAATAATAAATGCGATCATACTGATTCGCTACGCAAACAGGCTAGATCTTCGTGTGCCCCAGTACTTGGGCGCGAAAAGTCTCTATACGAACAGCGCCTACGTGCTAAAGTTCTTACTTTTCCGCTGGGAAGTAAGAGCGATTATGCCCTGATATATGTTAGTATGTGTTTCGGCTTAAGATTTGACAGGGAGAAGCTTTTATGTATTTCGTTTGATAGATTTCGACTTAATTTTGTAGTTTAGCGTATCATCCATATCTACATATGCTCATATTTGCAACATAATGAGGAAAACCACAAAAAAACTGTGTAACTTACATATATCACCGCGGATATCAAAATTTTATATTGAAGATTTTGAAGTAAAATTATTTTGAGCTATGAAAATAGGAGTATTATGAGTGTGACGAAAGCAAAAAGTTAAAAAAAAAACTAGAAGTTTCGAGTTACGCCATGGTTTAGCGTTACATATTGACGGCTGGAATTGGCATTTAAGTTTTTGTTGAAACAATAATGGATCGTTTCATATATTCCAAGCTAATAGAATATGATCCAAGGCAATCTATGAATCAAATAAGTGTTTTTGAAAACTGGTACTTCCAACAATGCAATAACCGAAAGCATAAAGTAAGTATTTCAAAAGATTGATTATTCTACAACGTTTGCAAACGGCTGCATTCTACTTATTAGACAACGGATATAAGCCCCACAGAAAATTTATATGATAAATTGGATCACCTAGTACAGGAAAAGAGCAATTAAAAACAAACCAGGCTCTAAGACTGCTCGTGCTAACGGACATCATTATAACTCCAGTAAAGCTACAACAAAAAAAAATGTATTTTATGTGAAAAGCAAATCTAATGAATAATTTTCCAATAAAACAATTTTTTACATTTCTTTGAGGATAATTAGTTACTTAATACTGCAGAGTATGTATACTTATCCGTGTGCAGAAAATTTAATTTCTTATTTTTCTTTAAACTTAAAGGATATACAAAAAAATTATACAAAAGCTGATATATTTTTTTTATTTTTCGCGTGGCTTTATGTTAGAATGTCCAAACCTTATAGTTCTGTGTAAAATCCTGTTTTAGGGAGACTGTATATTTAAAATTTACATGAATTCGTTGCATATATATTTACTTTGCCTCATAGTAGTGCATCCACTGATAATATTTTTGAAAATTCACTGATTAAAATAAGTTCATAAACAAACTTAAAAAGAAACTTGCGAATCCATGGCTTACTTTCTCAATTTGCTCGAACCGGAGCTAAAAGACTGGACTCCTGGACTCCAGCTTAAATAAATTATTAGCTTTTAATATTTCGTGTTAATAAGCAAAGAAAATACTCGACTTAATGTTTTTTTAATAATTTTTCTTTGTTTGGCCTATAAATTTGTACTAAAACCACCGTTGCCAAATGTGCAGTTTTATCTACATTGAGCAGTGTTGCAGTTTTTGTTTAAAAAATAAGTTTTTCTATAAATTGTGACGATTTTGTAGTTTTTAACATCTTAGTTTTTTTTTTTAATCAATTTCTGAAGTAAGAATTTCACCACATTTCCTTAATAAAGGGTCCGCCAAATAAATTTTTTTTTTTTTGAAAATGCAATAAAAAAAACCGGAATATTTTCTCAAATTTCTTTTTTATTTGAAAGTACAATCCTTCCGGTTAATAATGGAAAATAATTTCATTTAAATGGCTGCCTCGGCTGACCATGCAGTAGCCTACACGATCGGCCCAATTTTTAAGCACATTATCGATTGTGTGCAGCTGTATTTCACCAATGGCTTCACGAATATTGTCCTTTAAAGCATCAATTGTCTCTGGCTTGTTGGTGTGACACTTATCTTTGTCGGCACCCCACAAATAATAGTCCAACGGTGTCAAATCGCAGCTCCGAGGTGGCCAAACGACATCAGCTCTCCAGCTGATAATGCGATCTTCATAAACAGGGCGCAAATCATCGAGTGTAGCTTCGGCTGTGTGGCACGTAGCGCCGTCCTGTTGAAACCAAATGTTGCTAATATCCTCCTCTTCAATTTTTGTGAACAAAAATTCGTTCAACATGGCACGATAACGATCGTCATTGACTGTAACGGCCACTCATTGCTCATTTTCGAAGAAAAATGCCCAATTATGCCTCTTGACCAAAATCCGCACCAAACAGTGACTCGTCTTGCGTGTGTCGGCTTTTAAATGTATGCGTGCGGTTTTTCTGTGCCCCAAATGCGACAATTTTGCTTGTTTACGTACCCGCCAAGATCAAAATGAGCTTCATCTGAAAAGATGATTTTTTTTGGCAAAATCGGCATCTTCTGTAAGTCGATCGCAGTCCCACTTAGCGAAGCGAAAACGCTTTGGACACAACAATATTCGTTCAGCGGAAGGATAAAATTAATTATCTGTCGAATCAGACATGAGCTAAGTGTTACCATTCACGAAATAAGCACTAGTTGAAAAAAAACATTAGATGGCGGACCCTTTATAACTGTGATGAATTTACTCGTATATTCATTAATGCTACAATGTTATTATGCCCTTTTTTGAGCATTAGTTACAAAGAGAAATACAATGTACACAGTGTGGGATACTCACGTTTAGGTCTAAGCAAGTTGCGTTTTTCTGCGCAGTGCTTTTAAATATATAAATCTTTGTGTCAAAAGAACAGTTTTATCACATTACATACAACGTACACGTAAGTACTTACGTATGAGTGATATATCTGCTTCACTAATAAAATGTTGAATATTAAAAAAGGTTTTAGTCTTAAAGGTACTTTTATAGCAGAATTTCATTTTTTTTAAATTTATTTAATAAACTAAACCGTTTTTGAGTTATGCTTATATATGTTGTGCAAACTGCTCCATTTTCGAAATAAAGGTCTATCTCAAAAACAAGAGCTAACCTAAAAAAATGGTTAACAACACTGGATTCGGCATACTTGTCTCCGGCTTACCCGTTGAGTGCCACGCTTGTCGAAAACAAAGTTTCAATTTCGAGCAGAGTGTCATTATGTATTATAATTTAAGTATATCACATTTACTTTGTTTTGTTATGCTTAAATAAAGATATACTATGAAATAACTTATACGATACGTTCTGTAAGCCGAAATCGAGTGAAATTGAGATCGAATAAAACTTTTTTTTGATATTTTTTCTTATAAATTAACTTAATTACCTTTCAATAACTTTTTTAATTATCAATATAATTGACGCATCTGATTTTAAGATGTTGTTGAGAATTTACTCGATTCCAATTTCACTTGATTTCGGTGTACAGACAGGGTTGTCGTTGACAATTTCGAAAAAGCGTCATAAAAAGGGTATTTTAGAAAAAAAATGGTGAAAAAAAGAGTATTTTACAGTCAAGTAGGATCAAGTTTTTTGTTAACAAGCAATAAGATTTATTTCAACAACAACAAAAAATTAATTTTAACAGCTAATTAAATACATTAAACTAAAATATAAGTAATTATACATATGTACTTAAATAATAGATTAAAAAAAAAAACAATTCACAGATACAGTCAAATATTAGTCATATTATCAAAGAAAAGAAATTAGTTTTACAAAAACTGTTGCAATTAATTCTTTACTTGGAGTCCAGTCTTTTAGTAATATGCAACAGCTGTTGCATATTACATGTCATGTGTTACTCGCAGATTTCTTTCCGTTAAATTTCTTTAATGTGAACTTCCTTGTTAGCAACTTTAAAGCCGTTTTTCGAAAGGTACGCAATATATTTGTTGCTTTAAATCGATTTGTTTACTATAAATCATTTTTTAAATTTTGCAGTCGCCATCTCGTACAAGTTTATTGCATTTAATGTACCCAACAATAAGTAATTGCCCACCTTTATCACCAGATGAGGATTTTAATTCAAAGCTGCCGTTTACCCCACAGATAATATTTTAGAAATTAAAACTGCTCTTAATAAACTTTCTAATAAAGAGATTGAGTCATTTTGTAACGCAAAATTGTTATTTGGAAATCCATCTGTCAAAGTTAATTTGGCTTATGTTAAAAATAATTTTGAATATAATTGCTAAAGTATATCAAATTATAAACCAGAGACTTTCAACTTCATAAAAGCTTATCCTTCATAGAACACGTAAAAGACACGTGAAAAGACCATTTTGACACTTGGTTGAACGATAGCAGACATATTTTCAATTCTCCTTTGATCTTGTGGAATCTCCCTTTCACACTTGTTGAATTAATAGATAAACAGAAATTTTTGTTTCTGTTTTTCTCTCTTCTTTCATAAGTATGTTTTCCCAACAGTTTTAAAATGAGAGTGAAATGAGAAAAATATTATGAAACAACAAGACGAAAATTACGAAAAGTAGAAACGAGAATCAAAAATATCCGGACAAAAATTTGTATTCTCACACTTCACTTCTTCAGTCCTTTTCGTACAAACTTCGTCGTTCAACAACTGTAAAAAGGCTTAAAACTTGATAAACAATAGAAATGTTGTCTTAAAATGGTGACCAAAGTTAAAAATAACTTATATTTTAATAAAAAAAAGATAAATATATTGACATACAATCCCCAAGCAAATTGTTAGTTTTTAAATATTCTCCTGTAACTTCTGCTGATGTAAAACGAATATTAACAATGTACTCTACAGTTTTGTGCGACAATCGAAATTAAGAATGCGTATAAAAAAATATGCCACATTAGTGCCTTTAGGACTGTATTGTGGGATTTTTGTCTGTTTGTGGCAAGGTCGATAATGTGTTACCCTGATATTGCCGTACTGAATTGTGTATTTGACGGCATTGCCAATTCGACAATCTTTAGGTAACACATGTTTAAAATGAACGCATATAAAATAGAGGATAAGAGAGCGTTTGAGACATTTCCGGAACTTTCTAAACAATAACAGGTATGGTTATTGTTTTACAGTTATAAAGTTAATTCATGTTTAAGCGTAAATAAAAGTGTTGAATAAAGGAAAATTAAGTGCAAGATAAATAAGTTTCTGTATTAAGATAAACTTTTTAAACATAAAGTGAGGAAATAAAAACTGTAAAACATCATTGTGTTTCTTTGTCCATTTTTAATTGCACGAATCAGCTCATTACGAAGTTTTTCAAACAAAGTGCATGTCACTACTGCAAAGATATTTCTTAAAGTTTGTGGAATATTTTCTTATGGTCAAAGTGCAATGTAATCGCTGTATGACTATGAACACCTCCTAACCAACATTATAAATTCTAAGAACGCATAAGCGAAATTGGCGTGAAGGCATTTTGCTCTAAAGAGTAAATATAGAGCTTTACCTTGGCGTTATGAATATTCGCCTGGTTGGCCGGGCATCACATCAATTCTTTTTCATCACTAGTAGTGATTCGGTGAAGAGATTACATTTTTGTATGGTTCCTGGCTATAACTTGCGTGGTACCCAAATTCCATGCTTTTGGATGCATTTTACTATTCGCAAACATTTAGAAATCGCTGCTTTACCGGCTCCGAGTGAAGCTTGAATTTGGCAACAGTCTTCATGAAGTGATACCCCTAATTTATAATTTTTTACCTTTTTTGGCACAAACCATGCCTATCTAATTGAAATCGATGAAATATATTCAAGAAAAGCTTAAGTATTAACTGAACATATTACCACCATATTAGCTACTGTTATAAAAAGATAATATTCAAGGATTTAAATATGTATGTAAAGAGGGACTTTTTGAAACACATTTGTTTATACAAAGTTTTGTAAAATGATATTAAACATTTTAGTGCAGGTTTTCTGAGCGAAAAACTAATGCAATCGTTTTTTGCAGACCTCTACGGAATTTAAGCTTATACCATTAAGAAAGTTCTGCAGAAATCCGGACTATATGGTGGATGCATCAAAACTTCCCAATCAAGTTCTTTCAGTCTCTGAAGGGTCATCAAAAATTTGTGTGTGCTGACGTTGTCACGATGAAACAATACATGTTTTCTGTTGATAAATTTTGGCCGTTTTAATTAAATTGGCCGTTAACTGTTGGCAGCAGAGATCAATGAACAATGAACAATTCTCTTAAATTCCCATCAGACACACAGCATTACCTTGCCTGGTATCAATCCTGGCTTTGCCAGCATCTGCGGAACTTCTCCTTATTTTTAGCACATTATTGTCCTAAGTAATCCACTTTTCATCGTCATCGCCGATATGACTACATCGGCCTATCCTTAAAGCTATACAGCTGCCTGATGCAATAATTATTACCGGAGATATTACATCTTAGAGCCATCAATCCGAACACTAATATTTTTGACTGTTGAAATTTGATTTCAAAATCAAGATTTTTTTCTATAAATGTCAAGAATTTTGCTATGTTGAATCTGGCAACCCTAGAGATGATCCTTATGGATCTATGGGAAATATAAGTAAAGAAATATGTATGTATGTATACTGATCAGATCTTAGATATTTTTTTCGTCACTCCTCTAGGGAGCATATTGGCCTTCTATAAAGCAGCCATTACTTTGTGTCAGTTTGGTTAATCAAGTTAATTATTTCAAGTTAAGTAGATAATTAATCCACTGTAGAAAACTCCATATGATTGTGTAGTGGTGAAAGTCCCTGCTAATTTGTGGTGGGTGGTCTTTAAGTTTGCATAGATATTTTTTCCCAGCAGATGGCGCTTTTTTCCTGATCGTCTGATGTTTATTATCATAGCCAGAGGTAAGCTGGAAGGTCAGGAAGGCTTCTTCTTTTTATTTTTTTTAGATGGTGTTGTCTGGTGGGAAGTTGATGTCTCTTTGTTAAACATTTGAACCCACAATTAAAATTTTCGTCATGTCCTCTGCTGGTGCTTGAAACTCTGTCGCTTGTGTTGTTATGCATGCCCTCTAACCACCTTACCACGCCATTCCTTTGTACTTTATTCAAGAATTAATCAAAAATCTTAATCGTTCAGGATAAAATTATAACCTTTTCTGCATTGCAGACATTAAAAGAAAATCAAAAATTGTAATCAAAAATCTTTATGAATATTTTATGCATATTTCTATAGAGAAATAATATTTATTAACTACCATTTATTTGTATCTAGTAAATGTTAAATATATTCATTCATATGCGATAATAAAGAGAAAGAAATACAGTTTTTTTGAATGTACATGCGAGTACATATGTACATACTCGTATATGAAGAATGCATAACGAGAAATGAATTATCGCTGTTCATAAAATGTTTCTTTTTTAATGTACATTTTAGAAGTAAAATTGCGATAGAGTAGCAAAAGAACAGCAAAAAAAAATTGAGAAAAAGGGGAAGTATACCTGAAGGAAATATCATGTATTTTTTTCTTAATTTTGTTAAGTTATATTTACATTTTATAACAATTTCTAATGTATAAAGTTTTTTCTTCTAGTTTTTACAAAAGGTAACATCTCTTTAAATAACCATTTCAAGGAAACGAAATGAGACTCAAACAAGACGGAAACGGAACTAAAGATGCACCCCTATGGTAATTTAAATGGATATTTTTTTGCTTTTTTACTCACTCGGAATCAAAAAGAAGAAGAAGAATTTTTTTAATAAAAAGACTCATAAATGAAAATAAATGAAATAATTTAAATAAATTCATCGCTCATATACATATGGTATGAAATACATTACAACACAATATTTAATGTCTATTTATGAATATGTAATATTAGGAATTCTTTGTTCATTTTTTAAGTTTTCTTTTCGCTCAACTGATAAGATATTATGAAAATAAATATTCGTATTCGCAGGAGTTTCAAATGAGTTTGAGTTTCTTTCCTTTTTTTTTGCTCTAAACGCACAACAAGCTCATTACTTAAGAAAAATAAAATGAATTATTTTGCATATTACTTAGTAGCAGAAGGTAATGGATATAAAACGATTGTGTATAGTTAATTGTGGTCTGATTAGCAAACTAAAAATTGCAGATTCAATTACAAATTTACTCCGCCGTTATTATGTGATTAATATATTAACAAAACCATACAATGCCTTTGCAGTCATATGTCTGCTCTGAGCCACCAAAACTTTTTTACATTGCCAGTAGCATATCTGCTTTCATTTAGCACAACAAAAGAGCTGCAGTTCCAGCATTTGTTCTATTCTTTGCCCATTTAAATGTGTCAAAATTTGCCTGCTCTCGTAACAGATGGGTAATTTTGTCTACTGTTCGTTTGCTACGCGGTGCAGTTCCCGCGGGACCAGTTGTCTACTTCTTGCAAGACTAGCACCCGTGACTTCAATCAATCCATAAAAATCCTACTTACTTGTGTAAATTCATCCGTAGCTTGGTTATCTTCAATCTCCCTATTTTCACTATGCAATGTACGAGGGCGGATTGATATTGAAGCTACCTAAGTAGGAAAAAACATTTCTTTCAAAAACCATTCATTTCTCAACATAGTCTCCTTTTAGCTCAATACACTTAGTAAGACGATTTTCCAACTTTTTTATACCATCTGAATAATACGACTTTGGGAACTCCTCAAAATACGCATTAGTTTCGGTAATCACATCTTCGTTTGAGATGAATCTTTTTCCTGCGAGCCATTTTTTCAAGTTTGGAAATAAGAAAAAGTCACTAGGGGCTAAATCTGGACTATAAGGTGGATGATCAACCAATTCGAAGTGGATTTCTCATAGTTTCAGCATCGTATCTAATACTGTGTGAACCAGTGTGTTGTCTTGAAGAGCAATTTTTTCTTGTTTAAATATGATTGTTTTTCCTTGATTGCATCAACCAATTGATCCAATAATGCACGAAAATACTCTCCTGTAATTGTGGATCCCTTTTCAAGATAATCGATGAGCAATATTCTGTGTGCATCCCAAAATACAGTGGCCGTAACCTTCGGAGCACTTCCACCAGCTTCCACCCATTGCTTCGATTGATTTTTGGTTTCAGGTGTGTAGTGGTGGACCCACGTCTCATTAACAGTTATTAATCTACGCCAAAAAACAGCAGGATTATGCTTTATCATGTCCAAGCATCGCTGTGAAGTAATGTGTCGAACTCGTTTTTGTTCAACACTGAGCAAACGCGGCACCCATCTTGCCGATAGCTTTTTCATATGCAAATGTTCATGCAAAATGTTGATTACACGTTCATATGATATGTTTACCATTTCAGCAATCTCACGTATTTTGACCTGGCGATCATTCATAACGATATCGAGGATTTTCCTGATATTTTCTTCAGTAACCACCTCTTTTGGCCTTCCTGTTGATGGTATTGATGCAGTGCTTGTTCGGCCCCGTTTAAATTCAGCAATCCAATATTTGACCACATAATCTGACGGAGCAGATTCGCCGTAATGTTTGTCAAGCTTTTCTTTTGTCTCTTCACTTTTTTTTATTTTCCAAGAAACACAAAAGTTACTTACTTCAAACGACTACAACAAATAAACTAATCGATGAATTTGGCTAAAATTTTAACAAAACAAACAAACAAAACAAAACAAAACAAAACAAAATTTTGACAGATCGTTATTTCGAAGAAAGAAAAAGTTTTTGTGTTTGTGCTGCCATCTAGCGCATGGTAGCTTCAATGTCAATCCACAGTCGTACATGCTCTAGAGATATTGTAGTAACTTTGCTATCAGTAAATAGGAAAATTCTATAATACTGAATACACTGAGAGGCAATATTTATGGCTATATACTTGGTCTATACAACACCGCACTAATATGGAAGCTATGTGGACATTTTGATAAAACTCCACAGCCATCATTCTTAAGTCTCTTTGACCGATCTCTCAATGGTCTCCTCAAGGAGGGCCAGACCAGTTCAATAAGTAACCTATCCGGTATATAGGTCAGAAGATCCGAATTAAAGTACAGTTGTTGTATCCTATAATATTTTCAAGATTGTCCAGGAATTTACGGCCTCAAATCGCAAAAACATTAGTGCAGCTACTCTCCGTACCTCAATATCAATGATTTTTTTTCCGTCATTCCTTTGGGGAGCGTATTGTCTTTCCGCAAAGCGTCCATTACTTTGTTTCAGTTTCATTAATCAAGTTGATTTTTCCAGCTAATTCGATGATTAATCCACTGTAGCTCCAGTCCTGTGTACTGGTGAAGGTTCTTGCTAAGTGGTGGTGATAGATAAACTATCAATGTAATTTATTCCCAGTAGGTGGCATTTTCCTCTTCATTCATCTGATGTTTGTCACCATAGTTTTCAGTCGCTCCAGCTGTCATTATGCCCATGATTCTTTTAATATTCACATTCACACATAATCTTAGAATATCTTTCCACTCTACCAGACAGCCGATCCGAAAAATAGAATTAGTCTCATGACATATTTTTGGATTGATGCTCTAGTTGAGGCTCGTTACCCTCTTGCAGCACTTACAATGAAACAAATAGGTCTTTAACTTACTTATTGCCTAAGATTACGAGAGAATCAAGAGCTTTCGAAGTATAATGCACTCAGCCACATAAAAAGCACATCAATGCAGACATCTAGTTAGTTTAGTGTGAATTAACTGATGAGGTCAGTTTTTAGTTGAAACTCAGATCGTGTTGGAATATTGTTATTGCTGAAGCTGACATCGGCTGTGACCATGAGCTCACCACAGGTGAAATCAAGTTCAAACTAAAATGTTAAAGAAGAGGCGTCAGGCACACAAGGCGAAGGCGTCTCTTGCTACAGAAACTCCAGAATAATGTAACCAGACACGCATTAAACTTCGCAATTCGTGAACGGCTATCAGCAAATCAACATCACTCATGGGATGAAGATATCACAGAAGATATCACGTATGATCACATCGCAAAAGAAACACTTGGTGTAGCGCAACCACATAGAAAAGATTGGATATCTGATGACACTTGGAGCCTGGTTTCCCAAAGAAGGAAGCTGAAACTCCAGCTCAATAGCAAAAATACTTTGAGACAACAATACCATCAGCTGGCGAAACAGGTAGAGAAAGGCGCCAGAAGAGACGGAAGAAAGTTCCTGGAGCGACTGACAACAGCAGCAGAAGAAGCAGCTGCCCAAAATAACAAGAGAAAACGACACCAGACGATTAACAATCCCACAAATCGAAAGTGTAGTTGCTGATCGTATTGGTACACGAATAATAATTCACAAACACAAGGATGTCGAAAACATTTCAATGAAATTAGTAATTGGCTGTCAAAAGATGAAATGTCAAAAATTGAGCTGTCAGCCCTTGACACTTATTAAAATATTGGGAAATTTTAACTATGGAACTCTACACTCTTGAACAAAGAATTTTAATTGTAAAAAATGTACTATCAAAATGGTGAACATTTTACTGTGTCGCTTCGTAAATCGCTAAAGTCTAGGCTCACGCTACTCTTGCTGACAATAGATCAACATAATACGCTCGTAGTGGCCGTAGTGATGCAAACATAGCCGCTGTACAGCAAAGTGTTAAAAATGAGCCTGGAACATCTACTCATCCAAATTATCAACAATTTGGCATCACCAGAGGAACTTTGCACAACATTTTGCATAAAGATCTTCATCTTCACGCTTATAAAGTTCAACTCGTTTAAGAATTAAAGTCAGCCGACAATTGTTTGCGTCGAACGTTTGTGAATTGGCTGTTTGATAAAATGAACGAAAACAACGCATTTTTCAACAAAATTATCTTTAGTGATGAGGTTAATTTTCAATTAGGCGGTTATATAAACAAACAAAATTGTCGCATATGGGGCACACAAAATGAACAAGGAAACGCCGTCACCGTGAATTCTCCGCGCTACCAAACCATAATAACCAATTTTGTATGGCCACAATTGGCTAATGTTGACATCAGTGACCTTTGGTTTTGAGCAGGTCGGCGCCACAAGTCACACAGCCAGCCAAACAATTCAGTTGTTGCATGAGAAATTTCCTGGTTGCGTAATTTCTCGATTTGACGATGTCAATTGGCCACCTCGTTCTTGTGACTTAAAGCCACAGGAATATTTTCTCTGGGGCCATTTTAAAGACTGGGTTTATATGAACAAACCACAAACAATTGACCCTCTGAAAGATGAAATTCGGCGCTGCATTGACGAGATAAGCGAAGTTTTGTTCCAAAATGTGGTTCAAAATTTTGCGAAAAGATCGGACGTCTGTTGACGTGCTAGGGGTGGACATTTGCCCGACATCATATTAAATTATTAATTCTCATATTTCCATTTTAAATTGGTATGAATAAAACTGCATTTGTCAAGATGTGTCGAACTATAGAGGAATTGCTAAACTGAATGCAATCCCTAAGCTTTTTGAAAAGATTTTAACTGACAATTTATATAATCAAATCTCATCACTTTTATCTCCATTCCAACAACGGCTACTAACATTTTGGAACTAACAACTCAAATTAATGATGGTTTTATTGAAAACAAACAAACTGATGTAATCTATACTGATTTTAGTAAAGCGTTGGATAGAGTCAATCATGATATTCTACTTTACAAGTTATCACGCATGGGATTTAGTGATAATGCAATTCGCTGGCTTAAATCGTACCTTTCATGCAGAACCCAGCAAGTAAAATTTAAAAATCCTATATCTAAATCTATTAATGTTCCCTCTGGAGTGCCTCAAGGCAGTCATCTTGGTCCGGTATTATTTACATTATTTATAAATGATCTTCCAAGCGTTATTCTTCATTCTAATATCCTGATGTATGCTGATGATGTTAAAATATTTAATTCCTTTAATGATTTTACTGGTCAATCGCCTTTACAAACTGATATTAATTATTTTACTGAATGGTGTAATTTGAATTTACTGGATTTAAATATTAAAAAATGCAAACATATGTCGTTTTTCCGTTCTTCGGAACTTGATACCAACTATTATTTTAATGAAAATGTTCTGAATAAAGTAGTTAACATTATGGATCTTGGAATTTTGTTGGATCATAAATTAACATTTCATGGTCATATCTCAATGATGGTGAATAAAGCTAATGGTGTACTCGGATTTATGAAACGATGGTCGAAAGAATTTTCCGATCCTTATGTAACGAAACTTCTATTTACATCTTTAGTTCGCCCAATCCTTGAATACGGATCTATTATATGGGACCCCTACTTCAATACTTCCACTAACAAAATTGAATCGGTGCAAAAACAGTTTCTTCTATTTTGCTTGAGAGGACTTGGATGGAACTCGTATGTACTTCCTGCATATGAAAGCAGGCTCGCACTTATTAAATTACCTACTTTGAAAAGCCGGCGACCTATGCTGAGTATTTCCTTTCTGTGGAGTTTAATTCAAGGTAACATTGTTTCAGAGTTCCTATTAAGTCGTATAATGCTCAATGTTCCTACTAGACCAACCCGCAACTTTCAACTATTAACCTTGAAGTATTATCGATCAGTCTATGCGAACAACGACTCCTTTCGTCAGATATGCTTGAAATTTAATAATTTTTATCACCTAATTGACTTCTGTGATTCTATTAAAGTTGTAAAGAGAAAAATTATTTTATATATGAATTAATGTTTTTGAATTTTCTATACTTTTTTTTACTTTAGTCTGTAAGGATATGTAATCCATAGACCTCATTTAAATAAATAAATAAATAAATAAATAAATAAATAAATAAATAAAAAAGAAAAAATGCTAACCCTTCAAATTTGCTAACCCTTTATTTGCTATATTTAATTCAAGGACCCTTAAAATTATTTGCCTTACATGGATTTTGAAGTCTACATGGTCCAACAAGCGGACGAATATACTGTAAATATGATTTTCAAACAATCAATATATTTGAAGGTGGAGTTTGAAGTCGTTATTCTAAGTATACTAATTAGTGTAGGATACATAACATAAACATAATACTTTAGTTCAAACACTCAAAATTTAGTCATACACTTAAAGGATTGCAAAACATTCATCTGTGTTATAATGAAACAAAATATTTCATAATTGGAATTTTCTGTTATTAACTGACACCCAACCATATAAGAGATCTTGTGCGACCAAATGTGTCCAAATGATAAAGAATACAAATCAGCGATAAACAACACTTAACTAGAGCATCCCTCTTACTATCCCTTATGAGTATCTATGTTTTATTATCCTATTGCCCCTTATATGGCTATTAAATAAGAAAAAGTAAAGTGTTTACGATATGAAAAGGATATTCTAGCATTTGCCCAAAGAAGAATTAAGAAAAAGAAATTATAAACGAACGACTTAATGAACGGCTGACACTTAACGATTATAATTTATTTTCTTTAATTATGACTTAAATTGTTTTTGGCCTGGATACAAAAAAAATATATATGTATACACACATACACACACTTAATAAGTATGTAAGTGTAAGAAAAATAGCAGCAGGAGCAGCAAAACAGTAACAGCAACTGTCATATAAATTTATAACAACAGGACTTTATAAAGCTGTCGTATTTGCTTCAGATTCTTTAACTTATTTACTGCGTAGCCTTTACTCCTCGTTCGCCACTGCTGCAACTGCCTTGTTACGTTACGCCTTAATCCTTTTTCATAATATACGAGTATTTGTTTTGTAGACAAGCAGACACATTCTTAGAAACATACTTGTATTCCAACTTTTCCTGCTAAACTAAAAGGAAAATCATCCTCGTCATTATAAAACAACACACATGGTTCCTGTAGCTGAAGAAAAGCCCAGAATGGCATAGGAAAAAATCAGAAGGAAAATGTTTTTCAGTTTTCTTAAGCTTTTCCTAGGCTAAACGTACATAATTTGAGCATGTGTGTGTGCGTATATATATGTGTTCCGGTATTTGTTTAATGCGTATGGAAATTCATGTTAAATGTGTGCATGCGTGTGTAAGTGGGTGTGATATTCCTTAAATACCAGAGCTGGGACCCTGTTGTTGTCTAGATACAAAGAAAAAAATAAGAAAAAATAGCAACAAAAAGGCTGCTAAATACTTTCTTAATGAAATGTCTTAAGCTTAAGCTTTTCTTGTATAATTATTATTTATGACGCTAAAATTTAAAAAAAAAAATAAAAAAAAAATATTTTTCAGCTCAAAGACTATATAAATAGATTTTGCAACTATAAGATAATATTTATGATTTTCTTTCCTCCATTTTTACCTTTTTTTTTGGAAAAACTCTGCATGATAAGATTTTTAAGAAGATTTTAAACTTTCCAAAAATATCAAAATTAAAATACATGTAAAAAGAATTGGAATAACAAAATACGATAATATGTTACCCTACACACTACAATATCCGGTCCACTATGAGAAGACACGGTTGTGGAGTCAAGAATAAGAGTGGAGAGCGACTAATAGAATTGTGCCAGACATTTCCACTAGGCATAGGTGGCTCCATCTTCCCGCATAAGGAAATACACAAGTATAGCTGGACATCACCAAGCGGCAATGCGCGCAATCAGATAGACCACATATGCGTGAGCAGAAGATGGAGAAGTTAAACGATGAGCATATTTTCAATAAAAAAAATATACAAACGTATAAAAATTATACTTATTTTAATTAACCGGTTATTCGTGTTAAATTAACCGGTTTAGTCGGTATTCGAAAAATGAAGATTTTAAAAAAACCGTATTCGACAAAACCAAAAAAGAACCGGTTAAAACCGGTCGAATAATAACCGTCCGATGGTTCGTTGGCTGTGTGACAAGTGGCACCATCCTGTTGGAAGCACATATTGTCCAGGTCCAATTCTGGACACAAGAAGTTTTTTATCATCTCGCGATAGTTACCATTTACGGTAACTGCAAACAGTCACTCTTTGTAGATGCATCGTCTTTTCAAAAATCACTCATGGATTCTCATTTGTCCAAATACGTAAATTCTGCGAATCCACTGAGGTGAAGAAAATTCTCTTTGTAAAATCGTCATTCAGTTCTGCCTGTTCAACTAACCATTCGGCGTGTTGACGACGCTTGAAATAATCGGTAGGCTTCAACTCTTGAGTCAATTAAACTTAAATTTGTTGTCAATTGTTCACTCACTGATTTGATGTGATAAGTCATTGCTAACACAAAAACAAAATTAAGTCTCGTTTACAATAAATGACGCTCACTTCATACCGGTACACCTGATATTTAGCTTTAAGCAGACGTTTTTTTTCTCCGTCACTCCTCTAGAGAACATATTGGCTTTCCATTTAGCATCCATTGCTTACTTTCAGTTTCAATAATTAAGTTGAATTTTCAAGATAAATAGATGAACAATCCACTGTAGCTGTCTTTCATATGATTGCGTAATGGTGAAGATCCATATAGATCCTTAAAAGAATGAGGAACAACGCTAGTTCGGTTCCTGCTCTTATAAAGGATGACCACACATTCACGAACCCGGTTGAAAAGGCAAACCTTTTGGCCGAAATGTTTGCAAGTAACTCTCACTTGCCGGAGAGCGTTCTTTTACTGCCCGAGCTTGAAAGAGTCTCAGTAACTTTGCCTAGTATATTCTTTCGAGCTCGTGCTGTAAAAAGGATCCTTGCAAATCTTAACGTTTACAAGTCTTCTGGGTCGGATGGCATACCAGCACTGGTTCTGAAGCAGTGCTCTTCGACGCTTGCGCGTCCATTAGCTCGCCTTTTCGGTGCGTCATGTCGCGCCGGTATATTTCCATCTTGCTGGAAGGTTTCCAGTGTAACGCCAATCCCCAAAAAGGGCGAGGCTAGTAATCCTGAGAACTACCGTCCAATAGCAGTTTGTTCCGCACTTTCCAAGCTTATGGAGAGTGTGATTAATCAACACCTTGTGGGATATCTGGAGTCCAACGATTTACTTAGCGATCGTCAGTACGGTTTCCGAAAGGGCCGTTCTACTGGTGACCTGCTGGCGTTGCTCTCGGAGAAGTGGAACAAGACCATTCACGGTTTTGGCGAGAGTAAAGTTGTGGCTCTGGGTATCTCAAAGGCGTTTGATAGAGTTTGGCACGAAGCTCTCATTTCGAAACTTAAGGTTTTTGGTGTCGGTAGTCACTTCCCTCGATTTATATCGAGTTTTCTCAGAGTTCGCTCTATTAGAGTGGTTATAGATGGGGTCTCATCCGACGAGTTCAGAGTAAACTCAGGGGTACCGCAAGGCTCTGTTCTTTCTCCTACTCTTTTTCTAATATTTCTTAACGACTTTCTTCTTCTCACTTCTAATCGTATTTACTCTTTTGCGGATGACAGCAACATTTGTCACTCATATTCTTTTGATCGTAGACCGAGCCTTTTGAGGTTGGGGCAAGAAGGATAAATATGAACGTCACATTCACAAGTGACCTGGTGTGAGGTCGTGTGGGGTCGTGCGAAGAGGGTCGATTTTAATGCACGTAAGACTCAATGTTGTTTTTTAACACACAGAGGTGGTGGTGTGCTGTCATCTGTGTCAATGGGTAATGTGGATATTGAGGAATCAGATGCTTTTGATGTTCTGGGCATGAGAATTCACTGTGACGTTCGTTGGAATGATCACATATTTCAAACGTCGAAAGAAGCATTCAAGTGCCTTGGTTTTTTGGAACGGTGCAAGAAATACTTCAATCCATCTGATCTCCTTAATATTTACAAGATCTATATCCGATCCAAAATGGAATACAACTTTCATGTATGGACTGGTGCTTCAAAGTCTATTTTGAAGCTTCTCGGCCGCATACATGAGAGGGCGAAGACGCTCATCAATGACGGTAGGGTAGCCAACTCTATCGATTCATTGGAGCACCGTCGCAATGTGGCGAGTGTTTCATTGTTCTATCGGTACTATAACGGAATGTGTTCTAACGAAATTAAGGAATTAACTCCTAAAAATCATATATTTTTACGTAGTACTCGTATTTCTCGTAGAGCGCATCCCTTTGTAGTTGATTATCCAATAAATCGCACAACGCATTATAGGGAGAATTCGTTCTTTGGTCGCATTGTTCGGTTGTGGAATAATCTTCCAGCGAAAGTATCTCCTGCCGTTACAACATGAGTAAATTTAAATCTAACGTCCATAAACACTACTCCCTCTGTCCTCCTTCCAATAACCTATTTTCCTAGTACCAGCACAATGCATTGCATGAGTAGTGGCCATCCCCTGGGTGCTGGTCTTTTATAAAAAAAAGAAATCCTTGCTAATTGATGATGGTGGTGATCTTTACTTTAGCATTGTAATTTTTTCCCAGTAGGTGGCGTTTTTTCCTGGCTGGCAGGTAAGGGGGCTTCTTCTTTACTTTTTAGATAGAGTTGCCTAAAGGGAAGTTTAAGCCTCTTTATTAAACACCCGACCTGTCCTCTGGGCCTCGAACCTGGGTAGCTTGTACGTGCGCTCTAACCACTACATCACGCCACCCCTTAGCAGACTATATTGGATATTAAAACAATGTTTTGTTAAACACAAAAACTAACTTTTAACCAAAAGTTCCTGTTTTACTATTTGTGATTTTATTTAGATCTTCCCAATTTGTCTAATTAAATACCTTAATAACCATGAGCAATGAAGCAAATGGATTTCCCATATAATTATGGGGTCTCTTTACATAATAGTTATGAACTCTTTTCCACAATAATGCCATGATGAATGGACTAAAAAATATCACATTCCAAGGATTTTCAAAATAACATTTTGTCCTTTCAATTTGCAATAATACCTCGATAAATATGTTCCTTCTTATAAAATAACAAATTCCGACTATTTTTTGGCTTTTAATAAAAGGGCAATTAATAAAATTTAGTAAATATGAATGTATGTATGTATGTTCTAGTGTATAACAAAAATCAAATAAAAAATGTCTTAAGAAAAAGAAAAAGAAATTTTGGCTCTCAAAACTAAGATCAAAATATTTTGAAAAAGAAATGCAAAAGCCTTTCAAATATTTTATTTTACTTCCGAACGCATAGTTTTGTTTGAAGTTTTTGATTTTTGTTTTTGCTTAATAAATAGCCACTACGAAAAAAAATAATAATAAATGAATAAGTGAATGAGTGAACAAGTGAGTGGTGGGCTAATATATAAATGACTGATTGAATGACTGAATGAATAAATGGAATGAATGAGAGTGAATGTGCGCTAATGGTAATAAAACTAATGAGCGCTGTTATAACAAATAGTTTATTTGTACAAATAAACTCTTTACGTCCTTAACAGTTACACCCAAGAAAAGTGTTAAGTAAAGAAAAATGTCTTTACAGTTAAAAATTAGTTTTATAAAAAGCCAAATAAAAGAATGTAATTTTTAATAAAATAATAAAAAAGTCTTTCAAACAATTTAAAATAAAATTTAAAGGCTGATAGTCCATTGCCTCTCATAGGAGCCTATGGCTTCCACAAAGCATTTCTATTACCGCTGTTGCTTTTGCTCCTGTCCATGTATTTTATTTATTTACGTATTAAAATTAGAATTATATTACAACTTTTACAAACAAAACCATATCTTTGGCGTAGTGGGAATCGCCGGAGTCTCTGTTGGGTCTCAAACCCATGACCACCGAGTAGCCAGACTAGCACACTACATATTAGACTGTCGTAGGATCCAATCTATCAATCGGATGTTCACTAAACATTGCTAACTCTTGCCCTCCTTCCTTAGTATATTTTCTTATTTCGAACTAACATATCAATGTACTGCATCAGTAGAAAACGCTCCCTTCAAAAAGTAAAGTCAACCTCCTTCAGAAAAAATATTATTTTTGCTTAACTTGCATGGAATTAGCGCAACAATAGATGTGACCTTACTGTTACGCTACGCAAATAAGCAAGAACTTCGTCTGCCGCCGTACTTAGGCGTGAAAAGGCTCTTTACGATCAGCGCCTTCGCGCTAAAATTCTCACTTTTCCTAGGGAAAGTAAACTTGTGATCTTTCGTAAAAGACTGAAGAATAGCGCTAGTTCTCTGAATGAATGGCCAAGCATCCACAAAAACGGTTGAAAGGCAAACGTTTTGTTTAAAATGTAATTATTGCAAATCTCAACTTTAACAAGCACTGGTCCTGAAGCACCTTTTCGTCATATCGCGCCGGTATTTTTCATCCTGCTGGAAGGTTGCTAGTGTAACGACAAATAACCATTTGTTTGGCACTCTCCGAGGTTACCACCTTGATCAAAAAGTTTCCGAAATAACCTCCGTATGGCGGTCCTATCTTTCCGATTCGAGTTTTTTTTTTTTTCTTAAGTTGGTTCATCTGTTTTTGAAATTCTCGCTAAATCTTAGCGTCAAAGCTTGAAATTTGCGAAAGATACGTAGCCAAGTGTACATCTGTCTCTATGTGTGTTGGTGATTTTTACAATTTTGACAGTGTTGAGGTCGTAAAAGACATTATTTGCGAGGCTGAATCCGATCCTACATTTATCAAAAGGATTATTACTGCAGACGAGACGTGGGTTTATTAGTACAACACGCAATTCAGACATCAAGCAAGAGACTGGCGTTCACCAAATGAGCCGCGAGCAAAAAACCTCGTTTTCAGTCAAAAACGAAGGCAATGTTCACGGTTTTCACGGATTATAATGGTGTAGTGCATCATGAATTTTTGCTAGAAGGCCAGACAGTAAGCAAAGAGTATTATTTTGGCCTTCTGTCACGTTTGCATGAAGAAATTCGCCGAAAGGGACCAGAACTGTGGGCAGAAAACTCGTGGATTTTGCTGATAACAAAGAAAAAAAACTCAAATCGGAACGATGTGACCGCCACACGGGGGTTATTCCGGAAACCTTTTGTTCAAGGTAGTATGAGGAATATAATTAATTACGACCTTATGAGACATTTAGAGTCTAACGATTTGCTAAACGATCGTCAGTACGGTATCGATTCATTACAGCATCGTTGCTGTGTGGCGTATGTTTCATTGCTCCATCGGTACGATAACGGAATGTGTTTCGACGGAATTAAGGAATTAATTCCTAACAATCATAGATTTTCAGGCATTAGTCGTTTTTCTAGTAGAATTTATGTTTCCTTTTACAGTGGATTGTCCAGTGAACGATAGTCTTCCCGCGAAAGTTTTTCTTGCCCCTTACGATATAGGTGAATTCAAATCAAACGTTCATAAGCATAACTCCTTCTATGCTTCTTCCCACAATCTATTTTCCTAGTACTGGTCCTAGTTCAATGCACTGCATAAATAGGGGTTATCCCCTGAGTGCTGGTCTCAAAAGAAAAATTTCGAAAAATTTACTAACCAAAATATTTGAGTGTATTTGACATATAATCTGTTTAATTCTGTTGTATGTGTGCTTCTCTCTATGTGTTTGCATGTGTGTTGTTTGTATGTTGGTGGGAAAAATTCTATTCATGGTTTTTGCTTTTGATTTGATTTTATTTTTCTCCATATAATTGTTGTTCTTCCTTTTTCTATTTGTTTTTAGTGTAATTTGGCAAATTGACTTTCAGTACAACATGTTGAACAATTTCAAATACTCGTAGTGGTTAGATGTTATTATTGCTGTTGTTCTTGTTGTATTGTTCGTTCATTCATTTGTTTGTTTGTTCGTTCGTTTGTTTCATTCTGGCTTATTTAGTTTCAGTACGATGGGCTTTTTTCGCCGGGTTAAAAATGCCTTAGATAGTTGTTAGTAGTTGTGGTAGCAGTCAACGGTGGTAGCACGTCGTTGAGAGTGCGAGTGGTAATAAAATGTATAAAAGTCCAATTAAATGGTCATAAGTAATAATAATTCCGCTTTGATTTGTGGTTGTACATAATATTGTGGTTCATTTAACACAAAATGTACGAGAAATACTTTGTTCGGTTTTTGGCCTTTTTATTCGCCCATTCTATTACAATCATTTGGCATTTCATTTGGAAAATAATATAAAATATTTTTGTTTTAACTTGATTTCTTTTTTCTTCCTTATATTCTATATATTTTCTTTTGTTGTTGTTTTTGGTAAAATATTTGTTTTAGATATTTAGTTAATGTATAGCAAGAGTTTGCATTGCTTTTTTAGTTGTTGTTGTTCTTGTACTATAGTAAGTAGATAAATTAGTTAAAGTGTTCAAAGTTCTTATTGAGCATAATGAGTATTACGACAATGGTTCTTCTCAGTAATTATTTTATTATATTAATTAAAATTGGATTTTTAATTACATTAATATACAGCATCATTTTGGCAGCCATAATACCACCAATTTAATACAAAATATTAAAGCCAAACTTGTACAAGCTGCAATGAGATGTAATGGAAATGGTAAGAGCGCTTTTAATTTTGAAATCTTTTCCTATTTTCTCTCCAGAAATTTTAATTGCATACCTTTCTGGTCGAATTAAAGAATTCTTTTGTCGTGTTTTTTAAGTTTAAATAAATTAAGTTTAATTTCAATTTAGATTTTTAAGTTCAGGAGCAATTTAAACAATATTTTTGCACCGTTTTGGGTCTGTACACGAAATATAGATTCTAGGGAGATCGATTATTCGACTTTTCCAAAAACCGGTTTTTGAATAATTCGATAAATTACAATTTTTTAAAAATCGCTTTTCGCTTAAAAATTTATCAAATAACCGTTTAACCGGTTCTTTTATAGAAATAAAATTCTTTGAAATTTTTATTAGGTTTGCAAATAAAGTTAATAAATTTGTGTCTCATGTTGTAGTTTCTCGCAAGTAAGGTCTTTTATTAGATATTTTGATGGGTTTTATTGGGTTTTATAACTGCTTCCTAATATTATGTTGTTTTACTATGAATAATGCCATTTTACACTCTTGGTCAGATCAAGGGTACTATGGGCTGCTAAAGCTGACTGCATTTACTTCGTTTGAACCGTGCGTTATGAGAAAAACGGTCGCAATACAAAGACGTGATGAAGTTATTCATGACAATACTCGGCTTCATATCGCAAATGTTGCCAAACGATGGTCAGAAACGCCCAAATGCCGCACCTACCGTATCCTCCACACGTTGAATCTTCTGACTATTGGCTGTTCACGGATACAATGTTGTTACGAACATAAGGTTGGGCATCACAGCGTTTATTATATCGCTAAAAGAAATAAACAAAAACTACAAGAACAACTATATGTGCTGTTTACAAATAACCAAATCGACGACAACAACAACAACTATTAGCAGAGACAAAGTAAATAAAAATAACATGGCAACAATAATAATTAAGCAGCAAAGAAAACAAGTAACAGACAATAAACAAGCAACAACAAATACTACATGGCTACAAAGGAACTAAAAAGAAATTAAAAGAAAGAAATGGAATCTACCTGAAATATCCAGAGGTTCGAGAGCTTTCGATGTGTTGCTTACTCAGCCATATAAAAAGCACATCGATGCGAACAGCAATCAGTTTATGTGTCGTAAACTCAGCGAGTACAGTTTTTAAGTAAAGTTAACTCAGTGAATGTGTTATTAGTGTGAAGACTGTTTATAAAGAGTAAGCTCGTGAAGCTAGTAGTGAAGTAAAAAACCGGTTTGGTTGGAGCTAACTCAGTAAAGAGATTTAAGTATGGATAACCTCTGGTTGAAAAAGTTGTGATCGAACCTAAGTTATAACTACGATCGGGTTGGAAGATCTTTAAGTAGAAAGATCTGTCGAGTAATTGTTGTTGTTTACAAGATTGCAAACAGACGGAGTAATTAAGAATAGGAAATTGTTATTGCTTGTAAAAAGGTTACGAGCAGTGGCGCACAAAACTGTGTTGAATAAAGGATTTTTAATTAAAACCAAACACAAAATTTTTTTTATTTTAACTACAATCTACGAACTTATAAAAACGCGTTTTTAAAAAGGTAACGTAACAGTAACAATTTCACCGAATCACTTTTTTCAAGAAATGTAAAATTGGCTTCAAAGTTGGATCGACTTGACTCACAGATGGGAGAGGATGTAAACAGTGATGTGAGAAGTTTTATTTTGATTAATTTGTTACTTAATTTGTTACCAATTTAATTTGTACACCCAATACGTAAATTATACTTATTTTTGTTGTAAGTAAGCTACGCTAATATGGAAATAAAAAGCCCACCCGGGTTTTTTTAAATATAATACCCAATAAAACCCGGATGGGTTTAATCTTTTTCGATAAACCATGGTTTTCACGTTTTTTGTGAGACGTTCAAGGTTGCCATATAAAAAAATAAGACATTCTATATTAAATTTAGGAAAATGCTAAAACGATGAGCATATTTTAATAAACAAATATAAAAACGTATAAAAATTATACAAATTTCAATTAACCGGTTATTCGTGTTAAAATAAACGGTTTATTCGGTATTAGAAAAATGGACATTTTAAAAAAACCCTATTCGGCAAAACCAAAAAATTATCGGTTTAAACCGGTCGAATAATAACCGTTCGATCTCCCTAATAGATCCCTAACAGCATATCGCACATTCAGGTATTTAATACCAAAAGTGGGAATTAACTAAAAAAAAAAAATCAGAAAACAGTAAAAATATCATTTTCCGTTATACTGCTACGTTCTTCCATTGTAAGAGTTTTTTATGTTTTTTAAAATAAGAGTTAAAACACGGATTTCGTACTTTTTAAAGTGTAATTTCTATAGTTTTTTAACACTAGAAAGACTAAAACTAAGTATTAATCTCAGTAGTGTCTCCTACAACATGTTTCTAATAAACTTTAAAAAAAATATTTATCCTTAAATGACAAAGGCAAATATCTTCTTTAATTTATATTCAAGGCTATGTTAAAAAGCTACTTTTAACAATACAATTGACAGTTTGTGCATAATCACGGTAAAAATTGGTTGTAAATATAAGTAAATCGTTTTGACTAAGGTTTAGTGTTTATGTATAAAATAAAAAGGTTACGGTTCTAGGCTTAACATTAATTTCTAATACTTTTTATATTACTTACAGTTATACATACATATATACAAGCCATTAGTAAATAACTCACTACTATTTAACATTTTCTTTATGGATTTAGGATACAAAAGAAATAAAGTAAGCAACTTATTAGAACTACAGTCACTGGATATAGATTCGAATAACAAATATTATTTAGCTTATTGAACACCTACAATTTAAAATATAACGGTAATCTAAGAAAGGGAATACTGTTATTTCAATGCAGAGCCGTACTGGTCATACAATAAAGTTATGTACTTAATTCAATAATAAGAGTCACTTGATTATCATCATATTGACTGTTTTTGGGCAATATAGGTATAACAGATACATATACGGGTCCGCCATCTAACATTTTTTTTTTTTCAACCAGCGCTTATTTCGTGAATGGTAACACTTAGCTCATGTCTGATTTGACAGATAATTAGTTTTATCCTTCCGCTGAACGAATATGGTTGTGTATACGCTTGAACAACGCTGGGAAATATTGCGACATTACTTTGAAAAACACTAATGTTACAGAATGTGTGCGATGTGTTCAGATGAAGCTCATTTTAATCTTGGCGGGTATGTAAACACACAAATTGTCGCATTTGGGGCACAGAAAACCCGCACGCATACATTCAAAAGCCGATACCCCAAGACGAGTCACTGTTTGGTGCGGATTTTGGTCCAGAGGCATAATTGGGCCATTTTTCTTCGAAAATGAGCAAAAAGTGGCCGTTACAGTCAATGGCGATCGTTATCGGGCCATGTTGAACGAATTTTTGTTCACAAAAATTGAAGAGGAGGATATTAGCAACATTTGGTTTCAACAGGACGGCGCTACGTGCCACACAGCCGAAGCTCACTCGATGTTTTGCGCCCTGTTTTAGAAGATCGCATTATCAGCCGCGGAGCTGATGTCGTTTGGCCACCTCGGAGCTGCGATTTAACACAGTTGGACTATTATTTGTGGAGTGCCGTCAAAGATAAGTGTTACGCCAACAAGCCAAAGACAATTGACGCTTTAAAGGACAATATTCGTGAAGCCATTGGTGAAATACAGCTGCACACAATCGATAATGTAGGCTACTTTATGGCCAGCCGAGGCAGCCATTTAAATGAAATTATTTTCCATTTTTAACCGGACGGATTGAATATACTGGATACTGAATATTTTCTCAAATAAAAAAAGAAATTTGAGAAAATATTCAAATACAAAAAGAAATTTGAGAAAATATTCAGTAGTTCTTTTTTATAGCATTTAAAAAAAAAATAAAAAATTATTTGGCGGACCCCTTATATATATCGAAAATGAAGGAGAGGGGAGGTAATTATGATTATTAATAAACGCATTTATATGTTGTACAAAAAGTCGGGAAATTCAAAGAAATTGTGTCATTATATACATAATTATTTTTCAACTTGAAATTAAAAAGCAGTCAAAATGACTTGCTTGGGCAATCTAGTGTTAAGGATAATGTAAAAAGTAGTAAAGGAACCTCTAACTTTAGGTTAGTGAGATAATTTTTGCATTTTTTTATTTTTATGTTTAGTCAATGTTCACATTTGTCGTTTTGAAATAGAGGCTAAAAATCAGCCATTTTTAAGAAATATGTGGACTTAAAATAGAGAGTTAAGCAAAGTTAAGCGAAGTTTATTATTTTTCCTAAATATACAAACATTCTTTCAATTACTGGTGAAAAAAATCTTTCTTATATTTATTATCTTCTTTTAGAAATAAATTGATTTATGTTTATAGATACATGAAATACCTATTAAAACTACTTGCTTTATATTACAACAGAGTATTTTTATGAACCTCGTAGGCACTTGACTTAAAATCAGTCAAAATCCGAGCTTTCATGGTTGGATTCGATTCTTCGAACGGCTTCTTCATTTATCGCATAAGCTTCCAATAATGAAGTGGCACGCTAGTTCTGAAAATGAAAAGAAAATTATTTCAATTAACAAAGCCCGCATCCAAAGTAAATTTAAGCCTCAAATAGGCTTAGTTCTCGATCAGCCAGAACCCGAATTCGGTAATTCCAAAGCCTGCAGCACTACAAGGAGTTTTTTCCAAAATGCAGATATTTTGGCACAAATAACAAACCTCGACGTCAATTTAATAAAGCGAATGTTTCAAGTGGTTTTCAAATAAATATTGACATTTTTCGGGACTACGTACTTGACACCGTTAAATATTTTGTGAAAATATATACTTGGCAAAATATAGAATGTATCCAACTGTTCACAAATAATTAATTCATGAACCAGAAATAATAAATCATGCCTTATAGCCGATAGGGCAGTTGTCAGAAGAGGTCCAAGAAGCTCGAAATAGAGAATTAAAAAATTTTAGAGATAATTTTCCGCGAAAATGTTCAAGAGAGAAACCTAATGAGGATATATTTTGAAGACTTCTAGTGACTTCCGATTCTATGATTCCCAATATGAGAAAGGTGATAATTTTTCACAAGAAGCGCTGAGCTTATTAATACTTGAGTAAAATCCAGAGCATCTTCAAAATAGTGATGCTGATTACAATGATAATGATGATGATGTTGAAGTGATGTTGATGGCAATGATGATACTGAAGTCCTTTTCATATGCTATGATTATTTTCATTATGAGAAAATATAAATAAAAAATGAGAAGAAAACTAAATATGTTTACTAAAGTACGCATAAAAACTATTTATTTATACATTTCTAACTAAAATAGATCGAAATCCAATGATTTTAGTTCTTGAGAAAGGCTCCCTGAATTGATTCCCACTGTGCATTGCAGAATTCAAAACAATTAAAACATTTTTTGCGTTTTCGGTCTATTTAATGATTACCGACAAATATTATTTAGAGTTACTGAACAGATTCACTATTGTGTTGAACAAAATGTCCTCATCTATCGAAAAAATGTATATCAAGACACGACTTTATTGTTTTTAAATTGGGGTTGGGATGGTGTAGTGGTTAGAGCGCACGCATAACAACACAAACGACCCAAGTTCAAGTCACCACAGAGGACATATGAAGAAAACCAAAATATAATTGTGGTTTCGAATGTTTAAAAAAGAGGCCTCAACTTGCCTCCAGACAACTCTATCAAAAAAAATTAAAAAAAATAATAAAGAAGAAGCCACCCCTGACCTTCCTGCACACCTCTGGTGATGATGACAAAAACAGACGCATGATCAGGAAAACACGCCACCTACTGGGAAAAAATAACAATGCTAAAGTTAAGATCACCACCAATTAGCAAGGATATTCACCACTACGCAAAACCATATGTTGGAAGCTACAATAGATTAATCATCTATTTAACTTTAAAGATCAAATTGATTAAAGAAACTGAAACAAAGCAATGGATTCTTTGTGGAAAGCCAATATGCTCTATAGAGGAGTGACGGAGAAAAAAAAATTTTTTTAATATGAAGAAATGGCTGCTTGATAAGAGATTTGATTAAACGAAGAGGGCTTAAAATAAAAAAAAAACTAGAAAAACTCTGGATAAACGAAGTAAAATGGTTTTCCGTTAAAAAAAATAAAATAAAATAAAATCAATTATAGTTTCGTTAAATATTTATTTCGCTTTTTAACATATTCAAATATCCTTAAAGAAAAGCAAATGTAGAAAAAAAAATATTTTTATTTCAAGATAAATATTTTATAATGTCTTCCTTTATTATTTCTTCTTCTTTTATGACCTTATTTTTGGTTATTGTATTTAATATTCACACATAAATATTTAAATTGAAGGAGTGATAAGGATGATCACTTTTTATATAACATACATTGCTGGCTATTTGAGTAGCACACCCGCAGCAAAGCTGTTATCATCATACGTTCTCTTTCACACTTTATTTATCTCTTCTTTGGAGACAAAAGTTATTACAAAAATATATACCGTTATATAGATTTTTTATATGTTGTTTTTTTGCTTACAAATTACTGTGAAAAAAATGCACCACTTGAATGTAACATCTCAATAAAACTTATGGCGGTTTCTTTCCTGACAAAAAATGTTGCACTTCGTTTGTTCTTTGCCATAAAACGTAGTGAAAAATTAAGAAATATCAAAGATTATTAAAGACAATATTTTTAGAGGTACACACAACACCCTTTCGTTATAAAATTTTTTTTAAAAAATAATACAAAAAAGTAAGGGCACCAAAGTGTAACATTTTTTTTCCAGAAACGAAAACGCCCTTAGTTATCAGTCAGTGTTTTGTTGTTTAGATTAATAAGTTAACTAAATAGGATTATTTTTATAAACAGTAATTGAAAATAGGGCATGGTAAAGCACTGCCGAAGGCTGAAAAGCAGAACATGGAAAGTGAAGGCTTAAAAAGATATATGCTATAGGTGAATGCAAGCCAAGTTTTTTGGCTTGAATAAGCTTAGGAACATTTGAGTACTGTTTCTCACTCTAATAAACTTTTCTGGATAATATTTTCAATACATTTTTAATTATGATTAAAACAAAGAATGCGGTTGCCAATTAAAAACTCCCAATGTTTCGGTTTTATATATAACTTTTTAGACTCGGGAAAATGTGGATAGATGTGGATAGATGATTATCCTGTTGAAAAATCCAAAGCAGTCGTCCAAAGAAATTTGTAAAAGTCGGAAAATCCATTTTTATTTACTTATTGTAGGATATAAGTTTTATCGTCATGTATAAAAATGAATGTCGTAAATGTTCCCGTACCATAAGATCTCCCTGTGTGACTATGCAATCCATATAATGCGGTTGCTTTCGAGGAATATAAAAGTAACAGCTTTACACATCAAGGCCTTCTGAATTGAATTTGAATGTCAATGTCTTGTTTTCGCTTTGAGTCCTGTGAATTAGAAGTCTCTTGCCTACGTTAGACAACACTATGTGCATGGCGCTTCATGTTTTTTTTTTAACATGCGAAACTATTGGACAAAAATGATCTTGTTACCTTCCGACTTTTTTCAATATTTTTCAATATCTAAGCAACAGATAATAATTTCCCTTTTTCAACGTCCGGCAGTGCTTTAACATGCCTTATTTTTAATTACACTGGGGTACAGCAAAAGAAGCCTTTAAATAAAACTATACGAGATATAATGATTTTAATGCGTTAAATTAAATGCATTTTTAGTTTTTTTTCTACCGGTCTCAAATTTTTTTAATAGGCGTGGCAAATTCTTGAAAATGACTTCACCGATTTTAATGGAAGTACCAGCAAATGTTTAGGAACAAAATCTCCTATAAACCACCTGAAAAAAATCTACTCAAGATGGAAACAATTTTAGCGGCATTCAATCATTACTGGCGATGAGAAATAGATCTATTCAAACAACGATCGGCCAATTGTTCAAAAATTAGATGAAATTATTTAGGAAATAGTTTCAGCCACCTTATAATCCCAATCTTGCCATTTGTTTCGATCGGAATACCCTTCACTTTAGAACAAAGTATAAGTATTGAAATTTGCAGTTATTTGGCACGAAATCCATATGTTACCAGAAGAATGGGAAAGGGAATAGTATACTCACAACAAAAGGCCAAAGTATGCCAAAAATCATCTTTTTAAAGTGATACACTCAACAAGAACCGGGGTAATAGACGTTATAAGAGATCATTATCTTTATTTTTCTCTTTTTGCTTCGAGAAAAAAGTAACCAAAATGTAAAAAAGTACACATCAAAGACAAATATAACTGATTTTGGTTAAAAGTAAAACAAAACGGCAACACTGTTCATAACTTAGTTACGAAAAAAAATTTTTTCGGAAAATAATAGCAATTTTTTTTTTTCAAAAAGTCATAACAAATGTTTCAAAATGAAAATTTTACATGTTAAGCACTTAAATAAAGGCTTAAATAAAGGAATAAAATAAGTTATAAATCATGAAAATCGGTTGGCTATTGCTGATTTTATTCAAAATTAAATGCAGGTACCTAACTTTCAACAAAATTAGGAAATCCAAAGTAATGTTTATATTTTTTTATTTCTCAAAAACAATCCTATTTAACTAACTTATTAACTCTAAGGACAAAATTCGTACTAATAACTATGTTTTAATGAGATGTTCTATTCAAGTGGCGCATTTTTTCTCACAGTAGTTTGTAAGCAAACATCATAAAGCCTGAAAAGCCACATATGGTAATAACAGCTTTACCGCGGTTATAAATTTTGAGATATCAGACAATTTTTTGAAACTACAGAAGTTGCGCTATTCAGGTGACGAGTACTGTACTTAAAAAATTTCTTTTAATATTTTTTGTTAATCAAGATTATCATTCTTCTTGTGTGAATATTTGGTTTTTTATATTATTTTTTATCTTTATGACATCTTTAAATGTTTTATTGCGGCTGTTAAATATTTTTTTTTATTAATGTTGTATTCACCAGGAGGCTAAATACAATATACTGATGAATGGGGTGAAAAATTTAATATAAGTACTGAAATAACTTTTAAAAACGTTACTCTACGACATAATACACAAACTTGACATTTTAAAAGCTATGAAATCATTTTCGCATCCTATGCATCTGTCAAGAATACATGCTGTAAGTTACTAAACACAAAACCATAGCATGTCTCGTCCCTCATGATGACCATTCTTAAATTTTTCCCAGAATTTGTTAGCTTTCAGTAGCAACTTTTTTTAAATATAATTATTTTTCGAACCCAACTTTATATTTAAACTCCAATTTTAAAAGAAAGTTGAACAAAAGATATAAGACAACAGCAAGAATATGATGAAATTTGGTCTATATTTCAGAATTTTCAAACCGTTTACATTGAAGGATATAACATATTACCTTCGAAACATATCTATAAAAACCAAAAAAGTCTTTGTAAGGAAGCCTTAGAATGGTGGAATTTGAGTGATATTTATTTAAATTCAAAAAATACAGTAGTGCTTCCCTAACAGATTTGATACTCCCATAAATATTTCCCTATTCGAAATTGTTTACATTCTTTGCTGTTTGCATTTTCTGGTTTTAATTTAATTTAAGTATTAATGGCAACTTACTGACGAATGAAGTTTGTGATATTTTTGTACTTGTCAAATTTTTGAATACTTCACTTCATAATCTTTGACAGTTTCATGTCATTATATTTTCATTTTATACTTAAATAATCTTGAATTTTATGCCAAAATTTAGATTAAGTTGTACTAAGATTATAGGATTTTACTGAAATTTCTTAAATCGTATACTAAAATTTGTGATTATTAGTTATTTTTAATTATTAATTTTAAGTTATTAATGTCATTGCTTTCTCGATACT
Source organism: Wohlfahrtia magnifica (assembly GCA_023159175.1). Classification (NCBI taxonomy): domain Eukaryota; kingdom Metazoa; phylum Arthropoda; class Insecta; order Diptera; family Sarcophagidae; genus Wohlfahrtia; species Wohlfahrtia magnifica. The sequence continues at coordinate 6,763,472 of JAKWBJ010000539.1, forward strand.
GTAATATTCATATGCTCAGTTTCATACTGCAATATAAGACTCAGGTCTTGTATATGAAACATTGAAATAAAAGGTCCGCCAAATAATTTTTTTTTTTTTAAGGCTGTAAAAAAAAACTATTGAATATTTTCTCAAATTTCTATTTTATTTGAAAGTACAATCCTTCCGGTTAACAATGGAAAATAATTTCATTCAAATGGCTGCCTCGGCTGGCCATGCAGTAGCCCTACACGATCGGTCCAATTTTTAAGCACATTATCGATTGTGTGCAGCTATATTTCACCAATGGCTTCACGAATATTGTCCTTTAAAGCGTTAATTGTCTCTGGCTTGTTGGCGTAACACTTATCTTTGACGGCACCCCACAAATAATAGTCCAACGGTGTCAAATCGCAGCTCCAAGGTGGCTAAACGACATCAGCTCTGCGGCTGATAATGCGATCTTCAAAAACAGGGCGCAAAACATTGAGTGTAGCTTCCGCTGTGTGGCATGTAGCGCCGTCCTGTTGAAACCAAATGTTGCTAATATCCTCCTCTTCAATTTTTGTGAACAAAATTCATTCAACATGGCCCGATAACGATCGCCATTGACTGTAACGCCCACTCCTTGGTCATTTTCGAAGAAAATTGGCCCAATTATGCCTCTGGACCAAAATCCGCACCAAACAGTGACTCGTCTTGGGTGTATCGGGTCTTGGGTGTATGCACTAGTTGAAAAAAAACGTTAGATGGCGGACCCTTTAGATGATGACTATTGGTAATAAAAAAACGCTTTTAAAAGCAAAACGAATGTCATTTCAGACGAAAAGCTACTAGTTTAGTCGCCTCCGATTCTAATAATAAATAAGAAAAAAACATCCCCTACTGCATTTTTAGAAGTTGGATCTATGTATTTGTACCTCGTATTTCAACAAAATCGATTGAGTCCTTTACGCGTAGTTGGCTCATAAACGAACTGAAACAAAACTATTTCTTTGTTTTATTCGTATACTTTTAGGTTTGCCAATTTAATAAATTTTTAATATTAAGTCACAACTCATATGACTTACATGGCCCGTTTTGCCCAGGCTCAATTTTGAAAAAGCTGGCTGAATCTTCTTCTGCTTTGAAAATTTCAGCAAAATCGCTTCAGTCATACACGAGTGATTGGCAAACAAACAAACAAATTTATAATACATTGTTAGGTTTTTACCTTTTAAAAACGTGTTTTTATGAGCTTAAAATAAAATAAATTTTCTGTTTGGTTTTAATTAAAACTCTTTTATTCAAGACAGTTATGTACACCACTGCTTATAATAACAATTTTTATTCTTAATTACTCTGCCTGTTTACAATCTTGTAAACAACAACAGTTACTCGACAGATCTTTCTACTTAAAGATCTTCCAACCCGATCGTAGTTATAACTTAGGTTCTATCACAACCTTTTCAACCAGAGGTTTTCCAGACTTAACTCTCTTTACTGAGTTAGCTCCAACTAAACTGGATTCACGATTCACTTCACGAGTTTACTCTTTATAAACTCGCTTCACACAAACTGCACTCGCTGAGTTTACTTTATTTAAACTGATTGCTGTTCGCATCGATGTGCTTTTTATATGGCTGAGTAAACAATACATCGAAAGCTCTCGAACCTCTCGATATTTCAGGTAGATCCCTTTTACTTTCTTTTCAGTTCTTATGTATCCATGCGAATGTAAACATCTTTTTCTTTCAGCTCTTAGTATTTGTTGTTGCTTGTTTGTTGTCTGTTATTTGTGTTCTTTGCTGCTTTATTATTGTTGTTGCCATGTTATTTTTATTTACTTTATCGTTGCTAATGATTGTTGTTGTAGATTTGGTTATTTGTAAACTGCACGTATAGTTGTTCTTGCAGCTGTGGTGTCCAACTTTATTTTCGTAACAATATATATATGGACTTGAAAGATGTATGAAACTGAAAATTATGTACATTAATGTATTTCCTTTGAATTCTTATTGAAATTCGTTTAATTAATGGTTTGGCTTTTATGCTGATCAAATAGGTTTAAAAGTGATATCTAATTTATCAACTAAACAATTGTTTTTATTTTGGATTTAAAGAAAATAATTTATGTAGTGCTATATTAACCTCATCCAATACCAAACTTTAAAAAGTTATGTTAAAAATCAATTAAAAATTTTAGCTTATTTTTTTGCCGAAAACAAAATTTTTTAGCTTTTTTTGAACGCGATTTAGCTTTAATTCATTTTAAAATGTGGTCACACTGATATTGATCAAAAATAAAAATGTAGTTGTGTTGGCGAGAACATCTAAATTACTCTCTTTTAGAGAGTAAAGGTGATGTTTTAAAAAAATTTTTAAAAAATCAACATACATCTACTGCACATATGCACTTGTGGCTGTTTCAGGGACAACTAAATGTAAAAGAGAAAGAAACTTTTTTATTATTTAAAAGCAAGAGCGTAAGAGCAGAAGCGTAAGTTGATCGGTACAAAAGTCGCATAACAAGCTCAGGACTGATCAATATGATGACATTCCTTAATTATATCAAGGATTCGTTGGTTTTCAGCAGCGATCTTTTGAACCCAACTTCACACTCAAGCTCTAATTTCAAAAGAAACTTGAGCAAAAGGTATAAGACAGCCACAGGAATAAAGTCGTTTCACGCTGAAATTTGGTCTATTTTTCAAAATTTCCGAACCGTTTACAAACAAACAAATAACATATTGCCTTAGAAAAATATCGATAAAAGACAAAAAATTTTATTAAGGCAGCCTTAGGACAGCCGAATTTGAATGAAACTAATTTAAAAGATTTTAATAAACTTTTTTAGAAATATACGCATTTTTGTCGCTTGAACTGTTAAACTTTGCTCAGAGTATCTAGTCTGCGATAAAGATCTTTTGTTGGGTAAAAACATCATGAGGTACCTCCTAAAAGTATTCAAGCAATATTGTTACTTAATTTTATCTCCATTCATGTTTTTAAATTTTAATGAAATTATTTTAAATTGTAATGTTTACAAATCACAAACGCTTTTATCTGGAAAACATTTTGGCATTTTGTAATAACCGATTATTTAAAAAATTTTAAAAATCTTAAACAGCAATAAATTTTGATTTTATATTACAATTACAAATAAATGCCTGGTAAATTTTAATCTTTTTCGAAATTCCAAAATTCGATAGAGAGGATGGGGACTATATAATAAGCACCCCTTTTTCTGCAATAAGTAACATTACCTTGTTGTTGTTGTATCTTAAGTAACTGACTTAAATATTTTTGACATGCCTCTTAAAGATTTATACTCCGCAAACAATTTATTGGTGAATTTTGTGCCTCCATAAGTATTCTTGTATTTCCTGATAATCATTCTTTGTACTTGCAGTTGCTGCTAAATGGTAGTACTTGTTGTCAAAATGTATTAGAAAGTCATGGAGTATTTTTTCGTCTCTCCAACCCTAAGCAAGTGTTCTTTATTACCCCTTCCAAATATAGTATATTTTCCAAGATTTTTCTTTTTCTCTCAAAGCAAAAAAGAAATCTATATGAAATATTTTAAATTATGAGTTAAGAAAAATATTAAGTTATTTTAGCCAAACGTTTTAACATCTCTGCAAAAGGCATTGTTAAGATACCATTCATTGATTGTTATACTGGCTGGTTGGCTGTTTTCATTTTTACTTATTTTTCTTTTTTTTGTGTGGCTGCCATTAGAGTCATAAGCGTAAAGCTTATGAAGGAAAAGGGTAATAAATCAATTCGTATTAGTTTTATAAAATTTATTCCTGCGGCGACTAAGCGTAAGACTCATAATGGAAAGAAATGTTTAAAAGATACCACTAAACATTGTTTGCCTGCCAAAGGTATTACTTAAGATTGCTGCTAATGTAGAACATTGGTGTCTACTTTTAGGCAGTAACTACTTGTTCCATAACCCCAACCCTTACCATCATCTAATTTTTGCCATACTTACCTCCTTAACATTTTAATAAGTCTAATGAGAAAATCTTCGAAATTTTTTCTTCATAATTTTTTCTTTTTATTTCTTGTACTGTACGTTCAATGTTTTAAGATATTTTATCAGTGATAGCAGCGCAACCAAAGACATTTTTTTCGAGTATAAAATGAGCACATTTATACAAACTTGGAGAAAAACAAAATCTTAAAAAAACTTTAGATTTTTTTTCATGGTATTATTACTTTTATTTAATTTTAACATAAATGGCAATATCAAGTGTTTGGCAAGCCTTAAGTTATGTTTGACTTTCAGCACCATACCATGTAGGCAATGCTTTTAAGCTGATAAAATTTTACAAAAATGTTTTAAAGGCTTTGAAAAAATTGTAAAAGTAAACTTGAAATAAGGGGATTTTTAATTAAGAAACGAACTTAAACGAAGTTCCGATAACTACTTACACGGACATACTTCTACGGAAATCAAATCAGTCAAATTAATTGTTAACCGATCTTCTCAAAAATTGGCATATAAGATAACAACAACTTTATATTGTCATGATTATAAAAATGTCTAAAAGAAAAGATACACCAACATCAGTACATTTAAAACGTTATTGTGTGATTTTAGTCTATTGGTTTGTGTCAAGGCTGTCAATGTGTTATGCTCACAATGCCTTAACCATTTGTTTTATTAACAGTGTTACCAATTGTGTGTTTAACGGTGGTGACAGTTCGATTTGTTATTGTTTATTATACTCTTACATTTGTTGAATTTAACGTAGATGAATAGAAATTTGTAGTAAATACAGTAACATTCGAAATTAATGATAATTTGCTATAAAATCTGGCGCATTGGTGGAGCTTAATCAGTCTGTTGTAATTTAACAGTCATTAAGTAAAGTCCTGTTTAGGTGTAAAATAAAGTGTTGAGTAAATTTGCGTATTAAATGCAAGATAAATTAGTTGGATACTGTATTAAGTTCGTGTGGAAATAACTTATTTTATTTGACGCAATTTTAAAGAACTCAAACGTTTGGAAAAGGTTAAAACGTAATAATATGGTTTTGAATGGTTTTTATCTGATTTGGAATAGATATTATAGTACGCATCTTAAAAAAGATGTTTTGTATGAGGACCAACACAAAAGTTTCTTTTTTGGGCTAGGGGGTAAATCACAAAGGCGGTATTAAAATGAGCTAACCTAAGTACTAAGGAGAACGCAATAAAATTTGGTAAAAATTGCCTTTATTTACAATATAATCTCTTTTTAACTCGACATATTTTTCTAGCGATATCCAATAGCTTCAATACGTTGTTTATAGTAAGAACTGTCTAGCTACTTAAAATAGACTTCAGTCGCAAACTCCACCTCTTCATTGTTAGCAAATATTTTACCACCGAAAAATTTTTTTTTTTTTTTGAGTTTTGAAATATAAAATAATACGAGAAAGATTACTTTGAGGAATAAGCTGTGTAAACTTCAATTGATTGATTTTCGCCTTTTTCGCACAAGATTCTACCAATCCAGTTTACTGCCTTGACTGTTAATTTGTGTCCGGTATGAAGTGCTGTACGCCCATGTCTAAACTTCGCTAAACGCTATATCAAAACATGTTCGCGACGCCGTTTTTGTTCTAGTGTGAGGAAACGTGGAATAAGCTTTCTCATGTCCAAGTTTTTGTTCAATATGTGACGTACCAGATAACACATCTACTATCATTTTGTGGATTTTCATAACAGTCTCTAACTTGGACAGCTCCACTGATCGATCACTACGATCTTTATCGTGGTAGATCATATGACCTTGTTTATACTTCGCCACCCAATATCCTATGAGCAGAAACGAAGAAGCAGAGTCTCTAGAGTAGAATCTATTTCGGCTTTAATATGAGGTGGACTGAGACCTTTCTAATAAAGGTATTGAATTACATAACGTTGGCCAATTTTGTTCACGAATTGAACAAACGACGAGATCGTTTATTTTTGATCATAAAAAAAGGATTATTAAAAGCTGTTAATATAACAAGCTTTAAACTCATAACCAAGGAAACCGAAAATATTCCCTTTATGTGTTTTATGCGCATAAAATATGCACTTAAAATCCGAAAATATGACTTACATTTTAAAAATATGCTCTAAAAGGAATAAAAATGTATTCTTTGTTAATAGAAATAAGTTTTATTCTATAATTCAATATTTACCAATTCCCATAACATTCCATGAAGGAACAAGGGAACTTCTCTCAGTCAATGAACTGCACTCGATTCTATTTTTAGACTCATTGAAAGGGACCCACAGTTTAACGCCGACTTCGAACGGCAAATGCATTAGAGAAGTGTTCAATAGTAGTAATACTCATAAACAGTTACTAGCTAATGTTATGAAAAACGTTTTCTTTTTTCAGATGGTCTGGCCTGGTATTGAACCAAGGATCTTCTGGTTGGTAGGCAAGTATCTTACCTACCATTCCACAGCGGCAGCTATATATAGTAATTTGTAAGCAATCATATCGTTATATAAAATCCAAAAGCCCTCGGTTACAAAAAATTAAAAATCTACTTTTTGATTGATTATAACGCTCCCTACCGTTGTACAATGTTCTTATCTACAATATTCTAAGTTAAACATATTATTTTTCATATTTAAAAAGTGTTCTTCTTCCCTTGAAAAATTTATGAAATGTAACTTAGGGCTCTCGCATTTCATTTGACGATATAAAAATACGGGGTCCGCCAAATAATTTTTTTTTTTTTTTGAAAATGCTATAAAAAAAACTACTGAATATTTTCTCAAATTTCTTTTTTTATTTGAAAGTACAATCCTTCCGGTTAATAATGAAAAATAATTTCATTCAAATGGCTGCCTCGGCTGGCCATGCAGTAGCCTACACGATCGGTCCAATTTTTAAGCACATTATCGATTGTGTGCAGCTGCTATTGTCCTTTAAAGCGTCAATTGTCTCTGGCTTGTTGGCACCCCACAAATAATAATCCAACAGTGTCAAATTGCAGCTCCTAGGTGGCCAAACGACATCAGCTCTGCGGCTGATAATGCGATCTTCAAAAACAGGGCACAAAACATCGAGTGTAGCTTCGGCTGTGTGGCACGTGGCGTCGTCCTGTTGAAACCAAATGTTGCTAATATCCTCCTCTTCATTTTTTGTGAACAAAAATTCATTCAACATGGCCCGATAACGAACGCCATTGACTGTAACGGCCACTCCTTGCACATTTTCGAAGAAAAATGGCCCAATTATGCCTCTGGACCAAAATCCGCACCAAACAGTGACTCGTCTTGGGTCAGCTTTCAAATGTATGCGAGCGGGTTTTCTGTGCCCCAAATGCGACAATTCTTCTTGTTTACATACCTGCCAAGATCAAAATGAGCTTCATCTGAAAAGATTATTTTTTTTTGGCAACGGATAAAACTAATTATTTGTCAAATCAGACATGAGCTAAGTGTTACCATTCACGACATAAGCACTAGTTGAAAAAAAAACGTTAGATGGCTGATCCTATATTTATTTATATGACTAACTAACACAATCCTATGCTACAGAAAACCTTTTAATCAAAAAAAAAAATTTTGAATAAAAAAAACACCTTAAGATAGTTTTTTTGTTATATATATATAGATATATATATATATATATATATATATATATATCTTAAGGTGTTTTTTTTATTCAAAATTTATATATATATATATATATATATATATATATATATATATATATATATATATATTTTATATATATATATATTTTATATATATATATATATATATATATATATATATATATATATATATATATGTGGGCAGTGTGTATGCCCATGTCCATGTCCATTGTCCTATTTTGTCAAAATTGTGCTTATATCTATATTTAACCCCAGTCTGCACGAAAGTTCATTTATCTACGACGACTGCTTCTATTTTTGACCATTCGCTCTGTGGCATCGACCCACTGTGCTTCACCTTTATCCAACCAAGAGTGCAATATTCCATTGTAAATACGAAAGCAAAGTAATTTTGCTAATAAACAAAGAATATTGTCGAATTGGACGAAATTAGAAAGCAATTATAAAACCCAAAAAACCTCACCAAAAACCCAATAAAACGATTTTTTACCAAGCCTGGGTAAAAGCCACTATGGGGCTTAAAAACTTAATAACTTTTTCGTTTATATATTCTTATTTAATTTTTAAGCCCCAATTTATTTTTTTATATTTCGCCGAGGAGAATGTATTTTGTTTGTTGTGCGTTTGCAAGTTCGGTTTGACGCAACAAATTTCAAATAAGACATAATTGAAAAAAGCCATGACATGGTCAGAAATTAAAAAAGGTTTAAAATGCTCTTTAAATACGAAAAAATGTCAAAAACATGCTTTTAAGACTGAAATATGCAAATATGCAAAAATATGAATTAACAATTCGATGCCAAAATTAATAAAATTTTCTAAAACGGACATATATCTTACATTTGACTTGATTGGATGCATGAGAAGACATGAACCTTCATACACATTTGATTTAAAAATAGTTGAAATTTAGTTTCAAGATTTAGTGTAAACACCATGATTCACAATCGTAATTGATAAATTGATAATAAATTTTATTGTGTAAACATATAAAATAGAGCCTACAATTGATTCTTTTTTCTTTTGTCCTATATTAGTTCCCCCAAAGACGCTTTCTTACATTTCAAACCAAACCTAACCATCTTCTTATTATTCTGTTTAATAATTCTTAGCCTGTCTCTTGTTTAACATCGTACTCTTTATATACTCATAAGCTGTAAACATAATTTATTGGTACTTTTAAATACACTAATGCTCATTCATATTCATAAATATTTTCTTGATTTTTTCTCTGTTTCTTTTGGAGAGAAATGAAAAATAAAAATGAATTCAAATTTAGTGTTTTTCCAGCTTCATTTAAATCTTCATAAATCCTTAAAGAAAATGCATCATAATTTTTGGAAAACTTCTTACCACACACAGCTCCGCCCTTATCTTATTACTGCCTTAGCAGTTGAATGCTTGAGTAAATGAAAAAAGAAGGAAGAAATATTGGGCCAAGATAAAATAATCATTTGAGTGTACCTTTATGGCCGTTTGACTTCATTTACTTGCATTATTAAAAAGGAAAAAGAAGAGAATAAAGAAAAAGTTGGAGTATAAATGAGTGAATGGGTGAGTAAATGAATTATCGTTTTTGACAATGGGATTATCATTTCTACATTTGCGGCTTTATGCGATGATTTTATTTAAATGATTTTTCAAATATTACAACAAATTTAAAATTTTCCTTATTTTTTTTTTTTTTTTCTTTTCCACGGACTAAGTAACTGGGTTTTGAGAAAGTTGCTTCTTTTTCTTTAGGGCTTTTGCTGCTTTGCTCTTAAACTCTCTTGGGGGTAATTTTGGTTTTTACATAATTATCATCGTAAATTACATTTTTAGCCATTAAATCTTTTGTTTTTTTTTTGTTTTGTTTCAGCATAAATTGTTTAAAATTAACTTTATGAAAATGAATTGAATTAAATGGTTATTTTCACACTTTTTTACGTGCGTTTTTCTGTAAATTTCTTTCGTTTTGTAGGCCAAAAACTTTTGAAGAATATTTAAGAAATTTACAGAACTTTTGTAAATAGTGATTATTATGGATGGAAAACTTTTTTTGAAATTAAATGGCTAAATTTTCATTATATTATGCTTTTGAATATTTTTAAAATACATACCTGGCAACAAAGTAGGGGAACAAGTTTTTAAAATTTTTGAAATCCTAATTCCTATAGAACGTTTATTGAATTTCTTATATTTTACAAACATTTGTTTACTCATTACGACAGCCAACATTATCGATACCGAAATTTGTTTCTACTCAATTCTTTTTGAATATTTTTTCTTTTGAATATTTTTAAAATACATACCTGGCAACAAAGTAGGGGAACAAGTTTTTAAAATTTTTGAAATCCTAATTCCTATAGAACGTTTATTGAATTTCTTATATTTTACAAACATTTGTTTACTCATTACGACAGCCAACATTATCGATACCGAAATTTGTTTCTACTCAATTCTCCTATTATGTATTTAAATACTATGAGCTTCAAAAGTAAGTGTACAGCCTAATTCACTTGAATTAAGTCTTTATTTCAGTCTCTTAAAATATGATAAATTTGAACATTTAATTTTTTTAGAGTATATTAAATACCGTGTATTTTTATAGAGGAATAAAACTTTAAGTTGTCAACACTCTTTTAACTGGCGGCAATTTTTTCAGCTGTCAAGTGATTTATGTTTAACTTGGCTTTGCATTTCGACATGAATAGACCGCCGCCTGAACAACGCTGCCAAATGGGCCAAATGAGCGTAAAACAAATTGCCGTTGGTCCCGATTTTCATAAGCGAATTTTGTTTAGCGATGAAGCTTATTTTTGATAAAATGTATACGTCAATAAACAAAACTGCCGTATTTGAAGTGATGATAATCCTCAAATGTATATTCAGACACCGTAACATCCAGAAAAACTGATTTCTTGGTGTGCTTTATGCGCTGGTGGAATCATTGATCCGTACTTCTTTAAGAATGATGCTGGTCAGAATGTTACCGTCAATAGCGACCGCTATAGAGCCACGATTACTGACCTTTCCGTTCATCAATTGAACAACCATGATGTGCAGGAGCTGTGGTTTCAACAAAACGGCGCAAGATTTCACACAGCTCGTGCCACAATTGACTTACGTTACGTTTGGTAACCGCATAGTTTCACGTTTCGGATCGTGCGATTTAACGCCACTAGACTATTTTCTATGGGGATATGTGAAGACGCTAGGCTACGCCGATAAGCCCGAAACGATTTCCCACTTGGAGGACAACATTCGCCGCGTTATTGCCGAGCCAGTGGCGGTCATAAGCCAAAAGTCTTATTTAAATTATAATGCCAGAAGGTTATCTTTCAAATAAAGTAAAATTCAGGTCAATTTAAAAAATGAATCTTTGTTTTATTCCATTTAAAAGTGTTATACATCTATAAAAAAACACCCTTTACTTTACAAAATCCATAAAATCAGCAACAAAATTCTTACAATAACTGAACTGTATCTCATCCCCAGCGATTCAGTGGATGTTTATACGGACGGTTCCAGACTGGACAACAGGTTGAGCAGTGGACAATTTTCCGAGAGGCTCTCCGCCTTCCGGACTAATGCAATGTATTTCAGGCCGAAATTATGTCCACTTTTCATGCTGTAGGTTGGATCCGTGGTAATGGCGCTCCTTCCGTTGATAACACCTTCAACTGTAAGCTGGTCAGGGACTGCCGTGATTTCTTTGTGGCTTTATCACCACAGTTTTGTGTACACCTCATCTGGGTTCCTGGAAACAGGGACATCTCGGGCAACTGCTTTTCTGACTAGCTCGCAAGGCCCGCATACATATTCCGGACATTCATCTTCACGTGAGGGTGGGTGTGCCTCTTACCTCCGTTAAACTGGCGATCAATCGGAACGCTGAAAGTGCCTGGTCGGAAGGTGGCTCTTGCTTAATTGAAATACTCACTTGCCCAGGTTGAATATTAACTGTTTAAACTGGATCCATAATGTAAAATATGAATCATAATGTAAAATATGAAGATAACATCGTGCATTTTGGTTGGACTAGCCTTTATATCATTTCATTTGTTTCGCTTTTTTCCAAATCTGAAAAGTATCTTAAAATCGGGTAATATCGGGCAAATTACTAGCTTATAAGTGCATGAAAGTCCGAAAAACCAGGTTTTTACCCGTAGCTTGGAGTTTTGGAGATGTTTTGAAAATTCCATCCTCACGGGCAATAGCGTTATGGATAGGCACGCACAAAGGCTGATTTTACCTGCAAATGACTTTTGTCGTAGCTGTGGATTGGCTAAGGAGGAAAAGACCACTTGGTTCTCACATTTCGATGAAAACTGAAACAGAAACAGAAACTGTCGGCCTGGTTTCCGATCTAATTTAGGGGAGTGCTTCTCTTCGGTGATACTGTTTGATAACTATGACTCTGGAGAATGGAACGAGAACATTATGTGGCATCACAAAGGGCCGCTATGAGTGCTCAAGTGTGCCTTTTTATGCAAGGCTACCACTCCCTCCTATACTATCCTTGAAATAAGAGAAACATATTAATTTAATAGAGTGCACTTTACTTAAGTAAACTTAAGGAATCTATATTATATTGTTCGATTCATTCCAAATTTTCCAAGTTTTAGGACTTTTCATACGTTTTATTTCTGAAGCGTACTATTTTTGAATTTATTAAAGTAGTATGCTTAGTTATGAATACAATTGGATTAGAATTGACGGAGTTGTAGCACTTATTGGGCAGATATGGAATGAATTTGGTTTTTGTTTTACAACTTTTCTTGTTATAAGTTTTTTGTTGCTGTTTTCAATGGATTAAATGGATTTAAATAAATACACTCTTAATATATATAAAATATTTAAACCGATCGTATTTTAAAAAAACTGATTTGAAGACTTAATTCTAGAGAATACGGCTGTACACTTAATTTGGACGCTCATAGTAAATTTTCCTTATAAAAATTTGTTAAGAAGTTTTAGTTTCTTAAATATTGAGATCGTACGGTAGATGTGAAGACAAATGCATTTCTTGAATCAGCTTCTATTTAAATATAAAAAAAAATAATTTTAAATATGTTCTCAGCTATAAAATTAAATCCCATATATAAACATTAGTTGGAAGCCATTAACTAAAATGTCTGGTAACATTAACATCATTTTCTTAAACTGTCTTAAGTGTCGAACACTTACTCATAAAAGAATTTTATTTCTCCCGAAAAAAAGCTGCAGCGAACTGCATAAGAGTAAATAAATCCTTGAAAATAAAAAATATAAAATATTTAGTTGTTGTTGACAAAAAAAAGAAGCGGAATACAAACTGATAAGGTATTAAAAATTACCAAAACCACACAATAAAATGAAATGTTTTAAGGACTTCCTTGGAAGTTTTAAAAAAATATGCAACGGAAATCAAGTTGCAAATAAAACCGAACAGACAAGGTGTTGACATTTGAGAGCGAAACACCAGAAGTGGAAAAGAAATAAATTTGAAAAAAAACGTCGTATCTTTTCTTAATGAAGCGCAAACGAATTTTATTCGACACTTACACACAAACAAGGAATTCACTCTAAAACATTGAGATGACAAACAATGAAATGTTTTTATAAAATGTCATCGAGTCACATGTAGACAAAACAAGGATTTGTATACGCGTAACAATATTTGTAAACGTATGCGTTGCAAAAGGCAAACACACAAACATATTGTACATAAATCTGAGCCAGTCAAGTAAATGAATAGATTGAATAACTAGACTACAAAGAGAGCTTAAGATTGAAGACAATTTTAAAGTTGACATGAGATATCAATATAAAGATAAGAACATGAACGTATTCACTTACTGATGGGCAAAGGTGGTGGTAATTAAAGCTATACATAGTATTACCGTACAATGACTTTTCGTGAACTTAATCAATGAATTTTTTAAAGCAAAAAAACTCGGTAAAGTCTTACCGTATATATACCCAGTCATCATTTATATGTTCAGACTTGAAATCTAAAATCTTTCAAGGACCATAGAATCTGTAAAAAATTATAAGTTTTAATCCTTTTAAAACTTTTGAGTTCTTTTGAGTTGCGTTAAATGATATAAACAAAGCACATTTATTTTTATGCAGTCTTTTTTTGCCAAATTATCTTTATACAAAATGCCCGACTTATTAAACTTCCGCTTAATACACAAATTTATTCAAAACTCAACTACTTATTAGTACGACTTAACTCTATGACGGTAAAATTATAACTGACTGTCTAAACAGAATGCTGTGGCTTTTATAAAGCGTGTTTTTTATAGAGGTATATAACTTTAAGTTGGCATTACTTTTCAAGATGGCGACCGATTTAACAGATGTCAAGTGATTTATTCTCAGTCTGGTTTGGCAATTCATCATAAATAGACTCGCACCTGAACAACGCTTGCAAATAGTGCAATTTTATTTCGAAAATAATGATTCTGTGCGGAAAAGGTATCGCGCACTATGTCCATTTTATCGTAGACAAAATCGTCCATCAGAGCAGTTAATTCGATTAACCATGCAACGTTTTCGCACCACGTTTACTCTTATTGATAACTCGCATCCCCAGAGATGCTGTACGGTGCGTACAAAAAGAAGCTATTGCTGCTGTAGAGTGTAGCATTGAGGAAGACCCGAATGAGTCCATCCGCCATCGAGCACAGGAATTGGATCAGTGTCCATCCACTTTATGGAAGATTTTACGGAAGAATCTTGGTTTGCGTGCTTACAAAATCCAACTCGACAAGAATTGAAGCCAAACGATCATCAAGTTTGGTGACCGCCTAATTTCACGTTTTGGACTTGTGAATTGGCCTCCAGGATCTTGTGATTTAACACCGCTAGACTACTTTCTGTGTGGTTATTTAAAGTCATTGGTCTATGCGGTAAAGCCACAAACCCTTAACCATTTGGAAGACAACAATCGCTGTGTTAATTCCGATATACGGCCATAAATGTTGGAAAAAATCATCGATAAATGGACGTCCAGATTGGACTACATCCGCGTGGCGGTCATATGCCAGAAGTCATATTTAAAATGTAATGCTCAAGATTATCTTTTGGATAAATAAAATTCATGTCAATCGAATAATCCATCGTTGTTTTATTGCAACTTAAAGTTCTCTACCTCTATAAAAAACACCCTTTACTTAATTAACATTAGTTTTGAATATTTTAGTACATTCTATAACCTACTAAAGTCTAACTACCCATAGTTGAACTGTTAACACTGTTTCAATAATTACAGCCTAGGAATGGTGATCATTGCCATGTCACTAGGGAGATCGAACGGCTATTATTCGACCGGTTATAACCGGTTTTTCTGGTTTTGTCTAATACGGTTTTCTTAAAATGTACAGTTTTCGAATAGCTAACACGAATAACTGGTTAATTTAAATATGTATAATTTTTATACGTTTTAATATTTTTTATTGCAAATATACTCATCGTTTAAATATTTTTCCAAATTTAATATATAAAATCTTATTTTTAACCATGGCTGCCTTGAACGTCTCACAAAGAACGTGAAAACCATGATAGATATGTACACTTGAGCATGAGTAACAATAATTTTTTCTCAGTTTCTGTTAATAAATATTAATTTTTTATATATAAAGAATGATGATCAAGTAGACTCATTGAAAATGGTCTACAAACGACGGCTCTGAACGGCAGATGTAGTAGTTAGTGAAGTTGTTCACAGCGTAAAAACTATAACCATTCGTTAGTAATGTAGTGATACCGCTGTTGAAAATTGTTAGATTGTGTAGCCTGAAATTAAGCCGAGTATTTTTTGGTTGATAGGCGGGTATCTTACCTAACGAACCACAGTGGCAAACACTATTAAATGTGGTGCATGCATGTTTCTATAGATGTCCTCTGAAGTTTGATAATATTTGAAAACCGATGGAAAGCAAGGTTAGGTTAGGTTAAATGGGTCGCTCGCATTTCGCGAGTTCCCTGTGACAGCTCAACTAGGACAGACCAATTAAAGGGGCCATAAGGCCGGCCATGGGAGAGCCCCAGAACAAAGATCCCACCTAAAGGTCCAAAAATATCAGTTACCACATTTGAGCCAACCGGTACCATTGACGAAGTTAATCTATTCGAAAGTGACACATTCCTAAAACAGTCCAGATCATGGAAGTGGTATGCACCCATGTGCCTAAGTCTAAGCTCCAATGAAGCAGGATAGTCGCAAAGTTGTTGTACCGATTCTTCCTCCTCTTTATCCTGATAGCTCTCATGACCAGCGCATCAAATGCGATCCGACATGAGGCCCATCGTACAATATCCGGCAATTATGCCGGAAAAAATCCCGATCAAACCTAAGAAAGATCTAGTTTTTTCTATGGGAAGGATATTCTACAAGTGGTAATATTGGTCCACCTGTGTTCTATCACGCTCAGAGCCCATTTATCCAACAAAATCGACGACACACAGAGAGGACCCTATAGTAGCGCACTCATCACCAATTTCATTCCCTCGGATGTCTGCATAACAGAAGCCATATCAATTCGACATGACATCGTTCTAGATGGGCCAGAGAGCATCGAGTCGTCTGAGATAGTCCCTCAGCTTACGATCATCAGAGTAAAAACCCAACACTGTACCCGTTTCTGTCTTTTAGCCATCAGTATAGACCGCGATTGTTCCAATCTCAGAACATATCTAGCAGCTTACTCATCCCTAGAAGATATCCTACTCCGATAAGCTCTACCGAAGTTCAAAGTAGGCATCGCCCAATCTGTCCGACATGTTAAAATCAGTCCGCCCACTTTTTGTAGGATGGTACCGTAATTGAAAGGATAAGTCTAGATATATTGAGTGTCCTTAATTACTAAGCTGAAGGGGCTCTTTGACACAAGGAATTATTTACTACCTTAAATGTGCCTATAAGATTGACGTTATTGTGCAGCAAGGAAAACTTGATTCTTTACTAAGTAATCTCTAGGCACTGGCATACAAAAATGTAAAAAATTAATCACTAGACGAAATATTAGGACGTTGCGTTTTTGAGGAAGAAATATTCGTTAAGGCCCTAAAAAAGCCGAACGTTGTTCTAGATTACTTACTTGCTAGACACTACGACATGGTACAAAAATTTATCAACTTTATTTGCTAATGCAACAAGAATTGAGAAGAATTTTATTTTAATGGAAGAACCGGTTAACCGGTTATTTTATTAGGTTCTTCAAACTCGCAACAATATTGTGAACAAAATACAATAGATAGCTCTAAAATACTGGCATTCGGTAAAACTACTTTGAAATAATTCATCAGAAGAAGCCCTGTGCACAAAACATCCTTTTATTCTTTCACAAACATTCTTTGGCACCTTCAGTTAAGCCCCCTGCAACTTATTCCTTTCTCCATAACTAAAGATGTTTTTTTTTTGGCAATAGTTTTAACGATTATCGCACTTTTTTTGCAAAACTTTATGACCTTATTTTAAAACATGCCTTTGTAAGAAAAATACAAATAATTTTACATTTTTCCCATTTTGTTGACAGCAAATTAAAAAATATTTAATTTTTGCAAGAGTTTTATTGGTTTCAAACAAGATTTCCAACAGCTGGAGTATATTTTACACATGGTTTTTGCTATTGAAAACCTAATTATATGACATTTTGTAGGGTTAATATCTGTTATCTCTCCTAGCCATTGAACGAAATAGTATAACGAATAGTATAAAGTTTTATTTCAAAAATATCGAATTATGGTCCAATAAAGTAGGTTATTTCCACTATGATTTGGTTTACTTATACAATTTGAAAAATAAGTGAGAGATTTCAATATTTTCACTTTTCCAGGCAGTATATTTGCTTTTTACAAAGCATCCATTCCTTTGTTTCAGTTTCAGAATTGATTTTGTTGATTTTCAAGCTGAGTAGATGATTAATTTACTGTAGCTCGCTTTCATATGATTGTGTAATGGTGAAGATCTTTGATAACTGATGTGGTGATCTTTACTTAGCATTGTAGTTTTTCCCAATAATTGACGTTTACTGTTGATCATTTGTCTGATGTTTGTCATCATCGCCAGAGGTAAGCTGGGTGGTCAGAGGTTCTTCTTTAGCAGATCAAAAAAGAAATTAAATATCGCATGAATTAAAGCCGAAAAACGTTGTAAAATGATTTTGCATGTTCGAAATACCGAATGAATGGCATATCTTAAATATATAAAAGAGGACTATAAAACCCGTTGTAATTGATGATCTCTTGTTTTGTAAGCCCTTAATTCATAAACTCAATACCAAGGTTTTTATGTATATCCGGTTTTTGTAGGTCCATTGGTTCGCGGGTTATTAACATTAGAGTGAGTCCCTTTGTATTGCATAAGTTTTATTTGAAAACGAAAATTGTTACAGCATTTACATTTTGTATAAGTTAGAAAATATTTTTAAAACTGTGTAAATAAAAAGCTTTCTAATTTCATTTGGTGTGTAGTTTCACTATTATTCAACTGGGCGGCGCCACGCCCATAAAAAATTTGCCGATAATTAGCTTTCAAAAGGTATATATTTTATTAATATTCGTGATGAGAGTTTTTTGATTTTTGTATATTGGACAACGCACTGTCCGTCGTCTCTATAATGCACTGAATTTAATGGTAAAAGAAGAATCCCACTGGGGTCTTCTACTGAATACCATTAAAGATGCATGAAGACATGAAGCCGCAATTTTCCATTATGACAACGCTCGGCCATAAATTGTAGGACGCGTTTAAAACTATTTAGAAATAATTATCGGCTTTTATCCAGTACTTACCACGTCCGACTACCATTTGCTTCATTCGTTTTCACTGAAATATGCTTTACTTCAGAACTTCTGTACTAGAACATTAGAAACTAATAATAAAATGCTATAAAAGATGGTGCATTGCAGTTGGTGAGTTAGTTATCATTTGGCTGTCACAAAGTAAAGTATGTTTAGGTGCAAATAAAAAGTGTTGTAAAAGCGAATTTGCTGTATTAAGAAAAAGTTATAGTGCAGTAATAAAAGAAAACTGTCAAACAACAACAAAAGTGGAGGTAATTTTATTTAACGCAATTTAAATGAACTCAAACGTTTTAAAAGATTAAAACGTGACAATATGCTATCAAAAATTTTTCTTAGATAGCAATAACTTACTAAACAGAACAAGCCAAGGATGCCGTTAAGCTATATCTTATTGCGAAAATACCTATGTTCCAAAACGCATTATAAAATAATATATTTATCAATATGTCTAAATATTTAATGTTTATAAGCGAAAAGCACCCAGAAAACTAAATGTTTAAAAATTAAAATTTTCAACAGAATAAAGTAAATCTAATTTACAAGTACAGTGTGTCCGCCGGGTAGGTATACTACTTTGTTTTGGCGCCATTTTGGTAAACATTAGTCTAAATATTATAATAGAAAAATATCCAGTAAACCAACGCGGTTTAATCGTTAAAACATTCTATCAAAAACAATCATTGATTTTCATGAAAAAATCATAATGAGTGACGAGACACATTTTCATTTGAATGCTTATGTGAATAAACAGAATAGCCGGTTCTGGGCAATGGAAAACCCTCAAATTATTCACCTTATTCATCTTTCCATCCATTAAAATTGACAGTCTGATGTGAAATTTTGTCAGGAGAATTCATTGGACCTTACTTCTTTGAAACTGAAAACGGCGTAACGGTAACTGACAATGGGGAGCGATATCGAGGTATGATTGAAAACTTTTTAACGCCACAACTGCATGCTTTGAGCTTGACTAACATGTGGTTTCAAAAAGACGGTGCCACATCGCATACATCTAGGATTACAATGGAGTTACTGCCAGACCCCTTTCCACAACAAAAAGGACTTTTCAAGGACTGGTGATGTTGATTGGCCTTTACGGTCGCCTGATTTGACTGCTCCGGACTTTTTTGTGGAGATATCTGAAAAGCAAGGTTTATGCAAACAAACCAGAAACGCTGGAGCAACTTAAATAAAATATTCGTGATGAAATTAATGAAATACCGCGTGAAATGTGTGAGAATTTAATGAAAAATGTGCTCAAAAGGTCTCGCATTTGTGAGGCTAACATACATGTCTGCCGACATTAAATAAAACATTTATCAATATAAGATCCATTCTCTTTCATATAATCAAATATTATAAACAAACAAAGCAGTATACCTTCCCGGCAAATACCCTGTACATCAACATTTTAAGCTATAAGCCTTATAATAGAAGTATCTATTGGTTTGTGTCAAGACTGGGATCATCCCAGTCTTGTGCCAAGACTATATTTCGAACAGTGCTACCAATACCACTATAAGTCAAATATGTAATTCAAACCTTAACGGAAACTCATTAGTAGGTTACGGAATGTGCTAGAACATTAAAACTTAATGCTAATTAACTATAAAAGCAGCAGCATTCTCCTTAGTGAGTAAGTTAGAATTTTACAGTCCAAGAGAAAAGTCGTACTGAGAGTTAAGTAAGTTGATAAATTTGTGTATTAAGCGGAATTGGATATTGTGTATAAAAGTTAATTTGGAAACAAAGACTGTATAAAGCACAAAAATTCGTTTCTTTTGTTTTATTTAACGCAATTTAAAAGAACTCAAACGTTTTAAAAAGTCAAAACCTTAGCATTGTTCTATGAACTATGAGAAGGATATATGGATCTGTCAACGTTTTCGTTTTATATATACCATTACAATAAGTACATGAAACAGCATCCATAAACCAAAATAATATATAATAGGATCAAATAATGACATGTTTAAAGAAATATTGTTACAAGAACAACTACCACACTTCACCCTTTTCTTTCGCTTCTTCTGAAGCAAAATCAAAACCACTCGACTTTTAACTTATTAGTTGTTATTCTAGAAAACTATAGAGCAACCAAGATCTCCCTTCCTTAGCTCTTTTAAAGCTTAAAATACCTTTAACGTTGGTTACATACCACATTAATACTATTGTCTGCGTTTTTAAGAAGAAGACAGTTTGTTTTTTTTCACTTCTTTTGTGGTATATAATGATGAAAAATAAGATGATTTTTCTAAGGATTTTTCTTACCAAAAACCATTTGACGAATTTATACATTTTAATGAAACACTAAAATTGATTCTGAAGATATTCAATCATATATTTCAATAGCAAGGCGGCGATAGCGTAAAGTCTTGCAACAGCCATAGCACAGAACAGTAAGAAAACAAAATCGAAATCAAAAGCTTGTTTGGCATTCAAAATCAACGTCAGGGATAATTAGCGGTATTACCCCACAACCAATGCTAAGCAGTTTCAATGGGTACAGGACAATTGATGATGCCTTTGTGTGTATATGTGTATGTGTAAGAGGGCTTATGTACGTATTTCTTTATTATTCATATTATTTTCATTAGGAAGTATGATGTTGTGGGAGCTGCTATGTGAACTGTCACAGTTGAAATCACAAGTTAATTCCTGAGCCATCATCATCGTTATCATCATCTATTGAACATCTCGTATATAAAGATGTGGTTGTTTGGTGACAACTGCTTTTGTTGTTATTCTTTGCTTATCAATTGATTTCGTTTTTTTGTCATTTTGTTTTGTCTTATTTTAAAGTAACATACTCGTACATACTTTTACATATAAAACTTCTTTCACTTTTACTTCTATTGTATAAGACTTCATTAGCCTTAACCTCATTATGAGTTTACCTTCTTTACTTTTTCTTCACAACAGTTTTTTTTAGATTTTATTCATTTTTTTATTTCACTGCCCTTTTGTATATATGTATGTAGCTTGTTATACGATTTCCAATTCATCGCATTTTAATTTTAATCCTTAAAACGCACTTTTAAGGATATTTTTGTTATTTTTGATAGAAAAAGTATAAAATGGAATTTTGTTGTTTCCTTTTTATTTTCCTTATTTTTATCGTGATTTTTTGTCTTTCCTGACATTTTTCCATTGTTTTTCTAACGCTAAGCTTTACCTTTTTTATGTTAAAAATGTTAAAACTTCAAAGTTATTTTTGAAGGATAATTGAAAAGCAGCATAGTCACCCACTCACTCAAATATTTAGGCAAAATTGTTATTTTTTCGAACAATTGTAGGAGCACGAAATTTATATGCATAAGTCCAACTCGGACCAATTATAACAGGTCCGCCATCTAACTTATTTTTCAACTAGTGCTTATTTCGTGAACTTAGCTCATGTCTGATTTGACAGATAATTAGTTTTATCTTGCCGCTGAACGAATATGGTTGTGTATACGCTCGAACAACGCTGGGAAATATTGCGACATTACTTTGAAAATCATGGTAATGTTGCAGAATGAAAAAAAAGAAAAAAATCATCTTTTCAGATGAAGCTCATTTTGATTTTGGCGTGTATGTAAACGAGCAAAATTGTCGCATTTGGGGCACAGAAAACCCGCACGCATACATTGAAAAGCCGATACACCCAAGACGAGTCACTGTTTGGTGCGGATTTTGGTCCAGAGGCATAATTCGAAAATGAGCAAAGAGTAGCAGTAACAGTCAATGGCGATCGTTATCGGGCCATGTTGAACGAATTTTTGTTCACAAAAATTGAAGAGGAGGATATTAGCAACATTTGGTTTCAACAGGACGGCGCTACGTTCCACACAGCCAAAGCTACACTCGATGTTTTGCGCCCTGTTTTTGAAGATTGCATTATCAGCCGCAGAGCTGATGTCGTTTGGCCACCTCGGAGCTGCGATTTGACACCGTTGGACTATTATTTGTGGGGTGCCGTCAAAGATAAGTGTTACGCCAACAAGCCAAAGACAATTGACGCTTTAAAGGACAAATTCGTGAAGCCATTGGTGAAATACAGCTGCACACAATCGATAATGTGCTTAAAAATTGGACCGATCGTGTAGGCTACTGCATGGCCAGCCGAGGCAGCCGTTTGAATGAAATTATTTTCCATTATTAACCGGAAGGATTGTACTTTCAAATAAAAAAGAAATTTGAGAAAATATTCGGTAGTTTCTTTTTTATAGCATTTTCCAAAAAAAAAATATTATTTGGCGGACCCTTTAGATGCGGCATATTAATTCGTCTTTGTAAAATGTTTTACCAGTGAGTAATAATTACTAGATAAAGGACGAAATTTCGATAGTATAAATATTATAGTTTTTAGGTAATTATACAAAAATACAATTCTTTATAAAATGATTTTAAATTGTTTATTGTTTATTCAATCATTTTAATCTATAATTTTCCGCCACCCACCACTCACATACTCTTCAAAGTCATTTCAACAAATTTTTCGTTCTTATAAAGAGCATCTCTATTAAGAGGCTATTTTACATTTAACTATTTAAGAAGAATATTTTTCTTCTTCTTTATCTTTCATAATAGCTTAAGGGTGAAGCTATTGGTTGGGTGGAAAATTTCCTTATCAGTGGTCAGAATGACTGACCACTAATAGATTATTAAAATACAATCCTTCATGGCTTGATTGAAAAAATTTAAGTCGAAAATAAACAACAACAAAAAAGTCTTACTTAAAGTGGAATTAAATTTCTTATTAAAATATTTATTAAATATGAAGAATTTCTAAAGAAATTATGTTAAAAAACGACCATAAATATTTAAATAAATAATTATAGAAAAGATACGGTAGCACCAATTAAATTTTCTGAAAAAACATAAATAAGAAAAGGGTGGGCAAATTTGAGGTTAGGAACTAAATTGGCTTCAAAACACACCAATATAAAATAGAGATATGGGAATTAATAATGGAATATGATGTCGGGCAAATGTCCACCTCTAGCACGTCGGCAGACGATCGCTCTTTTAACAAAATATTGAACTTTATTTTGAAACAAAACTTCGCTTATCTCGTCAATGCAACGTCGAATTTCACATCTCAGAGTGTCAGTTGTTTGTGGTTTGTTCACATAAACCGGCCCCAGAGAAAATATTCCAGCAGCGTTAAATCACAAGAACGAGGCGGCCAATTGACATCACCAACACGATCGGCAAATATCTTGTGCAATAACTGAATAATTGGCTGTTTAGCTTGTGGCGCCGTCCTGCTGAAACCAAAAGTCACTGATGTCAATATTAGACAAATGTGGCTACAACAAATTGGTTAACATGGTTTGGTAGAGAATTCACGGTAACGGCGTTTGCTCGCTAATTTTCGAAAAAATATGAGCCGATAATGCCGCCTAACCACAAACCGTACCATACGGATGGATGCAATGGTTTTTCGAGGACTGTTATATGATCACTAAACATGATTTTGTTGAAAAATGCGTTGTTTTCGTTCAGTTTTTCAAACAGCCAATTCACAATCGTTCGACTCAAGCAATGGTCGGCTGGCTTTAATTCTTGAACGAGTTAAACTTCATAAGCGTGAAGATGAAGATCTTTATGCAAAATCTGGCGCAAAATTCTTCTGATTATGACCAGTTGTTGCGAACGTCGACGAGTTGATGTTCTAGGCCCATTCTCAACACCTTGCTCTACAGCGGTTATGTTTGCATCACTACGGCCAATTGGAGCGTATTGTTTTGATCTAATGTCAGCAACAGTAACATGAGCTTCGAATTTAGATATTAAATTACGCACAGCGGTCTCAGAAGGAGCCTGATTACGAGGAAAAGCTGCCCATCAAAAAACACCGTGGGTTGGGTTTTTTTTTTGCTGTAGACCAGTGTTATCAAATCAGACACACTTGTAAAAAAATCTATCACACATATGCACTTTTTGCACGCAACATCGCGCTTTCTGAGCACACACACAATTCCAAAATTTAAAAAGAACAGATTGTTTTCAACTTTTAAATTTAAATTCATTTTCAATACAATAAAAAAAAGAAACAAATTGAGAAACTTCTCTCTTCCCTCATGGTGAATTTTTCAATCCAGCTAACTCATTTTGTGGTATCCCAACTAGTTTTAGTAAACTACTTAAACAAGTTCTTCTTGGCTACTTTACTGAATCGCCTAAATTTAACCTATGTTTCGTCACTTTCGCTCTGGGCGAATTTGCGATAAAAATTAAAATTTTGTAAGACTGATTTTGATTAATCCGCTATAGCTTCCTCCATATAATTTTTTGCGTAGTGTGAAGATTCTTGCTTATTGGTGGTGATCTTTACTTTAGTATTGTAATCATCATCGCCAGATGGATGCGGAGGACTTTTTTTTGTCTGGAGAGGAGTTTTTTTATTATTACATTCGAAACCACAATTAAATTTTTTTTTCGTCATATGCTCTGCTGGGGCTTGAACCTGGGTTGATTGTGTTGTTATGCCTGAGCTCTGACCAATACTCCACGCCCACATACAAACGTTTTATTAAGATTTAAAAATGTTTGTTCGATGAACCTCAATGTCATCAATAGTGGCTGGAATTTAGCTCCAGATTAAGTCGGTTCATTACAGCCTTTAGCTATTAATACAAAAAATAATTTGTATTACCACGTAGTGATCATAGTAGTGATTTACTATGAAGCTTTTTCGATACTGCCTGTGAGGTTACTTCCCTTCAAACATAAACAAACTTTTCAAATCAATTTCCAATATCAAAATAGTTTACAGAAATAAAGAGGAAAAAAAACATATTATTGGAAGTGTTCCATATTAACAAAAAATAAATAAAAAATTAAATAAAAAATTGCTGTTCCATTTAGTAATCCAAAGCAGTTTTTTTGTTTATCAATTTATAGGTGTATACCGGGTATGTAGGGAACGAACGTTGCTAGCTTATCTTATCAATGCGATTGGAAGCGAGACTATATGTATGGAGGGGTTCTCAAAGGCACACAACACCAACAGGTGAGTAACATTTTCCACAGTATTAAACGAGATTTAGGCGAATAAGCGAGTAACGACTAAAAAATTATAAATTTAAAAAAAAGTCTAAAATAAGTAATATTAAAAGAAATTATGATTTAAATAAAAGACAATTAATTGTGCAATACGGGAAATAATACAAAGAAATAAAAAATAAATAAAATTTAAGTTTCCCAAAAAATATAAAGAAATAAAAATTATGCAGCATGATTGCGTATTAACAAGTGAAAAATTAAAAAACAAATATACAAACACACATATGGAGATATTTGTTGTTTTATTAATAAAACAATAATAAAACTTAAGTTTATTAATAAAAGTGACTAATTTTGCCTTATTACACAAAATTGCAACAACAACATAATAAAAATAATAATAAAAAATTAAAAAAGTATTTACAAGAATTGTATCAAAAACTATATTAATGGGATTTTAAAACAGAGCTTTGTATTGGATAAGAGGTAAGCAGCATAATTAAATGCAGCACAACTAGTAATACATAGAAAATATATTTTGAAATTCGCAGAAAGTTAACAGGGGATGGTAAGCCAACTGATATACCTAAAAAAATTTACAAACGTAAAATGAAGAAACAGTTTTCCTAAACGCTTTATTAGGCATTGCAAAACGTTTTATACGCAATTTATTATATTTTTGATAAGGAACAAAAATTACGGCCATATCATGAGTGGACGAAAATATTTAAGTCTATAAAAGTTGGTTAACTCAGAATTGATAGTCCATACAGCGTTCCAGTGATTGATCTTCATTAAACTTGTTAAAGAGCCTGAATAAGCATTTTTTAAATTTATTTAAAGCCTCTTTCGGACCGATTATAACCAATTTCGGTGCAATGGTTAAATGTTGTAAAAGAAACTTATTACAGCAAAATTTTTTCCCAATGCGTTTAACTGACTACTGGTTAAAAATTTATACAGCAGCTAGTTGAACTTCCAATCCGTTTTACTCAAAAATAGTATAGGTTGTAATTTTTGTAATTCTTTTCAAAACAACTGCAATTTGTATGTACGAGGGATACTTTTTATATTTCGGGAATAGCAAATAAAAACAAACATATTTAAATGTAAATGACTTTATTGCTTTTTGAAATATTCCTCTTGATGACCACTACTCTTATGCATTCGTTCAAACCATTTCTTTAAGCAGTTTTTCCATTCCTCTTGAGATATCTCCAAAACATGGTTTTTGTACGCTTTAACTGCTTCTTAAGCGTTCGTAAATCGTTGATCACCCTGTTTACCTTTGATATTCGGGAACAAGACGAAGTCATTGTGTACCAAATCAGGACTGTATGGAGAATGAGACATCAATTCTATGTTTTGACTGCTCAAAAATTCACCTGTTTGACGAGATGTGAGAGAGCTCATTTTGTCATGATGGAGATTCGTCTACGGCGGTTAGTTTTACAAATTTATCCGAACACTTCCGGCAAAAATTGACCATCCTTCATTTCTCAAGTGGAACAGTGGCCACATGACCTATTCAGCCAAAGAAACAGGCAGCCATTTGCCTCGCTGAGCTTTTTCAACGAACTACTTTCGTTGGATTTAGCTCGCCTTGGAGTACCCACACGCTCAATTGAGGTTTTGTTCCTGGCTCATACGCATATATTCGTGATTCGTCACCTGTCACGATTTTAGACACGTTTTTTGAAGCATCAAGGTCGAACCTTTCAAGCATGTATCCAATGGGAACAAATTTTTTTACAATTAAGTGTTCACTCAAAATCGTATATATTGAAGTGGAAGTAATGTGTAAGGATGTCTCTATCTCACAATATGTCATATAACTATCTTGCATTATCCTTTACGCACTGCATCGATGCTTTGTGGCACGGCAACCGATTGTAGACAACCTTCACGGAATTCGTCTGCGACTGACCACGATTGAACTCACTATACCATCGATATACTGTGGTTTTTGATAGTGTTTTATTGCCATACAAACAACTGAAAGTTCATCGACACGTTCTTATTGAGATAATCTTTGTCGAAAGTTGTGAAAAATAATCCAACGAAAACCTCCTTTTGAAATTTCCATTTTTGGTCAAATGGATTTTCTTAACTCACTGTAAACAAAACAAGTAGCGCTTGTACATCAAAACGTTGTGGATACGTTTATGCTAAAAAATTGCAAACTTTATTATGGTGTTACCAGATTTTAGCTATTGATATTAGTGTTGCCAGTTCCCGATATATGAACGGTACCCATCATATACAATTAAAGTGAGTTTCGGTCGAAAGATGAAAATGGAATTGCAATTAATTAAATGGCTATCAGAGTTCAGCAATGTATCACTTTTTCGCTATTCATACTCTTTCACGAATTTATAAGTATAAGTGAGTACACATCCCCGCTTGACCTAAGACTTGCAATAAGCGATGGTTCGCTATTACATATTTTTATATTTTCAATAAAAATAAATTTGTACCGAAACTAATAATGCTAATTACCCATTCATTTGTCAGACAGTAATTCTCATGTATTCAGTAACAGAACTATATTTTTGCTTTTGAACAGCATGGAGAGGAAAAAATGCAAAAGCAAAAGTAACGGCAAAAAAAGGAAATGAGGCTTCGTTCTTGAACTTTTGCGTGATATCATTAAAGTTATTCGCTTTAGATATTGGTAAAGGTTTGCTATTGATTCCACAGCAAAACTTCTAGATCGAAAGATTTGCTGCCATAAACTGAGCGAGGGGTGAACTCTATGAGTTCTTTAGTTTTGATTCCAATAATCGTTTTCGAATATTTTATCAGAAAAATGCTTGACAAGTGTTCGAACTCATACTCAAAATAACGTTGATTCATAAGTATATTCATACTCATTACATACTCATAGTATTCATACATTCATCAGGAAATATTCATAATACTAATGAATGATTTGGATCATTCAACTCATTCGAGTAGTACTCATTAAGTATACAATCAATATTGTTCAAAAGAGAAATAAGCAGCAAACGCACAACCTCATATTCGAATCATATTCTTTTTGTATCGCCTATACACAATGAGTTAAACAGAAATATCCCACGGTTACCATATGGTAAAGTAAAGCATGCCATTACATTTAGATGATTAAATTTAAAAAAACAACAAAAACGTGATCTTATGCAGACCATATGTAGCTTCTTAAAAATGCAAAGCTTTTGCTATTCTGAGTTCAATTAACACAGTTATCACATGTCAAATTGAAGTGAAAAAAACAAAGTTAAAAATTCCAGTTTTTCAACATAGCACATTAGTAAGTGTAAGCATTTAAAATTATTTTTCCAATCAGTTTTAATAATAATTGCACTAACTAGTAGTGAAATTAATTTTAAAGTGCTTATTTCTTAAAAAAAAAGGAACGTGTCCAAAAATAATTTCAGTTTCATTAAAACCATATACTCTAGGAGACAATACTTACCATATTGGGTAGCTGGTTTATCGCCTTTTCCGAAAAAGTGTACCAATGTATTGAAAACTGGACATTATTTTTGTGATCAGGAGATCGAAATACATACTTTGAATACTTTGAATCATGAAAGTCATAAATGTTGATAAGTATTAATATGATGAGTACTTCAAACTTTAGAGTTTGAGTGCGTGTGTATATGAAAGCGTATGAGTATATCATGATACATAACATGATTCGAGTATACCCATGTTTTTAGTATTTATTGCTGATCCCTGATGGATATACTTCCCCTTGTATATAATATAGTGCATTTATTCTGCTCGAAATTAAAACGAATGTTGTTTTTGTTTTTTACAACAATACTTTTATATAAAATTTTTATTTTACAACTATTATCAACTACATATAGATGGTATATATATGTATAATTGTTATTATATTTTCTTCCATATAAGTATTCTACCAACTGATAAGCTTAGATAGTACATTTTGACACAAAGTACTTTTGTTTTTTCATTTAAAAATATGATGACACCCCAGATACCGACAATAGGTGCGGAAAAGGCTAAAACAAAATATCGATGACAATGATTGAAACACCCAAAAATATTTTTTGAAAATTGGCCTTTAAAAATAACATGGATAAGTTTTTGGAATTTTACAATTATCAAGAATATTACAATATATTAAAACTTTTTTATTGTGATATTTTTTTACATTTTAAAGAAATTGCCACGATATTTGTTATATTATTGTATAGTTTAAACTATAATTTAATCGTTTTAACGCTTTCTAATGCACAATTTGTTTACTGGGATTAGTAAGTTAGTTTTTTTTTTTTTTAATTGAAACAAAGATATTTACTACTGAAAACAAAGAAATTCTTCTATTTGTTAAAAAAAAAAAAAAATTAATAAATAAATAAAATTTATAAAATTGAATACGTAGTAATTACTACGATTTCTTTGTTTACAATTTATTTTGATTCTACCATCTAACATTCTAAATATAGTATGTAAGTAATTTTTTTTTTTTAATGTAATAAATATAGGCTATCCAATTCGAGGATTCTTTTTAAAATTTCAAAAACAAAACAAATCAAATTCATAAATAATGGAAAACAATATGGCCTCTACGATTGTAAAACATTTTTTTTTTTTTTAATTTTTCATAATCAATTCACACATTTGCTAGTTTATATCCTCGAGAAATTCACGAATTTAAGGGCTTGATTTGATTGTAGGCCATTTACATAGGCCTTATCTTTTACGTAGTCTCAAAGAAAAAGTGTAAAGGCGTTTGATTACAAGGTCTCGTTGGCTAATTGTAATCTCTAATTCGAGGAATCACACCTATTTGTGTGGCACGTCGCAACACATCAGTATCTTGCGATTTCGGCCATACAAAATCATTAATCGTTATTCGATAACACAAACCATTCATCATAACAAGTTTTTAGCCTCATTTTTGAAAGGGTAAAGTCCAGTGACACCTCCTGACCAAAAAAACGTAGCACATAGTCACACATTATTATTAGTTTTTCCGAGCACTAAATGTGATAATTTTACTTATATTTCTAGTTATTCTTGAGCGACGTGCACCAATTCGGCTTCTAAAAATGCTTTAGTTTTACTGTAACCGCGGAATTTTCACCATTTTTGTACTGAATTTTAATAATTTTAATACATATACATATCTTCCATTTATACTAATGTCGTAGCTTTTACAGCTTTTGAAATAGCGAGCTATTGAAACTGAAACGTTTTGTTGCATTACCCTGTTCTATGGCACTCATACTATTTTTGCGAAACGTCATTTTAAATTATCAATAGAAATAAATAGAAAATAAAAAATTCTTCAAATTCATTGACTTTTATAAAATATTTCATTTTAGTATTAATAAAGACTTGCTTGCAGTAGCATAGGCCCTAACCGTGTCAATTCAGTTGTTTTTTCTTGGAAAGCATCAACTGAGGCTTTAAGTTCGGCTGCAACTTTATATTAACAGACTCTTCTGACGCAATATGTAATTTACTGGCTATTGTAGTGCCCAGCGTTGCCAAATGTTTTTTAAAACATTGAGCAGTTTTGAAGTTTTTCTGTAAATTGTGCAGACTTTGCAGTTTTGAACATTTTAGCCTTTTATTTTAAATTTTGTTGTTTTAATTACAATTTCTTAAGTAAGAACTTCATCCATATTTGTTTTTGGGCAACTATTTCAAAGCAAAGTGTGATATTCATATTTAGGTCTAAGAATGTTGCGTTTTTCTGCGCACTTGGTTCAGAAATATAAATAATTTTGGCAAAAGAACAGTGAGATCGCTTGACATACTACGTAAGTACGTACTTACGAATGATATAATTGCTTCATAATAAAATATTAAATATTAAAAAAGTCTTAGTCTTAAAAGCAATTTAATTGCGGAATTTTGGCTTATACTTTATTCAATGAACTAAACCTTTTTTGAGTTACGCGAGTATATGCTGTGCAACCTCCTCTATTTTGATATATCTCGAAAACAAGAGCTAACAAAAAAAAATGGTTAGTACCTCTGGATTCAGCGTACTTGAAGCCTGTTTACAAATCGGATGCCAAGCTTGTCGAAAAAAGTATAAAATTCGAGCATAGTACTATTATATCACATTATTTATGTATATCAAATTTAATTTGTTGTGTTATGCATGAATAAAAAATACACTACAAAAATAAACTATCCGATATGTTCTGCAAACTAAAATCGGGCGAAATTGAAATCGAATGCAACTTCAAGTTGCTATAATTTTCAAATCAGACAAGAATTTAATACTTTTTCTAATTAATAACATTTCAAATAACTTTTTTGATTATCAAAACTTTAAAATAATTGGCGTACATGTATATTTTTTTACTTTTTTATGTACGTGCAGTTTTTTCACTTGAAAATCAGTTTATTTTCTGAGTTTGCAGTTTTCCTAACAAAAATATGGAAACACTGGTAGTGCCTCAAAAATAAAACTCATGTTTGTCGTGTTTATGGTTTCATTTAGTGTTCCATTCGAGGCAAGGCGAATTCAAACCAGCTGACCTTGGCTTGCTACGTAAGCAACAGCTGATAAGTGTACCCCAATTCGCCATTACTATTTTCTTGCAACAAATATATGTGGCACACAGTTAATTTGTTTACAATTGGCTTACTACAGTGTTGCATTATTTTGACAGAACGTTAGAGTCTGTTTACAGTGTTGTATTCGTTTTCAAAAGGAGACCACCTTTTCAAATTTGCCTTGATTCGAGGTTTCAAAAATATCAAAATATTTTTATATTCACTGGTTACATTCTAAGTGTATCCAAATATGCAAAACTGTTTTTTGCTTCCAGAAAAATAATGCTTTTGTGGTTTGTTCTCTTTAAATATGCTTTTTGCGACAGTCGTTAATTATAATTGTAGTTCGTTAAAAAATATAAGTTTCGATGAAACGAACTCAATAACTTAAAAAATGTCAAATTTACATGAGAAGGTGTGACGAGCGAACAGTATTGGAATCACTAAAGAGTTTATTTTGAAAAAATTCGCCAAGAGCCTGTTTACATGAGACCAACGATATACACATTTTTCAAGCCATTGTGTACACTTCGGATTAATAAAATTTAGAATTATATTTGAATTATTGAAAATGTAAATAATTTGTTATCCCTCACACACTAACATAAAAATTTTGATTACTTGGCTATGCGCTACACGATCTAAAGAAAGTTCTTAAACAAAAATATTACTCATAGCTTCCAAGTTATAAAGGATAAAGACAATTTGCTATCTGTTGTGAGAATCTTTAGTTCTCTTTGTCTATTTTTTGCCTATGCGTGTGAGTATGTACGTGTGAAAACAGAGGAGAAGAGCTGCTTTATACGGGAATCTGATGTGAACATAATGCATTTAACAAACTTTTCGTCAAGTTTCGTTCAGTTTCATTTATTTACGTTTTGAGCGACCCTGATTGCCTGTACGTACGTGAACAGCTGTTTGTGGGTTATATGCAAAACAATAGCAAATTAAACACGTTGTTCAATGGATGCTCTTGCTTTCAATTGTCACAGAAACAGCGACGGTGCGTCGCTGTGGTATGGTCGCCTACCAACCAGAAGGTTCTCGGTTCAATACCGGGCCAGACCATCTTAAATACAAAGAAAAAGTTTTTTTCAACAGCGGTATCACCACGTAACATTAGCTAGTAATTAGTTATGAGTATTACTACTATTGAAAACTTCTCTAAATGCATTTGCTATTCGAAGTCGACGTTAAGCTGTAGATTCCTTTCAATGAGTCTCAAAATAGAGTCGGGTGCAGCTCACTGACTGAGAGAAAAAAACAGCGACGATTTAACATGCGTAGCGGGTGTATGCAGATTTGTTTTAATTTTTATATAAACCAAATGAAGTCGTAACATTGGTAATGTGGTGCGCCTGCCCGATATGGTCCGAGGTCATACAGAGAAGCACTAATGCTAACCAACTTTTCGCGAAGTTATACCTAGCGGCAGTCCCGCGAAGGGAGAGTAGTTGAAGAGAGTAGGGGATGGGGTTTAGTACGTAGGCGCCAGCGATGGTGACTAGTGCATGCTTATGCCGAGGAACATAAGTATCTTTTGAAAATTACCATCTTCCGCTCATAACAAATAAAATAACACAGACGGCTTATTAACAAAGTTGGTTGGATTTTTAGCAAGTGCACACCGAAAAAGGATCATAACATTGATTATGATGGAATGAAACTATCAACAGATAAAAATTCAGTAGATAACCATTAAATCAGCTATGAATCAACTTTATTAGCAAAAAATTTTTTTTCGTTCAAATGCAAGTTTTTAAAGAAAAACAAAAAGGGGAATAACTGATAAGAAAACAAATGAAATATTTCGTTTTCATAGACAATAACTTTTATTTATCTTATAAATAATATGGAATTAACATTTTGTTTTTTAATGCGCAGATATTGTTTTTTTTTTTTAATAAAATTTTATTTTAAATAAAATTATTTTCTCTTTTGCTCCCAATAAATCTTTGTTAAAAGAAATCAAAATTAAACTTTAAGGTTGCCCGTCTACACAAGAGTAATATTTAACGATTTTTTTTACAAATTTTCAACTGCATATGCTTTTACTGCAATCTATAGAGAGTATTAATGAAAACTGATACATAAACATACCAATTGTTAATACATACCTATTTCTTCCATCTATAGGCCGTCTATGGTATGTATAAGTATTACCGGTCAAATGATAGGCTGTGGTATGCTTAGTGTTAATAATGTTTTTCTTTGTTTCTTACCAATTATGATTGATTGACCTTAAATCTTGTCAAATTATTTTGTATTTCCTTATAAACAATTTAATTTGTATTTTTTTATATATTTTCAGATCTCTACTCATTATACTCTCTTCACCCAAACGCCAGACAACGCCTGACAAAATGGCTACACATATTAAATTAAACACACTCCTTAGTTTAACAGTACTACTAGCTATACTGGTCCCTGCCGGGGCGATAAATTGTCCAAAAAGCTGTAATTGTTCATGGATTTTGGATAGCCTAGAAGTAAAGTGTACCCATAGAGGTCTAATCGACTATCCGGATTTTGATGACATGCCCATTCAACATGTCGATCTATCGGGCAATTATTTTATAGAATTCCCAACTCACCTATCCAATTACGATTCGTTGATCTATTTGGACTTGTCCAATAATCAAATAGAATATTTAGATGCAGATTCTCTGATGGGTTTTAATGCTCTAAGAACTCTGATTTTAGCGAATAATACCATCAGTAGGTGGTTGAATTTAAATCCAAATCTGGCCTTTATAAATGCAGTAAGTTTGCAACGTTTGGTTTTGAGTGGCAATGAATTTGGCACATTTAATAGCGATGACCCTAAGCAGAACATTGTGAGTGAGTCTTTGACTTGGTTAGAACTGGAGGGCTGCGGCATTACCAAGGCAGGCGGAGATATTCTAATGCAAAATATGCCCAATTTAGAGAGATTAAATTTAAATAACAACCCCTTGGGTACACTTAACACCCTGCCCTCAAGCTCGTTAAGAGTATTGAAATTGAAAAACTGTAATTTACAAAGAATACCACATAGCCTTATGGAGGGTTTGCCCTCTTTAGAATATTTGCAATTATCTTGGAATACAGCCTTGCAGGTTGGTTCTACGGAACGTATTGATTCGATAAGTTTAAATGAACTGGATCTCTCTTACTGCAGTCTGGATGAAATCGATCTCTCAGCCTTGCCTGGTCTACAACAGTTACATTTACGCGGTAATATGTTAAGATCTTTGAAGGCAAGCACATTTGCAAATAATTCTTTCCTGGAAGTCGTCGATTTGTCGCGTAATTCATTGCGTGCTTTAGAAGCTGAATCGTTTTATCGTTTGAAAAAGCTATCGTCTTTGGATTTGTCTTACAACGAAATAGCCCGCCTTGATCGTAATGTTTTTCGTTCCAATAACAATTTGGTTTCGCTGAACCTAAGCCACAATGTTATCGATAAGTTTACAAAATTGGTATCGAATTCTTTGCGTGAAATCAATTTGTCATGGTGTGAAATAATATTGATAGAAGCCAGCGCACTTTCTGGGCTATCGTCGTTACAAAAATTGGATTTATCGAATAATTTGATAAGAGATATTCCAGCAGGCATGCGTTCGGATACTTTACAGAAATGGGATTTAAGCTATTGTCGGTGAGTTGGCAAGGTGGTATTTTATGATGACTAACTTAATTATCATATATGTTATTATAGGTTATCGTTCATACGCAACAATACCTTTCAACATTTTCCCGAATTAGCCCAGCTAAAGTTGAATGGAAATCGCTTTACAAATCCTTTTCCAAGAGAATTCTTTCAGTCAAATAAGTACTTGGATGCCCTATGGTTGGGAGATAATACCTGGATATGCAACTGCCAAGATCGAACTTTTATTGAATTTTATGATTATTTAACAACAGCTCCCAGTAGAGTAAGTTTTTTCCTCAAGTACAAAACATTACTGACTATACCGCCTTTATTATCAAAGAAGAGGTTCTTAGACAACTTATCACACTCTACATCGCCTAGCGTATACTTACTCTAACATTAAATGTTCATTTAAATGCAGGTCAAAGATCGTAATAGTCTAAGATGTGCCTCACCCATCTATAATTATGGTAAAACCTGGTGGGCTGCTTGTGAAAGAGATTGGATACAAAATGGCCGTTCTAGCAATGCTGAAAAAGTGTGGAGTATCATTATGATTTCAATAGTAGTGATAGCGGGCTCAATATTTCTCTTTACCTGCCTTCAAAAATATTTAGCGTGGCGCAGAAAGAGACTGGATACCGAAGAGTTTCGTCAGAATCATGATGAAATGAGAGAAATGTAAGTTATTCACAACAATACTTGCAGAATTAACATTCTAGATTCTCCTCTTGCAGAAGACGTTTAAATCAGCGCATTTTAAATGAAGAGGCCCGTCCTAATGCACCCAATAGTTTTGAAAATAATTTACCCTCCTACGAAGATGCCTTAAGAATGCCTAAACCAGTAAGACCCGTCAAATCTATGTTGGATCTGACTGAAGAAACTTCCAGAAGACGTAGACGTTTAAGAAAAACTCGTACTAATCCCGAAGAGGATGTCGGTGAAGAAGACGAGCACGATATTCAATACGACTATAGAAATCGTTTTCGTAGTGAAGAAATGCTTTCAAATCGTGACCTAGAGCGGGTACAACAAATCGGTCCCACCCGACGTACTGGCCGTATTGCTCACAACAACTCGGGCAGTCGTCGTTTCAGCATAGAAGATTCACGTTTTCCGGCCGCGCACTTAAAATCTCAAAATCTCCAGAGTGCCGAACAAATAGGCAATTTCCAAAGTTATGAGAATAGTCCCTATACTAAAAGAAAACCGAAAATTGCTGAAATACCACCTTTCAAAAGAGCCACTTTAAAGGCCGATAGTGTAGAATTTCTGACAGATCCTGAATTTGAGTCTTCCAGTAAGCCGAATAGTCCCTTTGCCAGACGCAAACCTAAAATAACCCCACCGCCTACAACTGTAACTTTAGCACCAGCTGTGGAGGATTATTTTGGTGTCACACCAAAAGTATCAGACTCCCCTGAGGGTAGTGATTTTCATATTATTATAGAACCCGATATACAATCCCTTAAAGATGCCAATTATGGCTCGTCGTCATCCTCGGACAACGATCATGCGGAAGATGATTTAATTCGAGGTAAACGCAAAAAACTACGAAATTCTTCTAGTCGTCGAGCAAGTGGTAGTTTTGTAGCAGCTGCTGCTACAGCTGCAGCCAGTGGTGAAACATCGGACGATGAACCCATTGTAGTGGTTCATCGACCTATGCGTGAGACTTTGTTTTAAATGTATTTTGTTATTTTAAGCGAATAGTTGCTTTAGTATTAAACAAGAATCAAAGAGTGCTTAATTAATTTTTAGTCATTATGCTTCAATTTGTTGTTTTCTCTCAATGCCATATAAAATAAATAAATTGTGTAAAGATGTTTTTACCCACTGTACATGGGGGCATTTGAAAAAACTGTTTCATATATAACTTATAATTTAACAGTACTTAATTGTATGAAATAACAATTATAATTATACAGTACTTGTATGAGTTATAGCTTATATCATACAGATGGCTCTCTCAACTTACTTGGTTTGTGTCTTGACTAAAAAATTGAAAGCTCTTGTTAACCTATAACCGGGTGTCTAAAATGTTATTTTTCGAACTGATACATGGCGCTACAAAATGTTTTTATAATTTTTATATCCTCAGTCAATTTGAAGTTTATTGAAATATATTTAAGCCAACAAGAGAAGAAAAACATTTTTACGAATTCCTTAGTTAAGGTAGAATTAGCCGAACGTTCAAGGAACGTAATGCAACGTACGTTCGTTTCTAACATATAAAAACAATGCAATTGATTATCCAAAATAAATGTCACGTTGACGGAACGGAAAAACCTGTATAACATAGAATTGCTTAACGTTTTTATGTGACATTTATAAAGCAGTGATGGTCTGTTTGTATATTAAATGAAATGAGGGAATTTTTACCCTTTTTCTCCACTTTATACACACAATTAAAAAGAGCAATTTAAAACCATTAATTAAAGAATTTTTTTATAATTTAAATATAAAATATATTTTAGAAATTTTTTATCCGATTTAAAAAATATTACTATTTTTTATTATATAAAAGCTCCTAGTGTGGAAAAGGATTAAACTAAAAAGTTAGCTATAATATACTTTCTTAGGTGATAGATAAGCAAGCAATTATATAATTCTTAGATCAAATTAAAAACAAAAAATTTAGTTAAATTGGCCTATAGTGTACCAGAGAGAAAAAATTATAAAATTGCATTTATTTGATAAATATCTTTATATTTCATATAAGCTTTTTTGGCAATAATTTTGTATATAATTTGTAATAATTTATATTTGTAAATAAATGCAAATATAATTATATTATTTTCATATACTTAAATAAAAAATACTATTTAAACCTATTTAGTACTTTTTTAATTTTGTATCAACTTAAGAACTCTCATCACTATTCTGAATAACTGACATTTAACTACACAAACGTACGTTAACGTACGTTGCGTTTTTAAGACATCAGCGTTTGGCTAACCAAGCAGTACAATAGTTATTACAAATGAAACACATCCGACTGTATACTACCGTGTCAATAGGAAAAATTGAAATAAAATTTTTAAGCACATACAACTAGCATCCGATTTGGATGAGTCTCAATCCCAATACATTGTAAAATTAAATGTAAATAAAAAGTAAAAAATAGCTATCACACCAGCATCCGATTTAGATCATCAATCCCAATACATTGTAAAATTAAATGTAAATTAGAAGTAAAAGAAAGCCAGGGGCTTGTAAAGCATAACATCGTTATTGTAGTTTCGATTATGAATTTTGTTTGCTTTTTACAGCTACTTTTCCAATTGTTGATTTTAATTTTTCCGAATTACAGTGCAAAGAAAAGTGCTTTCAAAAGTGCAAGTGGACTAATCGTGTGTGTGGTGTCTATATGGAAGCGATTATGGCCTATAAACTGGATTTTCATTATTGAATTTGCGACAAATAAATAAAGTGAAAAAAAATAAATATTTGACAATCAGAACCCTTCCAACTTTCACTTACAATGTCTGTAATATTTGATCCATCCAACCTTTGCTTAAAATGTCTGTATTGTCGGACCTAAATAACCTTCGCTTACAATGTATGTTTCATCAGACCCATCTGACGCTGTTTAAATGTAAATAGAAATTGTATACAGATGGGTCCTACTTACATTGTATGTGGTCTCGGATTGAGGATATATGTGGTAAAAATGTTGCTGGGTAGTTCTTAATTATTGATTATAAGAAATCTGAAGTGTTATGTATGTAGGGATGTAGATGTCTTCCATTTTGTCACTGTGTATGTATAATTTTACAGACTTGTTATTAGTAGTTACGATCAAAAGAAAAGCGATATGGAGAACCCTGGTTAAACAAAAGTGTACCTGACAAGACGATTCAAATCACCGCGAACATGTACGAAGACAGCGATTTACGAGTTCTATATAGTGGTATGACAAGCGGGCGTTTTACGTCCGATGCTGGTGTGAGACAAATGTACCCTTCATCTTCTCTGCTCTTTGCCATTGTCCTAGATCAGGAGTGCGTAAAAAGAGCGAAACACTTTAAATGATAAATACACTGAAGGTAAAATGCTGCAAGAAAATAGTTATTCATACAAAGTATAAACATACATAAATTTATGTAGCTTATTATTAAAGTCGCAATTAGTCTGGACGTAACGTAGACGAGACGTAAAAGTAACGTGATCAACACGTCAAGTGTGGTTAGTTGATGAAGTAAAAACATACCAGCTGTTTTCAATTGTGTGTGTGTGTGTGTGTGTGTAAACAACAAAAGAAAAAAGAAACAAAAAATTAATTACTGTCAATTCCCGATTTAACGAACACTCACTTTAACGAAAATCCAATACAAAAAATAAGACAATTTTTCTATTGACTACCTTATATAACGAACGATCATTTTATTTTACTCCCGGTTTAACGAATGTTAAAAAAAAATGCAAAAGTCGTTAAATACCATTTGTCATTTTTGGAATTTTGGAATGTTTTGTAGTAAAACATGTAAATGAGTGAATTTTATATATACATACACACATATATCAAAATAGTTTTGCTTGATGTGTTGTACAAAGAAGATGATAAATAGAAAAAGAATACCCGTGAATACAGTGAAAAAATTAAAATTCTGAAAGAATGCAAAAAAGGTGAAAGACTTTTAATTAAGGGTCCGCCATCTAACGTTTTTTTTCAACTAGTGCTTATTTCGTGAATAGTAACACTTAGCTCATGTCTGATTTGACAGATAATTAGTTTTATCTTTCCGCTGAACGAATATGGTTCTGTATACGCTTGGACAACGCTGGGAATCTGGGCCTGCATTCGACTTACAGAAGATGCCGATTTTGCCAAAAAAAATTACCTTTTCAGATGAAGCTCATTTTGATCTTGGCGGGTATGTAAACAAGCAAAATTGTCGCATTTGGGGCACGCATACATTGAAAAGCCAATACACCCAAGACGAGTCACTGTTTGGTGCGGATTTTGGTCCAGAGGCATAATTGGGCCATTATTCTTCGAAAATGAGCAAGGAGTGACCGTTACAGTCAATGGCGATCATTATCGGGCCATGTTGAACGAATTTTTGTTCACAAAAATTGCAGAGGAGGATATTAGCAACATTTGGTTTCAACAGGACGGCGCTACGTGCCACACAGCCGAAGCTACACTCGATGTTTTGCGCCCTGTTTTGAAGATCGCATTATCAGCCGCAGAGCTGATGTTGTTTGGCCACAGCGGAGCTGCGATTTGTCACCGTTGGACTATTATTTGTGGGGTGCCGTCAAAGTTACGCCAACAAGACAGAGACAATTGACGCTTTAAAGGACAATATTCGTGAAGCCATTGGTGAAATACAGCTGCACACAATTGATAATGTGCTTAAAAATTGGTCCGATCGTGTAGGCGACTGCATGGCCAGCCGAGGCGGCCATTTGAATGAAATTATTTTCCATTATTAACCGGAAGGATTGCACTTTCAAATAAAAAAAGAAATTTAAGGAAATATTCAGTAGTATTTTTTTATAGCATTTTCGAAAAAAAAAATTTATTTGGCGGACCCTTTATTATCCCAAAGGTATGGGATACCAAAGACATCAATATGCACTTTAAGAAAAATGGACAATAAAATTCTAGAAAATTTAAAAACAACAAGCAATGGGACTAAATATCGCCAATCACTGAAAAAAAAGTGAATACCCATAAGCTGAAGAAACAAGCATATTCCCATAAATGGAATAATTCTGAAAAATAAACCTTTAGAAATCCATAACCGTATTTGTGGTTCAGACTTCCATGAAGGCAATGGCTAGCTTTCACGTTTTAAAAAAAGTTATGGCGTAAGATTATTGAAGTTGTCCGGTGAAAACTTTCAGCACGTCAAGACTTAGTGTAGCAGTTTAGACACTAATTCCAAAATGCGCTAAAGGAACAATTTCTCAAATGGCGCAGTATTCAATGCTGAACGCAGATAAAAATTTTGTGCATGCAGTGGAAAACACTGCAGCAGGTAGAAAGATGTCGGAAGAAAAAGTCACTGT
Organism: Wohlfahrtia magnifica; assembly: GCA_023159175.1. NCBI lineage: Eukaryota > Metazoa > Arthropoda > Insecta > Diptera > Sarcophagidae > Wohlfahrtia > Wohlfahrtia magnifica. Next base: position 6,805,013 of record JAKWBJ010000539.1, read on the forward strand.
TCTCTTCTGTGCGAATGCATTAGGTAAAAAGTGAAGAGGATTAGTTTAGAAAAAGGGTTGTGAACACTAACAATGAAGATAATGACGTTGAAGATAACATTCCACTATCATGTTTAATACAAGATGAGGCTGAGTGCATAGAATGCGGAGTTCACCTTTTAAGTGCTGCCTTTCGAATCTTAAAAATTTTCAGTTTGAATTTAATGCAGATGATATAAGCACCTTGAATGCAGATCATATTGACTATATCGTTTTTCTGACGAACAAATTGAAAACAACGAGCCACCAGAAGATTAACTTTTATCTGCAATTAAGAACTCGGATGCTGAATCCTGTATTTTATGATATAAACAGAACAAAATTGATCACACCAAATGACTTATGTTAAGAGAATTACAAGGAGAAGCTGTTAAAAGTAATTTAATTACTCCCTAAAAACAGTCATTTATTACAGATTTTTTAGATATGTAAGTAATTAACGTATCTCAATACAAGTATGTACATACATAGTATTAGAACGGAAATACATAGTATTAGAATGGAAAATAAATATAAGAGTAAAATTTGACTTATTTTATATTTATTTATTACTGTTCAATTTAACGAATCTCTCAGTTTAACGCATAGGCATAACAGTATATCCTTCGTTATACCGGGATTCGACATAATTCATGCTCTTGCACCAACTATATTCATTGTTCATTATCTATTTTATTTCGGTTTATTACTATTTAATAATTATAATTTAAAACACACGCTTTTAATCTTTTCTTTATTTCTTTCATTGTTGCGCGAATTCTTTGTTTACAATTTTACGTCAGCTGATATTGTGTTTGAAGTAAAAACGCAGAAAAATCCTGCTGAAAATAGATACACCACGTCTACGTTACGTTCGTTACAGAACAACTAACCATTTGTAAGTATTCTCCATTCAGTTATCGTATCAGCTATCAGTAACGTAAACACGTTACTTCTAGATTAATTGAGCTTTAACACTTCTCGGTGTAGGCAAGCAAAATTTTAGTTCTCTTCAAAATCTCTTAAAACTAAAAAAACACAGAAACATGCGCTACAACCCTTCATCGTTGACGGCAAACAAGCTACTGTAAAAATGTTGTGTCTCACACACAGCGTTGCTACGCAAGAAATTGATTTCCTACCAAAATTCTACCAAATTTTCAAACAAACATTTTAAAAATTATTTTCTTAATTAAAATCGAAATGGTATGTCTAATGGATAGGGTGAATTGCAAAACATCAAAATACATTGTATACTTTTTTTTACAAAGCAAAACATATTTATTTATTTTATTTATCAAAGGAGGAAAAATCAAGCAAAAATTTAGGAAAATTTCAAGAAGAACAAATTCTACCAAAAATATAAGAAAATTAAAACAAACCAACCAAACTACCAAACTGTTTTAAAAAAAGGAAAAACTAACAGTTTTGGTCCAATTGGACCAAAGCGGCAACGCTACTCATACGCCTGTTTTTTGTTGCAACAATGTAAACAAAACGTACGAATTATTCCTGGCATTGTTTATTACAATTTCTTAAGTTTTCTCGACTATGCGGACGACATATGCCTCGTGTTGCACAAACTCGGTGCATTCAGAATATGATCAACAAGCTCGTTGCACTAGCTTAGAGCGTCGAACTGGTGATAAGCATTAAGATAATCCAAGCTATGCTCATTAACAATAGTAATTCGGGATTTATTACATGGGCTGCATCATTTCGGTTAACGGTGGTGTTGAGGATCGTATCTTCAATGCCTGCGTGCAAGCAACACTACTATTGTATCGAAACATGGCTAATGTTAGCGCAATTACACAAAAACTGCTGGCATTTGCTAAGAAATGCCTACGAAACATTCACAGTTATTTTTGGCTACGAACTATCTGCAATACTGATCTATGGATTCTGACCAATGCCTTTAATACGGAAAATATCAAGGAGAAAATAAAAATCGATACGGCACATTTAAAAAAACTGGAGATAAGTATAAGCAGAAGAAGTCTAGAGAGGAACCTCCAAGGCAGACGCAGCACAGTACGTAAAAGAATGAAAGAATATGTGGCGTCAAACTATGTATGTTGCAAGAGCTTTCAAAAAACAACAACTCATGGGAAGAAATAGAACGTTATTGTCAAAAATATAGTAAGATGGTCACTATTGTTAAAGCTATGCTCCCAATGGAGCAATTAAATTCTTCTAAACATTCTTCTAATTTTTAGAATCTAATTTTTAGAAGAATGTTTTTTAAGAAAATTAATAATTTGTCCAAATTCAATCTGTTAAAATAATTGCTCCATTCTTATTTCTCCAAAGAGTCAAAGTAGTGCATAGAATATTTTCTAAAACAACTTAAAACGGTAAGTTGCTGATTTTGGATGCAAAAACCTACACCCAGGATCGAAAAAACGTTGACTGTTTAAATAAAATGATACAAAATGTGATTGGGTACAAATTTAAAATCGAAACTTGTAGACATAAAAGCAAACCAACACCTTTAATGGTCTACCGCATTTCAGGGCAAATATAAAAGTTGCCAGTCCCAGCTCAAAAAAATTTTAATATTAACAAATCATTCGATCTTAGCGGTTACAAGTTTACAATTAGCCAAAAAAAGGAGTGTACATTGGCCAATTGAAAAAATGGTATAATATTTTATGGACAAATGAGTTCAGAAATGGTTTTATTTGGTTTAAAGGGTTTTCGATCTAACGTAAAAAGACCTCAAAATTCTGAAATTAGTTCAAAATTAACAGCAAGAACCGTCAAACACTGCGGTTCTAGTATTATAGCATGGGTATGTATTTCATACTATGGTATGATGTATTCATCGTACAAATACCGTCATGGATGCATCAGAGAAAGCAAAAATAAGTGAACAAGTAATTCTACCGTATGCATCAAAAGAATTGCTTTGGGTCATGTAAGAAAATAACGACCAGAGTCACACTGGTTTAATGGCCTGAGCAGTCCCCTGTTTTGAACCACATCGAAAATTTATGAATAATTGTTAAAGAGAAAGTACCAACTCATAATAGCGATTTGTGAAGCAATGTTGAACAGACATGTACTCTATTTCTACTGAATTTGGTGAATTATAAGGAAGGCTATGCTCAGCCGTTATTGCTAACAAGGGCTATACAACCAAGTACTAGTTTTAATTTGGAAGAATAATTCAACGCAATGCTGCCTTTATAATAAACATCAATATTTAAAAAAAATTAATTTTTATGGTGGAAACTATGAGATGCTATTGTATTCACACACACTTTTCACACTTTTTTGAAAAAAAAAAAAATAATCTTTCTACCAATATGAATTTAATTATTAAAAATTTAACACTGGCATTTTTAAGTAGTTTAAAAATGTTATCCAAGTGGAAATACAGCAGCTGTAAATATCAATTTGTTTACAGTTTAATTTTGATCGCAGTTAAAGCGTCTATTGAGCAGATCATTTCACAAGAATTGAAAATAACTTGTTCCTCTGGCAAATTTTCATTTGATTTCCTTAAAACTTTTCATTTCATACCCGTCATTAATTAATAAAAATCCATCCATTTTAATTTTGCTTAAGAATATTTGTACTAAAAATTATTGACCACTTAATTATAAAAATGAAGCTTAGAAATGTTTAAAAATTTAAATTTATATGCCACCAAATTTTAAACAGAACTAAAAACATAACAAAATATAACAAAATTATAAAAAACAAACAAATGTTAACAAAACCTTAACAACTGTTTCGAGTATTGATTTTGCTTACGTTCTAAACAAGGCAAAACCAAGACGATTGCATAACACCAATTCATATCAGAATCGATTTTCAATTCTGATTAGTAACAATTCTGTCTTGGATTCTGTAACACCCCATAAATATTCAAATGAGCAAAGAACGTAGGAAGGTAATATTACAAGCTTATAATGGCTCTTATCGTAAAAAGATTTCACATGAAATCTGTTCCATTTTCGCCAAATTCTGATACTATTTTGTAGAATTTATCACTATTTTTTTGTCCATAGGAAACAATTTTGTTCGCCTTTTATTCACGATAATGGTGAATTTTTTATCGTTTTATTATTTTTCGTCATTATCACAAAGTCTAAAGGGCGTATTCTTTTCGCTAATAAGGTGTGCTTCAAAACGATAAGGTCACCTTAATATTTGCTCAATTCATCCAAACTATAAAATGTTATATATGGTCACCTTAATAAAAAAATTCTACGGTCAAATAAGTGAATAATAAGCCGGTTTTGCTTTTAGAGATGTACCATTGTATTACGTTTATTTAAATTTATGTAAATAAGTGCAATATTCAATGCGTCAAAATGATAAGGTCAGTGATTAATAAGCAGTTAATCTAATCAGAAGGTATCACAATTGTCATTATTATTCTTATTTTTTTTTTTTGTAATAATTTATAATTTAAATAATATCTGCGCGGTATGGGTCGCGGGAAACTTTTGTCGCCTTATGGACAAGGACAAATTGATTATGCGTGGAATGGGATTGAGTATACGGGGAATGGCGAAAAAACTGTTTGTTGTCTGCATAAACATTGCGCACAAGCAGTCCTCACAAATTTTCCATGGTGTCTAAGTCGTGGAAACGTGCTGGCCAAACAACTACTTTTATATTCTGCTCCTCAAACCTCTCTCTGGTCGACTTGCTTGCTGCCCTAGTACTCTAAACTATCCATTCTAGTGGAAGGAAAGTAGAGTTCCATGGTACCATGTGAGCTAAAGCCAGCCCAAACCGTCGAACTGCCACCGCCGAAATTCCGTTTAGAAAAAAACAAGGGCTCCTTCCTTAAATCTGTAGCAATTGAAACCATCTGGTCCATACAGGTTAAATTTTTTCTCATTAGAAAAAATTACCTACAAACCCAAAAATGTATGGAATATCTTATAACCTTTAAAAAAAAATGTTTACCTGATGCCAATTATGCTGTTTAGTCAGACAGGAATTTTTTTTTTAATTTTGCTTGAATAGGCTTGGCTGGGCGTTGATAGCTCTTAGAATTGTGCTTTTTGAAGCTTGTAATTTAAATTCCTCTTTTATTGCTACCGCACTTATCATGGAGTTTGAGGCCTTTCGTGAAATTAGCCCAGTTTCACGGGCAGTCAGGACCTTTGGATAACCCATGCTTTTTAATTTTCCATAATTTTATCTGTTTTTGAGACAATTTTGCGCAATACACAAAGATCGTCCCAGTTTTTTCGCCATTCCAAGCATACTCAATCCCTGCTCATGAAGTGCCACAATTCGACCTTGTTCATAAGGTGACAAAGGTTTCCCGCGACCCATACCGCGTAGATATTATTTAAATTATAAATTATTACAAAAAAAAAAAAAACAATTGTGATACCTTCTGATTAGGTTAATTGCTTATTAATCACTGACCTTATCGTTTTGAGGCATTGAATATTACACTTATTTACATAAATTTAAATAAACGTAATACAATGGTACATCTCTAAAAGCAAAACCGGCTTATTATTCACTTATTTGACCGTAGAATTTTTTTATTAAGGTGACCATATATAACATTTTATAGTTTGGATGAATTGAGCAAATATTAAGGTGACCTTATCATTTTGAAGCACACTTTAGTAAAGGATATGTTGAACGTAACTGCTACATGTTCAAAATGTATATTGAGCACGATCCACACTCACGATATTTATTAAAAGCTAAACATCTTATATTGATGGATCGTAAATGATATCGCATTACAATCGAATATTTTGCGATCTGGATCACGACTTTCCACAGGGAATTCAGCTAATTTCTTAGTATTTTGGCTAAGGAATAAGGAAGGTTTACACAAAAAGAAAAAATTTATTATATCATTACTAAAGTCTTGCAGTGAACGAAATATAAAACTTATTTCTGTAAGCAATCGTAAAGCAAACACTCTGCAACACAGAGTATGTCAGGGCAGTTAGTTTTAAAGTAAACATTTAAATTTTACCTTTACATTAAGAGCTACAGCTTAAATAAGTAGGTACATACCATTTTAATTATGTGCCACTATCGCACCATCACAACACTGTTATTAATCACAAATATTGTTATTAATGGTGTAAAATAAACACAATTTGCTTAAAAGACACAATTTTTAAATACTGAGTTACGTCACAAATCGGCACTCTGCTCAATTAAGCTCTGCAATAAAACAACACGCCCACACAAGACAACAAACTGATAATCGCATCACTCTGAGAACACAAAAAATCCGTAACAATTACAATAAAAACACAAAATTTCACCCTTTAATAACTTTAACGCATAGTACAATAATCCCTTTTTTCGATTAATAATTCATATTTTAAACGATATTGAAAAACGATTTAACGATATTTAACAACTTAAACTTTTATTTTTAATTAATACGACACTTTGCAATCACAGTTTTTGTGACTGTTTTCCACAAAGTCAGAGACGAAACTAAAAAGATTTATGGTAGACTTTTGTTGTCACTTAAATTCTCCAAGAAAAGAAGTCTCCACTTTCTTTATATTATTGATCATTTCATCTTCGCTTTTAGTTAAAGGCTTAAAACCGCTATTAAGGTTTTGTTAATTTATGAAATGAATGAAATTAGTGTTTTGTTTTTAAAGGGTCAACTAGACGTGACATGCTATATTCGCACGAGGCTTCGGATTACTCGTTCTCTGTTTGGATTAATTATATCACGTTCGCACGGGATTTTTTTTTTGCTGCTGGAAACAATACAGTGAGCGACCGTTGTTGTGCTTGTTATTTCTATTTTATTTTTGTAAATATTTTGTAGTGATTCATAGCATACTTTAGGGAGGTCAATTATACAAATTTGTAAAGCCAAATCTGTAATAAAAACATTTCATATTAAGAGCCAAAAAGTATGACAAATTCATATGATCTAAGTTTTATAAAAATTAGAGATGAAGTAATACACAGGGTAAAAGAAATAGAATTACAATTTGAGCAGCGTTGCCGCTTTGGTTTAATCGGACCAAACTTGGAGTTTTGCGTTTTTTAAAAACGGTTTGGTAGGTTGGTTGTTTTGTTGCATTTTTTTTTTTTTACATTTTTGGTAGTTTTTCCTCCACAACAAAAAACTAACTTTAAAACTATAACTTTGAATTAAATTAACAACAACTTTCAATAATAATAATAACCACTGTTACTGAATGATGAGTGTAAGTTTTTACCACAGTTTCACAACGAATTATAGCGAATAATAGAGATAATGTTATGGCAGTGACTACAAAGTCGCACCAGATTACTGTAAATGGGGAGTAAAAACAAAATTTTTGGATTTAACGCCCTTTCGCTAAGAGCATTTCTGTTTTAATTTTTTTTAAATACATTTCTAGCAGTCTTACCTACATTGTATTTTTAATGTTTTATTCAGCAACTTGCAAACATTTTGTTTGCATTCATGATCATTTTGTATATTTGAATGATGTGATAGTGTTTTTTAATACAGCTGTACAGAATAATGGGAGCAGAATATATTTAGTTCGATTGGCGCAGGATAGCATTTGATTTTAGGCCCATGATTTCTTTGAAAAAGTTTCTTAGAATTTCGCGTAGATTTTATTTTGACTATACGACTTTTCAGTTTTTTTCATCCATAAAATTTTACCAACCCTAATATACGAGTACATATAAATATACTTCTGTTATGTTTGTTGTTACTTTATGCATATTTTTATGTTTATATTAAAACCTGGAATTTGTTATTATTACTACATATGTATGTATAACTAAACAAAAATTTCGATTTTATTTACAAAATGTATTTTTAGTTTTTGGTAGGCTGTGAACGGTAGGAAGTCAATTTCTTGTGTGGCAACGCTGAATGTGAGTGATTATCTTTCAAAATTTTGTATGGACATTGATGTAATTAAGCTTATAGTCGGGGATTGTATTATAAATGAGACCGCAAATGACGAATAAACGTTGTCGTGCGAACGTAGCATTAACAAAACGCTATAGTTACTAGACGTGGCGTAGTGTAGTGGTTAGAGCGCACGCATAGCAACACAAAGGACCAAGTTTGTGAGCCCCAGCAGAGGACATGATGAAGAAAAAATTTAATCGTGGTTTCGAATGTTTAATAATAAAAAATGCTTCAACTACCCTCCAGACAACCCCATCTAAAATTAAAAAGCAAAAAGACCACCTGACCCTTCCGCACACCTCTGGCAATGATGACAAACATCAGACGAATACTCAGGTAAGGAAAATCACGTCATCTACTGGGAAAACAGAATTACAATGCTAGAGTAAAGATCACCACCAATTAGCAAGGATTCTTCACCACGACACAAAAAAATCATATGGAGGAAGCTACAGCGGATTATCCATCTACTTAGCTTAAAATATCAAATTGATAAAAGAAACTGAAACAAAGCAATAGATGCTTTGTGGAAAGCCAATATGCTCCCTAGAGGTGTGACGGAGGAAAAAATATAGTTACTGGGCAACCAACCAAATTTATGGAAAACAATGTGTCCGATTGGTGGGGACATACCGTAAAGCTATTAACTACCGACCTATTTGATTTTGGTTGCCTCGACTATGGTTACGGTTATACCGTTTAATTAAGCCTTAAGTGTTGTTTTGTGTTCTACAATTTCGATTTTTCATCAGAGAAAGATAGAGGAAAGTATATTAATGTGGTAAATAATTTGATGGCGTTATTGCATTGCTTTTTTATTTTTGGTTTTCATTTAAAACGCACAGTGGTATGATATTAATTAGAACAAGGAAATTGCCTATTTTTTGTTCAAATTAGTTAATCTTTTGAATTTTTAATTTAATCAACCCTATTCTAAGTTTCAATTACTTCTTCGCACTCAGTTAAGTTTCAATCAAAAATTTGTATTCCAAAAATAATTGAAATAAAAGAAAAAGAAGACCATAATGTTCCGAAAAGCATAGGAACGTATAATGTAGAAACATAAAAGCAAGCAAATTTTAATCAAAACGTACGTGTTGCATGGTCTATTCGACCAGTCCTATTTTTGGCTACTTTTTCCAATAAATCTGGCCATATGGCGTCAATGGTGGCTTGAATATTGGTTTCCAATGCTTCAAGAGTTGCTACTTGGTCGGCATAAAACAATGACTAACATAGGCCTCAAAAAGTTATCCAGAAACGTCAAATCGCAGGAACAGGACCACATCTGAAAAAAAGTTGACTAATGAAATAAGGACCAATGATGCCGCCAGCGTATAAGCCGCACCGAACAGTTAATTTTAATACGACAGTTTTACCTATTGATGTAGCCATTTAATTAGAAACGGGCTGGACGAAGAGCTCTGTGAACTTCGCGAAAATATTTATTTTTTGCGAAGCAAATATCCACAATTTGAATGCGTTATTCTAGCGTTAAACAATACACAATAACTTTGCTAAACTTTACTACAAAGAAATCTCAACACAGTTTTTCATTCTCATCTGTCAAACTATAGTCACCGATATTGATAGTTGTCATCATTGTCCGGCAAACTAATATTAATGCATTTTACAACTGTGGTAATAAGTTGAGAGCTCTCACTCAAGACATTTTGCACTGTATTTTTCCATTTATTTTCTCTTTAGTTCTCTTTCTTAATTTTTTGCTTATTTTCTTCCTATGCGTGTGAGACAAACGTGTGAAAAAAGAAGAGTAGAGCCGCTTTTTGCCTGACAATGTTGTACATGCATTAAAATTAATGTATGTTTGTCTGTTTGTCTAAAGCTAAACGTCCGAACCGAGTTTCTTTAATTTTTTTTAAGTATTTCCCTGTTTATCTGGAAGGAATTATAGGTTATATATTTTATAAATTCTATTAGGGCGGTGCCACACCTCTGAAAATTAAATATTTACTTGTCCATAGCTTTAAAATGGTAACAAAGAAAGTTTCTACGTTTTGTTCATATAACTTAGAGGTCAGTACAAGGTATCAGTCCAACACAGTGGGCGTCTCACTTCCCATATATTGTAAATATTGATTTGTTATAGCTTGAGAACGATAAAAGCGAAAATTTCTGAATTTGGTCTAAATGACCTTGTGGACAATAAATACATATTAGTTTTTGTATATTTGTGTTTACTTTTTTATACAAGGGTAGCAAAGCTGGCTAACAGTTATCTACTTGCATATTTATGTAAAAACAAATGTATGTTTAAATGTGTGTCTTGTTAAAGTCCACGTGCAGCTAAAAGGTTGATCCTTTTGCCGGGTCTTAGCTAGTTTTGAATAAAAACATATCTAATCGTATTGTTTCTTATTTACAAATATATTTTTTTATTTTTATTTTAATTGTAGAATAATTTTATGTTAAAAATTGTAATTGTTATTTACTTTTTTAATGTTAAACTTAAATAAACGAAAAATAAATTTTTCAATATGTAATGAAACATTTCATTTTTAGGCAGCTTAAGATTATTTTTAAGAAAAAAAATTTTTATAGTAAATAAAAACTAAAAAGTCCACTAGAAAAACATTCAAAATCTAAAAAAAATATATTTTTTAAATAGAGTATACAAAGAAACATACATATGCAATAAAGGTAATTTTATAAAAAATACAATATTTAGTTTTTTAAACAATAGGAAGTTTAGGAAAAATGTTTATTTAACAATTAAATACAAAAAAAAGAAAATATTTAAAACTTTGGTATTAAACTAGAATTTACTAATAATTAAACAAACAAAAAAATATACATAAATACGTACGTACATATGTAATAAAAATATATTGAATAACTTAAAATTGTTTAAAATCTATTTTTAATCAAAGAATATTAATTTTATTTTTTAAATTTAGGAGAATTAGTTAGTGCTTTTAGTATAATTTCATTTTTTTAGGAAAACAGGCCTTAAATAATTATTTCTTAATTAAATTTTTACTTTTAAAAATTAGTTTTAATAATTAAAAAGCAAAGAAAATATATGCCTATAATAATAATTAAAAGTTAACATTTACATTTAAATTTAGAATTTATTGTATATTTTAAATTGTTAGATATGCAGACATACATCTGCATGTATGTATGTAATAATTTAATCTATCACAATATGATGGATTGATTCTAAAACAAGACTTTTTTTCAAGTTTTTTAATCGAATTTGTGAAATTAAATTGATTTTAATAAACAAATTCAAATTTGATTTTGTCTAGATATTCTTGTTTGTTAGTAGAAAAAGTCCTTTTTTTCTTTTGTGTGGTTAAACTTGTTAGAAAAGTTGTTATTTTTTTTCTAATGTGCGTTTTCTATTTTTGTTTTAGTAAAATAGTTTCGTTTGAGTTAGAATTTTTTCAAAACCATGTGCTAAAGTGCTTTCTATAAATTAGGTTTGGGTTTTAGATTTTTAGTAAAATGTTTTAAGGCACATTATGTTGGCACATTTCAATTCATTTCTTCTGTACTATTATTTTATTTTAAAATTGTTTATTATTTATTATTAAGTTCCCTTTTTAATTATTTGCCTTGGTTAGGTTTCTTTATTAAACTTCTTAAGAAAAACTATGAAATTTGTTTGATTTTTTTATTAAGTTTTTTATTTCATTTTATCATTTGTTCTTATTTTTAATAATTAATAAATATATAAAAAATAATTCATAATTTTTTATATCTTTTTTTAATAATAATCACAAGCAATAACAATATTTCATAAATTTCTTATATTTTATAAAATGGTCTTTTAAGTTCTCTCGAACGTTTGGGGTTTAATTATTTTGTAGCAAAAAGCTTCAGTTTTGCTAAGGCAAACATTTTCTTCTTCTGTTATTCTCAATAAAAAAAAACATAATTAAGAGAGATAGAGTACCCATGTGATAAAGGCAGTTAGTTAAAGGTATGTACTCTTTGTTTTAATAAACTTTTGACTTGAATTGATACTTTTCTAACATTATATTAAAAAAAAAACTTTGTTAACCGCTTAAGAACTGAGGTGGGCTAATATTTGACTGAGTTTGCATATTTTTCTTTTTCAAAAGCCTTATTACTATGACCTTTACTATATTAGGAATATATATATATTGTTTAAGAATTAAACACATAGTCGACAGCAAGCAGCAGAGAGCAAAATGTCAAAATTAGAATACATACGTTTATATGAAAACAATTATGTTATAGGCATCACAGTAGAAGCCTAAACAACAACCCTTGCTGCTACTGCTAAACATAAAATAATTTAAATTTTTTAGGCAGCAAAACAAAAATTAGTGATACCAATACAATATAAAACAACAATATAAAACATAATATTGTATCAAACAACATTTATGTTAATAATTCAAAAGTTTTTAACACATAATTCCATTATTTTATATATTTTTGATTAATATTTTAAAAAGGCGTTTTTGGTGAATTTGAAAATAAAAATATTTTTCTATAACAAATATTGTTACGACTAATAAAACAGATGACAATGAAACCTAATTTTATTGCTGTCGGTTATGTGTTTAATGCTTTAGTGTTCACCCTTTTATCTCCGTGCTTTTTTATGAACTACAGCTTTCATTTATCTCAATAGTTCAGAACTGATCTGTTAACAAAAAATGAAACACCTGTGTCTGCATCAGTGTTGTCAGAAATAAAAGCGATACAAATCAAAATTCTTTTGATTTTTACCTGTATTGCACACAAATTAGTGATGCAATATAAAAGTCTATATTTTGCGGATCTTTCCATGAAAATAGTTGATGTTTTGATTGTTGGCTTACAAATATCGACAAAACAAAAATTATGCGAATTAACGTCAGCGCCAGCACACTAAGCGGGTTGAACCTAAGCCAACTAAACCCCATATAACGACCACCATACATTTCTTCCAACACGAAAATTAAGCCCTCTGTAAGGCTACAAGTCGTGGATTGCAGCAGTTGAGGAAGTCAATCCCATTCTGGCATTTATCAACCGCTGTCTACAACAAATTTAAACACAGTATTCAACTATTCCTTATAGAAAAGATCACACTAAGTTCCACTAATATATATATTATGCGAAAGAAATGTGGATGGATTGGTCACTTTACGCGTAAACTCGATGGTGAGATAACGAAAGTGGTCATAGAATAAAATCACAGGGATGCTGAAGAGTTAGAAGACTAACTAGCTTATACTTGGAGAAGAATTTTACATTTTTTTGCTGTCATTTTTAAGAAATTTTTTAGATATTGTTTTATTTTATAAAAAGAATATTAATTTATATTGTGTGTATATACAAAATAAACTTAAAATTGTTTGTTTTAACACCTTATACAAAATTAAAAAAAAAACAACGCATACCTTTAATTAACTGCCTTAAAACAGGGTTGGGATTTTTCATTATAACACTTTTTAACACTCTCTCCTTATAAGAAGAAAAATGAATAAAATAAAAGTCAAATATAATAAATAATAAAAATTTAAAAGAATATTTTCATTTATAGTTTTTGAGTTTGTTGTTTTCTTCTTCTTCTTGGAGTTTTTCCTTTAATTATTTTAAGTTTTTTTTTAACATTAATTTTCGCTTAAAGCACCTTTTTCACAGCATTTTTAACATCTTTACTACTCCCTTTTCGATCTTCTTTTATGTGTGGTGGTTTAATGTTTGGTTGGTGGTTGTTATGGATTTTGGTGAGGTGTGGTGAGTAGTTATGGTACGGGGGTGGGTGGGTATCAGTGATAAACCATTTTTGTATTCTTATCAATGATCTCCACCAGCATGACCATTTGTTGTTACTGCTGCTGTATGCACAGGTGTTGCTTGTGCTGGTCTCACAGGTGTTGTTATAATATCACCAGCATTTGAACGACTGCGTGTCACTAGCATGGGAGTTTTGGGTCGTGGTGTTTCGCTAAGCTTGATTTTAACTCGGCCAGTTTCGGGCGAATAGACAGGTGAGTAACGTCCTGATTTGGGTGATGAAGGCGGGTAAGTTTGATTGGGATCATTGTTATTAGGTTCTGCTTGCTGAGGCTGTTGGTTATATTTGGAAGCTCTTGGTGATTGCGGTGTAGGATATCTGGGCGAGATAGGATAATATTCATGTGGAGCTTGTAATTGTGAATTAGGACGGCTGGTTTCGGATTCATCTGCAGGGGCAGCACCGTTGCCATTAGGTTGACCATTGCCTTTTAGTAAAGGTTCATTGGATCCGGGAGCATCTTTAGTATCGTTGTCATAGGGTTTGGAGCCATTAATGGGCTTGGCCATATCGGATTTGGTTTTCTCGCCTATAAGAGGTACATGCTCAGGCACACCGTTGCGCAGAGGTTTGCCCAATTGTTTCTTGTCCATATCTACTAATTCAGTTTGTGGATTCTCCGGATCATGACGGCTACTGCTATGTTTGCAACGTTTAATGCCCACATAGAACAACAGACCAACCACAATGAGGGCGATAACGCCCAATAAGAAGTAAGTGGCATTACTATCATCTTTAGTTTCACCCATTTTGGCATGAGCCACGGCATCAGTTTCTGGTCCTTCGGTGGTAATATCAGTACCTTCACCCAAAGTGGGTTCATTTACAGGTTTTATTTCTTCCTCTTCCACTTCAGGTTGCTCAGTGCTAGGTTTACGATTTTCATCACCATCAAATATTCCCAAAGAGTGATGGAATACATCGGAATTAACCTCAGGCTCTTCAATGGGTTTGTTATCATTATCATGATCATCATGTTCATCATCATGTTCCTCCTTGGATTCAGGTATATCAAAATCGTCGGTGAGTACAGGTTCATGGTGCAAAGAAGGTATAATCAATAGGCCACCACCACTACCGGAACCTTCTTCATCTTCTTCTTGTTCAGGCAAATAGGTGGTTACTTCATCTACGGGAGCTGAACTGGTGCTGGTATCCAGCATGTCCAAAGGTAAACTCATTTCACTCAAATCTCCAGAACCCTCTACATCGTTCATCAGTGTTAGAGGAGCATTTTTGGCAGTAATAGAGTTCTTGGTATTTGTCCCGATGGGCATAAAATCTTTGCCCAATTCTTCCTCATCTTGTAACTCTTCACCAGAAGCCTCAAATGGCTGATCACCCATCATAAGCTCATTTTCATCATCTGCGATGTTACTATAACCCGCACGTTTCTCTTTTTCACACACCACGGATTGTTTAATTTGTAGCCAGGATTTACCTTTGTAAAGGATGGGATAGAAACATTTTACTGGATGTTCCATAAAGACATGACGCTCCTGCAACCAGTTACGTACTTCCAGAGTCTCACAAGAACAGTTGATTTCATTGTGGGCCAATTCCAGCGACTGTAACTGTGAGAGTTTGGTAAATTCCAAAGGTAAATTGGTGATATCATTGTGTTGCAAGTTCAAGGTTTGCACATGTTGAGGCAATTTTGTCAACTTGGAAGAGTTAATGCGGTTGTGCTTCAGATTCAATTTCTTAATACGACGACCCAAATGACCGATTTCATGCAGTTCATTGTGCGACAAGTCAATCGATGTGAGATCATGTAGCTTTTCCAACGAATGAGACAGACGAGTCAAATTCAAATACGACAAATCTATGGAATGTATGGGCAGTGTAGCCTGTAGAGGGCCTTCAGCTTTCAGACCCTTTAGAGATGAACATTTGGCATGCAAAAATGGTATGTGTGTATTGTGTGCCAAAACACAGTGACAGTCTTCGGGACATAAAAAGTTTTCATCGGCCTTCAGATCGGCCAATGACAAGGAACTGTGTGTTGTAAAGTCATGTTGTTGTTGTTGTTGTTGCTGGGGAGCAGGCGTTGCCACTGCAACAATTGAGCATAGAAATAGACTTAAAACTGTTAAAGACAATTTATAAGATTGTCGTGTACTCGTACATAAACTCGTCATTTTTTTGGTGTGATCGATATAAAAAACAAAAAATAAACCACTTAGAAGCTCGATCACTCTCTCTCTTTCTCACTTATGCACTAATATAACTGATTCCAATGATGATGGCAGGTAGTAGTTGTAACACCTAAAAATAAAAATTGAAATTTACAAGATATTAGATTTCTTTTGAAACCATCATAGAATAATGTTTTAATTAAATACCTTAAAATTATAAAATAAATTTGAAAAAAAATAAATTTTTAAGTAATTACTCTGCCACCTCTAATATCTGACTAATTTAAGTTTTATTACTGGCACTACTATCAACCCAAATTGGCTATAGAAGTATTACCATTACCATTATTATTATTATTTTTCATTTTTGGTATCAGAGTTACGTCATTTCCAGTTGAGTATTATTTTATAGATTATTATTATTTTTTACTTTTATTTATTTGTATAATTTTTACATACCCCGTTTAAATACATATTGGAATTCGCCAGTTATACGTTCACTCTTTTGACTTTTTCCCTATTTTTTGTTGTTAATTGTTGTCATACTGATAACAATACTTTTATTTATTTTTGTCTTCGATTTCAGTGCTGAATTGTATGTGTACTGTTATCGGTTTTAGTATATCTCGTTATAGATTTCATTATCATTTAAAACGAAATGAAACGAGCACCATTCCAGCAATTTTCGTTCGATTTGTTTTAGAATTTCGCTAAAAATGTAATAATATCGGTACACTCGTAACCCCACGCGTCATATGCTTTCCTATCTATATAATGCAAGGCATGGTCTGGTATAAATCTTTTCGATTTTTTTTTTTTTTTTTTTTTTGGTGCCTTTTTAAAACTATTCTATGAAAATTTTATTTGTCGTATAATTTTGATTTATTTTTTTTGGTTTTCAAACTACTGATTGCCAGTTGATGTGCTCTGATGGGTTATGTACATACATATGACATCAGTTAGTACATGTTTGTTAAGCGATAACTCTACTCAATTTGTTAATTATTAATTTTTAAAGTTTTGACGCAGTTGACTATTTCTTTTTGTTTTAAAAGCACTTGAAATTGAACATTTATTTGTGATTTAAGTTGGCCTTCTCCTACATTTGCATGAGTCAGTTCAGTCCGTAAGACGTGTTAGAATTAGATACCAAAAATAATAGATAAACGGTGTAAAATAACAACAACAAACAATTGCATATGTTAATTGAAATCTAATATGGTAGTAAAAGATGATTGATTTGTATACTTTTTTACTCGTAGCTCGTCATATTTTATACAGAAAATTAAAAAAAAAAAAAAAAAAATTCACTCATACCTCTTTTTACGGCCTTTCTTTATACAGCATTCCACTATAATGGTCTGTTTGAATTATGGCACACATTCGCTTTACGGCTCAAATTAGCTCGTTATAAGGCTAAAATCTGTGGATTCACTGATTTTAACAAAAAGTGTAAGTAGGGTTGTCAAAGGTTGTCAAATGTCACTTAATTTACAAGAATTTTTACAGCTTGTCAAGAATCAAGAATAAATATAGTTTGTCAAGATTTTTTAAAGCATAGGTTTTTTTTTTACAAATTTGATCAAAAATTAAACACCTTATTCTTATTTTTGAAACGAGCTTCATTAAGCCAAATATGTGCCGTTGATCGATAATTTTTCTTAATTTTCGTGGTAAAGTAATTTTTCCATCCGTTTAAAACTTTTGAGCGAAAACTGATCCGAGTTCACCATTAAGAGAGTTCTGCACAGATCGAAACAGATAATAATCTGAAAGTGCAGGATCTGGGCTATATGGCTGCATGGCCCTTTCAAGCTCCACCATACATGCAGCTTTACCTTTCTTGGTTACAATCCTGACTTTGCCACCGTTTACAATGCTTCACCGTACAACTTTTTATCGCCAGAGATCTTTTGGAACCATCAAATAGGCTATAGTGTTAATTAATATTACAAGAAATATTACATTTTAGAGCCGTCTATCGAAAATACGTAATCAAAGTTTTTCGAACACCCAATATTTTTGACTGTCAAGATATATTTTTTTTAAATCTACAAATGTCAAGAATTTTGCAATGTTGAATCTGGCAATACTAAGTGTAGAGCAATTAATCCTAAATTAGAGCGTTGCGTTGACGCTGACGCTGAAGTGAATTGACTAAATAAGAACGTGAACGTTGTGTCATAAACAGTAATGTCATAATAAATTTTCAACAAAACATAGCATAAACAAAAATTAAATAGTGTGTAAATCGCTAAATATGATGTGAAAATAGTTAATTGACATTACTTTGATATATAAACAATAACAATCTAGTTTTGTATATCTCTAACAACGTTTTGCAACCGACTTCACTTTCTAACGAACTATAAAGATCGGATATTCCAATTACAAAGCCTCGACGCCACGCTATTTGGGTTTTCTCCATACAATTTGTATGTAAGTGACAGTTATTGACAGATAAGTAATGCTCAGCGTTCTAATTTAGGTTTAAGTGTTATACTCCGGATTTCGTTTTACAGACTTTTTCATTTTCAGAATTTATCTAGGTCGTATAAGTGGGTATGAGTGTGGTTTGTTTCGGTTTTTTTTTTTTTTTAACAAGAACTTTATTTTTCAATCATAAATCAATTCAAATCATAATAAAGCATTTTTAATGACAGTGAAATGGGCTTTTTTTGATTGAAAATTTTATGACATTAAATATGTTTTCGGCCGTGTAGCCGCTACGGCTGGCACATACAAAACTCAATCCGGCACACCAACTTTCACAAACTTTTCGCAGCACAAGCCACTAAATTTCGACACTAACTCTTCCGAATGTTGATTTCGTAGTGTTCAATTGTCTCTGGTTTATCGACATAGACAAATGATATTACATATCTTTAAAGAAAATAATCCAATAGCGTTAAATCACCCGATCTTAATTGGACTATTACGTGAAATTACTGTTTCATTAAAAGTTTCTTTGATTAAATCAATTGTAGTGTGTGCTGTGTGGCATATGCCTCCGTCCTCTTGGAACCACACGTCGGGAAGATTAATGCCAGCTAATTGAGGTACGAAAAAATTTCCAATGATGTTCTTATACCGTCCATCATTGACGGCAACATTCTAACCGTCTTCTTAATTTTCTGAGAATGTAAAGAATGTAATTGTTTGAAACAAAAGCTTGTGGATTGTCCTCCCTCTAACTGTGACAATTCTGTTTATTTACTTACCTCTTCAGCCGAAAATGGGCTTTATAGGAGAATAAAATTTTGAATTTTGAAATTCGACGAACAGAACCATTATTTTGAAGATAAATTTTAACAGTTTACAAGCGTTGCTCTGGTGTAAGTATATTCACAATGATATGTCAAACCAAACTAAGCAAAAAAGCAACTATCAACTGTTAAAGTTGTCAAATAAAGTAGTATTGCCAACTCAAAGTTATTAAACTCTAAAAAATCCTCTATTAGAATCTCGAGAAAAGCGCGATTAGGTTAATAATTTTATAATAAGAAGAAGGCTTCAAGCTTTCTGAAGTATACTACAGACCAAAATTATGGCCACAAATATTGCCACGCCGTATATCCACTATTGTGGGTCATGTGGTGTAGTGCTTAATGTTTACGCATAACAACACTAGCAGCCCAGGTTCGAGCCTCAGCAAAGGACATAATGAAAAATTGTAATTGTGGTTTCGAGTGTTTAAAAAACTTCCCTCCAGACAATTTTATCTAAAAAAATAAGGAAAAGACACCCTGATCTTCCATCTTTCCACTGGCGATTATGACAAGCATCAAACGAATAATCAGTAGAGAAACGCCACCTACTGGGAAAGAAATTACAATGCTAATCAAGGATCTTCACCACAACATCATCATATGGAGAGGACCTACAGTGGATCATTCATCTATTTAGTTTCGAAAAATCAACTTGATTAATTAAATTGAAACAAAGCAATGGATGTTGTATGGAAAGCTAATATGCTCCATAGAGGAGTGACGGAGAAAAAAATATCCACTATTACTATCATAAGATCTACGAAAAGTGTAGATAGCACATCAAAAATTGTTCATCAACGCCGAGTGTCTCTGAATGCGATACATCCAACGGTTACCCTTAAATGGGTTTCTGTACATGGGGACACTGAAGGCAACTGCTTGGCAGATGAATTTACACACGCAAACATCACTTTAGATCTTTGTGGATTAAGGACATCGGAGCTATTCCTTAGAGGAATAGACAGTTGCTGTCACAGGAATTTCATCGCATGAAAAACGAAGTGTGTAGGCAAGTACAGACAAATTTGGAGACAATTTGAAGGAAAAATAAAACGAATTATTTAAACGCTATAACCGGTCTTTGTTCTCCTGACAAACACGTCCTAAAGCTTAAAATGCCATATAAAGATTTCTGCAGAAATTGCAAGAATGGAGAGCAGTAGAAGTCTGTATTTTCTTGATAGAAAGAACCTTAGATAAAAACACTCTTGCAAAACGAATGCATAGCTAACTTAAGCGGGCCAGGAGTTATGAGGACTTTGGTGGTGAGAAAAATGAAAAAAAAAACTTAAAATGTATTGCCTGTAGAACTGATTAGTGGAAAATTAGGTAAAACAAAATCGGGTTTTTTATTAAAACAAATGCCAAAAGACAAATATGAATTCAAATACAATTAAACAAATTCAAGACTTTAAATTTCTCACTCTAAAGCCGCAAATTAAATAAAAACATATCTTGCAGTTTGTTTTGCTTTCTTCATTACGAAGTAAATCATAAAAAATCTCAAACATTTTTCATTGATTAGACACACTACAGCCATTTCTTATAATGGAAAACACCTCAATAAATAACAAAATCTTTACATCTGTCTGTCTGTTAAAACAAAACTGCAATCATTTCAGATTCCAAGCCATTTATCACACATTTTCGTATTTATGATCAACTGGCCAAGAGAAACTTGTTCATTTTTGTACTGGTTTTTCACAACAGCAATTTCTAATGATTTTTCCTTTTTTTCAAGCGTAACAAAATTATTTACCAAGGTTTTCTCTTATTTGCTTTTTTTTAATTTGCTTTTTCATTTTATTGAATTGTGGGTGCCATGGCCGTAATTAAAGCAAAATCAAAATACATCAACATCAGCATTACATTCAACGTTATCATGATTAATGCTGCCACCAACAAACAAACAATCAAACAGTATCAATAGTAACATCAGCAGGCAATGAATGACGAAATGAAAATTTCATAGCAGATCACATAGAAAATAAATTAATATCCCATCCCAGAGTTGACATTTCGATAAAAATCAATCAGAGACTTTTGAATATACAAAATGTTCGTTTTAGGCCAAAGACTGTCATTATTTTAAATTTTAATTAAGTTGAACAACAACAACTGAACAATGTTGTCAACCAGTTTTGTATTCCTGCAGATAAAACTAAATTCATGCATAAATGCACTGATTAAGATGCTCAACGGAATTAACAATGTTAGAGGGGAGAACGTTGTAAACTGCAAATGATCTGGATAATGTTTGTAAAATGATCGCTTTGCGTTGATCGGATGCAACACCCATTTAATATGCAAATTATATACATGCAATGGTACTCTATAATGGGTGCTATGCGATAATTCTTTAAGAATGGTTGGGAAGCAGATAATTGAAGAAAAGGAAGTGCAGTAGACTAAAACGAGTAGAGCAGAATAGATCAAAGTAATCCTTGTTGTACAATTTTACTTTTTTTAAAAAATTATAGTAAAATATAGCAGATTTTATTCGTATGCATTGAATTGCTCTTGAATTGTTTGTTATAGAAGTAGCGTTTTTGACGCAAAAGAAAAACTTCACATTGACGACACTGCTCAGTGAAGATTTTTTGTAAAAATAACGAAAAATTTATGAAATCATTGGGAACCACTCAAGCAGCAATTTGAACTATAAATTTTTGTTAACTTTTGCAAGCAGCAGGATTCATTTAAGAGCACTATACAAGCAGAATTCGAGAACGCAATGCTGCTTTGAAAATGCATCCATTACGATAAGCTAAAGTGCAGGAAATCTTTTGTGGAGCCAGGATAACCAGCCGAATCAACACTAAGTATACATGGCGCCAAAATATAACTTTGTATTTGAAAATACTAATGGTGCAAACGATCACAGGAGACCAGTACCGAACAATATTTTTTCGCCACTCCTCCAGGGAGCATATTGCTTTGTTTCAGTTTCAGTTTCCAATAATCACTTTGATTTTCAAGCTAAATAGATAATTTGTCTACTGTAACTGTTAAGATCCTTGCTAAGTGCTGGTGGCGTCATGAGTTCCTGTCCTAGAACTCTACCCCAGGGTGTCAATGAACGAGAGAATACAATGCGTTCACCAACGCCCTTAAAATCACCAGTGAGTACCAATTCGAAACCATGTTGTTTGGACATCACTTCCACCTTAGTGAGGTGTCGGGGACTATCTAAACTCCTACCGTTCTATGGGGCAAGACACTCAGTTAAGAGTGGAATACCACATCGAGTCAGCATAGCTCTCCCTACGATTTGGGTTCAAACCACAACCACTACGTTGTTCCCATAAGAAGGATTCGCCATAGTCGGGCAGGGAACAAAGTCTCTGGTTCTGCCGACACCCGTGGTACCAGAATTAAACCTCCGGCTAAGCTTCGTAGCATAAATGCTACTACCAGTGTAAGTCAAAAAACGACTCCAAACTGGTGGCCATGAGCTAAGTGGTGGTGGTGGTGACCCTTAATTAGCATTGTAATTTTTTCCCAGTAGGTGGCGCTATCTCCTGATCCTTCGTTTGATGTTTGTCATCATCGCCAGATGTAGGTTAAAAGGTCAGTGAGGCTTATTTAGATGAATTTTACTGGAGAGGGTTGAAGTCCCGTTATTATAAATTCGAAACCACTACTTTTTTCTTGAAATCTGCTGGGGAGCTTGAGTTGTATGCATGCGCTCTAGTCACTACACGAAGTCACCGCCACATATGATTCGTTTAAAGCGAAATTAGACAAAAACCATCGGGCATATGCTATCAGAACATACGATTCCATTATGATGGGCTATATGTTCTAATGACAGTTAAAAGCTATTGAGTGAACAGTTTTTGAGCGGGTAAGGCAGGCTCATAGTCTGAATTACTCTTGGCACATTTGACAACCATAAGTATTGATCGATACAGCACGTTCTTACTATAAACCTACCTTTAGAACATTGTATCCAAAATTAGTTTGATTTGTTTTTGGCTTAAAAAAGAAACTTGGGATCGTGAAGTTGTGATAAGTGTAGGTCACCGTAGACCAGAAAGAGAGTAGAACAAAGTATCGAAGCGTTAGGTGAGTAATATTTTGATATAATATTTACCTCAATTGTCGTTCTCAACTCAGATTGGGTCGTCTGAAGTTGAATTTTGTTATATGCAGTTACCGCATAGTTTCTGTACATACACAGTTTGGTTCAAAAGTGCCCATGGGGTTTCAAATTTTATTAACTTTTTTGTTTAATGATTAACACCTGGAGAATATATACTAGAGAGATTCACAACCAAACAAAGAACCAGAATAATATAATTTTATTATTCAATTATTTTAATGCAAAGATCATATCAGAATTTCGCCCTCTGAAGCAATGATTTGACCACCAGCATGATACCTTAAGAGAAATGCCTCAAATCGGTAGACCACGTTTAATTCGCTCTGTGGAAAATATTGAACGTACAGGGTAAAGTGTTAATAAAACACCAGAAACATCTACCAGAAGGCATTCTGCTCTGCTAGCTTCCACGTCACAGCGGCGCATTTTAAAAAAAAGATTTGCTGTTATTTTCGTTTAAGGTGCAATTGGTGCAAGTATTAAAACCCGCCGATCATCGGCAACGTCTAAATTTCAGCAGTTGGCAAGAAATCAATTTTATTTATTGAAAATCTGATTATGAGCGAGACCCGACTATTTTCTTTTGGGTTATTTGAAGGAGCGAGTATATGTGAGCAAACCCGAAAATATCATTGAACTCAAAGCCAACATTGTTGCAGAAATTCGAACGCTGCAGCCACAATTTTTTAAAGTTGGTATGGAAAATGCTTTAAAACTTAGGGTAAACAAATTTTCAATTTGCATATTTTATAATATGAAAAAAAATTAGTATATAAGCTCCATGGTCCACCCTGTATAAAAATAATAAAATGATGTCCGAACAAATTTTTTGGCCGAACCGAATGAGTGAATCCAGCTTCAGACGATCAAATTGAATTGAGTTGAGAATGACAATAGGCGAGATTGGGTTTTTTTTTAATGTAAATTTCCTTTAATGATAGCTTTGCGTATCTTGCGTTCATCTAGACCAATCACATTTCATAACAATTTTTTTTTTATTATTTTGCTTTCATAACAAAAAATAAATGAAATCTATTATCAAAGTATAATTTTAAATCTCTTGTAATTACAGATATTACATTGATTTTTTAAATTAATAACAAATCTCTGGCATTAAGCACTATGACAGTCGTTAATATTTTTTTTTTAAGAGATTTGTTTGGTAAAAAAAAATAATAGAGACAGCAAGCCACAGAGAAAAAGGTAGTAAATATGTCTTTTATGAAAAGTATTTTGAAAAATTAACAGCTAAAAAGTGCAAAAATTATAAATAAGAGAGAAAAAAAAATTGCCATAAAATTGGCTTGGCTCAGGGGCAATTAAGACAAATGACCGGAGACACACATAAAGAGAAAGTGATAATAAAAAACTAAAAATATTATTGAAAAAAAAAAACATAAAAAATTACATTTTCAAAAGGTGGCTATAAATTTAAAAACGAAACAAATTAAATTTTATAATCCTGCTGTTTCCTTCTTGGGTGATGCTGTCGTTCAGCACTTAATTAAATAAAAACGTTTTTATTAAATATTTTTTATAAAAATGTTTCTTAATTATAGAGTTTTAAATAAATTGAAAACCCTCCACGTTTGTCTTTCAAATATCAACATATTATTCACACACACCTCATTTGTTTGCCACCGTATATTGCATGCATGCCGTAAATGCAACATGCATTAGGCAGCATTATGAGACAAGAAAGAAATTTGTTTAGATTTGCTGTGATAAACAAATGACAACATTGAGGATTTGTCATCGGTGACAGAGATATGTGTAAGTGTTCGTGAACAACAATGACAGCAATTGCAATGCAGCATCAAGTGCCATATTTGTCAAAGTTGTCATTTATTGACCATTTTAGCATTTAAAAATCAATTGCAACACATCTGTTTTACAATAAAACATCTGATATGCAACTATTAATAAATTACACGGAAAGAAAGAAATATGAAAAACTATGTGGAACCCTTTTGGTGTGGTTAAGGAGAGATAACACTTCAAAATTATAACGGTTTAAAATTAGTGCAAAAAGGGATCTATAAAGTGGTGAGTCGCTGTGAACGATTATATGATACCCTACAGCACAATTGAATTTTTGGCCGAATCACAAAATTTGAGACTTATTTACTCTCAAGAAGTTGCCTACCTAATAATTTATTTATCACACGGCAGTTTACTTAACCAGAGTTTAATTTAAAATGAATTTTTTTTTTATGTCATAAGGAGGTGTAAAGTACTTTAATGCATACACATATGGGCAAAAAAATAGGTGTGAACTAAATTGCAAACAATGTTTACATATATACGAGTTTTATTTAATTCTTTTATAGTTAAAAAGAAGGAAAAATAACAATAAAATAAACTTCAGTGAGTTGAAGAAAAGTACAGCTTTTGATGAGGACAAAAAAATAGGTGTATGCAATAACTTAAAATTTAATTAAAAATTGAAAATCAAAAATTATATTTTGTAAATAAAAAGTAAATTATATTATCAATATTCCGTATAATTGCCACTGTTTTAAAGAACAGCATTTTTGAACATTCGAGGCATAAGAAAGCTTACATTACGGCAAGTCCATACCGGAATATTGTAGCATACATTTTTAATATTTTTCCATAATTGCTCCTAATTACTTCAGGAAAGCTCTCTCTAATTCTCCCCAGAGATTCTCAATTTGGTTCAAGTCGGAGGACTGACGTGGATTCAATAACGTTTATCTGTTGTTGACGAAACTATGCTCAACTTGATTAGTGTTTTGGATCGTTATCCTGTTAAAATTTCCATTTTAGAGGCATATTTTCTTCGGCAAAGGGTAGCGCAACTTTCTCTAATAAATCTTTGTATACAAATTTGTTCATTGTCAGCTCTGTACCATGAATTTGACCATAATTGATAGGAAAAAGCAACCCCATACCATGACATTGCCTCCTCCATGACTGACGGTTTTTTTTATGTATTTATGGGTGGGGCCATTTTAAAGTTTAAATTTAAAAATGCAATAAAACAAAAACTGTTTGAAATTTTGCCACATTTATTTTTTGTTGTGAAGTACAGTAGTTCCGGTTAGAAATGAAACATTATTTCATTAATATAGATGCCGCGGCTGGCCTCACAGTACTATATTCGATCGGACCAATTTTCGAGAACTTTTTCAAATGTATGGGGTCATATCTCGGCAATCGCAGCACGTATGTTGGCCTTCAAACACTCAATTGTCTCTGGTTTGTAGGCATAACACTTGTATTTGAAGACGCCACACAGAAAATAGTCAAACGGTGTCAAATCGCAGCTTCTTGGCAGTCAACTGACATCGTCATTTCGGCTAATTAAACGACCATCAAACGTTTGTCGCAATAAATCAATTGTGGTATGAGATATGTGGCAAGTTGCACCATCTTGTTGAAACTAAACATCATTCACATCAATATCATGAAGAGTGGGCACAAAAAAACGGTTATCATGGTGTGATAGGAAGAAAGAAATATGAAGCATCCGCTCCACAAGCCGCACTAACAGTCAATCGTAATAGGTGCATTGGCTTCTGTAAGACCACGTTTGGGTTTTCTGAACGTCAAATACGGCAATTTCGCTTATTAACCTACCCACCCAGATGAAAATGAGCTTCATCCGAAAAAATTATTTTTACATTTTTTTTGCTTATTTTGCAATTTCCGACCAATAAAATTCCAATAAATCCCAACGTTGCTTAAGCACAAATCGTTTCATTTCGTTCAGTGGAGATAATATACTGAATTTTGTGTCAGAATAGAATGACATACGTAAGTATTGCCAGCTTCGAAATAGTCGCTGGTTCAAATTTAAGCCGGTTGATGGCCCGCGCAATATTAGCAAATTCTCTACGATTTGGACGACGAATATTTCTTTCTGCGTCGTTGCCAAATAAATTGATTTTGATTTCAATATATCTCCAATTTCTCTAGCATTCGGCTTAGATGACTTAGGTAGAATAGCAATGCATTTGTCTATAGTTAGAGAAGTCTTTTTATGTCGACCTCGTGTTTTAACGTTATTATTTTGTTTTAGTTCCGAATAAATTTATAGGTTTTAGCATACTCGCGAAGTTCAAGAACAAGGCATCTTTCTTTATCATAGCATTGACGGCCACGACCCATCTTAAAAATAAATTATGTCTGATATAATGTTTAATCTATCAATTAATCGTATTCCACGTACTTTCTCAATTTTTCAACAAGAAATAAAATATCTTTTAACTTTAGCAAGACTAAAATTCATACACCTATTATTTTGACCAAGTCAAATTCACACTTAGAAGAAAAATCACACTATTTTGCAGAGTTTTCTAACGAGTTGTTTTTATTTTTATATTAATATTTAATACCAGACTATTTGTTTGGGTTTTTTAATAATTTAAAAAAAATTTTAACACCTATTTTTTTGGCAATGTATGTATATGTTTATATAAAAGGTATTAAAAATCATAGATCATTATTTTTAACAGAAGCTGTTCTTTCAGTTTAAGTGAAAAGCAAAGAAAAAGTATACTTACTTTTAGCATGTAAACTTACGATGACGAATTCGCAGCCCATCAATATTTATTCCGTAGGGTAATAACACAAATAAGATCAATTTTAAAATAGAGGCTTTTTCAAATCGCACTAAAATTTCGTAAAAAAATTTCGTTATTATATATATAAGAATTTGGTAAATAAATTTAAATCGACTAGCTTGCTACATAATACGATAGCACAAATGTGTGGTTGACTAGGTCTTTGAAGTAAAAACATTACAGTCGTAAGCTGTAGTGTAAAAGAAGAACATTATTTGTCCATTCATTGGCGTTCCCAACAGCTTGTGCTATCCACAACGTCGACTTGGCAAATGTTCCGTGAATATTTGGCTTTTAAGCCATAAGTTGTAACCAGGGCTGCCAGATAAAATTAGCAGAAAATCGTAATTTTTCCGATAAATTTAAAAAAAATTGTCATTTCAGTTTCGAAAAATCGTCAAAAAAAAAATCGTAAAAAAAAACAATCAAATTTTTAGTATTTTTAATTTTTATTTACAGTATCTATAGCGTGTTTTTTATAGAGGTATAGAACTTTAAGTTGGCATTACTTTTTAAAATGGCGACCGATTTAACAGCTGTCAATTGATTTATTTATTATTTCGTAATTCATCATGAATAGACTCAAGCCTGAACAACGCTTGCAAATAGTGCAATTTTATTTCGATTTTTCACGATTTTCATAAGCGAATTTTGTTTAGCGATGAAGCGCACTTCTGTTTGAATGGCTACGTCAACAAACAAAACTGCCGCATTTGGAGTGAAGGTAATCCTCAAGTGTATGTGGAAACACCGTTACATCCAGAAAAGCTGACTGTTTTGTGCGCTTTATGGGCTGGTGGAATCATTGGTCCGTACTTTTTCAAAAACGATGGTGTCCAGAACGCTACAGTCAACGGTGATCGGTATAGAGCCATGATTACTAACTTTTTCATTCCTGAATTGAATAACCATGATGTCCAGGAGATGTGGTTTCAACAAGACGGCGCAACATGTCACACAGCTCGTGTCACAATAGATTTATTGAAAGACACATTTGGTGACCGCCTAATTTCACGTTTTCGAACTGTGAATTGGCCTCCAAGATCATGTGATTTAAAACCGCTAGACTACTTTCTGTGGGGCTATGTAAAGTCATTGGTCTATGCGGTAAAGCCACAAACGCTTGACCATTTGGAAAACAACATTCCCCGTGTTATTGTCGATATACGGCCACAAATGTTGAAAAAAGTCGTCGAAAATTGGACTACATCGGCGCCACCCGCCGCGGTCATATGCCAGAAATCATATTCAAAATGTAATGCCACAAGATTATCTTTCGGACAAATAAAATTCATGTCAATCAAATAAACCATCATTCTTTTATTGCAACTTAAAGTTCTATACCTCTATAAAAAACACCCCTTATATAGTACATATAATATATAATAGTATATATAGTATAAATAATAAATTATATATTTTTAATGCCTGCTTGAAGCTACGTACAAAAGAATACCTCATTTGCCAAATCGATTAACTCCACTTTTAAAAGTTTATTAGATAGTAATGTGAAATATGTGCTTATTTTGTTAAAAAAATCATATATTATTCTCGGATAATTCTCTAAGATTTTGTTGAGGTTATTTGGCAAACATAAAGAAAGTTTCAATATTCTGTTCCAATTTTTTCTTGCTACACTACTACACTACTTCAGTTACTACTACAACTGCTTTATTCTGTTCCAGGCCTTATTCTTTATTACAGTGCGAAATACACTATCAAGAAGATGGAAACTGCATTGTAGTAGTTTAGTGAAATTGTTGTGTATGTTTCACACCGACAATACTAGAAGCAAAATCAAAAAATTTTTTATTTTTCTCTTGCTTGAAACAGCTGATTGAAAAGTGTATGGCGTTGCTTGATCAATTTTCATATTTTTTGCAATTTTATAGCATCAACAACATAGGAAAACGAAAAATTTGAATTTATTTTTTTGAATTTAGTGGCATAAAAATGGCAGAAACTCAAAAGAAAAAGCAAATTATTGAGCAGTCTGAAGTTTTCTGCCTGCGCTTTGGGGTGTAAAATGTGATTATTACAACAACACAGTTATGAAGGACTAGCAGTACGAAGTTTTAATGGAAGAATACAAAGAGCAAATCCAAATACAGACAGAAAAGACTTGAAAAGAAATATTGAATTCATTACGCACACACTAGACGGGAGTTAAAAAGAAAAAGTGATATGGAAGAAAGTGGTGCTGTGGTAGAAGACTCGTTTGATACAAGCCTCTATTATTTGGAAACATTGAATTTCTTGCACGATATTGCACTTAATGTTTCGTCCGACAACGACATAAATAAACATTTCACCAATACTACTATAATGCACTTTCCGCTTTCTTAAGAGTTATTAAAACTAAAACTATAATAACTAGAGTTATTAAAACTTTTAGAGCTGCCAATTGTCCATATATCAAAAATCGTCATTTTGGAGGCAAAAAACGTCAATCGTCATTTTGACAATTTTTTAACAAAATTTTTGCAAAAAACGTCAATCGTCATTTTGACGATTTTTAACAAAATTTTGGCAGCAATTGGCAGCTCTAAAAGTTTTAATAACTCTTTGTAGGTGAGACAACTAACTGATTTTTGCTTGAGCTCAATGTTAAGGGCGAAATACACTATCAAGCAGGTGGAAAGTGTATTAATTGTTAAATCTGGCAGCTATGGTTGTAACTAGAGCACGAATTGAAGACGGTTTATATTTTAATCGCTGTTTTTATATTTCGTTTAAAAGAAATTATTATTGTAGCAAAGTTCTATACATGCCGCTTATGTTCGCATGATTTGCGATTACATTTATTGAGATTTCTGGTTCAATTCAAAGCGACATGTACACCTGCCATTGTTTCGTTTTACGACTTAGATAATCCTTACCAAACTAAATTCTGACAAAAAAAAAAAAAAAAATGAACTCCTTCACAATAACTCCCACCTCTGACTATATTTTTTCTTTTGAAATTTATCTGCGTAAGCACGAAGGATTCGGTTGGTGTTAAAAGACAACGGGAATAATCTGTCTTAGCTATACACTCAGTGTCCGGTCTCAGAGTTCGGTATATTCATAATTAGAACAACGACAACCAACTTTTGTCTAAGAGAGTGTAAGATACTAGCATACTGTATAGCTATATCTGACGCTTCAAGTATTTATCGTTGACATTATTTTCATACGTTTACATACATATACCCAATGTTCATGACTAGAATTTCAATCAAAAGTTTGCACATAATTTTTTCTCTCAGCGTAAAATCGATCAAGTGTTTGTCTGACATCATTTCTTCTACTTTTACGTTTTTACTATTATTGTGTTTTTATTTTTAACCACAATCAATTCAACTGAACTTTTTTTATTTTTTTTAAATTTTTTTTGTTTTTCTCTTTAACACTGTATATATAATTTTATTTAATAATAATGAAAAAAGAAAAAACAAAATCAAAAGTGACAATTGCCTTTTTTATGAGACTTTAATCATCATGAATGAATTGAACGATATCGGCATTTGTTGTTATTACTGTAGTTGTTATTTTATACTTGCTGTCAATAATGAATTATAAATAAATTATTTGAACATGATGAATTAAAAATAAGAGATTTACGCAGAATTTCCTTAAAAATATAGTAAAAGTTTTACTAACTTTTATAAAGTTAATTATATAGGAGTTATTTGGTGAGTCACTCAATTTTAATGGGAATAAGTAAAAAAATTCGTGTAGTTGGTAAAGCACGCTGTAAAATTCAAAATCTCTTATTCAAGAGTATTAAGATAAAATTACAAGGTTTTTATTGCTTTAAAGTAATAAATGACAGTATGAAAGGGCACGATCTTATTTAATTCAACAATCAATCTTATCAAATTCGGTGTGGTTGCAGGTGAAGTAAATAAATATTATTGTGATACATTCATGTTCGATCACAATTTGCAAACAGTAACTTTTAAAAAACTTTAAAATAGACTCATATATAGAGTCTGCCATCTAACGTTTTTTTTCAACTAGTGCTTATTTCGTGAATGGTAATACTTAGCTCATGTCTGATTTGGCAGATGATTAGTTTTGTCCTTCCGCTGAACGAATATGGTTGTGTGTACGCTTGGACAACGCTGGGAAATATTGCGTGGATCGACTTACAGAAGATGCTGATTTTGCAAAAAAAAAAAAAAAAAATCATCTTTTCGGATGAAGCTCATTTTGATCTTGGCGGGTATGTAAAAAAGCAAAATTGTCGCATTTGGGGCACAAAAAACCCGCACGCATACATTGAAAAGCCGATACACCCAAGACGAGTCATTGTTTGGTACGGATTTTGGACCAGAGGCATAATTGGGTCATTTTTCTTCGAAAATGAGCAAGGAGTGGCCGTTACAGTCAATGGTGATCGTTATCGGGCCATGTTGAACGAATTTTTGTTCACAAAAATTGAAGAGGAGGATATTAGTAACATTTGGTTTCAACAGGACGGCGCTACGTACCACACAGCCGAAGCTACACTCGATGTTTTGCGCCCTGTTTTTGAAGATCGCATTATCAGCCGCAGAGCTGATGTCGTTTGGCCACCTCGGAGCTGCGATTCGACACCGTTGGACTACTATTTGTGGGGTGCCGTCACAGATAAGTGTTACGCCAACAAGCCAGAGACAATTGATGCTTTAAAGGACAATATTCGTGAAGCCATTGGTGAAATACAGCTGCACGCAATCGATAATGTGTTAAAAATTGGACCGATCGTGTATGGTCAGGCGAGGCAGCCATTTGAATGAAATTATTTTCCATTATTATCTGGAAGGATTGCACTTTCAAATGAAAAAAGAAATTTGAGAAAATATTCAGTAGTTTTTTTATAGCATTTAAAAAAAAAAAATTTATTTGGCGGACCCTTTATAAACTGATTGCACGCTGCGACAAAAAGAAATACCTGGCAAGTAATATATACTATTATTCTAATAGTCGCTATCGAGTTAAAACAAGGTTAAATAGTAAATAGTATCTAAACTCGAAAAATAAGGAAAAAATTGGGTGAAAAATGAGTGTTTGTGAAATACACCCAGATTATTCAAGGCTACGTAAGCGACATATACATACGAGTACATATAGTATATCACTTAAAGAGTATGTTCTTCTTCAAAACCGAAAAGAGACTAATAATCGAGTAAAGTTCAACTATTTTATTAACTTATAAGTGCATTTAGGTCCGAAAAACACATTTTTTAACCATAACTCGAGATTTTTGAGGTGTTTTGAAAATTAGAGAAAACAGATCTTTATTCTACCCGATAGCGTCTATTAGAAAAGTATTATAAAGTAAAAGTATATTTCCCAGGTATTTCAACTTCGTTACTTTTTGTCGCTTCGTGTTTTAGAACATTTTGGAGTGACAAAAAGAAGAGTCTGTTTCGTATGTTCTGTAAATCGAATTTTTCAAATCTGACAAGATTCTGATATTTCTTGCTTTTATTAACTTGAGTAATTACTTTTAAAAAGACTTCTTTTAATATTAAAACTTTAAAATAATTATCACAATTAAGATTAATTTGTCTTTGAAAATGTAGTCAAATTCAATTTGAAATCGTGTACAGAACATACCCGTATTTCCATCAAAGTCAGGGTTTAAATTGTTTGCTTTAAATTAACAGTAGTAATAAAATTGTAACTTTCCTTCAGTTTTTAGCTTCAAAACAAATAACCGTGTTGCTGAATACTTAATAGGGAGATCGATTATTCGGCTTTTTCAAAAACTGGTTTTCGAATAATTCGAAAAGTAGCACTTTTTAAAAAACCGGTTTTCGAATAATAATAAGGCAAACAACCGTTTAACGGGTTCTTTCATTTAAATAAAATTGTTTCTAATTCTTAAAGCGCAGAGCTGGACCACGTCGTATTAAAAATAAGAAGAAGCTGGTTGAGAGCTTAAACTTAAAGTGGCAATCAATACTAACAAATTCCAACAAATCTCATAAATACTATGTCAAAACGGTGTGCGGAAGCCAGAAAAAACAAAGTTTATTACACTGAAAAATGCTTAAGTTTCGAACAGATACTCAAGGGGCTAATTTCGTTTTTGTTGTATTACTTAGTAGAGAAGGGAATTTAAGGTTTGTTATTATAGTTATAATTTAGGTGCCTTGAATAAATCTATTAGTAATATACGAGTCCTTTATTGCCTCGACAAGAAAATTTGCTTAATTTTCAAGCAGCACTGTATGTAATGTACGGAAAATTTGCTTAGATTTCGAGCAACACTGTATGTAAATTTACGTTCCACGTATTTAATAGTGTGTGTGTCACTGTGGTATGTTAGATAAGAACCCACCTTCCACACAAGAAGTCGTCTGTTCAATCCCAGGCCATACTATCTGATAATTTTCAACAGCGATATCACCTCACAACATTACTAGCGACTGGTTATGTGTATTTACGCTGTGAAAAACTTCACTAAATAAAATATATGCCGCTCGGAACCGACGTTTGCGGATTTGTGGCCTTTCAATGAGTCTAGTTGATCATTCTACATATATAAAAAACAATATTTATTTACAGAAGATGAGACAAGTTTATTTTTGCTTAAGAGAGCATATCTTTTTCGATCTACTTTGGTTTTCACGTTATATGTGAGACGTTCAAGGTTGTCATATATACAAAAAATAACTAATTTATACAAATGGTTAAACGATGAGCGTATTTTAAATAAAAAAAATATACAAACGTATAAAAATTATACTTATTTAAATTAAGCGGTTATTCGTGTTAAATCAACCGGTTTATTTGGTGTTCGAAAAATGAAGATTTTGAAAAAACCGTATTCGACAAAACCAAAAAAAAAAAACCGGTCGAATAATA
Organism: Wohlfahrtia magnifica; assembly: GCA_023159175.1. Lineage (NCBI taxonomy): Eukaryota > Metazoa > Arthropoda > Insecta > Diptera > Sarcophagidae > Wohlfahrtia > Wohlfahrtia magnifica. Next base: position 6,839,645 of record JAKWBJ010000539.1, read on the forward strand.
TCCGTCCGATCTCCCTAATACTTACTGAAAACTAGATAAATAAGAATCAAAAGTAAAAAGCAAAAGCAAAAAAGTAAAATAGTAAATAACCTGCTCAGTATTACTATGTGTATGTTCTCTGCTTAAGCAGTCGACAAAGCAACTATTTTATGAAGAATTGCTTTCGCTGTAAGCAATAAGTTTTTGTTTACTTTATGTTTGCTTTTGCTTAACTGTTTACTACTTATTAATCGACTATGTTGCTGTTACTTGAAATTCATGATCGTTGGACGTTCCATGAAGGAAAATGGTTAAAATGGTTTTTCACTTATTTCAATTCTGACTCTTTGATTTCTAAATTATTTTTATGTTATTGGTGACAGAGTCGCAAAATATGTCCACATTATAGTAAAAAGTTAAGTAAAAATAAAGTAAAAAATAACTTATTGCATACAGTAAAAGCAATTTTTGATAAAATAATTGCTTCGTTGGCTAAGCAAGTTATTTACTATTTTACTTTATTGCTTTTACTTTACTTTTACTTTTACTTACTTTACTTTTGCTTATTATTTCTTCAGTAAGCATTCAGCAACACTGTTGTTTAATATAAAGCTAAAAACTTAAATAAATAAAATTTTTTGCTTTTGCTTTTTACTTTTGCTGTGTTGTTTTCTTTAAGTTTAGTTAAGCAATTACAAAAAATCCCTTTACCAATCTGTAAAACTTAGAGTGCAAATTAAATTTTAGTTTGAATACTTATTACCAATCTTCAAAGAAATTTTTTTAACAATTTATTTGATGACTACGTTTAAATTTTGGATGTAAGCAACAATCTTTTTTCAAATTAGACGCCAGTATTTGTAGCAAAGCTGGTGTGGTTTTATCAAAACGCAGTTCTTTCGAGTCTATTTGGCTGTTAGCGCATAACGAATTACCATGAAAACCAAACCAAAGCTATAAGAACCAGAAGTAATAGAAAAATTTTTAAAACAAATCAATTCTCATGGTTAATTGGCGAAAGAAATTAATTTAAAAATTCCAACCAGCAGTTTGATTCTACACAGACAGACGGAAGAATATGTTGTATTTGATTTAAAAAATTATTTTAAGTCAATTGATTAAAAAACGTGGCTTTTAAAAATAGCGGCCGACAATGACAATGATAAAGTTAGCTTGTCAATCTAAATGATTTGCTTTGACAATCTAACAAATTTATTACACATTTACAACTATTTTTGCTACATTTTATTTATTTTAAAAAATTTACTTTAAAAAAAATTATTTTTTTTTAATTTTTTCTCACATTTTTTAAGTTTAATTACAAAAAACTATTTTTGTTTTTTGTTCACACATAAATTTAATTTCAATTACTAGCATATTGCAAATATGTACTTCTCTTATACAATATATGGGGTAAGAAACAACAATGAAAACGAAACATTCATTCATTCATTGAAACTGCGTAAGCCGTCACTTCTGCGACAAACACTGAATTACGCAGAATCACTTTTAGCCCGTATGCTTACACGCATTACATGGAGAGAGGGGATATTCGAACAAAATAAATGCTTTCATTCCCATTGTGGGACATACTGAGTGTGAACAGAGTAAATCTTAAGTTTAATCATTTATTATTAACAACAACAACAACAACAGTAACAATAGTAGCAACAAATGCAACGTTCATCCATAACAATGTGTGAATTTATTCAACAAAAACAATATATCACTTGAAAATCTTGACAAAATGCTTATCATTGCGTACAGAGTAGTAAAAGAATGACGTCGGAATTCATTTGTTAAAAAGTTAAGTTGCATACATATGTTAACAAATAAGTACTTCATATAAATGATGGTTGAGTTTTCACATTATATGTCTTATCGGATACTATTGCTTTGTAATCGTAGTTAAAACAAAAAAATTCCAATTTTGTTCAATTACAAAAAGTTAAATTTTGAATCTACAGGTTGAACGAATAAACAACATGTAATTTAAATCGATATAGATCGACTACGACTGCGAAGTCTACGTTTTTAGACTGAAAATTTTGACCAGGATGTAATACTAAAATCAAATTAATCGGCATAGCTAAATAGAATGGGCTGCCTTAAGTCAAATGAATGTTGGACATGTGGGGAAGACATGCGGCCGCAACCTGATACTGGACATCATTAGCATTATCATAATCATCCATCATACCGACAGACACTATTACAGGACACTGCGATCCATGGAATCTATTGTGCCACTGCCGGTCTTACAGTTCTTTCATCAGATCTGCTGCCTTGTTAATAAGCACCAGCATATCTGAAACCGTAATGGTGGATATATCTCCCAATCAGACTTTATGTCTACCTAAACATTTACACCTAAACCTATCAAGAACTCTACATTCACACAATATGTTTTACACTGTCTTAGATGCCTGTGAGCACAGTCTACAAGCATCCACATCTGTGACCATCATCCTCTTCAGATGCGCTTTTGGCCTGTAAGAAACTCCGTTAGAAGTTTCAAGTCCGGCCTGCCATACTTGAGAAGCTCACAGCGAAGCCCAAATTGTGAACTGATAGCCGCCATAGACTTCCCTTTGAGCATTCCAGCCAGCCCTTGTATCTTCATTTTACAATTGCTCATAACCAATTTGTGGAATAACAGCCTCATTTGGGCGTCCATTGGGGTCTTCATCATTTGTGCTGATACGCCCACGTTTAAATTCAGCAAACCACTTCTCTACCATTTATCTCGATGGAGCAGAGTTCGAAAAATGTTCATCAAGCCAAGTGGCTTCCACTGTATTTTTTTGTCAAAACTCGAAATACAATTTTATTTTTTCAATTACAAAAGTTGATTCACAAAAGATGCTATAACTCACGATTCAATAGTCAGATTACTTTCAAATTTATACACGTATAGTTTGAAGGTTAGTACTAAATAAAAATTATATGAATAAAATTCTAGTAACGCCATCTATGTATTATCCTACGGACTTATTGAGTGACCTGATATAATAAATTGGAGAGAAATTTGTAATAACAGATTGAATTTCTAACTTAAGATCAAAATGAATTACTGTTTTTAGTTCTTTATAGTTCCGATTGATCTCACAATTATACCATCAAAAAAATATATTTTAAAAGATACTAAGTATATGAGTTCATTCTTTTACATTACTGTCTTTTGTCATAAATTAATAATAATGGCAGTGTGTTGCGCACCATTTGTCAGAGACCATTAGTAGACGCAAAAGCTGAAGAGATGTTAATCGTTTCATGGCATGCGTAAAGGAAAATTAAAGCAACACATTTTAAGCTCCATTGAATGGAGGAGCTCAACTGAATTGAGGAGAGAGCATGCGTAAAATTATCACTGATTTTTTTGTTTTGTTTTTGTTTTCTCGTTTCTCTTTATATGTATTTACACACTACGCCTTAAAACATATGGAAACGTAGTGTAAAAGTGAAACTGTAGACTCACGAACATTTATCATTTATGGTCTGAAGTTTTTGTGGCAATATTTTGATTGTTCCTGTGAAGTTTCCGTTAAATTTTTTATGTTCTTCTTTGCAACCAACAGTTTTGTGGGGCGCAAAATAAAAAATTTCATTTCATCAGTTGAATTTATTCAAATAAATTGTTTTGTTATTGTTTAGATATTTATCATAATTTCTTGCGAATATCTTTAAGATGTTTCTTCCGTTGCTTATGCAAAACAAAAAAATAAATCTTTTTAAAGCAGAAATGTGGAGGATGTTAATATCACGTGTTAGAAGTATGATTAAGAGCTCTATTATAAGTTTGGATAAAAGGAAATAATAAGTGCCAATGAAAATAAGCACTTATCTGAATATAATGGATTCTGCTATCCATCAATTCTATTTCAGAAATCGGTGGCCGGAACTTGAGAAACGATAGCGATCATGATAACTGGGGTACTGAGAACTATACCATCAAAGAACCTTCGGATAGTCAGGTAAAAAGATTATACGCACTAACGGCTTTAAGTTTAAATTCTTCCAATTCATGGAGATTGCATAAGCTACGGACTCGGATCAAAATGTTTAGAAAACTTCCAGAATACTGCGGTGTTCTACACGCCGAAATTATGACTATAAATATTGCCGCTTGGAGATCTGTGGAACATGTACATAGCACATCGAAAATTGCTACTGAATTCACGGGTCTTTCTGAGTGTGATGGGTTATCCTCATATGAGCTTCTATTGGAACATAGAAGCTCTTTTAAAGAACTGGAACTGCATCTCATGGCAAACGAACCGTGGGAAGACTGAACCCTAAATGACCTACTAAATGAAGATAACCTTATAGAGACTATATCAGTCCACTGATCTTTAGTTAAATACGTCCAAAATCTGAAAATTAGATACAATGATTTCTGCAGGAACTGCAATGATGAAGGGAAGAAAGAGTCTAACATCTTTGCCCGACATTTGCCAAATTAGGACTGTCTTTGCTAAGTCAAAGGGACTGACGAAAGATGGCCGGAAGTTGTAATAGTACATACTTAATAGCACAACGGTACCTACTCTTTGGACCCAAGAGAACTGTGCAGTGGGTAGCTGCCAATTGAGCCAAACCTAACCTTTATTTCAGTGCTATATTTGACAAAAATCAAAAAATTCTATAATTTTTAAGGTATATAAACGCATTCCGTCAAATAAGAACGAATTGTTGTCATAGAAGTTAAATCAACTAATCCAAATTTGGAGTGGTGTAGTGGTTAGAGCGCACGCATAACAATACAAGCGAGCCAGGTTCGATCCCCAGCTGAAGACAAGGTGAAATAATTTTATTTGTAGTTTCGTTTCGAGTCATTAATAAAGGGACTTCAACTTTCACTCTAGACAACTCCATCTAAAAAATAAAGAAGAAGCCCCTCTGACCTTACAGACTCCTCTAGCGATGATGACAAACATCAGACGAATGAACAGGAAAAGACGCCACCTACTGGGAAAAAATTACAATACGAAAGTAAAGATCACCAGCAGTAAGTAAGAATATTCACTATCACTACACAACCTACATTGAGGAGGCCACAGTGATTAATCATCTACTTAGCTTGAAAATCAACTTTATTAATGAAACTGATATGAATGCTTTATGGAAAGCCAATATACTCCCTAGAGGAATGAAGGAGAAAAAAAATCCAAATTCGGAGGAGTTTGTTTCCTTTATAGATACAAGATACTTTATATTAAAAAAAAAAAAACACATTAAAGTGCTTTCGCGCGATTTAAGTGACGCATAAAGCCGTACAAAATTACCTAAATTTAATGCGATATTTAGCTACAGCTTTGGTTTGTGTCCAGCTGAGTTCCTCATCAACAAATCTCATTTAATAAGCTGCTTCGCCATGTCCCACCGGTCGACCGTGTGATCGCTTACCATGCGGATTTCAGTCGAGAGCTAGTCTCGCGAGCTCCGTTTTCGGATTCTTATCTCCAAGGCAATGGGTGTTTGTCTGTATCTTTTGTGAAATCAAGTGAAATCAAGGGGCCGCTGTATACACAGAATATTTCTCAGGTATCGAATTTGAGGCAACGGCTGATTATAATTTTCTTAGATTTGCTTATAGTTTGTTCGTTGACTCCACTGACACAAGCTTAGTTTCAGAAAGAAAATAAAAGAAGTACAGACTTCACATTCGCATCGAATATTCGAATTTTGATTGCAGATGATAGATGTTGGAATCGCAAATATTTTCGAAGGCTTGCAAAAGCCATTATTGCCTTAGCAAGTCGAGCCTAGATATCGGTTTTGACACCGCCATCTGGTGTGATTTGGCTGCTAAGATATGTAAAACTTCATACCTCTTCAACGGGCTTATCATCAAGGAAGATGCGATCAGTAAGTAAGTTGTTCACTCACATGGCTTTTTTATTGGCATTGATGTGAAAATGATATTCTTCAGAACATACTCGCAAGCTATTCAGTTTGTCCTCAATGTCGATATTATAAAGAAACTCTGGACTGATTAATACTTTAGTTCTTTTTGGTTATAAAAATCTTAAGTTAAATCTTCTATAGTCTTTAGTTGCAGCTCGTGACAATTCGTTTCGATATTATTAAAAAAAAAAAAAGCACTATGCAGCTCTATTCCTTTTTACTGTTCAACTTTAACGCACACCAGGCCATAATTTGAAAGAAGGTTCCAGGCATAAAAAGGAAAAAAAATCTTAAAACAAAAGATTTATTTGTGTGCAGATTTTTTTTTACTTTTTATTTATTTGTCATACAATATTATTATTATTTAATTTTCAAGCATCTGCTGTCAGGCAGTAGTCAGACAGTCCATTGAATGGTTTGGTTCTCGTCAAACACATGCTGCCATTGAAATGTTTTATTTACGAAAAATTTGTCCGTTTTTAAGATGGTTTTTGCCTGTAGAATAGAAAACCGGTTGGCCAGATTTAAAGTTCCTTAATGCTGTTTAGTGGGGTACATAGCTCAGTAGCAATAATTTTTTATGGCACTTTTTCCCTTATTTTACTCCATTTATTTGTGCTGTTGCATGTCATTTTCGGATATTAAAAGGAAACGTAGGAAATGTGGAATTTGCAATCATTGCCATTGTCGTTGCCTTTCATATAAAAATGAAAGTGAAATTCTATTCAAGTACAGGCGAGTGTTGCAAATACAATTAAAAGCATTTCAAAATTAATTATTTATTTATTTATGCATAAAATAAAACAAAAATAAATAAAATAAAAGAAACTTAAGCACTAATGATTCGCGATAAAAGAACGTTTCTTACTGATTATTTCTTGTCAGAAGTCGACTATATTGATATATCAGAACTGTAGCACTACAGGCCAAACAAACCACACAGTGATCGAATATGGGATGGGATTAATTTCTCCGAAGCTATTTTCTCTATATTAACAAGACAAATTGAGACCATAATTCGACTTTTAAAGGGTTAATCAACACGTTTTTGCACGACTTTAAAAATAGAGATGTTTCGAAAAAAATCCCACAAAATGTTAAGTGGCCTAAAAAAGATACCAAAAAAACATAAACCTTCTAATTACATATTAAAAAAATAAAAGAATGAAATAGCAAATGTTTCAACCCAATTAGCAGGTTTAACAACAATTACACTCGTTTAGACAAAATAAGCTTAACCTGCATGGTAGACAACCACATACGAAAATAGAAAGAAAAGCTATTCAGCCAATTTTAAGTATTTGTATAATGAAAAAATTAAAAAATAAAATAAAAGTCAATGTTCTTTTATATATTGAAAGTAAAATAAAAATAAAATAGAAAAAACTGCGAAAAAAAGATATTCAATATTTTTGTTTCTTCTTTTTTGTTTTTCACTTTACAATTCCCAAAGTAGATAAGACATAACAACAGGCAGACAATTTTTACATAAGAAAAAATAATAAAATTAAAAGCAGAAAAAAACTAAAAAAATAAGTGAACATATTGTCATAGATAAAGTACGACTTGATAAAATCCTACACCACAAGCCGAACGCTACATGATGTTACTTACTAAACTTGGTGTCAAGGTATTATGTTGAATATTGACAGAAAATATTAGCGCTGATCGCAAAAAAGCCTCTGTTACGTTTTAACCTTTTTAAAACGTTTGAGTTCGTTTTTATTGCGTTAAAATAAAATAAACACTATTCTTACTTTAGCTGTTTTACAATCAGTCTCTTTATTAATTCCACTGTACTTTAATACACCAAATTCGCTTTTAAAAACACTTTTTATTTGCGCCTTAAACAGACTTTACTTCTTGACAGCCACTTCACAACTAACTAACTCACCAGCCACAATTCGGCGCTTTTATAGTATTTTATCTTAGTTTAGAATGTTCTAGTACGGACACGAATCTTCGATTTTTCTACGTTAATTCAAACTGGTCTAAAGTAACCGATCAATATATTGGCAGCACTTTTATTAGTACAGATAATTTTAGAAGTTTTTAAGCCTTGACACAAGCCATTACATTTTTTTTTAGCTAAAAGCTCATGATAAGCTCTGACGTGCTGAATACTAAAGACAAGTATTATCATTTTCATAACACCTTTTTAACAAGTTATTGCATAAAAAGCTTTTACAAAATTTTAATAACAGTTATATAAGAATTAAGTTCAAACATGGAATAATAGCAGATTAAAGTCAGAGGCTTGTTTGTATTAATTTTTAGCCCACTTAGCAAGGATCTTAACCACTACACTATAATCATATTGAGGCGAGCTACGGCAGATTAATCAGCTGCTTAGCTTGGAAATCAACTTGATTACTGAAACTGAAGCAAAGCAATGGATGCTTTGTGGAAAGCCAATATGCTCCATAGGGGAGTGACAGAGAAAGAAAAAAATCAGTCCAACTACAATAAAATCAATCTAATACAAATAGCGTCAAAGTGAATCCGAATATAGACTTAGTTCAACTATAACGACCTTTGTGCTCTAGCGGTATGATGGAAAATGCCGCGTTTTCTCAAGAGAAGAAAGCTTACACCTAAACCATAATAGGCTTGATGTTCGCACCCATACTATAGACGATCCGAAAAAAATTCATATTGTTACGAAAATGAAAATGCCTAAAAAGAAAATACACCACATCAGCGCCTTTAAAACTGTATTGTGGGATTTTGGTATGTTTGGTATTAATGCGTCACCCTGTCAATGCCGTACTTATTCGTGTATTTGACAGCACTGCCAATTCGACCATCTTTTTGTGTTACATTTGAATTAACGGATATAAAATAGAGGATATGAGAGCATTTGAAACATTTCCGGAACTTTCCAAATTATATGCTATTAGGTATATAAGGAGACTGCTTTGCCTACGTCGAGTAGTTATCGTTTGGCTTTCATAAAGTAAAGTCGTGTTTATGCGTAAACGCAAAGTGTTGTATAAGCGAGTCTTAAGTTTCTGTATTAAGACAAACTGTATAAAGTTAAAGTGAGAAAATAAAACTGTAAAACAACAGCAAAGTGGTGTTTAATTTCATTTTAACGCAATTCAAAAGAACTCAAACGTTAAAAAAAGGTTAAAACATAACAATATTAACATGTTAATCGCCATGTCAGTCATATGTGTCTGATATTATCGTGGCGATTAACGTGTTAAAAGAAATTCGATGTCCCGTCATCGTTCATCATTAAGGAACTCAGTTTCAACAATTAGTTCCTTAGAGTTCACTAATCAATAATATTAAGGAGGTTTATGTCCCGTACCAGGTTGCGCCCGAAGTAAACTATACTTCCTGCATGCCATTCACTCATTACATTCAACACAAACCTCTCTACATTCATACATAGCTATGTTCTTAATCTAGTGTCCCATCAAAATGTAATCTCGCATTTACTCAATTAGAGCAAGTTCTTCGTCCTACTCTCATTAGATTCTTGTAATTTTTCCCACTGTCTCGTTCGACCAAAAGGTCACAAGAGCCTCTCTAGCCTATAGTTTTATTCTGCCCTTGTTATTTTTAGCTCTTTCGCTTGTCCAAGTTTGAATTTTTTCACTTTTTTTTTATTACTTACTATCCCAATATGCCCCAACACCCACCAGAAGTAAGAACAATTTTTATCAATGAAGGGCTGAAATGCGTATCGGCCTTAAGCATATCTATTACAATAATGTTGGCATTTTTCGTACAATTCTTTAGTTTTCTACGGGGGCGACTTCAATTTTTCGAATCTAATCTAGAGTAACCCTTCCCGCCTTGCTGGGAGCCTTTGTGTTGTATACCTATAAAATATATTCCTCATAAGAAATATATAAAGGAATTCATTAAAATTAATTATTTGTATTGACTACCAAGTCATATAGACCAAGTTTTAAAACAGCCATTCTAACCGTTCTCTAGATATACGAAATCAATATTTACTTTGTATGCGAAGTGCCACACCCTCATATTCAAGTTCGCCCTATTTCGACTGGTGATGTGAATTAACTTTAAAGTTACTTAGACCAAATTCAGAACTTTCCACTGTTACTGTTCCAAAAATATACAAAAATCAGTTTTTACTTTGTATGGGAGGTGCGACTTCCACTTATCCAATTCCGCCCACTTTTTGATCGATTATTTGCATTGACCACAAAGTCATTTGGGCCAAATTTAAAAAGTCCTAACTAAAAAATTTATATGGGCGTGGCACCGCCCATTTGAACAAAATCCATCAGTGAGAGTACACCTTTCCAATGCATGTATTGGTTTGTTAGTCTTGTTAGTTTAGTGGCTCTCGAGTTACAAAATGACGCACATAGGACAACTTATTTTTATATATAAAGATAACGTGTTAAAGCTTTATGAAAGGGTACAATTAATACCGACCAGACATATGATGCCTATACCGAAAATGGGTCTTCTCAGGTAGGAATGTAGTAAATTACGGAGCAATCCCTCTTTTACAAGCAGATAGTGACAATATTACAAGCAGATAGTGACAATATGACTTAGAGGTTAAAATATGAATCAATTGTAAGCATATTCGCTAGAATTATAAATGAACTAGGCGTTCTATATATTGTTTCTATTTATTCTCTTGATAGTGTAACTTCGGTAGATCTCAACTTTTAGCCAATTATGGTGGTGTAGGGTGTCACTAAAGGCAATAAAGAGAAGAAATGGAAAATATTAATAAAAGAAAATTAAACTTTTTCTTTTCATTTTTCTTTCTTATTTTAAAATCGCAAATTTAGCATAAACGTGTCGCGAATTAGATCATTATTACCATGATGATCATTGTTATTATTATTTTTGTTGGACAGAATTAAATTGAACATGAAAAATAAAATGAAAAAAAATCGTATAAAAAATTAATGTCATGTTTGTTTTATTCATGTCAATAAACTTGTAACCGAAGAAATATCGCCAAATACCCCCTCATTCAGTATAAAATAGGAATAATATGTATAAAAATTATTTTTTTATTTTTTATATAATCGTACATACATACGTACATATGTATATGAGTATGAATAATATGTATTTTTCGATTTTATATTAAAACCCGTGTAATTCAATTGCTTAACAAACGAGCGGAAGTAGGCAAATGAAAAGAAAAAATTAAATAAAAATTATTTTATGCAACATTTGCAACATAAAAACGTTTTTAATTTAATTTTTTGCAAATAAAATAATTTTTTTAGGTGATATCACCTTTCACTTGTAAATTGCTGTTGACCATTATTAAAATTCAAATGAAATCATGTAATTATAGACAAAGAGAGAATTATATGTTGCTCGTACTAAAACCAGCTTATTAGTGTCAGGGTTAAGGGCAAATAATTACACGTTTTAACCCCCTTTTTTTTAAAGTTCAAGTTGGGCGGACAACAACATAAGGTAGGCAATCGGTAGAATTCATTTGAAACATCTGTGTTGTTACTTTAGGTTTTCCAATGTATACCAAATAAGCTCCTGTTACTTTTTAGAATCGTCTTCTGAATAGTAGTTGACTATAATAAGGGCAATTGAAAGACTAGAGAGTGGTAATCTTAGACCTAAGTAGAAATATGCAAGCATATCTATATCAGCAGTAGTCTCATTTTTTGAAATTATATGGTTACGTTTTAACCTTTTTAAAACGTTTGAGTTCTTTTAATCGAGTCAAAATAAAATAAACACTACGTTGTTGTTGTTGTTTTACAATTTTATTTGCTCACTTAACAGTATACAATTATAACTATACAGCCTCCAACTGATTTATCTTGCACTTAATATTCGTTTATACAACACTTTTATTTACGCCTAAACACGACTTTGCTTTATAACTGCAAAACAATAACTATGTCGACGCAGGCAAAGCAGCCTCCTTATATAACTAATTGCCTACAGTTTGAAAAGTTCCGGAAGTGCTAACTTTAAGCTTTAACAAGAACTTATAAAAAAGTTGTAAAATCATATTTTTCTTTATTCTGATCCTTCCAAAGTAATTGTGTCTAGAGTCTTAAGAACTTAGCTTCCTGCCCGACTATGGTAAACCTCTTTAAGAAGCTGTAGTAGTTGTTTGTAATAACATCGCGGAAAGACCGGGCAAGGCAACCGGGTTTCGTCAGCCATACAACTGTAAAATTGTTATTGTTAAGCTTCAATCCATAATTAAGAGGAAAGCCATGTCGGAATGCATGGCGTAGAACATCTATTCATGTGCGTTACGGTTGCATTCACCAATGCTCTAAACGAAGTGGAGAGTACCATCTTGACTATACTCATGACCATGATGCCGTCTGAACTCTTGTCGTATAATCATTTTTCGAGTCAAATTGAGCATGTTCGTCTGTCCATGTTGTCAAAATGTCCATATATTGTCAAAATAGTAAAAGTCTATAGATTTGGTTCAAATAGCTTCATAGTGAATACAAGTCAAGACAAATCAGCAGCCAAAAGCGGGCGAAATTGGAAAAATGAGCATAGTACCTCTCATACAAAGTAAATCTTGTTTTTTGCATATCTTGAGAACGGTAATAGTACAAGTTTCTAAATTAGGTTCAGATAACGTCGTGAACAATACTCATCATTAGTCAGTGACTGGGCGAGATTGAATAAGTGCGCGTGGCACCTTCTATTCTTACTAAATATTAAATTCTGTATATGCGGAGTATGGCAACTTATACTTAAAAAAGTGAATGTTTGTTTGAAGACTGTATACAGCTAAAAAGCAGAACCTACAGTGTCTTTCTGAAACAGCGTCCGGCAAACTAATATCAATACATTTTACAATTTGGGTAGTAATTTCAGACTCTCTCACTCATGTCACTTTGCACTGCATTTACCCACTTGTTTTCTCTTTACTTCTTTTTGTTTATGTTTTGCTTATATTTTGCCTTTGCCTGTGACTATGTAGGTTTGAATATAGAAGAGAACAGCTCCTTGCCTGAATCTATTCTGGAAGGAACTATAGGCTATCTTAAATGTTTGGATTTGAATCGGAAGTTGAAAAAATGACGATAAAGGGTAACAATGTAACTAAGATAACAACTTACACAAAAAAGGTTTTTATATGCATGAAGATGTCAAATTTTCTACTCCAAAGTGTGATGCAATAAAAACACTGCTTTTGTAAAAGTCATATGACAAAGCATCTGACAAAACTTAAATTAGAAATGTTCTTATTTGATTTGATAATGCATTTGATATCAGCTGTGTTTTTCTAAAACTGTACATATACGTTTAAACTGACCTAAAATAAATGGAAATTTCTTAGGCAAATCATCGGGGCATTTATTGTTATAAACCAAGTCCAAAATTCTCCTCAGCCAGACAATTACTATTGTGGTGAAAAGTATCGGACTAGAACGAAAAGAGCCTTTTTGCATAAAAGGTTTTAAAAGTTCTTTGGTTAAGCGAAACAGAAGACCATACTTACTATTTAGATAGGCGTCACTCTAAAAATGTGATTTTGAGCGTCTTTTATAGAAGACCATACTTACTATTTAGATAGGCGTCACTCTAAAAATGTGATTTTGAGCGTCTTTTATATTTTCTAAAATATTTCTATATTATTGCAAAATTTTTATTTAAAATCGTATTAAATTATATGTACAAAGCTTTTCAATTTAGGTCATTAGGCGTTGAAGTAACAAAAACAAAAACGACTTATAAATGAATTCAACGATTCAACAATTCATAAAAGTTTCGAGACGTCGAAAAAAATGACAGATTATTAGCGAAAAATAAAAAAAAAAACGTAAACTCGATGTATGTGGGTAATGAAAAAAAGTACTCGAAGCTAGAAAACGAGAGCAACAAAATGAAAAATAGACACAGTTAATGAATATAAAAAAATACATACATACTTGTAGAAGAAACAAATAAGAAATAAATGAAATATGCTAATTAGTCAATATACACCGCAAATCAACTATGAAAATATAACAAAAAGAGAATGAAACGTTAAATGGAAATAAATTTGAAAACAAGTATGAAAGTAAAAATCAATCAAATCCGACTGTATGATAAGCTATACCATAATGTGGATTTAAAAAAAATTATATTTCCGTCTTTTAAGCAGTTCCGCTTTAGCTAATTATGCAAATTATATTCCAATTATATGGGCGAAGTGTAACTAGGACTACATGGTCGGCATTAAAAGGAAGAAAAGGCATTTTACCATGAAGATTTTGCAACGTCACTTTGATAATTTATTGCATAAAATAATACATATATACTGGGCAACCTTGCTATCTACTTCTTAAATGGGATAGGGATAACAAGGTTCATAACATTAGAAGTAATGAGGCGATTTCAGAGCCATATTTTTTTATTAAAGCCTTTCGTCTTTACCACCACATTAAGTACAAATCTTAAACAATGCAAGGGAATTTAAATCTGCCATATATAAATATTTTACTTAATTTTTGTAAACTATATCGGGTGTTTTTTTTACAGTTACACAAGTTTAAATCATAAAAAAGAAAGAAATATATTTTGAATATCAATGAAACGGGCTTTGTTGGATATAACATTTTATGACATAAATATTTAAATATGATTTCGACTATATGGGCGCCACAGCTGGAGCGTAAAAGGCGCAATCTGGATCACCAATTTTCACAAATTTCTCGCAGCATATGCGGCCGTGTTTCGTCAATAACTCGACGTTTATCGATATAGACAAGTGACTTTACATAACCCCAAAGAAGATAATCCAATGGGGTTAACTCACACGATCTTGGTAGCCAATTAATTAGACCATTATATTTAATTACTCTTTCTTTGCACGTGCTGTATGGCATGTGACACCGCCCTGTTGGAAGCACATGTCAACAAGATAACTGCCGGATAACTGAGGTACAAAAAAATTTCTAGTCATGTTCCCACACCGTTCACGATTGACTGTAATATTCTGACCATCATCGTGTTTGAAGATATGTGGACCAATGACCCTATCAGCCCATAAAACGCACCAAACAGTAATTTTCTGTAAATGTAACAGTGTTTCGACAAAAGCTTGTGGATTATCCTCACTCCAAATAAGTACATCAAGAATGAAATGTCAAACCAAACTAAACAAAAAGCAACTATCAGCTGTTAAATCTGTTGTCAAATACATCAGTATTGTCAACTCAACGTTTTAAACAACTCTGAAAAACACAGGATATCATTTTTAGTATCTATCCAAATATTTTTCCTTTATTTTATACTTCTTAATGTGAATATTTTTACAGCCTGGCTCACGATGTCGAACGTTAACGTTTCGAACGACAAACTGCTGATTTGCGGTACGCTATTAATTTCTAGTTGAATGAAATTTAATACAAACGATAACGTTAGCATTTCAATACAAATTTGCGGCTCCCTATATCCTTTTTCTTATATTTGTACGAACGGAAAAGTCAAAATTACTCACTTCTTTTTTATTGTCGTGAAGTGGTCTGGAGTGCTTATTCTTGTGCCTGGCAATATTGCTAGAAGTTTTATCCCTGTAAAGGCTTCTATTTGTAGCCACCATCGCATAAATGAAGTAAAATTATTTCCATAAAAATTATTTTTTTGTTTGGTTGTTTATTTACTATACTTTTATTTTGGACTATGGTAGCGACCAATGCTAATCAGTGTAATGGTTCAATAATTGTTTTTTGTTTTTGCAGATATTAACGCAAAAACAATATACATCCAACATTTACTTTATACCCTTCAGAAAATATAGTGAAATATTCGTGCTTTACTAGTAACATTGTCAGTAGTACTACTGACCAGGTGTACCCCAGATATTGTAATTTGAAATTGAAATTTAACATTAGCTTGTCATCCAATCTAAAATCCACCAGTAGACTTTAGCGTTATTGACGAGGCAGTTCTTTTGCGAGCATATGCAGACATTTGAATCAAAGATTCACTAGACCTTTTTAGTGACTTTAATGATGCATTCGTTGACAATGTCACCAGTAGAATTGTTGTCTCTTTACTAGTTCATAAAAGGAAAGTTGTCGTCGCTAGAAGAAGAGTATTTACATAGAAAAATATGTTTTTAGGCTGACTACAGGGTAGTTTATTTAGTCCTTTTATTGACAAAATGTTTATTTTTGTCATTCAAAGAAAGAAAGAACATTTTGAAAAAAAAAATCAATTAAAATTAAATATATAATAAACTATTAAAAACATTAACATAAACATTCATAAATTTTTAATTACAATTCAACTGAATTGAATTGAATTTAGATATATTATCTCATATAAAATAAATCTATTAACAATATGCTTTTGGAATAAGAAAATTATTTTAGTTCTACTTTATTTTTCTATACATTTTTCAATCATTATAAATGCATTTTTTTCTTTTTCTACTTATTCTCTAATATTTTTCTAATTTTTATGGTGGCCATAAATATTATTTGTTGAAAATAAATAAATTTCTTTTAATTCAGACATAATAGAGATACTGATCTTTAAAATTTTATTTGCAATTTTTTATTTTTTTACCTCTACACAATTGCCTAAATTCTATACTAAAGATGAAAATATTTGTTCAAAACACATTTAAATATTTTGGCAATTAGCCAGCAGTTCATATATATATGAGAACTTGAACTTAATGCAATAGTATATTATTGTGTTATTTTTAAAATGATTTTTTTATATATATTGTTTTAATAAACGCAATATGAAATATAACTTGAAAATGACACAAGTGTTTAGAAAAAACAAATAAATCGGTTCCACACGATTAAATAGAATTCGCACGCGGGTAGACAATCCGTCTACACAAAAATTTTGGGAATTCATTCATTGAGTACATGAAACTGTCACAATAGGGAATTACTGTTCAATTCGACTTTGGATGACAACTTCGAGGGATGCAGGTATGCACGATATGAATGCAGATATAAAATGGTTACTCCAAAATAATATTAAATTTAATAAATGTTCGAATTATTTAAACACGGGAAAAGGTCCTCGACAATAGTGACCCCCTATTGGGTATACAAGTTAATGTCGATTTGGACAACATATGGCATAACTATCACATATAGTTTGTGTCATTAATAACAAATACGGTATTTTGGAGGGTAAACATCTGTTATTGTAATGCAGTATTCGATAGACGTCAAAGTGTCGAACATTTTTTTGATCGCAATACTAATGTTGAATTTTGTGCCTAAAAAAGAAGTTTTGCGGGGAAGTCTGGTACCCTTCTTTCATTTGAAGAAAACGGCTGCTGAAAGTGATTAATTGTTGGTAGAAGCTTACTGTTGACAAACACCAACTCATAAAACTTGTGAATGATGATGTGCGCGGGTCAGAAGTGGTGATTTCGACACAGAAGGCAAGGAGTCGCCTGGTCAGCCGAAATAGTTTAATGATGAATTGGAAGCATTACTCGACGAAGATTGTTTTCAAACACAATAAGAACTTGCATTATCATTGGGAGTCACACAACAAGTCATTTCGCCACGTTTAAAAGCATTGGGATTCATTCAAAAGCAATGAAATTAGGACCCATATTCATTGAAACCGAGAGACATTAAAAAGCGATTTTGCAGGTCGAAAATGATGCTTGAACGCTACAAAAACAAATCATTTTTGCATCGTATTGTTACTGGTGGTAAAAATGAATACATTACGATAACCTCAAGCGTAAAAAGTCATATGTTAAGCCACTCTAAACAGCCAAATCAAAGCCGAAGCCCAATATCCTTGACGCCAATGTAATGCTCTCTATTTGGTAGAATCAGAAGGGTTTTTTGTATTATGAGGTGTTGAAATCTGGTCAGACGATCACATATGACCTGTACCTAATACAGCTGATTCGTTTGGAGAGAGCAATCACCGAAAAGCGACCAAAATATTCGACCAGACACGAGGCCACAATCTTCCATCATTACAACACTCGGGCACATGTTGCAAGATTGGTCAAAAACTATTTGGAAAACAGTGGATGGAAAGCCCAGGCCTTACCCCTTCTGAGTACCATTTGTATTCCCTTACTGGAATACGCTTTCCTTCAGAACAGGGTATCAGAAATTGGCTTGCTTCATTCTATATCTCAAAACCGGAGCAGTTCCTTTGACGGGGAATCCCTATGCTACCAGAAAGATGGGATTACTTTGAATAATGTATCAATTCATTTTGTTATTGTAATAATTGCGTTTTCCAAGGAAAACTTTCGACATTATTAACATGTATATCCAATATATACGAATGCTGAAGAAAATGTTGATTTAAAACTAAAAGGTTATTGATTTTTTTTTTTTGATTTGTCAAAAATAAAAATTGTTGCAAGAATCAACTATGTACTGATCTTTACCACAGTGGCAAGAGGGCTGTGTTAGTGTTCTATTCTTAATGCAGTCTCCTTAAAACTCTCTACATTTAGTTTAGTGTTTTTCTAGTTATGTTGACCTCCAAATAATAAGATTTCCCAAGGCCCTTAAAATACGTTTTTTAAAAATACACTTTTCGTTTAATCCAAGGTTTCCTTTATTAATATATGAATAAAGCTCTTCCAATAAGGCAGGTTGTCGCTTAAGATCAGGGTTGGTAAGCCACTGAGTAACTCAATTAAATCTACCCGGGTTTAATTAAGTTCCTGGTATAATTGGGTTTCATGTTTAAAAAAACCTGGGTGGGTTTTTTTATTTAAAGGTTTTTGTTGTCAATTGAATATTAAAAATATTAAATATTTACGTATTGGGAGTAAAAAATAATAATAAGTGATAATGATAATGAGTTAACAATTTTATTAAAATAAAAAATTATAAAATAACTGCTTACATCTTTCCTTCACCTCTTTCCGAATCCCGTCTGAGAAAAATTTCTCGTTTTTTGAAGCGACCCACTTTGGGGCCGATTATATTTATATTTTTTTCAAATCAGTGATTCAGTGACATACTAATAGATATAGCATACATCGAAACAGCCAATAGTGAGAAGAAACTATGTTTGGAGAACTTGATCGTTTCTAAAAATTGTTTGTCAACTTTGCTACGAGACCGAACTTTGTCATAGAAAAAAAAAAAAAAAAAAAAAAAGAAAAAACTATCTGTCTGTGTGTCTGGCTTTGTATTTCGAAGGTTTTTCTCATAATGCACTGTTTAACCGAAGTAATTATAGTCTACACCGAATACCGGGTTTTTGGCAGCTCAATCAATGCCGTCTTTATCCAACAACGTAATTTTACTAAAAAAACAAAAAATTTCAAATTAAACGAAATTTGGAAGCAGTTTAAAAAACCAAATAAAACCCAAAAAACCCCTTCAAATAGCCCAATTAAAACCCGGTGGGCTGGGTTTTTTGCCAACCCTGTTTAAGATGCAAAAATTCGTTTAGGTCGAAATAGAGCAGCAGCTACTCCATAAGAGATTGAGATGCAATTTTGTCGATATATTTCCATGAATTTGTCCTTTTCTAAAAAGTAAATCAACCCCAGTAAATATTGAATAGCTCTGAATAAGGTAATCGTAATGAATGACACAGCGTGTCTGCCAAAAAAACTAAGCCTATAACTTTATTACTAAAAGGCCCATCTTAGCCTTCTTTGGAGCATGTTCTTTCAATGTAACTCAATGTTCTTTGGTCTCTGACAAATAAATATTTTGTTTGGTGTAACATAAACTCGTTCCGTTGTTTCTGTTCATCACCAAACATGTGTGTTTGCTTATGCAGCAAGTTTTTCCATAGCCAAATACTAATCCAAAATAGAATGTACCTGTACGGTGAAGACGGCTGCAGTCTCAACCTCTTTACACATTTTTATAATCCAGTCTTCTAATATCATTCTATTTGAACGATTTGAACGTATGACAGCATTTGTGACGATTGTTTATTATCATTCCATGCATTTCATCGACTATTTTTAATGTTTTTGCAAAGACGAAAATTTTACGTCATTGGTACTGGTATGATCGTAATGGAATTTAGTAAAACACTATTCAATCATTTCAATTAACACGGCTGAGTGTCCATAGTATTTAAAAAGCCTTTGTTTATCTTCAGTGATGTTTTTTTTCTTTTATTTTTTTTTTTTGGGGGGGGGGGGGGGGTAAAAGGTAATCACCCATATTCTGCGTTTCGATTCGAAATTATCTCCGTTTCGATTGTATGTATTCTGAATTTCTGAGTTTCGATTCGAAATTCTCTCCGTTTAGCAAATTTGGTATTCTGCGTTTCGATTTCGTTTAGTTTTTTTTCGATTTTATGTATTCTGCATTACGGTCGTAGCTACGTTTTTCTAAGTTGGTTAAGTTATGACGGAGAATCTTTTTATTCGTCTAAAAGTTTTTATTATATTATTTATTTTTATTAAATACATAATAAAGATATACAAAATATGAAAAACTTAAAAAAATATATATAAACTTACTCTCGTCCATTTGCATGAAAAGACAAACAAAAAGTGTTTTCTTATTACACCCATTTGCGTATGCATTACATTTTGAGTTTTTGCTTATTTTTCTGATTTTATTTCATACATTGATGCATTTCATACATATGCATTTGAGAACATTATTGCCTTATTATTTTTCTCTCGATTCAGTTATTTTTTTTTGGAAGAACAATTTTCGATCGAAACGTAACTGAATGAGGAGACGCAGTCAAAATACAGAATAGTGGTGAATGTTTCATTAACACATGCAAATTTATTTTTTAATTGTTGTCGAAATAAACAATACAACCCGCGTTTAATGGCAACAATAGGCACATCTTGCTCACTTTTATAATAATAGTACTCCTGTAGAAGATAACTGTTAATTTATCTAATGTTAATGCATATGTGTGACTTCAAACTATCAAACTACCCTCGTAGGTTTTGTATAATAACAATCTATAATAATTATTTGATTTTTAATAAGTGTCATTAAATGTCTATTTATTTATTGTTATTTATTTTTAATTAAATTTTTTACTATTATTTTCTATTTTATTTGAAATATAAGCAAATTGAGATACTAAATTCATATTTAGTATTTATAAAATAACTGGTGTGTTATTAAGTACCTACAAATTATGCCCGCAATTATTGTATAATAAACAATTAATTTTTACTCTAATTAAGTCAGAGATAACAGCACTTTAAAAAGCAAAAGGAGAGAAAATAATAAAATTCACTATAAATGCAATTTTAGGCCCGTTATATGCATTTTTTCTTGCTACAATATTTTGGTCATTTTAAATAAAAAGATAAGGGATATGTGTGTGTATACACAGCCATGTCTTGAACAAGGAAAATAATTTCAGTTCTCATGAAATTTTCGTTCCTATGATTACGTTATGGTAGTGCTTGACAATTCTTTACCATCTCTAAAAAAAAAAAAAAAAACATTATTAGGGTTTTTGCAGAGAACGAATGAAAGAAAAGAGTAGCCAGATGCAGTAAAATCTCGCGTAAAAGTTAATAGCTTGGCAAGGTTAACAAAATTTTAGCGTCCACGTACCGCTTTAAAAAGTTAACTTAAGCAATAAAAGTAAACTTTTCTCAGTGTACGAATTTTTTAAACCAACAATATACTGCGGAAAAATATTTAAAATTACAATGCCAAAGTAAAGATCACCACCAATTAGTAAGGATCTTCACCTCTACGCAAAATCATATGGAGGAAGCTGCAGTGTTAATCATCTACTTAGCTTGAAAGATTAAATTGATTAAAGAAACTGAAACAAAGCAATGGATGCTTTGTGGAAAGCCCATATGCTGCTCCCTAAAAAAGTACACTTCGGGATGAGTGAAAATGTTGATACCAGCATTGATGTCCTTGAAAATAGGACGTAGAATCAAAGTACGGAATATAAAGATGATTTTGAAGTGTCCGATAATGATGAGCATGAGCAACAACTTTCGAGTTAAAAGCAAAAAAAGAACGTATAAGTATCGACTACATTTTTAAACCAGTTCGCACGAATTAACCTGGTGGCGTATTTGAGTGACATTGTCATTGATATTTTCGTTACTGGTATCAAGTCGAAATTTCTATGAAAGTATCGTAAATGGAAAATTACATTGATAAATTCTCATGACAATGATACAAACAAACTGATTTATGTATGACAACATCAATGTAATGTCAACATACTAAAAAAAAAGCTGAAAGTTAGCGAAGTTTCATGTTATGAGTCGACTACATGCTGAACGATACAGGATTTTGTCTGCTACACCTCCCATTTCATGAATAAAGCAGTAATGATTCCTCACCAATGAATTAGGCCTCACCAATAAGCGTACGCCTGCAAGACAAAATCAACTTCCTCAACTATGATAATTTGGAAAATTATTTAAAAAAAGTCATGTATGACATCAAAGAAAATGTGCGTTTGTCACGATGATTCACTATAAAGTTCGCTAGCGGGAACATTTATATATTAAGTTTTTGCGCTCCAAAATGCTTAAGAGTGACTGTGAACTCTGAACCAATCAGTAGGGATTAAATCTAAGTTTCTTTAGTAATGATGACAACTAAAAACTCAATTAGACGTGACTTAACATAACGCAACTAACCAGGCTTATGATCAATAATGTGTTTGATTAGTGGTGACATACGATGGAAAAGAGAACGAGACCAGAATTGTGGGCAAAAAACTTATAGATTTTCCACCATGACAATACACCATCACACAGTGCCATCATTATTTGAAATTTTTTGAAGAAAAATGCAATATATACCATCCAACAGCCACCGAATTCACCTTATTTAGCTTCCTGTGACTTTTTTCTGTTCCATCAAGTTAAAAAACGATTACGGGGAACGCGTTTCAGCAGCCAAAAGGAAATAATGGAAAAATCGCAGAGAGCACTGATGAACATACCGAAAACCGAATATAAAAAAGCTTCGGGGATTGGATCAAGCGCTGCCATAAGTGTGTTGCAGTCAATGGGGATTACTTTAAGGGGGACAATATAGATTTAGATGAATAAGCTTGTATTTTTAATTTTCTGAATAAATTCCGCGAACTTTTTGATCAAGGTGGTATAACGGAGACAAGAAAAGAAATTTGTGTTCTCGTGCAATTTTCATGCCTTCATTTACGTATGTTATGGTAGTGCTTGACAATTCAATTCCATTTAATAAAACATTGTTCAGAATTACGTCCATTAGAATACTCATCGCTCGTCTGCGGGTGTTTGCAGAGGATGGATGTCAGAAAAGAGCAGCCAGATATTAAGAAATTAGATTAAAAATGAATCTTCTGGGAAGCACTCTTACAAGTATTAGAGTTGCTTTAAAAGGCATAATTCTTGTGGTAAGTGGATAACTTATCCAACCGAAGAAGAGAACAGAGCTCTATCACAAATTTTGAATAGCTGGTGTTGTGAGATGGAACGGACATTAATATTGTAGCATCAAATGGAAATAGGAACTTATAATATAATTAAAAGAAAAATTACTTTAATGAACAAATCAATGTAAAATTATTATTCACGATCAGGGGATTTACGCTTTATAATGATTATTGGAAAAATTTCAATAGTGAATAATATTTCCCTTGAAATGTTTTGATTTCAAAACATTAATAAACAAAATTTATTTTATTTATTGTTTTCTTGTTCACACCACTCTCTTGTTTTTCTTTCGGTTATTTTGCGTAGTGGTGCGTCATATCTTGGACTTGTTTAACCACAATTATCTTTCCATTTTATGTTTTTAATATATTTTTTTTTTTATATTTTTGAACAAACAAAAAAATTAAAGTGTGGTTTTTTATAAATTTTAAGAAAACCAATTAACCGACTTTAAAGGTTTCTTTAATCGTTGACTGTATGTCTACGTCTGATTTCTTTTCATGTTTTTCTATAAATGCCGAAATACTCGTACACGTTCAATAATTAAATTTAAACTATGACATATTTAGTTAGTGATGTAATCGAATTGTCATCAGAAATTAGCGAATTTCGTTGAAATGATATTTAAAAAGTCGCAATTGTTATGATTTTTTTTTATATTTTTAATCAGCGGAATTGTCAAACGAGGTAGAAGAAATTTAACTTGAACACTTTAAGCGTTTAAAATTGCTTTACAATGTTTAGTTACATTTTCTTTAAAGGAAAATAATTGTTTTTTTATTTCACTCCATCCTCTTTCACTTAGAAACAGACTTTGTCCGGCATTAAAAATATTGCAAGTAATTTAGAAAGGAATTTCATTAAATCATTAACAGAAATTTTTATATTGCTAAACAATCAAAAATGTTATTCATCTGCACAATGGGTTGGATAAAATACTGTAAAAAAAAAAATAATTAAAACAAATAGCTAAAATAATTAATGTTACGTTTTAACCTTTTTAAAACGTTTGAGTTCTTTTAGATTGCGTAGAATAAAATAAATGCAGTGAATTTATTGTTTTACTTCATACAATCCTTTATTTATCACGAACAGTATACAACTTATTTAACTTGCACTTAATACACAAATTTACTCAAGACTTTTACGAACGCCATAGCACAACTCTACTTTTTGACTGTTAAATTACGACTCACTGACTAAGTACAATGCGGCGCCTTTTATAGTAAATTGATATGTTTCGAATGTTCTTGCATAATCTATAACCTTCTATTCAGCTAAGTTAGTTCAAATGTAAAGTTGAATACCCAAAATTGAATTGGCAACACCGTGCAATATACAATTGGTAACACTGTTAATAATACATATTAGTACGGCATTGATCACCTTGCAGCCTCGACACAAACCAATAGAATAACTTCCACAGTAGAGTTTGTAGCTCTAAATGTACAAATGTTAGTGTATATTTTTTTGTATTTTTATTTTCGTAACAATATACTATATAATAATTTGGACTAGATTCGACGTTAAAATACCATGTGCCACGCTGTACTATGGAACTGGGGCAATGAGAAGATTCCAACATCGGTTTTGAAGGCTTTGATTGATCTAATACTGCTTCATAATCATGGGAGAAGGATGGCGGCATGTTCAGCAGCAAAATTTTTTCTCTAAAGGGCACAGAAATTCATCGGGAAGTCTGTCCATTCTACGCAGGATGGTTTGAGAATCATCTTCGGTCCCGGATGTTATGACTTTGGATCTGTGCTTCGGCAGTAGATTCAGGGTTGAATTGCCGGACCGGGATTTTTGGTCTAATGAAGCCTTAGTTCGAAGTGTGTTTGATCTAAAATGAATGACTGTATCAATGTCAGTGTTAATAGACCCAACCGAGACTTGTCGATCCCAAGCTGCTTTAAGGGCACTTGGCTCGAATAGTATGACATCTAGACTGGTCAAATATTGCTACGATACGTTGCAAAAGCATTCGCTTGTCAACAAGGTCCAATTGTTTTGGGTACTAGCACCACTTACTACCATCCTTAATATAAACAAGAAGTAGGAAATGCAATGCCACTCTAGAACGGCAATTTGGGCGTCGCTCTGAGGTTCTCAAGTTTGGGAGATCGGACTTTAAGCTTCTTACGGAGTTTCTTACAGGCCACTATAGACTAATAACGCATCTGAAGAGGATGCCGGTCACAGATGTGGATGTTAGCAGACTGTGCTTATCGGCATCAGAAACAGCGGAACACATATTGCGTGAAAGGGGAGTTATGGATAAGTTAGGTGGAAATTTTAAGATGGACATAGGCACCCACTGGGTGACGTATCCACCATTATGGTTTCAGTTCTGCTGGTGTTGGTGGTGTAGGAAGGCAGCAGATCTGCTGAATAAACTATAGACCTAAAGGATCACAATAGATCCCATGGGCCGCAGTGCTTACAATAGTGCTTGTTCGGTATGATGATAATTATAGTATTGCTGCTGAAATAATATTAAGATACTACCCGTGAGGTTGCTTAAGAAACTCTTCAAGTCAAATATAGTTCATAAAATGCATGGAATTATATCGGTCGTTCAGAGACTGGAAGTTTAAAGAGGCTAATGTTTATGTAACAAATGATGTCTTTTGCGATGTTAAGTAGCAATCCGAACCAAAGAACACAGAACTACCAAAGCGGTTTTCTTTCGAATAAACCTGCTCCAAAAAAGTCGGTATAGATCAGGAATAAAAATTTTTTGGATGCACTCGATGTCATCCGCATTGACTTTTGATCGTAAGAAATAATTTTCCGTTAAAAATTTTTTGGCATTGTCTGGCTGGCTAGAGATTTGGGTCAAACGAAAAGGTATTAACTCTGAAAGAAACACCTATTTTGAGGGCTTTAAGAAATCTTTAAAATTGTCAGAAAGACTTTGACCAAATGCAAAGAGTTTTAAAGAGTCTTTGTTAAAAGCTAAATCGCTTTTTTGCAAAAAAAGGGTGCGCCAAATAAATTTTCTTTTTGAAAATGCTATAAAAAAAAACTACTAAATATTTTCTCAAATTTCTTTTTTTATTTGAAAGCACAATCCTTCCGGTTAATAATGAAAAATAATTTCACTCAAATAGCTGCCTCGGCTGGCCATGCAGTAGCCTACACGATCGGTCCAATTTTTAAGCACATTATCGATTGCGTGCAGCTGTATTTCACCAATGGCTTCACGAATATAGTCCTTTAAAGCGTCAATTTTCTCTGGCTTGTTGGCGTAACACTTATCTTTGACGGCACCCCACAAATAATAGCCCAACGGTGTCAAATCGCAGCTCCGAGGTGGCAAAACGACATCAGCTCTGCGGCTGATAATGCGATCTTCAAAAACAGGGTGCAAAACATTGAGTTTATGTTCGCTAATATCCTCTTCTTCAATTTTTGTGAACAAAAATTCGTTCAACATGGCCCGATAACGATCACTATTGACTGTAACGGCCACTCCTTGCTCATTTTCGAAAAAAAAATGGTCCAATTATGCCTCTGGACCAAAATCCGCACCAAACAGTGACTCGTCTTGGGTGTATCGGCTTTTCAATGTATGCGTGCGGGTTTTCTGTGCCCCAAATGCGACAATTTTGCTTGTTTACCTACCCGCCAAGATCAAAATGAGCTTCATTTGAACACATCGCACAGATTCTGCAACATTACTATGATGATAAAATTAATTATCTGTCAGACATGAGCTAAGTGTTACCATTCACGAAATAAGTACTAGTTGAAAAAAAAAGAACGTTAGATGGCGGACCCGATATATATATATATATATATATATATATATATATATATATATATATATATATATATATATATATATATATATATATGTCTTTCAACCAAAAAACCATCGTGTTTCGTTTACATATTTTTAATCATGTCTTTTGTTTCACAGAGAAGTTAAAATGTAAATTAAGCCTATTATTAGCATTAAAATTAAAATACAAACGTCATTTCTAATCGTGTTTCAGTGTTAAATTTAAAGATTTTAAACAGCATTTAAAACTTAAAATTCGCCACAATGACGTGATTTTACAAATGAAAAAAAGAGGAAAAAATGAATGAATGAATAAATAAAATAAAATAAAATAAAAGTCAGAGACATAAAACATGATTCAGTGACATTAAACGCATTCATTTCTGTATTTCTTCTTGAGCAGTATCTCGCTCTACCAGCAGCTTTTAAGATTTTATTTTAATTTTTAGTTTGCTGTGATTTTTATAAGCGTTTTTTTCTGAATTTCAATAATGGGTTTGGGTTTTTGACTTTACTGAGTCAAGGTTGTATGCCAAAATTTTAACCAAAAAAAAAAAAAAAAAAAAAAAAAATTTATTTTATTTGTTTGTATTGTGGTTGGTTGGCTGATGCGAATGTATGGATTTGTATTTCAAAAGAATACACAAAAAGATATTCAAAATAATTTCTTAAATTGATTGTTTTTTGCAAAAATAATAAAAAAAAAAATTAACAAAATTACACACAACGGCAACACCACCACTAAAAATAACAACGACTACAATAAATTTAATAATAGTTTATGAAGAAGAAGAAAAAGATTTTGTGGTTGATTTTGATTTTTATTAAGTGGCATTAATAATTTGAATTGAATTTCTTAATGATTTAATTTAAAACATGTTTTTCATCATCATCATCATCACCATCAACAACATCTTCAAATTCACGTTCATTGTTCTCTACGATTGAAATATTCGTACTGACTACTGCTTCCTTTTTTGGTCACTTTTTAAGAAGTCGTAGTCGTCGTCGTCGTTGTCGTCATCGTCATGGCTTAAGTTAACATTTTTATAGAAATTCAAATGGAACTGACAATAGTGATGGTAATAAATTAAAAACAAAAAATAAAATCATTTTTAATGTGTTAAATAAGCCTGATTTTAGAATGATTGTCTTGTTAAAATACCCATAAGCACGAGTCAAAAAGTAATCATTTTTGAATTTTTATAATTTTTATTTTTTGCCTGCTTCAATTGTGTTCTTTTGTTTAGGATTTCCATTATACATTATCTATAGTTTTATTTTGCGTTTAATGTATTCATATCGGTCACTCAGTTTCAATTACAGAATATGCAAATCAACTGGACTAAATTTTGAAGGAAAATAGAAATCAGCGAATGGTGTTTAGATCTAACAGTCATGTCGCACTATGTGGAAAGGAAAAGCTTAGTTGATTTTTTTACCAAATCATGCATAGATTTGGCCAATCATTAACCGATTTTCATAACTTAGTAAAGCTTCTAAGCTAAAATGTATGAATTTACGACTTCACTAAAGCCGTCATATGAGAAATACCACCTTGATCAAAAATTGCAGGAATATACCCCATATATGGCGGTCCCATCGTTCCGATTCGATTTTTTTTTTTTTTTTTTTTTGTTAAGGTGGTATATCTATTGTTAATATTCCCGCTAAATCTTAGTGTCATAGCTTGATATTTGCAAAAGCTACGTAGCCAAGTGTACATCTATCTCTATGTGCGCTGACGATTTTTTACAATTTTAGAAATTGATTTAAATTTGCAACAACGAACTTGCACTAAAATTTCGTAAAAAACGGATTTAATGGTGCGCGAACGTTGGAAATGTGCTTCGGCAACGATTCTCTACAGAAAACGGTCGTTTACCAGTGGCACGAGCTTTCAAAAGTATTCGTAAATCAATCGAAGATGATTAACGTAGTGGCAGACCATCGATATCGAAAATCGACGAAAACATTGAAAAATTAAAAGAAATGTTGGTCAATAACCTCAAATTAACCATTAGGAGAGATAGCAGAGGACTTGAACATTGCCTATGGATCCATCCAAGACATTTTGGTTAATGATTTGGGTTTCCATATTGTAGCAGCAAAGTTCGTGCCAAAAGCACTGATGGACATACCGAATAAAAAAAATGCTTCGAGAATTGGATCAAGCGTTGGCATATGTGTTGCAGTCGTTTGGGATTACTTTGAAGGGGACAATATAGATTTAGAATAAAACTTGTATTTTTAGTTTTTTGAATATATTGCGGAAACTTTTTCATTAAGGTGGTATATTGACTTTAAGTCTTTCTCCTTCCGAAAAAATGTTATGGCAGTTAAAGTTCACTTTTAATCGATTTTCATTAGGGGCCGAGAAAACATAGTTTAGTCAAAAATACTTTTCTTTTGACATCATAAACCAATAGGCAAATGTAACATGCACACCATGCAGATTGTTATCTCCAATGATAGACTGACGGCAATTACAACACAGTGATCTATGCCGAAGATCCAGACAATGAAATTATAAATGATATAGAAACAGGAATGACTTTGAACATCTGGAGAATGCGAATTATAACATGAAATTGATTAAGGGCATTACCATTACAATGTGTATGTCAAAAGTGTAAAAGTAATAGTAAATAGAACGGTCGGCTGAATAAAGTTCACTATTGTACTAAACATTTATCGACTTCAAGAAGGCATTTGAACTCATAATCAAATGGTACATGACTAATGAGGATCACACACTAAAACAGATACGGAAAAGATACGGATCGGTCACAACATTCGAAAAAGTTCCGATAATATTACCAGAATATCACTCGAATGGAATCTTTCAGGCTTCAGAAATCGTGGTCGTCCAAGAAACACCTTCGTACAATTATCCAGGAACTATGACAGAACAATCTAACATGAAAAGAAGCAAAATCAACTGCGGTAAGCCGTGTAAGATGGAGATGCTTTAAGCAAGCCATACGCTGCCAAGAGAAGTACTGAAAAAAAGTGTTAAGTGTACGTGTCACGTAATCCATGGAAACTTACTGAGGGATAGGAAATTCATCAAAGTGGGCGTTCGGGAAGTATGTCTACTGAACCCTTTCATATTTAACTGCGTTCTGAATCAAGCGGTTTAATATAAAGGTTGCAAGGCGGAAGACTTTGATTACACCGCCGTCATTTACCTCCTTTTCCACAGTTTTGCTGGTAAACCAAATTGGATTTAGTTCAGGAAGGCAAAAATCTCTTCGTTCCGCTACTTAGGAAGAATAATCAACGAGACCGTTGAACAGAGTCAGGTAGGCATTTGGATTTTGCGTCGAAATACAGCAAATGCATATATGTACCTTGTGAATAACCATAAAATGGAGGAGGTAGATTCTTTTCGGTTCTTAGGAAAGATAATCGACAAATCGTTGGACAGTGCCAGGAAGGCATTTGGCTCTTTAAATTCTGTCTGGAGATTAAACTCTTTGTCGACAAGGACGAGGCTAAGGTTATTTAACTTCAATTTCAAATGTGTCCAATGTAAAATCATGGAATGCCGCATCGCGAAATATCAATGTTGCTAGACAAGCTATTGAGTGGAACCCGAATGGCCGCCCATCACATATCTCGTGGTCTGTGTGCGATAGCATAGACGTTTATTTAAGACTACTATCTGGTTAGCGCATGACCGGGTGAATGGCCAAATGTATAGGACTCTTAAGTGATGACTTGTGGAAGAGCTGCCAAGATAGAAATGAGGAAAAAAATGTGTAAAGCTTCGGAAAGGAATTTTGAACAGGGATACAAAAATAAACAAAATGTTATTTAGACAAACTGTGTTATAATTCTTTAAAACCTAAAGCCTAATAATATCGTATACTAACAAGCCAATCATATATTGGACTGAATCCTGAAAAAGTTAGACTGGCTGTTAGATGCTGATATTTCACACAGCTGTCATTTTTTTAAATTTTAATTTCTTCTAATAATACCCAACCTCAATTAGTAACTTTAGGCCTATAAGGAGGCCTCTGATAAATTTAACTTTAAATAAACCGATAATTCAGTCATAAGGCATATATTTAAATTCCTAGCGTGCCGTAAATTGTCCTTCTCTCATATTAGAAAATTTATTTCAATGAGCTTAGAAATGCAATTCGAGACAATTGTTTTGAGGGTGTTGAAAATAGTTTTTATAGATATTTTTTTAATGTAGATTTTGTTCGTTGCAATAACAAAAAGGTGCTGAATGAATGCACTTCCATTTAGAGAGAAACTAAAAAGACTGTTAAACGAAATCGCATAAATAAAGCAACAATTTATTTGAATATATTTTTATCATTATTAAATGAGAAATAATAACCCACAATGTACGTCATTTACAACAACATTAAAAAATTTTTTTTGGGTGCAATAAAAATAAAAATGAATAAAATTCTTTACTATTTATTATTGAATGCAATCAATTATTATTTTTGTCGTTGCTTTTATAAAACTGATTATGTAATTCAAACAACAACGCTACTGGATATAAGAAAATACAATTTTATATGGTTTTAAAATATCTTTTAGGTCAACTTTTAAAAAACTTCAAAATTTTTTAAAAACTTTGGTACTTACACTGTATTAGTGATGATTTATATTTGTATTTGGCTTACCTAAAAAGAGAAAAAAGTACTTTAATTTTGTCACATTTCATTTTATATTTTGCAAATGTGTATTATATTCTGCAAATGTATTGCAGAATAAGTATTTTTAGTCTTTCAAGCAAGTAAAAGTCTGTTATTGGGTATATTATATGCTTCATCCCTTAATGCTAGACCAAGAGTATATTTTAGAGCTGAGTACCATCAATTTGTGTTTAGAAAAAAACATAGTACGATCTAACAAATAAATGTGATTACAAAAACTTTTGAAAAGAAGAAAAGTATTGATCTGCTATTTTCATAGATGTTTCTAAAGCCTTTGCCAAGGTTTAAAAAAAAATTCCCGGCAAACATATACACCCGTTTCATACAAATTCAAATTTATGCGGTTTTGAAGTTTTTTTTTATTTTTTATTAAGTGAACGCTGAACGAGGTGTGGAAAAAAATTCAAATTTTCGATTATTATGGATGCATCTGCAGCATCAAAAATACGACTGCATACCTTAATTGCATTCTGAAAGGCTGCATACTCAGATTGTGTTGTAGCAACACTATTTCGTACGATAGACTATTCGATATCGAATGCTGTAATTCGGCCACTGGTAACGAAGTATCGACATTAAATGATAAAATTTCAACACTGGTTGGATTTCATTTTCTAAACCATAAGAAATAAGCAGAACTTTTTATATAAGTGCTATTATCCGATGACGATATTATTAGTTAAACTGTAGATTGATTGATCATTGTAAAGAAATAGTAGAACCTGTTACTTCAAAACAAATTTGTAAAGTTCTTAACAAAACTAATACTTTTTGGAACGAAATTTTCAATGTGGATCTGTGAATCTGTATAAGCAACTAAAAAATTCAACGTCACAAAGTCGAACACAAATCGTTGACCGTTCCTTCTATTCATAGTGAGAATATTTCTGGTGACGAAAATGATAATCTACCAAATGGTGATAATAAATTATATATTCCCTCTTGTGATTAAAGTGACCTGGAACCAATTGAAAAACGGTGTAGACACTAACATATTTAACAATTGTGATATCAAAAATATCGTTCCGAAAATAAAAATGCCTAAAAAAATACACTAACATTTGTACATTTAGAGCAACAAACTTTATTGTGGAAGTTATTCTATTGGTTTGTATCAAGGCTACGATCGCCCTGTCACTGATGTTCTTATTTGTGTTATTAACAGTGTTACCAATTTAACTTTGGGTATTAAGATTTTACATTTAAATTAACGTAGCCGAATAGAAGGTTTTAGTATTTACTACAACATTTCAAGCTAATGTGTAATTTCCACAGAAGGCAGCGCATTATGCTTTGGTCAGTCAGTCGTAATTTAAGTGACAAAGAGTAAAGTCGTGCTAAGAAGGTAGTAAAAATGTTGAGTAAATTGTGGTAATAAATGGAAGTTAAATAAGTTGGACAGTGTGTCTATGGTAGAGTTAAGTTGTTAATATAAAAGGACTGTATAAAGTAAAACAATAAATTCGTGTCATTTACTTTATTTAATACAATTTAAAAGGGCTCAAAGTTTTAAAAAGGTTAAAACGTAACAATATTGTTACAAAAATATTTTTATCTTTCTTCACTTTATTGAATAATTCTTATAAACTTTATTGTTTGTTTTTTATTGTTTTCGTATGAAAAAAAAAAAAAATTGTTGACTTTTTCTATACGAAATTGCATGACTTTTAATGCTTTGATTTAAATTGATGCGTTTTTTTCAAATTCAGGAACGTATCAGTAGTTTTTATATAGAGGTAGTGTATTGTTTTATGCAAATTCGGTTTATACGTATTTTCGTGGAGCGAATTGATTGCATAAAACGAGTTCTAAGCGCATAAGCTATTAGAAAGCTATTTGAATAATATAAAATTTATACATTAAGAATGCAATTTTCAAACCCTCACTAAAGTAATCAACGTCGGTGTGCCCTAAAATAACATCATAGGTCCTGTTCTATATTTAATATACACCTCGAGCATGCCAACAAGTGCGCATACTTTGACATTTGCTGACGATACTTATTTTTATAATAAAAGCCAACTGGTTGTCTCGCACTACTTAGAAGACCAAATATGCTAATTAAAGAGATTGTTGAAGCAATGAAGAATAAAGATTAGCCATCAGAAGTGTGCACATAAAATTTCACAGTCTAAATGAATTGGCCAATTTGCAGAAACTCAATCTAATGCCTTCTGTACAACACAATATTAATACCAATACGTAATACCCATTAACAAAAACAATAGACTAAAAATTTTCTTTTAAAAATGATCAAATAATAGAACAGAAGCGTTTTACAATTAAAAACGATTTCATTCTCCCCATTTTTTTTGTAAATCTGATCACAATTTTTGCGGTTGCAAAATTAATGTTTTTTTGCATTGACAGCATTTACAAGTGTAAGTGATACGCTCATTTCATGTAGCAAATAAAGCAAGTGAGTTTTTGTAAATTTTGTGTTTTTTTTCCTTTGGCTAAGTTCAATATTAGTGATATGGTTAGTGTTATAATCATATAAGGGGTGTAATTATTTGATGAAATAAGTAATTGCACAGTTTTAATAGAGATCATATATATTTCAATCATGTCTTTCAAACATTGATTAGTTATATGATCTAGTGTGAGAATAAACTTGAAAATGATTGTCATATTGATTGAAATCAGAGATTGGTTTTTGAAAAAAGTTTCTCTTTTTGAAAAAATAATTTTTTAATATTCAGAGTTTTTAATTTTTTTAATTTTAAATAAACTCACAATTCTGTTGGTGAGCATACTATCTACTAAGACGATAGTGTACTATCTGGGAATAAACTTGACTTATATTTCAGAAAATATGCGATGAATATTGCCAGGCAGACAAAAAACTATTAACAGTATCTTTCTTTATGGGTACAAGATCTAGGGAGACAGAATGAGGATAAATAAAAGGACAAATGCTTTACTGACAGTGCTGAGAACAGTTGCGTGACATATAACATCGGTTGCGTTATGTATACTGCCCAGTGTTAGCATTTGAGATTTTTTAGTGAAAACGAGCACAAATAATCGAACACATACAAGCAGCCACCATAAAACACCGACAATGAGTTGAAGATTATAGTTAGACCATTGCGAATTAAGAATGTAATGGGTACTATGATAACAGACATAATGATAGTAAACAAATCCCGAGAACGGAGTAAACTGGACTGAGTAGACTGATAATATTAATACGGCGCATAAGTGGCTGACAATGGAACTACTCCGCAGTAATGTGAAAATGGTATTAGTGTGAAAAATGTTCTGAACATGAGTTAAAGGGGCTTTTTAATTGATAGGTATGTAGAAGAGCCTGACGTACAACTTCAAGTGACGACTTACAGTGGACGTAGAAATACATTTTATTTCCTTTTTTTCTTGAAAAGAAAATCACTTTTTATAAAAATTAACCTCCAATGAAAAAATCAGTAAGAGTGTAAGTATATTGATCATCAAAAATATTTTCAAAAACAGTAAAGCCATTTTCATTTAAAAACATTTGTAATTATTTGCTATTATCGAAATATAAAAAGTACCACCCGTACAATCAAATATTTGAAATTTTTTCTACACTTCGTTTAATGTAAGAGAATTCACTTAAAAAAAAAGAACGAAAATATTAAAACCGCATAAAATTGTATTCGCACAAAACGAGGTTTGAGTGTATATTAATTATAAAATTAAACGAAAGTTTCTTTGACAAATAAAAAAAATTTTATTAGAAAAAATTTGTACTTTTATAAATTTTGAACTCAACCCGAACCCTGAATTGAATCCGAACCTAAAAATTTTGTTTTTTGTTTTGATTAATCCAAACCGGAACCTGCACCCATTTGTTACATTCTTTCAGTCCCTGGTTAAATAAAACCAAAGACATCCTTAAAATCTAATCTAGCCTTAACTTCAGTTTTTAACCATATGTTTGTTGTTATAGCTCTTTAACAAAATACAGCTTCCCATTTTAAAACTAAGAATTTATTCCACAAAATTAAAAGAAAAACATCGAAACACAAAGAAAAAAGTGTTAATTTGGACTACTTTTACTCCAAAGATGACAGTTTTATTATGGGCGATTAATTTCTTTTTGGTTAAAGCATTGGACACTTTCAATAAAATTTTTAGAGAGACTGGATAAAAGTGACTATTTGAGCAACATGTGGCAATTGTTTGCATGTTATAACTGCAACTTAATAACCTTTTGAATGTCATAAATTGTCGATTATTTTATACAGAAAAAACGATTTTTAAATACAAAAAAAAAACTTTTCGAAAGATTTGACTCCATTTAATAGCCTCATAGAAACTACTTTTTAACTTTTTTTAAAAATTTTTTTTTTGGAAAGTCTACAAGTATGTTTTTTTTTTTTCAATTCATTTGCAATGTTTTGTGTTGCATGTGGCATTTTGAAAATGTTATGAAAAATATGACACCTACACATTTGATTATTGTTGGTTGTTTGATTGTCAATTGGCCAGCGGGCCATATATTGCATTTGATTATAAAGGAACCATAACCAAAAATACGAAACAAAGCCAAATGAATAAAATTATTAAAAAAATGAAAATAAAAAATAGTCTATACCTGGAGGCCAATATAGACATGCAAATTCAATTTATTTCATAAAAAAAGTAATGAAAAACCATTGAAAAAATGTTAAATGACAAGAACATAAAGAGAAACTATTAAAATACAATGTGTGGCAAGTAGAAGGAAATTAAATCAGACAATGACACAGATATCGAATGCGCTTATAAAGTAGACACAGAGAGAGAAACTGTTATATTTTAACATATTTTTTTCAGCCTTTTAAAGCAAAAAAAAGACATGAGTTTTTATTTAAATACAATAACCAGAGCTGTTCCAGAACTGCCCAATCAATAAGAGTTAAAGATATGGCGAAAAAATAGTTTGAAAAATTATTTCTTTTTAAGTGAAAAGAGAAAACGAAGTCATTTGCAAGATTTTTAACTACTGACAGTGTGTAAGAAAACGAAAACACTTGTATTTTCATTGGACTCTTAAAATCATTCCTAAATAGAGGTTAAGTATGGAGAAGTCAGAGGTTCAAAACATTAAAAAACGACCTCATAGTCAGCCTTAATCAGTTTTAACTTTTTGTCTACAATACGAGTACACAATATATAAATATAGCAGAACATAGTGCACAGTGGGATAAAATTAAAGTTTTCTTTAAAATTATGACGTAAAATTTAATGAAACAGCTGTTGAAAAACACAAATGGGCCGCAGTTCTTACAGTTTAATTTCATTAGATTTGCCGAAGTAGATGACTTTTAAATTAAGTTTAGTGGTATCTACCTGCAACCAAGCCTACAATGTCAGCTCCAAAGATGACACACAATGAGCTGCTTCAAATAAGAATTGGAAGCAGACAGAGAATATGTTAAGGCTTTATAAGCGCAAAACATGATCACCAAAGTGCTGGTGAGAGATATTAAACTTATCATAGGCCTAAAGTGACTGACAAATTTTGTATTAGCAAAAGCGTAGCTATAGAGCTTAGTATTTCCTGTAGTTGTAAGATAAAATACTTGGCCTTAACATATAAAAAGTTATTAAGTCATATAAAGGTATCCACGGGTTTTTATTACATGAAGGTATTGACATATTGAACAAAATCAATTCAATTGCATCAAACGTAAACGTGTTTGAAAGGCGATACTTCCTCACGGGTGTAGCAAGCTGTCACGAGATAGTGGAGGCATTAGTTATTGTTGTTTAGGTGCCACACGAATAAATGCAAAGAAATTTGATTGACCGCATTACCATCAGTAAAACGCTGTTAAAACGCAATTAAATTGAACAGTTTTTGAAACAGATCATTACTGACAACAAGAAATGCGTTCAATACGATAATAATAAAGGGAAGACAATCATGGTCAAATAACGTTAACCTTTGACAAATGCTTTTATTCCTTGGACTGACAAAAAACAAGGCTTTGCTGAAGGAAAGAGAATTATTGTAAGCTGTTACAACAATGCACAACATTCAAATTTGATCTTTACTTCGACCACCATTAGTCAACAGAAAAACACTTATGCACTTATGTCTTTAATAACAAAAAATTAACTACAGTTGTCGGGAGAGTTTTAATGTATCCACTGTATAGCCTGCACCTTGTACCATCTGACTACTATTTGCTTCGGTAACTACAAAACTTCAAATGTGGAACGATGAAATAATGAGAGAACCCGGAATAATGAGAAAGAATCATTGATATGTAATAATGCAAATATATGCACTCGAATTAATTTGGCTATTAATAAAGGTAATATCAGTTCAATAATTTACAAGTCTTTTTAATTGAAGTAATCTTACATAGAATCTTATATATAAAAATGGATAGTGATCTACACGGCTGAACCGATTTTCTTGAAATTTTTACAGTATCTCTCTCTGTATACCTGGAAGGAACTATAGGCTTTATAAATACGTATAAAGTAAATATTTAATTGTCTATATCTTAGAAATGGTTAGAGTAAGTCTCTAAATTTGGTCCAAATAGCTCCATATATATATATATATATATATATATATATATATATATATATATATATATATATATATATATATATAATTCCCATAACATTCCATGAAGGAACACGGGGACTTCTCTTAATCAATGAGCTGCACCCTATTCTATTTTTAGACCCATTGAAGGGGCCCTACAGTTTAACGACGGCTCCGAACGGCAAATGCATTTAGAGAAGTTTTCAATACTTATAATCAGTTACTAGCTAATGTTATAAGGTGATACCGCTGGTTGGTACACGGGTGTCTTAACTACCATACCACAGTGGATAAATAGCTCCATAGTCAATAAAAATCATTAGACAAAAAGTGGGCGGAATCGGACAGGTTGGTGTGGTACCAACCATACAAAGTAAATATTATTTTTTGTATATCTTGAAAGCTGTTATAGTCACACAAATCCTCAGTCAGTGGGTGGAATTAGACAAATGGGCGTGGTACCCCCATACAAACTAAATATTGATTTTTACATATCTTGAAAACGGTTAAAGTGTAAGTTTCTGAATTTGATCTAAATGTCTTTGTGGTCAATAAAAATCATTAATAAAGAAATGGGCGGAATTATATAAGTGGGCGCGGCATCACCCAAACAAATTAAACATTAATTTTTTTACATATTGAAGATTGTAATAGAAGTTGGTTCATAACGTCGTGGACAATACACATCATCAGCAAATAAACGGGGGCTAATTCTGGCATTCGTGCACGAAAGAAATCTTAATTAAACGAACGAGTTTTTGACCATTTGGAATTCGCTTATTCGATCACGAATAAAATTAATCGAAATTTCTAATGATGGCTTTAGATAACGAACGAGTTTTTAGAAGCATTCGAAGTAAAGTTTTTACATAAGAAAATTCATAAAAAAAAAACTGGAAATTTATTTAGGAAAATTTAATATTGGTATTTAGTAGGGAGATCGATTATTCTACTTTTTCCAAAAACTGGCTTGTAGAAAATGAAATTAAAAGTTTGCTATTATAGCTCTAATTTAGGTGCCTAAGATAGCAATGTACGAGTCCTTAATTGTTTCGTTAAGTAATGTTGCTTAGGGTACGAACAGCACTGTATGTAAATTTATGCACTACGTATTTAATAGTGTGTGTCACTGTGGTATGTTAGGTAAGATACCCACCTTCCAACCAAGAAGTCGCCGGTTCAATCCCAGGCCACACCATCTGAAAATTTTCAACAGCAATATCACCGCGATTGGTTTTGTGTACTTAAGCTGTGAAAGACTTCACTAAGTAATATAGTTGGCTTTTGGAGCCGGCGTTTGCGGGTCGCTTTCAATGAGTATAGTTGATTTTTCTCCATATATAAAAACCAATGTTTATTTACAGAAGATGAGAGAAAGTTATTGGTTTTCACGTTCTTTGTGAGACCTTCAAGGTTGTCATATATGCAAAAATAATAATTATTTTTATACAAATAGTTAAACGATGAGCATATTTGCAATAAAAAAAGATAAAAACGTATAAATATTACACATATTTAAATTATCCGATTATTCGTGTTAAATTTTGAAAAAACCGTATTCGACAAAACCAAAAAACCGGTTAAATCCGGTCGAACAATAATAATGACTAAATACTACGAATATCGGACATAGTATTTAGTCATTTTAGTCCAAAATACCAAAAGAAAACCATACCAAAGCGAGATTTGTGGCAAAACAAACAGAATTAGCAAAAAAAAATTAGGAAAGGCTAACAGTTACCAAGCTTTGGAAGCACCTTATTCTAAACTTACACGTCTCAGGTTCACCAGCAAAAGATTTCAAGTTGTGACGCTGTAGTAACTTTTTATTCAACATAATTTTAAAAAATCCAAAAAAGCAAAAGACAATTATTTTAATCTTCGTAGTGTTTCAACCTTTGATGTTTGTCCTCTATTCAACACTATAACTACGACACCACTACTCTTAGTTTTTTTATTTATTTATTTGCAGT
Source organism: Wohlfahrtia magnifica (assembly GCA_023159175.1). Classification (NCBI taxonomy): domain Eukaryota; kingdom Metazoa; phylum Arthropoda; class Insecta; order Diptera; family Sarcophagidae; genus Wohlfahrtia; species Wohlfahrtia magnifica. The sequence goes on from JAKWBJ010000539.1 coordinate 6,879,816, forward strand.
TTAAGCTATAAATCTATTCGTTTTGTATCGAGTAACATCATTACAAAATTTTACGATATCGAAATATTTTTTGATTCTAATGTCATTTTGATCACGAAAGGCCGAATTAGGTCCCTGGGCGAGAGTGAATAAGTGGGCGTCGTACCCCTTTTCATACTAAATATGACATTATTTATATGTATAGAACAATTAAAGCTTCGTTATCTATTTCACATCAACTAAGAAGCAGGAAATATTGGATAAGCGGGTATAGCATAAAGTACATTGGGTGAAAGCTATCTATACACATACACTATATAAAAATAAATGTGTGTTTGTTTGAAGACTGTATAGAGCCTAAAAGTAGATTCTATACTGTCTTTCTGAACGAAACTACAGGCTAACTTAAATTTATAGATTTGCACCGGAAGCAGAGTTAAAATTAAGAAAAAGAGTCGTTAGCTAGTCTTTCTAAAAAAAATTGACAATTTTTTTAATTTTTTTTTTTTCGAAAAATACTTGACACGATGGTAAAAAAATAAATAATTATTTTAAAAAAAGTTTTATTCATTATCGACTTATCGTTATGAATTTCTTAAGAACTTACATATGTGACACTTACAAAGTGGATTTCTTCTATTTTCGCCTTCAATTAATTCTATTTTTTTTTTAACTTTGATGTTGCTTTAGAAAGTCTAATTTAATATCATTTTAGTTTTTTGAAAACTAAAATCCAATCAAAAGTTGAAGCATTTCCATTTATTATTTTGCTTCTTTCATCGATTGCGTTAATGTATTAATTGTATAATAATTGAGTTCACTGCCAATTTAATGCTATAAATCGCATATTACAATTTGAAATTAAATTATGCTTCATTTGCGTCGATTTACAACTCAATTAGTATTTAAGTGAAGGTTTTCCTCACTCATCAGATTGCAATGTGAAATATTAATCAATGAAACGAAACCTCTAATTATGATTAATTTCATATGCAATTGATAATTATGAACAGATATTGTTAATTAAATAAACAATAATTAAGTCCAATGATTAAGAAAAAATTCACTGATAAAGCACGTAATTGTTAGAAAATATAGGAAATAAAAAAAATATTAGTAATAAATACAATACTAGAAATCAAAATAATACAACACAGTGATAATTGTTTCAATTATATTAAACAGATTTTTTGAATTCATATCAAATTCACGTTTTTCCTTTGCACTATTTTCCTTTTTCCCAAAATTGCATTCGTAAACAACATTTCCCTTGACATTTATTTCAACTCCAAGTAGTTGGATTTATCTCGTAAACATCTGCTAACAATTCGATTATTTTGTTTTGTTGTAAAATTCTTGTACCCATTCCATTAGTGATGCATAATAAATTCGCAAATTTTTTTAAAAAAATAACAGAAGGATTATGATTATTAACAAATCTTTCTAAAAATTTAACGCAATAATTTTGCAAATATTTTCAAATAATAAAAAAAAATGAAAAATTCTTTTCAAGGAGGTGTCATGCAAATTCTTTTGCATTGGAGGTCAAATATATCTATCGTTACTTACTTATATTCTACATATGTATGTACACACACTCAGCTATAATAAATATCTATTAATCTCATCCTATATTATATATCATCATATCATTCAAAAAAATGAAGACTATTTTAGCAAAACAGCACACAAACAGTCAGTACCGACAGTCTCTTAAATAATTTTGTCATCTTTCTATTTTATAAATGAAAGCAAAAAAAAAAAATTACCGTCTACATGCATATGTTATATATACACTATGCGACAAAAGTCTACGAACGGCTAAAGATTCCAAAATATTTTAAAAAACTAATAGCGAATTTCAAGATGACTGGATTGTATATTGAAGAGCCAAGTTATGTACATATGTATTTATTTGATACTTACTTACTAACTTTCACGAAGGAATTGAAATTTTACCTTTCTAGAAGTGATGGAATATATAAAGTATGGAGAGAGCCCAGTTCTGCTTAAGCTACAAAAAAATCTAAGATCTTTTATCAAACTCAGCAGTGGATGACTCCTGGTCGGTAGGTTAAAGTTCATAGCCGGACTAATAAATCCAGGTACCTACCTCTACACTTTAAAGGAGGAATTTCTTTCAAGGGTCGAAAAACTGCATTTGTATATTAGCTATACCTTTAGGTGTGGCAATACCCCAAGTAATTTTCTTTGATGCTAAGTGAGTGGCTGCTATATAATGTCACTTTAAAGCCACGAACTCAACCATATTTAACACTTGGCAACATAATTAAAGATACAGGCACAAACAACAAATCTCTCTTCGGTTGAACATTGTAGATAAATTAAAATGAGCGAAGGTTAAAAGCTTCCCCAGAATTAACCACAAAATTGGTGTATTCCATACCTAATAGACAACAGAAATTTGTAGAGTTAAAAGGAGGTCCCACAAGTTATTGAAAAACTTCTAACGCATTACTGGGCGTGGCGTGGTGTAGTTGTTAGAGTGCAAACATACAATTTAAGCGGCCCAGGTTCAAACCTCAGCGGAGGATATGACGAAGTGTTTAATTAAGAGACGAAGCCACCCTGACCTTTACAGCTTACCTTTGGCGATGATGACAGGACTTCAGAAGAATGATCAGGAGAAAATATCACCCTATGGGAAAAAATTATAATTACAATTACAATATAAGGATCACTACCACCACTTAGCGAGGATCTTCAGCACTACACACAATCATACGGAGACGAGCTACAGTAGATTAATCATCTACTTAGTTTACAAATCAACTTGATTAATGGAAACTGAAACTAAGCAATGGATGCTTTATGAAAAGCCAATATGCTCCATATTGATATACTATGAGTTTCAATACTAAGTAATCACCCACATTCTCTAGAATTTACTTTATATTGCAGTATTATAAAATACGTTAAGTTTAAAAAATTTATATTTTTTAAGTTATACAACAAACACGATACTCTATGTAACAAAAAAGAATAAAGTGAAAAATCTGTGGAGTGATACAATTTTTCTGATAGGTTCTATCGAGTACAACAAGAATCTGATTTAGAAATATTTGTAACACTTCTTAAAACTTAAATTACGTATAAAAACCCGGTTTTTCGTGTCTTCAAGCATTTATTAAGTCATAACTTGTCTAAATATTGATTTTAAAATTCTTAGCGGATTTGAAAAGAGTAGGAACAGACCTATTAAATGGTGTATATTTTACTTAAGTAAACCTGAGGAATCTGTGTGTATTTATCAAGCCAGCAAATTTTTTATTCAATTCATTTTAAATTTTCCAAGGTTAGAGATGGTTTTACACACTATTTTAACATACTCAATCAAAACAAAATGTTGACAAAACTCAACAAGTATAACGATTTTCCAACTTTTCGACACCACTGTTATAGTACGATTTCTCTTTTTCGTCAAAATAGGCTTCAGCTTCAGCGATTACCACTGTTATAGTACGATTTCTCTTTTTCGTCAAAATAGGCTTCAGTTTCAGCGATTACTTCATCATTGGACTTAAATTTCTTTCCAGCAAACATTCTCTTAAAATCTTTAAACAGAAAAAGATATGTGGGGGCTATATCTGGAAAATACGGTGGATGTGGGAGCAATTCGAAGTTCAATTCATTTAGTTTTGCCATAATCAACACATTCTTGTTTTTGGTCAACAGTGAGCAAACGTTGCACCTACTTTGTACAGAGCTTTCACATACCCAAATGTTCATGTAAAATGGTAAAAAAGCTACCATCTGATATCTTTATAATGTCAGCTATCTCGTGCAACATCAATCTACGATCGTTCACAACCAATTTGTGGATATTTTTGATGTCTATTGAAATAACAATCTCATTTGGGTGTTCACTATGCGCTACGTCATTTCTACTGGTGTGACCACGTTTAAATTCAGCAATCACTTTTCTACCATATGCCTCAATGAAGCAAAGTTCGGATAATGTTTATCAAGCCATTGTTTGGTTTTGGTTTTATAAAAATTTCGAATTTAACTTTTTTTAATTTTTTTCAATAAAAAGAGCTGCTTCGCACAAAATGCTAAAACTTACGAATCAATAGTCAGATAGTTGTCAAATTTATACACGTGAAGTTCGAAGGTTAGTACTTAAGAAAAATCAAAAATATAGCAACGCCATCTATATGTCATCCTATGGACTTATTAAGTGACCTGATATATAGGAACTGTACTATTTTTGGACTTATTAAAATGGTATGCTTATTTATGAATAAAGTCATTTTTTAAATCGGATGGAAATTGACAAAGTTATAGCAGCTGCTGGCAAATTACCTTATGTAAGATTTTGCAAATTGATATTTTTGATCATTTTAAATTGAAAACAAACTGTAAAACTTGCCAATAGTCGCAGGATTTCTTTCTGGCCCATAAAATATAGAATACTTTTTGTTTTTGCTGCACAGTTTTGACTCTCACAGTAGTCGTCCGCAGACTTTAGTCAACTAAAGAAACTAAAATTATATATGGTGTTTTTTATAGAGGTATAGAACTTTAAGTTGCAATAAAACAACGATAGATTATTCGATTGACATGAATTTTATTTATCCGAAAGATAATCTTGTGGCATTACATTTTAATATCCTTTAATATGATTTCTAGCATATGACCGTCACGGCTGGCGCGGATGTAGTCTAATCTGGACGTCCAATTTTCGATGACTTTTTCCAACATTTGTGGCCGTATATCGGCAATAACACGGCAAATGTTGTCTTCCAAATGGTCAAGCGGTTGTGACTTTACCGCATAGACCAATGACTTTACATAGCCCCACAGAAAGTAGTCTAGCGGTGTTAAATCACAAGATCTTGGAGGCCAATTCACAGGTCAAAAACGTGAATTTAGGCGGTCATCAAACGTGTCTTTCAATAAATCTATTGTGGCACGAGCTGTGTGACATGTTGCGCCGTCTTGTTGAAACCATACCGATCAATGATTCCAACAGCCCATAAAGCGAACCAAGCAGTCAGTTTTTCTGGATGTAACGGTGTTTCCACATACACTTGAGGATTACCTTCACTCCAAATGCGGCAGTTTTGTTTGTTGACGTAGCCATTCAACCAGAAGTGCGCTTCATCGCTGAACAAAATTCGCTTATGAAAATTGAAAAAATTCGCTTATGAAAAATGAAAATTACACTATTTGCAAGCGTTGTTCAGTCGTGAGTCTATTCGTGATGAATTGCCAAACCAAACTAAGAATAAATCACTTGACAGCTGTTAAATCGGTCGCCATCTTGTAAAGTTCTATACGCTTTAAATATATATATTTTAGTTTTTTATTTTTTTATTCCGTATTTTGGTGTAAAAACGTAATCGAGTTTAAATTTTTTCTTAGCTATTGTGATAAGAAAACATTAAAATGTATATTATGTTTATTAGATGTTATATAAATGAGATTTTTTATTTAGGTCCTTAGACTTTTGTGGTATAGTGTTTACTATACATATAGACATATATATCTTTGTTTGTCACTCTGTATTATATGTGCATTTATGTGTGTATGTACATAAATATATATGTTTTATTATATGTCAAACATCAATTCTTAAGAGTTTTATTATTTTTTTTTCCTCGAGTGTAGGTGTTTATTTGTGTCTCATTAATGTTTGCAAAATTATTTTTCTTTTCTTATTCAGAATATATTTTAGTTTTCAAGTGTTTCTCATTGAAAACAATCGCAAGAGATACTTAAGAAATTTGCATTTAAAAAAACAACAACTAAAATAAAAACAAATGACAAAATCTACCAAAATTAGCATAAAAAAATAAATCAGCTGACCGGTGATGAAATAGTAGGTTTGGGCGGTTTTTTTCTGCTTAAATTTGCTTAATTATACTTTACTTTTATAATTAACAAAAAACATCATATTTGTTTTGTATTTAAAAAAAAACAATGTGAATCATTTTAAAAATAAATTAACTTTTTTATTTATTATAAGACATTGTCTCTTTTCGGTTTCATTGCTAAAAAATTTTTGCACTTTTTTGTGGCTGCTGCTGATGATTGTTTTAGCAATTATTTCATTTTTTTCCTTTTTTTTGACAAATATTGTATAAATAGCAAATGGTTTAAGTCATATTTATGTGTTTTTAAGTTAATTTTAATTATATCTTTAATTAAAATGAATTTAGATGTTGCTTTAGCTGACAAATTTAGAAAAATAACAACAGGAAAAGTTCTCTTTATAAAATTATATATATGAATGAAATCATAGAAACATGAAATAAATTTTAAAATAAATTTAAAAATAAATAAAAATATAAACATTTCATAATATTGATATCTACTCGTTTAAGCAGGTTCTAACAAACTTACAATGTTACATTAAGAAATGGAAAAAAAGTTAAAACAACAAGAAATTTTAAATTTAAATTCGCTGTAATAAAAGTGCGTTTTTTCTATAGATCACATTTATTTTGATTTGCAAAACTTGCAACATTAAAAACACAACAAAAAAATATCTTCAGTTAACTTGTCGATCAAATTGATCATGCAATTTTAGTGTCAGGTAATAGTGGATTGACTGTGTAAACGTATAAACGTCTGTCTGTCTGTCTGACTGTCTGTCTGTCTTTTTATTGCCACTTCTAGCTTTTATTATGATCAGCTTTTACAGCATTGAGTTTAAAAACTCTTGCATTTGTTACTGCTGTTGCAGCAGTTGTCCAAACTCCTGACGAGTTGATTAACCTGCGGGCTAATTTGTTGTTCAAAATAGTGTCCGGTTTTTATTTTTTTTCTGTTTGTATGTTTTTAATCGAAGTTGTTACCGTTTGTAACCCAACAGCTAAACGTACCAACGTGAATGCCATTAGCACACGTGCAAGTGAGTAGAAAAATTAAAATTTTTTTAACTTCTTTTTTGCTTTATTCTTTATCGGTATTTCGAAAAAAAATTTTGTATTTTTTGTAAAAGCCTTTTAATATTTGATTAGAAGAAGAAGAACTTTTGTTTGTCATGTTATGCCCAGAAGTGAAATGTTAGCATTTCTCTATTTCAAACATCATATTAAAAAAATAAAATTATTTTTAGAAGAAATTTCAAAGTTAGTGAACGTTTAACGGTTTGATTTCGTGTTTTTTGCCCTGTAATTTTGTAATCATTTTCTTATTTAAAGCTTTAACCTTAAAATTATTAAATTCCATATTAGCTAATTTGATTCAAAATTCTTGGTAACCCAAAGGATGACTAATTTTTTGTTTGGTAAAATTAAGTAAAAATTAAGTCTAGAAAATTTTTTCGGAAATAAGCGCTTAATTGGCTCTAGGTGCCAAGCAAGGCAGCTAAATTAAGAAGAATTAATGAGTTTAGTAAAAATCGTTTTTTTGTTCTGAGTCCAGCAGTCTGACCCGTGAGACGAAAAATCTTAATGAAAGACGACTATTCTCTCTTTAAAGCGTTTTCGAATCGCTGATTAACCAGCCAAAAACGGATGTTCGATATGAGAGATACGAGTATTAAGTAAGAATGTGTAAATTTTTTTGAATTCCTCGGACATTCCACTTAAATGCTAAGGGTTTCAACAAGAATTTTCATTTTACTCTATTTTGACAATAAATTTCATTGTAAAATTTTTGTATCATTGTTTGCAAACATGTACTCTTCGAACGACGAGGATTTTCTTAAGGCATGTCCTACACACTTCAGATAGTCACCATAAGTTGGCATTGCTGATGGTTCGTGGCCAAAAGTAGTTGTAAATATTTCACAGGCATTTATCAACAAAGACTTGTATTTAACTTTCGACTAGTTACGTTTGATATTAGCCAGGTCTCATACCCATGAAGTAGTGTTTCTTTAACACATGCCCATTTCAATTTTACTTGATATCTGATTTGAACGCCAAGTTTTCCGTAGCTGTCCAAAATCTGAACTTACCTTACCGAATCTGTTATATACAACGCCATCTATACCGTCGTTAGCTGCCATTATGCAGCCCAAGTAACATGGTTGTTGCTGTTTTTCAGTGTGTCTTCTAAAAGTTGATATCTAATCCAACTTTCCTAGCCAACTCGACTAGGTTATTATTATTATTATCTTGCTTATCGCTCAGCCTATGAATTCCATCCTTCTATTATCATATTTCAAGCATGAGCTCAACGAAGACAATTTCAAATACAAGCAGGAATAGCGGCCATCCTTGTTTCACGCCAGCATTAGTGTAAATGGCTCACTTGTCATCTCATTATGAAGTACTTGTATTACGTGGTCTTCGTGTATGATCTTCATGATTTTCATTATCTTGTCTGGCACTTCTTTGTTAGCCTTTCAAATTTCATTACGTTTGATCAAATCAAAGGCTTTTTTAAAGTCTACGAAGAGTAAATAGAGCGAAAAGTTCCCTTCAGTAGACTGTTCCATTATGATTCGGTGCAGGCGGTAACCTGCTTGTTCGTCACCTAGCGTGCTCTCAATGCCCTGTAATCTTGAGTTAATAATTTTAGCCAGTGCTCTATAAATCATTTTCATCAGCGTAATTTCCCGCCAGTTATCGTATAACGTTTTATCCCGCATCATTGAGTGTCAGTCAAAAAGACAATTCAACGGTAGCCAGCCAACAAAAGAAATAGTTTTTCCATAAATAAAAGTTGATTGGGTAAGAGGGAGACCATGTCGACCGTAGCTAACAGAACTGATAACAAGGATTCCGAAGAAGGATAAGAGAGGAAATATGATATTATTCGAAAGCAATGCCTTTATTTCTTTCATAGTATTGATATCATTTTGAATATATACAGTGTGTCAAGAATGAGTTTACACATTGAAAATTTTTTTGCTTCCTGGAACTAATTTTTTTAAATTTATTATAATAATATACATATCTTCTAAAATCTTAACTAAAAAATAGAACAAATTTAGTTCAAAACAAACAAGAAATTCACCAAAAACAAAATTTGCTCACAAATTTTGCTCAACTAACTCTTTACACAAAAATTAGAAAAAATGTTTACATTATATTTAGCGGATAACAAAAACATTTTACAGACTTATTACACATTGTAGTGGCTTTTTCATAATAATGTTCATTTCTAGCGATCTTGAGGGTTTTCTCCATACTCATTTAGTGCCATCGTTCTAATACTACCACATTTCTGCACAAATTATAACGTTATCCCAATAATGAGACGCATGTTAAACGTACATAATGGCGACGTCTTGCTGCAGATAATAATGATTTATTATGTGCTGCTCTCGATTGATGACAATCGACAACACCACACTCCTCTTCAAGCTCTTTCACAAGTGTTCCTGAGAAAATTTGAGGGTTTTTAGTAATTGTTGTAATAATACACTCTGCATGTTTACTTTTTATGGTCTTACAACCAATTACCCTCTTTAACTTCAATCTTCCGTTTTTTTTTGGCTCGATTTTGTACACTGTAAGTCGTTTTTCCTGTCACTGAAAGCATTTCTGATAAATCGACTATACCATTTTACAAACGATCGTCGTAAGATAACCTTTTGCGTGACATCTTTTAAATTGTGTAATATTGTGCTAAATGTGATTTGCATTACAAAATAGTATCACCAACTTATTTACAAAATTGCAGAAAACAATAACTAACTCCTAATATAACGGCAAGATATATCTGGCCTTTAAATAAATGCTAAACTGAGGATATATCAATAGGTATGTAAATTGTTATATAACACTAAAATGATAATCCTTTGAAGATACTGCATAAATTATCTACAACAAAAAATATGTATGTTGTAATAAACCCTGATATTTTACTGCCAATTAAATTTAAAAAAGCGTATTATTTTTATATGTGTAAACTCATTCTTGACATACTGTATGTAATTGCCAAGCCTTATTTAGTCTTCTTTTTTTCTTATTTTATACAAAAAAATTTAACTCTTGTTTTATTTTCAACAGAAAAAAAACCGCTTTAACCTTTGTATTAAGGATTTTCGACAGTTTTTTTCTGAAGAACTATTTTGAAGCGTGGAAACTAAATAAACTCTCTGTGTAAACCGCTTATGATCAATTTCGAAATAATCTAATGAAATTGTTGACATAAATAGCAAGTTTACTTTGAGATATTAAACATATTTTCTATTTTATTAATTTATCAAATAACCCTTTTACCCGGCAAAATATAAAATTTTCACTTTTCTGAAGGACTGTTCACTATAAATCAATTTGAAACTCTTTTGATAAACTAATTGCAATTAATAATAATCAGATAAGACAAATAAACATGTTAATAAAGGACGTTTATAAACTGACATAAAATAAAGTTAATTTTTCAATTTTTTATTTATTGTATTTTGTTTAAATTTTAAAATAGACTACTTTTTTGTTTCAAGTTAAATACGACAGATATGGCAGTTTTATGTGCCACAAATTAAAGTCTAATTGCCTGAACTTAGTCACTCAGCAGGAAAACCAATTATTTTCTGTAACGTTTATCATGTATTTTTTGTTGTTTTATTACATTTTTGTTATTGTTTTTGTTTTTGTCTGTTTATAAATTTCGTTATGAATAAAACAAACAAAAAATGTAACTGACTGACATACAAAAAAAAGGTAAAAAATAGCATTTGCTAAACTTGAACTAGACATAATAAATAATGGAACAGTCAGAGCAAAAACAACAACAAAAAAGTTATAGTTTAGATCTGGGCAAACATTTCAATTGCCTGTTTACCTTAAACAGCTTTTTTTTTTTAAACAGACAGATACATATACAGTCAGACAGACAGACAAATATACATAAAAATTGAATGAGATAAAATATATGATAGACATTAAAACTAAATAGATTTGCAACAACAACAACAAAAGATATCAACTGTATGGGTAATATTTGCACTTTTGATTTAAAAGTGCATCACAAAAAACGAGCGAATAAAACCGGAAATATTTGCAAAAAAAATCTGTTTTGTATGATTATAAAAAGAGCATTAAAAATCATCCCAAAAACAAAAAATATATCTGAAAGTGTTATATGAGTTTTGCAGCAATTTCTGTAACCAATACGATTTTGAATATTTTACAACTATATACGGTATTATAAAAATATTTTAACCGAAGCGTGTTCAAGAGATCTAATGGTTTGTGTGACAGACATAATTGCAAGTTAGCAAAATTTAAAACCAACATTTCAAGCTTATTACACTATTATTCCAATTTTTTTAAATGATTTGGTTTTTTGTATGCTAACTAGGGTGATCGAACGGTTATTATTCGACCGGTTTTAATCGGTTTTTTTTTGGTTTTGTCAAATACCGTGTTTTAAAATGTTCATTTTTCGAATAACGAATAAACCGGTTATTTTAACACGGATAACCAGTTAACTTAAATATGTATAATTTTATACGTTTGTATCTTTTCTTATTGCAAATTTGCTCATGATTTAAATATTTCTCTAAATTTATAATATAAAGTCTTAATTTTACATATATGACAACCTTAAATGTCTCGGAAAGAACGTGAAAACCATGGTAGATCGAAAGGGATATGTACACTTGAGCAACAATAACTGTCACTCATATTCTGTAAATAAATAATTAAAAATGACGATCAACTAGACTCATTGAAAGGGGCCTGCAAACACTGGCTCAGAAGAGCAGATGTATTAGTTAGCGGCGTTTTGCACAGCAGAAGTACTCATAGCCAGTCGCTAGTAATGTTGTTAAGTGATACCGCTGTAGAAAATTATCAGATGATGTGGCCTGGGATTCAACCGAGGAATTCTTGGTTGATAGGCGGATTCTTACTTCACATACCACTGTGTCACACATTGTGAAATATGTGATTTATGTTTCTACGGGTGTCCTCTTAAGTGTGAAAATATTTGGAAATCGATGGAAGGGATAAAGTCTTAATATATAAAGTGTCTTTGAATACTAAGCTGAAAAGGCTTTTCGACACCAGAAATTATTATGACCGAAAGATTGACGTTATCGTACAGCAAGGAAAATTGATTCTATACCAAGTAGTCTCTAGGCGCTGGCAAATAAAACGCTTACAAAATACTGGATGAAATATCGAGAAGGAAGAGCATAAAAAAGTCGAACGTTGTTCTAGCATACTTACTTGCTAGAAACCACAATATGTCGGCGGAGTCAACAATGTATATGAGGGAAATATATATAAAATAAACGTTTTTTTTTAACTAGTGCTTATTTCGTGAATGGTAACACTTAGCTCATGTCTGATTTGACCGATAATTAGTTTTATCCTTCCGCTGAACCAATATGGTTGTGTATACGCTTGAACAACGCTGGGAAATATTGCGACATTACTTTGAAAATCATGATAATGTTGCAGAATGGAAAAAGAAAAAAATCATCTTTTCAGATGAGGCACATTTTGATCTTGGCGGGTATGTAAACAAGCAAAATTGTCGCATTTGGGGCACAGAAAACTCGCACGCAAACATTGAAAAGCCGATACAACCAAGACGAGTCACTGTTTGATTTTTATTCGAAAATGAGCAAGGAGTGGCCGTTACAGTCAATGGCGATCGTTATCGGGCTTGTTGAACGAATTTTTGTTCACAAAAAATTAAAGAGGAGGATATTAGCAACATTTGGTTTCAACAGGACGGCGTTACGTACCACACAGCCGAAGCCACACTCGATGTTTTGCGCCCTGTTTTTGAAGATCGCATTATCAGCCACAGGCCACATTGGAGCTGCGATTTGACATCGTTGGACTATTATTTGTGGGGTGCCGTTAAAGATAAGTGTTACGCCAACAAGCCAGAGACAATTGGCGCTTTAAAGGACAATATTCGTGAAGCCATTGGTGAAATACAGCTGCACACAATCGATAATGTGCTTAAAAATTGGACCGATCGCGTAGGCTACTGCATGGCCAGCCGAGGCAGCCATTTGAATGAAATTATTGTCCATTATTACCCGGAAGGATTGTACTTTCAAATAAAAAAAGAAATTTGAGAAAACATTCAGTAGTTTTTTTTATAGCATTTTCAAAAGAAAAAAACAAATTTATTTGGCGGATCCTTTATTTTATCGCATTAAGCAACAAAAATTAAAAAAAAAAGAAAAGAACCGTTTAATCGGTTATTTGTTTAATTTTTAGCCGAAAACCAGTTTTTTAAAAATTGTAATTTTTCGAATTATTCCAAAACCGGTTAATGAAAAAGTTCGATAATCGATCTCCCTAATGCTAACTAGGGCAAACATAGATTATTTCATTTATATGCAACTCTTTTTCAACTTTATTACTTTAGACAACATGGTCGATCTCGCTTTAAGAATTTAAGAACATCTTATATGTAATAGCTTTCAAATGAATTTGAATTAGATTTTTTCGCTATTAAATTTTTCAGTATAAAACACAACTGAAAAGTCCGAGGCCTAACACATAGATTGCGATAGTTTTATTGCATTCGACTCTTTCTCAATTAGTGCTAACTTTTAAAATACAGTTGTTAAAATTTCATGATATTCTATTAATTAGTTTGTGAGTTATTGTGCTAAGAGTGACGCTACTTTTGTTATTTTCTGAACAATGGATCAAAAATAATTTCGTGTTTTAATTCTATACTGCTTCTTCATGGAAAAAAATACCGTTCAAGCAAAGCAATGGCATGAAAAATACTATGGGGACTTCGTTTCATCAGAAACAACAATAAAACGTTGGTTTGTTGACTTCAAACATGGTCGTAGAGACACAATGATGCATCCAAATTAGGCGGTAACACTAGAAAACATCAAAAAAGTAAAAAAAATCGTTATAAGTAACCGAAAAGTTAAGTTGCGTGAGTTAGCTGACATCGTAAAGATATCAAAAGAACATGTTGGCTTTATATTACATGAGCATTTGACTATGAGAAAGCTCTCTTCAAAGTGGATGCCGCGTTTGCTCACAAAAACAATAACGGAGTGATTATTCTGAAACAATGGCAAAACTACATGAATTTAACTTTGAATTGCTCTCACATCCATTGTATTCGCCAGATTTGGCTCCCAGCGAGTACTGATTGTTCCCAGACCGTGAAAAAATCTCACCGGTAAGAAATTTCGCACGAATGAAGGCCTGAGGCCTATTTTGAGGCAAAAGATAAATTGTTCTACTAAAGTTTTATTGAAAATTGAGCGGCGCTGGGATGATTGCATTGTTCTTGGAGGAGATGGTGGATGTGGCAATACCAAAAATGCTTAATATGGTAAGATTTGCCATTCCACCATGAAGAGACTAACCACCGAACTGCGCTTAGAAATCATTGAATTTTATTATCAAAATTTATACTGTGTGAGACACGTGTTTCGTAAATTAAGTCAATTTTATGGTCGTCATGATCAGAGGTAGCCGGAGTACATTTTATGATCATCATAATAAGAAATAGCCAGAAGCATTTCAAGAGCACTCTGAAACACATACTGCTTTGTGCGGTTAGTGGGCCGGCGGCGCTAATGGACCGTACTTCTTCAAGAACGATCAAAATCGAAACGTTATAGTCAATGATGCTCGGTAGCGTGCGATGATTACCGACCATTTTTTGTCCAAAATGGAAAAATTGGTCTTGGTTTACATGTGGTAGGAAGATGGTTCCACATGTCACACGGCACGCGACATCATTGTCCTAATAAGCAATTATATCACGTTTTGGATCAGTCCTTTGGTAGATATTTTTGTGGAATTATGTAAAGTCTTTCGTGTACAGGCACAAGCCAGCCAAAATTCTAGTTCCAGAAATCAAAATTACAACTGAAATTAATGAGATAGCGGCCGAAATGCTGGATGGAACTCACGAACAAGCCACCTATATAGTAAAATATTTCCTATATACAGTAGTGGTCAAAACATTTGCAACCGGTCTTCGGACACCAACTCTTCCTTTTGATCTTCGAAGATTGAATTTAGACTTGTTAGATCATAATATTGTTTTTCATGGTTGTGGAGTCCAATTCACAATCTGTTCGGGCAGAGTTAAAATTTATTTGTCTCATATAGTTTCTGATACCGTATTCCCTAGCTTTCCTATTTATGGTGAAGTACTAGAAATTGTGGGAAAATTCATACTTTGCTTCTCTAGAAATATTTCACATGATATTGCCAGCCATTTTTCAAAAAATTTAATGCACGAATATCACTTTTAGATAAAATGTTGTTTCTTGAATAACCGAATAACTATTGATCAATTTTTTAACAAATTGCAGGTGGCGGAAACTCATTTGAATAAAATCATATCTAAAGGTTTGTAAGGAAAAATATTTTTCATGAGAGGCGGGAGTTGCAAATGTTTTCAACAGCAATATTTATACTTTCTTGCTTAAAGATTGCCTCTTTGTTATGGTCTTTAATCAGAAGATAATTTCTTCTTGTTATCGTAAAAAAGGAATTAACAAACAAATCGGAAAGACATATGTAATTGAAAACCTAGAATTCTGCTTTAGTTGCAAATTTTTTGGCCACTACTGTATCTGTGTCGATATGGAAGAGTAGCTTAAGTAGACTTAAGCTATTTATGTAATAAAAAACGAGGTACGAAACATCATATAAGGGGTGTTTTTTATAGAGGTATAGAACTTTAAGTTGCAATAAAACAACGACGGATTATTCGATTGACATGAATTTTATTTATCCAAAAGATAATCTTGTGGCATTACATTTTAAATATGATTTCTGGCATATGACTGCTACGGCTGGCGCGAGTGTAGCCCAATCTGGAGGTCAAATTTTCGATGACTTTTTCCAAAATTTGCGGCCGTATATCGGCAATAACACGGCGAATGTTGTCTTCCAAATGGTCAAGCGTTTGTGGCTTTACCGCATAGACCAATGACTTTACATAACCCCACAGAAAGTAGTCTAGCGGTGATAAATCACAAGATCTTGGAGGCCAATTCACAGGTCCAAAACGTGAATTTAGGCGGTCACCAAACGTGTCTTTCAATAAATCTATTGTGGCACGAGCTGTGTGACATGTTGCGCCGTCTTTTTGAAACTACATTTCCTGGACATCATGGTTATTCAATTCAGGAATGAAAA
The DNA here is from genome assembly GCA_023159175.1 of Wohlfahrtia magnifica. Taxonomy (NCBI): domain Eukaryota; kingdom Metazoa; phylum Arthropoda; class Insecta; order Diptera; family Sarcophagidae; genus Wohlfahrtia; species Wohlfahrtia magnifica. Next base: position 6,895,823 of record JAKWBJ010000539.1, read on the forward strand.
AGTTAGTAATCATGGCTCTATACCGATCACCATTGACTGTAACGTTCTGGCCACCATCGTTTTCGAAAAAGTACGGACCAATGATTCCACCAGCCCATAAAGCGCACCAAACAGTCAGTTTTTCTGGATGTAACGGTGTTTCCACATACATACACGGTGTTTCCACTGCGCTTCATTGCTAAACAAAATTCGCTTATGAAAATCGGGAACAACGGTAATCTCGTTTTGGGTCCATTCGACGAATCTACGCCGGGCGTGAGTCTATTCATGATGAATTGCCAAACCAAACTGAGAATAAATCACTTGACAGCTGTTAACTTAAAGTCCTATACCTCTATAAAAAACACGCATACGTCTAGAGTTTTTTCAGTGGAAGTGTATTCTGTTAAATTTTTCCCGAGTATGTCTCTAAATATGATAAATTTGTTTCGATAAGTAAAAATAGCTTAACCGCCACAGCTATAATCCCATAAATATTTCATTCACATATGTGTGTTTGCATATATGTATGTGTACAAAATGTTTCGTATAAAAATTCAATTCGTATGAGAAACTTTTGTTTAACGTTATTGTCCTTCAATATTTACAATTTTAATTTTCTTCATAGATTCATTCAACTAAAAATAGCATTACTTTTCATTGGTGTACGGCTGCAACCCACATCTGATTAAAAATTCACTTTCAATTAGAAAACTAATGACACAGACAGTCCAAAATTACAACAACAAAAAAACTTTTTAATTATTTTACAAAAGAAAAGATATATAAAATAAGTTTTTCATAGTTGTTGATGTTATTGTTGTTGCCTGTATTTCGAAGAAAACAAAATCAAGTTTATTTTTCATTGTCGTTGGTATTTTGTTATTGTTGCTTTTGTTGCATTTAAACCATGTACAAAGTGTTTTTGCCAAAAGCGCCGGCCGGCAAAAAACATTTTCATTTTTTTTTTAAATTTTATTTTGAAAAAACTTGTTTCTTTCAAGTTGATTTTGTGTTTCGCTGTTTGAATTTTTTGTTCAGATGTGAAGGTTTTTTAAAGATTTTTTTCTTTCTCTTTTTGCTGGCGATTTTATTTGTTTTAACGTGAATTTCACATGTTTTAAAAAGACACTAAGGCCTAGATGAGATAGGGTAGTGGGTGTTTTTAATAATCAAATCATTTATTAAACTGGAATACAGATTTTTTTTGCTTTAAAAGATCTTAAAAAGCTGAAATCTACACGAGAGCTACTTTTTGTGTAAAAAAATTAAGAAAAGCAACATATGAAAATGTGAAAACATAATATAAGTTACGGGAAATATTTTACACATAAGGCCATTATTAATACTTGCCCTTAACTAAAGGCAGGATTTTAACGCGCAGATAATTTGTTTTTCATTATTATAAGTAGACAATAAGGTAAAAGTGAGAGTTAAGCTAAAGCGAAAATCATCCAACAGATAGGAGTTAAAGTTAAGTTTATGTTTGAACTTGCCATTTATATAGTAGTAGTTTTTCAAATCGAAATGGAAAATACATTATTATACAAGTAAGTTGATCAACGAAAAAAAGTTAAAGGTGACTTTAAAGTTCACTTTAGCTAAAGTCACCTTTTACTTTTACTTTTTTACATCCAGCTTTAAAGGCAAGTTGTAATAATGACCCATACAATTTTAAACTGGCTCTCTTGAAATCACTGGCATTGAAAGAGTGGCGATGACCTTATCGTCCAATGAAAACATCCGTCTCAACTGTTCCCAATATTCATAGAAACGGCAGCCGAAAGCCATTTTCAAACAACAATTTTTTTCGAATGCAGTCAAGTAAATATGAACAGATCTAATCATCCACGGGTGTGTTCAGGCCCAATACCAGATTCTGGGAGTCTATGGGCAAGTGGCCCAGCGTTTTCTAGGCAGAGATCCAGGCTATTTCCACCTATGCGCGAATTACTAAAGAGCGTGGAATCAGAGGCGCTTCTATTAATATATGTATATTCTGATAGTCAAGCGGCACTAAGGGCCCTTTTTTCGTACTATATAGACTCTAGACTGGTATTCGAGTGCTACACGAATGTCAACACACTGGCATTGGGGAACAAGTTAATGCTTTGTTGGATCCCGGACACACTAGTGTTATAGGGAAAGAGTTCTCTGACGAACTGCGCTACACGGCAAGGCAATTATTAGAACATTTATTGGCTTTTTGACGAGTTATTACTATCCTAGATATCATCTCTTCGGCCTAAATGTGGTAGCTGATAGGGACTGTCCGTAAATATGTTGTGTTGGCAAACGTTCGGAGACGAACTTTTATGGAGCCCTTTATTGGGTATTAACAAGTTAATCGGCTACCCATTGGAGATATTGCCGTCTTCATACACAAGTTATCGATTGGCACTTCCAGATTGATGGGACAATCATCCGTCTAGGGCTAATAGCTCGATGGAATTTCTACCGCTCTCGGCTACTGCGTTGGCGGGTCCCGGAGTGTTGGGATGTTTCTACGTCACAGTGCCATGGCCAGTTGGGTCTACCCGGGTTCACTTTAACAAAGTTAAAATTTGCAATCTGGTCCTAGTTAGTGCAACACAATCCCCCTTCAGATAGAGCCGGCATTCAGTCTTAGTTTAACCGAATAAACACACTGTTTTGATTATTCTTTGATATTTGAAGGTCTTATCGAATTACTCTAATAAGTTTCGTCATATATTAATTCCCATAAAATTCCATGAAGGAACATAGGGACTTTTCTCAGTCATTGAGCTGCACCCGATTCTATTTTTAAACTCATTGAAAAGGACCTACAGTTTAACGCCGGCTCCGAACGGCAAATGCATTTAGAGAAGCTTTCAATAGTAGGTAACACTCATAACCAATTACTAGCTAATGTTATGAGGTGATACCGCTGTCGAAAAACTTTTTTCCACTATTTCGACCTTCCGGTTGGTAGGCGGGTGTCTTACCTACCATACCACAACGGCACACAGTCATTAGTCATATACTGTATTTATTTATTTAGGCAGCCTATGCGTTTCGGATTCCTAAAGTTGAAATTTCTTAAATTTGTCATACGCGAGATACTGCTGGATCATCAGATCTTATGCAATGTTTGGAAAGCTGTTCGAGTTATGTCAACATGCATATTTACTGCAATTTGTTGCAGACATGGCTCAGGTAAATATAATATAACGTTTAATCATAGTTCGGAACTAAGAAAATCTTGTTCAATATCTGCTCTTATTTTTCCACAAAAATCGAAAAGCTTTTCAATTAGTTATTTCATATGAAAAATTTATTGTTTTAAAAGATATGTTTACTGTTGGGGGCTGCATGCTGTAATTCAAGGCTCAGGTGTATTTTTTTTCAACAGTGGCAATTGATTTTTGCCCGAAACTGACTCAATGAGACGAAAAATAACTAAAAGTAATGTGTAGGACTGGTTTTTGACTGTTCGATGGGGATCTTTTTTGTCTGCTTTTTTTACTGTTTCTTTTTCGATTTTTGGCAAAAACAATTTAGTTGTTAGTTTTTCAAATAAATAAAATTTTTTGCTGTTGTTTTAGAGTTATTGTTTTAACTCATTTCTCTTATTTATTTAGACTTTTTTACACTTTTCTATGTCTTTTTTTATTTTTTGCTAACAATCACCATGTGAGTGGATATGTGGCGTGATTGCCACTTTTTCATACGTTCAAAGTTGCTAAACAAAACAACAACAAAAATCAATAAAAAAAAAAATAATAATCGTGACTAAATAAGTTCAGCTAAAACAAAAAAAAGATTATTAAGATAAATAATTTCTTTTATTTTTTTATAACTCAGACTCTAAATAATTTTTGCATTTACTCTTAGCAACGCTAGTGCTGGCGATGGTGGTGTTGATGATGATGTTGAATTAATGGAAAGAAAAATTGCCTTTTAAAAGACGATCATATTAATGTCTTTTGATTTGATTATTTTCTAGGCGTAACATGTGTCCGTCTCTATGTAAATTTACACATTTTGATTTTAGTTATAAATATCATGAAAAAAAAACTCAAATACTTAGCAAAAAATTAAAAAGAAAAACAGTTTTATTACCTTTTTACAGATATAAATTTCAAAGTATCATTAAAAAAAACTCTAGTTTTTCCGGTTCGTCGGTGTTAGAAACTGTAAATAGACAAAGAGAAAGAAAATGAAGAAATTCAATAAATGCAAGCAAATTTAATTAAAATCCAGTCAAATTTAGATTAAAACGATAATAACATTAAATTAAGCCTATAAATTCTGAAAATGTATACTTGCTGCTGCATATCTATTAAATATTCAAATGAATTTAATGAATAAAAATGTGGATAAAGATTTGAAGGAAAAGTTATACAACTATTAAATTTAAAAGTTAATGAAGACAGTTGCTGTTATAAAATAAAGTAAGTCAAGACCTGTGTAGATTTCTTATTCTGGTAACACAGGCCCAAAAACAACTATTAGGTTAGGTTAGGTTAGAGGGGCCGCCAGACCCCCTGTGATACCCACAGCTTTCTCCGACGGCCACTGATTAGTTATCTAACCAGTGCGCCCCCTCTATAAACTTGCTGATCAGCTCTACAGGAATTTCCTGTATAGCCACTGAATATACTGAACGTAAGTCACGCCAACGCCGGGTACTTCAAAAGAAGATGTGTAGTGGTCGCCTCATCATCGTCCTTAAAACAGCCAATACATAGATCAACAGTTTGTTACAGATAGACGTGGTGGTGATGATAATGTCAAGAAGTAGATATTTTTGATGTTCTGGACATGAGCTTGAACAATATAATTTTTCGAGAAATACTTACCGTATGCCCACAGAATATCCTGAACCCAAGTCCCGCCAACGCCAGGCACTCCAAAAGAAGATGTTCTGTGGTCGCCTCATCTTTCTCCAAACAGTCCCTATGGTCCAACCTAGGGCGGTGTCTTCCCACTAGACAATGACTCGCAAGAGCTCCTATTTCCGCAGATATATTACCTCTCGGCAAGTTAAGCAGTTGCCTAGAACTTTTCTTGTCCACCCTCGGCCAGAGTTCTAGCCTGCCTATATGTCGGAGCCTGCCTCCTCTTCTCATCAAAGATATTATCGATTCATTGCCCTATACGCAGACGGCAAATAGATATCGGTATACTAAACCTCTCCCCCGCCGAAACAATCCAAGTGGAAGTGCCCTTTTTAACAGCTTATCAGCCGCACAAATTCCCGGTAAACAAATAAGATTGATATCGTAATACTCAACCCTCACTCGTAGCGATGAGTGACATAATTTACCGTCAAGGACTTAGAGAAAATAATCCCTAAGCATTTAATAGCGGACTGACTGTATTAATGCATACTTTTCGGAACGTTATAATACTATCTCTTAATAAGTCAAACTGCAGTGATCCGGCAACCTCTAGAACATGTTGATATTAAGATCAGGAGAATGAACGTCATAGCCTACTCTAAATCGGATACTTTGCGTGTCCCCCTCCATTGACTTTTTCCAGGTATTCCTATTTGGAATGTATGTCCTCAGATTTATCACTGATAATAGGTATAGGATACAGTAGTCTGTCCTTACAGGAGACAAGCCAATCCTCATCTTATTAGCTGGATTAGAAGTTAAAGTGAAGCGCAGAAGGGAATGATGATGATGAAAGAATGATAAACATACAAAATAAAAGGTTTGTTAATAAAAATTTTCCTTGACAAATGCACTGTTATTCAAACGGGGAGTTGTATGACAGCGAAAGAACCGCAAGAATTATTTGTAAATTAAATCTCGAAGCTTCGAAACCCTCTAACACGCACTAATACTCTTAATTTCAACGTAGTTTGGTTACAATAAGTTCTCAACTGTATTCATTCACTTGGACAATACCATGCTGAAAATGGTACGAGAATAGGAACTGATGAGTGCACAATTAAAAGACTTGGATTTGGCTTTTGAAAAGCGAGACATTTTCACAGTCCATTGGTTGCGATAGATTTGCAAGTGGGCGGTAGCAAAAAAATAGCCTAAATTCGCTTGGCAAATATTTCATTAGAATTCTAACAGGTATAGTAATTAAGCGTTGTATTATAGGACATACATATGTATTTCGTAGCGTATAATTTACCCACATTGTGTCTATTGCAGAAGCTGTTTACATAAGCAAGAGGAAAAATCAACATCTTTTATATGACTATCACGCTTAACAGGAGCAATGGCTCAATAAGACGGAAGGTTGGCAACCCACTGGGTAACTCAATTACACCCAACCGGGTTTTATTGAGTTTTATATTTTAACAAATCCAGGTGAGTTTTTTTTTCCTAGTTTACTTACAACAATTATAATTAAAATTTACGTATTGTGAGTACAAATCAATTCGGCACGATTTTTTAGCACCAAAAAAAAAAAAAAAAAATTATTAACAAATTTATTGAAAAAAAAAAAAATTATAAAATCACTGTTAACATCTGAGCCAATGTCCGAATCCCGTCTCAGAAAAACTAGTTTTTTGAGGCATTCCACTTTGAAGCTGATTTTATATTGCTTCAAAGGATGTGATGCGGTGATATGCCAAAAGGTATTCTAACCGTCGAAGCAGCAATGTTCGGACAATACGGCGGGTGCGACATTTGATCGTTTCTAACAATTGTTTGACAACTTTTGCGACGTGAGACCGGACGTTGTCATGCAAAAGGAAAACTTTATCTGTCTGTCTGTTATAGTCCAGCCGTTTTGCTCATAATGCACTGTCCAAACGAAGGAATTGCAGTCAGCTTCGATCACCGAGTTTTGTACTAATAACCAAAAAAGTATTGTCGAAATAAGGAAACTTGGAAGCTGTTACAAAACCCAAAAAAAAAAAAACTTACCAAAAACCCGGTAAGTTTGGTTCAAAAAAAAACCCCGAATTTTTGCTAAGGCGTCTTAGTAATGCAGCTCTATTTCAAATTTTTAGAACCGGTTGGTCATACGTTCCAATTATAGTTTGCATGAAAATGTTTTGTTAGTGTACTTTTTTTACTATGACCATGTTTTGACTTAACCTCCCCATATAAATATAACCCATTAATGCAAATTTCTCTTCTTTAATTAAAAAAAAAAAAATTCTGTTACAAAATGTACTGGTATTTGACCCACTAAATTATAACATAAAGACCTGATTGTTGTAAAAATTGCACAGATTTAATTGTAACATATTTTTTTACTGGTTTTATTTCTTTTGAAATTTATAAAAATTTAAAAAAACCCAACCTCAGGTCATTTTAAACAATTGCAAAAAATAATTTTTGCTTTTTTCTCTTTTATTTTTCATTTATATAATTTATTACTTTGATAATTAAAAAAACTGCTTAAAAAAACAATTTCATTGTTAATGTTTCGCATTTAATTGAAATGTGAAAGTATGTTACTGAACCCTAAAAAAAAAACTCTAAAGCAAAAATGATTTTTAATTTTTTCGTATTACTTTTAAGACAAAATTTTGTGTTTTTTTCGTAGTCTTTTTTAGCGCTAAGAAAAGTTTACCGACATTTGGCTGGAATTTTAAAAAATCACACAAAAATAGTTAAAAACTTAAAAGTTTTAGTGTCTCGAGCAACAAATATTTTAAAACTTTTCAAAGGAAAAACTTATTTCTAAAAAGAAGTCGGTCATACAGGTCAAGTTAAAAGTATTTAAGTGCCTAAGAACTGATTTTGCTGTGGTCACCTATTTCAGTGAGTCCCCTTAAGGTTTATATCTACATAATTAATTTCGATTCTGTAATTTCACAATCACCTGCAAAATTTATTTATTAATCTATTACGAAATCGCTCTAATAAATTTTCAATTAATAAGGATTTGAATAATAAAAGTATGTACACATGTTCGTCTACAACAAATGAAACTCTTTGTTATTAATCAATATTGTTCGTACTATGTAAGCCTTTAACACACTTGATTTATATTTTGTTCATATTTCCAACAGCCTTGAACTATTTAGATAAAAACAAAACAACAACAAAATATTAACAATGAAAATTAATAAATTTTTCTTTATTTTATAGACTTGTAATCTATGCACTTCTTACTTCTAACATAATAACAACAAAAAGTGAAATGAAAATCATTATTTCATCGATAACATTTACGCTGTAATTTTACAATAAAACCTATCAACAGCGACAACAATAAATAAAAAATAAAAAAATAACAATAAAAATGAATTAATCAGATCATACGAACATATGTTAGGGACTAATAGTTGAGAATAATGCTGATAAAAAGAATTGTAATTCAATTAAGAAGAATGTTTGAAACTTAACAATAATGCGCTTTGAAGTTATTTGAAAAACAGGGTGAATTACAAATGGTGATAAAATACATTATATATTAATTCCCATAAGATTCCATGAAGGAACAAGGGAGACTTCTCTCAGTCAATGAGCTGCACCCTACAGTTGAACGCCGGCTCCGAACAGCAAATGCATTTGATTAGTTCTCAATAGTAGTAAGACACATAACCATTAATAGCTAATGTTATGAGGTGATACGGTGAAAAAACTTGTTTGTATTTCGGCTGGTCTGGCCTTATATTGAAACACGAGGACCTTCTGGTTGGTTGGCGGTTGTCTTACCATATCACAGCGGCACACAAATGGTAATAATGCAAAACAATATTCCTGCTTTTAATAGGTATAAAAAAAGAAAAAAATATATCATGCTTGGTTACCTCGATAGGCTATTGCGTAGTATGCTAGTCTGTTAGCTTGCGGATCGTGTGCTCTGTTCCTCCCAGTCTCCACACCGAACATTCCAGTCTTGGTTACTCTATTGATAACAGTTATAATATAATTAAATTCTAATTTATAAATAAATAAATCATCGTTTAAAAACTAATTCAATGAAACTGGTTAAATATTTTTGCCTTTAAAAGAACGTGAAAGAAGATTATTATTATTACTGAGGTATAAAAGTATTGCGATCTTTCGATTTATTGTACAGCCCTTCATCTAATAGGGGTTACATCAACGTCGTCGATCTGACGAAATTAAAGATGTAGGCACCAACCGGAGTTATCGTGGTATCTGAGAGGAACACAGATACTTCCTTCTAGTGTGCATCAATGACTCACATGTACCCAGTATGTGTACTGGTGATTCGATTTCCTCATACAGAGTCTGCACACCGGAGTTAAGACTATTTCTATTTTACTCAGATGTCCATTTAACTTTATAATGACCGATCAAAGCCCGATCGGTATCCTCAGGTTGTCACTGGACATTCGAAATCTCCTACTGTTATAGCTACCCAACAGACCCTTCCGCTTCTCATTATCTTCATTTTGTTGAAGAAGCCCTATCAGGCCACCCCCCTTGCCAGTCCACAAAAGGGTTCTGATCCCATCAGTGGAGTAGAAGCTTCCTTTCTGGCCCGTTCATCAGCTCTTTCATTTCCCCGAAATTTCTTCGTGACCTAGCATAAGCTATTGTGCCGCTGTGGTATGGTAGGTAGAAACCCCGCCTAGCAACCAGAAGGTCCTCGTTTCAATACCAAGCCAGATCATCTGAAAAACGAAAAAAAGTTTTTTCAACAGCGGTATCACCTCATGACATTAGCTGATAGCTGGTTATGAGTATTACTACCATCGAAAACTTTTCTAAATGCATTTGCCGTTCGGAGCCGGCGTTAAACTATAGGTCCCCTTTCAATGACTCTAGTAATAGATTTGGGTGCAGCAAATTGGCTGAGAGAAGTCTCCGTGTTCCTTCATGGAATGTTATGGGAATTATATATATATCGTCCCTGACAAGCTAGGTAGGTTTATCCAGATATTCCCAAATTAGCTTTGAGTCAACCTCATAGGAGCCAAGTGCTCGAATGGCGCCGTGACTGTCAGATAGTATGGCTATGTCCCGTCCTCTATATTTCATTTCTAGTTAAATTGAGCGCATCTCTCGAATGCATAAACATTCGCCTGGAATATACTGACGAGTTTTTCCATAGGTTCTGAATATTCCCTCCCAGAGCCAAACACTCCCACACGTGTACCACTTTCCTTCTTTGACCCATCTATATACCACAAAATTGTCCCTTCTTTAAAAAAGTCTGCAGTCTCCAAATCTATCCACGCACTCCTTTAAACAGTCTTGTCCTGAAACATTTGCTAAACTCCAATCTGGTTAACATTTACCATTACCCTCATCGTGGTCTCAATGGCCCTAGTTTTCAATGCAGCGGACTAAGGTCCAATAGAACCGCTGGTGCAGCTGTGGGACATGATCTCATTGCCACAGTTAGGCCTATGCATGCTAATCTTTGTACCTTATTTAGCTCTGCCTGGGTTGTTCCCAAACTAGTTCTTAACGCCCATGCAGCGGCCACGTATATCAAAACCGGTCTGACCACCATAGTATACATCCAATATAATATTCGCTAGATACAGTCCCACGATCTCCCTGCAATCCCTTTTCACACCATAAGCACATGCGTGGCTTTTCTTTAAACAGACTCCACTTTATCTTTCCACATAAGTTACTATCCAGTATTATTTCTGAATATTTAACCTCCTTCCTTAGTGGTATTTCTTCACCCAATAGGAATATTCCTTCACTTGGGAAGTTTTCTTTTCCTAGTGAATGGTGCTGTCATGGTTTTGCCCGGGTTAATGTTATCACGTTGTCCCCACCATCGATTTACTATTCTAAAGGGCGAAATACACTATCAAGCAAATGGAAACAGCATTGCAGTAGTATTGGTGAAATGAAAAAGAAAATTGATCAAGCGACGTCGTACACTTGTCTATCAGCTGTTTAAAACATAAGAAAAATCTATTACAACGACGAAAATATTTTGGAATCGTTCGAGAGGAAAATACATCGTAAGATCTTCGGTCCTCTACGAATAGGAGGTGAGTATCGCAAACATTGGAACGGCGAGCTTGTACAGGGAAATGGGTATAGTAAAGAGCATTAAGACACAGCTGCTGCGTTGGCTGGGCCACGCCCCTCGTATGGATGAAGATACTACGACAAGGCCCACCATATATAGCGCCATTAAAAGTTAATTACAAAATTCATTAAAACTTACATTTAATGTGGAGTACATTAAAGGCGATAGGAGCCCCCTCCTTATGGGCAACTTCTAGTAGTACTGACACTTATATCGACGTTCCAGCACTAGTTTCCGCAGATTTAGTACGAAAGACCTCTGCCACTTCCTACCAGCGACCTCTTTATAGCTTCATGAGAAGTGAAAGAGAGAAGATACCGATGTATTAAAATTGTTTAAAATAATTGGACGTATTATTTCTTACGAAAATTATCAACAGCATTACTTTCTTAAATAATATTTCAAAATCTCGGTTAATGATGATCGGCAAATTTGGAAAAAAAATTTTTTCTCATAAACACACAAGAGAACAGCGCACCCTTTTTATCGCGTTGAAATTGACGCTGAATGAATGAGTTTTTTTCATGTCTATGTACTTCGTAGGCTCATAAATAATTTTACGCCTGATATGAAACCAATGAAACATGCAATGACAACAGTAAAAAAAAAACTACAAAAAAATAGATAAAAAACCACAAAAAGTATGAGAGCATTAATGCATTTACAAATACAAAAACAGAGAAAAAAATAATGAAATTTCAAATTCTACATAATGAAATTGTATTCAAGTGTTGCTGTAATAACAAAATAGAAGAGCGGAGAGCGACACAAAAGACTTGACTAAGAGTGTCAAACAAAAAATATAAAGAACAGCGACAAAAATAAACAACAACCAAAACAAACCAATAATACTTGAGCACCCACCCAAAAGACCACCACCATAAATATAACCACTGCATGGAAAAAAGCACTCAGATGTCGCCTGATAAATAAAAACTAAAAAGTCCCCTAAATAGTGAGGAAAAACAACAGCCAAACTAATATGAACATGTACATTCATGCGTACACGTACACGCACATTACGCACCAAATAAATTGACCCAGAAATTAAAAAATGCATTTTTTCTATCTGTCAGTCTGTTTTTATGGATAATCCCCCCTTCTTGGACAGATTACAATAGCGTACAAGTGTCACCATTTACTTGTATATATATTCTACACTCAGAATATGTGCGTTAATAGCACTTCAGTGTTTTTTTCAATAAAATGCCTTGAAAAATAAAAATTGAAAAAAAAAAATCGTTTAAAATTGTTAATCTATTGTTTTCTCATCAATGTTATTGAAAGTGAATTTATTTGATTTAAACGTGATTTTTTTCTTAGTCCATAATCCATTTATTTAATCCGCCATCGGTGCACAATTGTTTTCTTTTTACGAAATACATTTTTTAAATCAAAATATTTTAAACAAATTTAAACGGGTAACAAGAAAGAATTCTTATAGTATATCACTAGCTGTCAAATTTATCAGTGACCTCCAGTTGTCAAAACATTTCATATATGACTTATGCATTTTTAACTTCAATCGTATCAAGCTTGCCATACGTTTAAAAATATTAAAAAAATATATTAACGTGGTCTTTCGAAGTTTATTTCTGGTTATATATTTTTTTTATATAAGACCAGCACGCAGGGGATGGCCCCTACTCATGCAGTGCATCGTGCTGGTACTAGGAAAATGGGCTATTGGAAAGAGGATAGAGGGAGTAGTATTTATGGACGTTAGATTTAAATTTACCCATGTCGTAAGTGGCAGGAAATACTTTCGCTGGAAGATAATTCCACAACCGAACTGTACGACCAAAGAACGAATTCTCCCTATAATGCGTTGTGCGATTTACTGGACAATCAACTACAAAGGATGCGCTCTACGAGAAATACGAGTACTGTGTAAAAATATATGATTTTTGGGAATTAATTCCCTAATTTCGTTAGAACACATTCCGTTATAGTGCCGATAGAACAATGAAACACACGCCACATTGCGACGGTGCTCCAATGAATCGATAAAGTTGGCTACCCTACCGTCATTGATGAGCAGCTTCGCCCTCTCCTGTACGCGGTCGAGAAGCTCCAAAATAAACTTTGAAGCACCGGCCCATACATGAGAGTTATATTCCATTTTGGGTCGGATATAGGTATTATAAATATTAAGGAGATCAGATGGGGTGAAGTATTTCTTGCACCGTCTCAAAACACCAAGGCACTTGAATGCTTCTTTCGACACTTGAAATATGTGATCATTCCAACGAACGTCACAGTGAATTCTCATGCCCAGAACTTCAAGAGCATCTGATTCCTCAATATCCACATTACCCATTGACACAAATGACAGCACACCACCACGCCTGTGTGTTAAAAAACAACATTGAATTTTACGTGCATTAAAATCGAATCAGAAGCAAAGCTATTTGTATATTCAGTAACTATACAGTAACTGTACAGTAACTGTATACAGTAACTGTACAGTAACAGTGTAGTAACCGTACAATAACTGCATATAAAAGAAAATGTTGTTCGAACAAATTTTCTGTCCGAACTGAATAGGTGAATCTAGCTTCAGGCAACCAAACTGAGTTGAAATGAATAAAGGTTTCAGAGCAATCCGAATAAGTTTTTATCAGTTTTGGAACTGTGAACAAAAATGGATCCATCATAACTCACTACGATGGGTATTATTTATATTTCGGGATATGGCAACACTTATATCAATATCTTAAATCTGGTAACACTATAAAGTTTGACATTTTGTAGCATAAGCGTACTCACAACGTTTTCGGGATATGGCGACACTAATATCAATAGCTTAAATCTGGTAACACCATAATAAAGTTTGACATTTTTTAGCATAAGCGTTGAAATTTCGGGAGAAGGTTTTTGTTGGATTATTTATCACATATTTTGACGTGGATTAACTCAACAAGAATGCGTCGATGAACTCAGTTCTTTGTATGCTGATAAGGCACTTTCAAAAACCACAGTATAACGCTGAAATAGTGAATACAATCGTGATCGTAGTTTGGTTGCCGACGAACTAATTTCACGTCCAAAATCGGTTATTGTACCACTAAACATCGATGCAGTGCGTGAACTAATAATGCAAGATTATCGTGTGACATATTGTAAGATAGAGGCATCCTTGCACATTAGTTCCACTTCAATACATACGATTTTGCATGAACACTTAGTTCTACAAGAAAAATTTTCTCGTTGGATAACCCATAATTTATCACACAAAAAAAGGCTTGCGTCGATTAGTGTAAGCAAATGGTTGAAAAGTTAGACCTCGGTACTTCAAAAGACGTGTATGAAATTGTGACAGGTGACGAATCATGGATATATGAGCCGGAAACAAAACTACAATCAACAGTGTGGGTAATCCAAGACAAGCTATATTCAACAACAGTTGTTCGTGGAAAAAGCACAGTTAAGCAAATAGTCACTTGTTTCTTCCGTCAAATGGTTCATGTGCCCACTGTTCTGCTTGGGCAACGTAGAACTGTCAGTTTTGAGTGGTACACGAACATTTGTTTGCCGGAATTCTTCGGAAAAATTCGTAAAACCAACCGCCGAAGACCAATCATGACAATGTGAGCTCTCATACATCTCGTCGAACAGGTGAGTTTTTGAGTTATCGAGAAATTGAATTGATGTCTCATCCTCCGTAGGGTCCTGATTTGGTACCCAATGACTTCTTCTTTCCGAAAATCAAAGGTGGTCAATGATTTACGAGCGCCGAAGAACAGTTGAAGCGTTCAAAAACTATGCTTTGGAGGTGTCTCAAGAGGAATGGAAAAACTGCTTTAAAAAATTATTTCAACGAATGCGAAAGTGTATTGACCATCAAGGAGAATATTTTGAAAAACAATAAAGCCATTTTCCCCAAATATAAATAGTACCCCCCGTAGAATAATCAAAACTATGGGTGTTTTAGTTGATTTTACCAATTCATCGTAATCTACAGATTTAACCTCTTAGTTTAGAATTGTGCTGAAGAAAATTGAAAATTGTGCTTAAGAACAAATTATTTAAATAAACATTACTTTTGAGAAACAATAGGCCTATAGTTTGAAATAGGCCTACTTTTGTTTTTTAATATTTTTTTTTTTTTTTTGTATATTTTAAGATAATTAAAAAACAAATAAATTCACCATAAAATTTAATCTTATAAATTTTTAATTAAATTTTTTATACGCAAATATTTCAGGCATTCTATTCTACTTTAATCCCACTTGTTTTACAAATATACATCAATACATACCTACGCATACATATGTACATATGTGTATACAAATAAATAACATTTTGTATATTTTTTCTCCTATAAAATTTCTCTTGAAATTAAGGCGGAAATGCTTTAAGAAGTACACACGATTTTCGATTTAATTTTTTTTTAATTTTTGCTACAAATTTCAAAATCAAATTCTATAGATAGTTGAAGTAAATTTTTTTATTTTCTTATTTTCTTCTTATATGTTTTCTTGAAAAAAGGTCAATAAAAAATGTAAACACTCGCAAATCGTTGAAATAATTAATCATCGCGTTAGTATTTCATTAGAAGATTGTTCACGTGTTTCGGCTATCTTTTAATGATTGATATTTAAATTTACACGACTCGTTTTAAAATGTTTATTTAAAATATTTAACAAAAGAAACAGGAGGTGTTTCTTTTCATAGGTACATATTGTGAATCATAGGAAAAGTTCTTTGAATGCTTTCAGAAAAAACTTTTAGTTTCTTTACCGAAAGTTGAATGTCTGTCTTAGGTCGTCATCTATATTAAAGCATAACTATTATTAGTCGGTTACCTAAGCTAGCTTTCTACTATCGGGTGATGTGAGCTTTGTAGGATAGAAAATTTTATGACATTAATGTTTAAATATGATTTCAACCAAGGCGCACACTTTTCGCAGCATATGCACCAAATAACTGTTGATTTCCAAGTGTTCAGTAGTCTCTGTTTTAACGACGTAGACAAGTGACTTTACATAACCTTACGAAGGAAATAATCCGATCGGGTTAAACCACACGATCTTGGTGGCCAATTGATGAGACCATTACGTGAAATTTCTCTTTCATGTGGCATATGCCTCAGTCCTAATCCATATCAGCAAGACAACAACATGTCTAACTATGTCTTTATACCGTTCACCATTGACAGTAACATTCTGATCATCATCGTTTTAAACACATATGGTCCAATGGCACTGCCAGCCCATAAAGTACACCAAACAGCAATATTCTGTGGCTGTAATGGTGTTTTGATAAAAGCTTGTGGATAATCCTCACTCCAAATACGACAACTTGGCTTATTTATGTACCTATTCAACTAAAAATTGGCTTCATCGGAGAACAAAATTTTCAATTTTGAAGTTCGACGAACAGAAATATTTTGTGATAAAAAATTTGAACAATTTGCGTTGCTCTGTTTATCCCAATCTATTACCAAAATTATCAATCACGTTTTCCAACGTGAAAGAAAAGTTCGAAAATCGCATTATTTCTCGTAGAGGAGGAGTAAATTGGCCACCACTATCGTGCGATTTGACACTTTTAGATTTTTTTGTGGGTTTTTTTTTAATCAAAAGTGTACAGTAATAACCCGACAACAGTTCAAGAGCTTAAAACCAACATTATCGAGCAGATATCAACCATTGACAACAGTTTATTGAAAAACGTGATTGATAATTATGGTAAAAGGTTAGAGCCTGCCGTGCCAGTAGGGGTGGTTACTTGACCGTCATAATATTTCATTATTAACCGCTTCGCTAAAACTAACGAGGAACTGCACGATGATGTTGATTTGCAAAAAAAATCATCTTTTCGTATGAAGCTCATTTTCATCTTGGTGGGTACGTTAATAAGCAAAATTGCCGTATTTGGGCCTCGAAAAACCCAAGTCTGGTCTTACAATAGCCAATGCAGCCATTACGAGTGACTGCTTGGTGCGACTTGTGGAGCGGAGTCATGATTGGGCCATATTTCTTTGAAAATGAGGGCAGCGCTACCATTACGGTCAGAGGAGACACCTATCGCACGTAGATAACCTTCTGGCCGCCAAGAAGCTGCAATTTGACACCGTTGGACTATTTTCTGTTGGGCTCCGTTAAAGACAAGTGTTATGCCGACAAACCAGAGACAATTGAGCATTTAAAGGGCAACATTCGTAATGCCATTGCCGAGATACGACCCCATACACTTGAAAAAGTTCTCGAAAATCGGTGAAATTGAATGGGGTACCGTGAAGCCAATCGCGGCAGCTATAGGAATGCAATAATATTTCATTTCTCTCCGAATAATTGTACTGCGCAACAAAAAAAAAAATATGGCGATATTTTGTTTTATAGCATTTTTTAATTTAAACTTTTAAATGCCCACCCGATATTTGTGGTATTTCGAAATCAAAAACACTTTTATTTCAACTCGAGAACCAAACAATCCAATAAAAAAAATCGTCATGGAAAGTATGAGAAAGGGACTATAAAACAGTTGCCTTTGGAGTGAACTGTCAACAGCGATAATCGTGTTTACTAACATAGATATTGCTTACGTTACATATTGACAACTAAGCAGAAATTTTCATGTTTTCTGTTGAATAATAAAACCTCTATGATAAATAGATGAGGGTGTTAGTTGTGTGCTACTGCGGTATGGTAAGCAAGACACCCGCCTGCCAACAAAGAGGTTCAATCCCTGACCATCTGACAATTTTCTACATTGCTAGCGACTGGGTATGAGTATTTACGCTATAAAAAAACTTCTCTAACTAATAAATCAGAGCTGGCTTTCAATAAGTCTAAAAATAGAATCGAGTGCAGCTAATTAATTGAGAGAAATCCCCCTTGTGCCACAGAGCTGATGTTTGTATGTAAATAAGTCTGTTTCTTGAAAAAACAAAAATATTCCTTTATCGTAATATCACTTTGCGAAGTAATGAAGTAGTAGCTGTTTACGAAAATTTATAAAGAATTTAAGTTTTTACTCTCCTTGAAAAAATTCCTAACCGTCTTCTATTGAAAAAAAATGAAAAAAAATACTGACAGAAAGTCTGTAATATCAAAAATGATATTGAGTATTGACATTCAATTTCTTAGAATTTGTAGGTACTTTTGCATAGTTTCAGAAGAAAAATCTATAACCAGCAGTAAGTAATAATAAAAAGTATGAAGTCATTTTGAAAACATAAATAGGCATTTACGTTAACAGTAAAGAATTGCATTCATAATGCCGATAGGCCGATGTGCCGCATTATCAATCAGTATGCACAACATGTTAATGCTGGGTTTTTAGAAAACAGTAAAACCACACCAGTGATGGCATGTATGTATAACTAAAAAGTAGAGCCCCCATTTGCTAGATCACGCTGTTGTTATTGTTTTTAGAAAAGAATTTTAATCAATGAAAACAATGAAAACTAAAATGCAGTTTTCATGTCAAACAAAACAATAGGAAATATTTTTTTTATATATTATAAGCGATAAATAATAATCATAAAAAATTATTACAAAACATGACGATATTTAACTCTATTCTCTATAAACTAAAAAAGAACAAGAAATACTTTCATATTTTTTTCAATTTATTTCATTCATAATGGGACATTGAACTTGAGGTTGGAACGACGCTTTTGTCTATACACCGATACAATGTTAACTTTTGATTGATTTGAATTTTGCATTTAAATTAAATCACAAACCACTTAAAATAATTTGATGGTGTCATTGATGAATAATCGAATTTATCTTTTTTTATATATAAATATTTGGGTGTAAGAAATTATATATTTTTTTTTTTTGACTAACATTTTATTTGTATGCCATCATAACTCGACTTTTATTTTCATTAAGAGTTCGTAGGTTGTTATGTGCAAACAAACAAAAAAAAAAAAAAAAAAAAAAAAAAAAAAAAACCTGTTTTTTTAATTCATTTCGGATTTTAAATGAAATTTGCATGTTTTAAAATACACGCCATTATAAAAATTAAAAATGAATTAGATATTTTATTAACTTTTCCATAAATCATACAATTTAGACTGTTCCGAGAGAGAAAGAGAAACTATTTAATTTCAAACTTGAAACTCAAATTCAAATTGTTATGCTTAAAAAAAGCAAACATATGGCGACACTAATGCTCTTATAATATGAGAATAAAAAATTATACTGAAGGTTTAATTCAATAATTTATAGAGAAAAAGTGCTACTATCCGCAATATGATCACCAAGGTAATATTACTAACAGTCAGTTTGATATACGAATGGATCAGATCTAAATATTTTTCTGAATTAATGCAAATTTTTAAAACAGTATTTTGCATTGGGTTAGTTTGTTAGTTACGACAGGTAGCCAGACACCGGTCCAGCTTACTTGGGTCCTATATTCATCTCACGCATCCCAATCCGAACCAAACCAACCAGACGCATGCACAAAAGAAGAGACCCTACAGATACTCACATCATTTAAATCCGACATGGCATGCATAAACGGACTGCCAAGAAAAGCAATCCTGTCATCCGAAAGAATTGGACAATGGCACAAGAAATGCTCGACAGTCTCTTCCTCAAAATGACAACACGTACAGTTATTTAACGGTAGACCAAATCTCCTAGTGGCGTACTAGCCACCCAGTGTCCAGTAATGACAGCCCTCAGGATTTGTAGCCTATGTCGCGTCATAATAGACTCCGGAGCGAGCCAGATTTGTCTTGATACAAAGCACTGCACTGCCCAACATGTACTGCAAGAGTAATGTGGCATCCCGAACATCCATCTCCTCGTTACGGAGGAGAGAGACAGCCATCGCAAGTTTGTCTGCCACCAGTGGTTTCACAGTGACCCATTACCAAGATAATCTCCAGGTCCGAATGTCTCGCCATGACGTTCGTGCTTGGCATTTACACACCAGTCGCAATGTCGAGTAGACACCGGAGAACGCCCTGATTCCAGCCAAACTGTCCACACAGACCCAGATATCACAATCATATAACCTATAGCACATCAACCAGTACGATACCCTCTTTATCGCCGAGACATCTGCCTGTAAGATACTGCAGTAGTCTGGCATTTTAAAGGATATTCACACCCCGTATGCAGGAATAAAGATACCCAGGATTTCGATCCATCCGTGTATGTCACATGAAGTGTGTGAGCGAAAAAATATTTTAAGAATCTTTATTTTGCTTAGACGAACCGTCGCACAAGCTTTAGCCAGGAACAATAACAAAATTAAATCTTCCGAATAAAAAGATCCAGAAAAATCATCGTACAATATCGTACAAGTATTTATTATATATTTAAAGCAACAAATCAAATTAATACATCGTTGATCCATACGTGAACCTATTCCTAATACAACAGACTATTAAAATTGATCTAAAGATACAGTTTTGAACTACCAATCAGTGAAGGTTTATTGGGATTTAACTAAAATGCGATGCCTTTAAGACTATTACTAGGCAGTAGAAGACGTGGTAAGGCTACAACCACTTGTATTGTCTTGTAGAAGACCTATATATCCCAAAGGTTTAAAATAAAGGAAACAAAAGTCTATTACCTTAACTTCAATAAGTAAAGTATGCTTTAAATCATTCTATATTCGATAAAAGTTACTCTTTGATGCCACTAATTAGTGGCGTTTAATACCATTCTATTGAAAAAGATTTTTTAAACCAAAAATTTCCTCATTTTTTGTTTAAATTGAAACGGTTTATAATTAAAAACACATAAATATGTATATGTATACAAATGCATAGGCACTTCTAATATATAAATAAAAAATTCCCCATTAGTTGTCTATAGGGTTTCCCTTTTTCTTTTCTTTTCTTTTCCACTTAATATAAGAAAAACGTAAATTAGTTTAAATATTTGTTGTTTTTCTCTATTATTACCTTTCATTTCAATAATAAATTTGCCAACTCATGTTAAAAAGTTCAAAAGAAATGCTATTTCAAAATAAAAAATTTGTTATTGCTATTGAAAGTACTTTTACGTTACTTCAATGGAAAATTGATGAGGTGTAACTTATATAATAACATCATATAAAACGAATTAAATAAAATTAAATAAATAGACTACAATACAGTATTGCCAGAATCCAAATTCAATTCTACACAGTTAGGAACTCAAAATTATCAAAAATTTTATAAATTACACAAAAAACATTTTGTTATTGTAACGATTTTTATTAGTTTTTATTAAATTATTTAATTTACTTGAAAATGGCGTGATAACGAGATTAGCATTTACCATATAGACCGGGCCTTGTCCCTCCAGATTATCATTTGTTTCGATCTCTGCAACACTCTGTTAATGGTGTAAGTTTAAATTCCGCAGAGGCTTTCAAAACGCAATTTTTCGCTTAGCAAACCTAGAAGTTCTACACTGATGGAATAATGACTTTTTACAAAAAATTGTAAAAGCTTATGGATCAAAACGTCACATATTTGATTTAAGAAAACAAATTTTAAATTTAAAAAAGGTGTTTAATTAAATCTGCGCCCAATGTTGCCACATTTGACTCTGTTAATTTGGAGGCATCTTCAAAAACTTCAACTTCTTAATACAACGTAATGTTTCAAAACTCAATTAATGCAAGATTTCATAGAAAGCCATGCAGTGATGACGGTTGATAGCATTATGTGCAACTCGAATTAAAATCATAGCTGATATGCCGGAAGCTTGCTATGTCGTAAGTATGTAATTACGGTTAAGGTACTTGAGCACCAATATTTCGCATTAAATCTCTCAAATAACTTGAAATTTTTAAAGTATATTAGGAGGTTTCAATTATTTACATTATTGAAGTTATGTATTTAAGTTATGTACTTGCCTAACATAACGTTTGGTGTATTTGAGCCGAATCTAGCAAAATGTTCAAATCATACACCTTTACCAGTTTAAATTTTTTTTAAGATTCTTCGCTGTAGCAGCTTTACACTCTTTAATTCATTAAACGACTAGTGCGTTTCGGATTTCTCATTATCAGGAAAAACAAAAATATGCAATTGCTTGTTTTTATCATGCATTTCATCAAGACGAATGTAAGATATATATCAGTTAGTTGTTAGTGCATATTTTTGCATATTTTGCTCACAGTTGCAATTGTTTTCAAATTTCAGTTTTAAGAGCATGTTTTCGACATGTTTTAGTACTTACAGAATATTTTAAACCTTTTTAAAGCATATTTTGATTTTTGCGAAAACAAAAGTTTTGTTTTGAATTCGGACCAAGGCATGTCTTTTCTGAATTATCTGTTATATGAAATTTATTACATCAAACTGAACTTTCAGGCACATAACAAAGAAATATTATTCTAATAGGCGCAAAAAATTAAATTGTACAACTTTTACACGTTTCGTTAAAGTTATTAAAATATTAAATAAAACTGAATTTTGCTATTAGTAACAGAGGCAGCTACGCATAAGCTGCCTTTCAAAGCGACTAAACTAAAAAAATTACATGGATAGACCACATCATTTAAGCGAACGTGTTAGATTAATTAATTAGATTAACGCAAAAACGCAAAGAAAGTGTCCACAGAAATTGAAATTTAAAAAGAAATGTCTCCAGCCCTCACATTGCTGCCCAACTCAACTCTAACTCATTGGGAAACTCGGGTTACAGGAAAAGAACACGTTATACACCAAAAATGTGCGTTGTAATCAAAAATTGAATTTATTAATTTTTTGTAACTTAGGACTTTTTTGATTTTATATGACGATATGTATGTATGTTTACAAAGAAGTAATTTTTTGCTATTTTAGAGCATATTTTGAAATCTTTATTCGTCATATTTTCGGATTTTTTGTGCATATTTCATGCGCATAAAACAATTTTTTAAGAGCATATTTCAGCTTTTCCTGATCATTATCGTAAAAGATGGCAGCAAACACTACATTAAATTAAAACTTTTGATTTAAAATTTTGTGGAATGAAATATGGTTGAAAAAAATATTGTTTTAATTTCCACTTTTAACTTTTACTCAATCAAAATAAAATATCCTCACAACTGAAAACTAGTTAAGCCATTAAAAAAAAAGTTCTGCGTTTTTTATTTTCTTAAAAAATATTTTTTTTCTGGTCTTGAGTACTCAATATTTTTATTATATATAATACTTTGGGTGTTTTAAAAACCTTGTAAGCTTAATAATTAAATTAATATTAATATAATTTCATTGTTGTTTTTAAAGCATTTTACATAAATTACAACAAAATTTGTATTTTTTTTTTTTTCGTTAAATTAGCACATTGTAGTTACTTGAACTATAATATTTCACATATAATATTATAACATGAGTAAAACCACGTAATAATTGTTAGTTTGTATTTCAAATTTATATGTATATTAGCTTTACCCATCCGACGTTGCCCGGAAATTTACATATGTATCGTATATTTTAAATGAGATATAAATTCCATTTCTTCTACCACCTGTCTGTCTTTATACAGACAATGCTAAGACGACTTTTGTTGTCGCTCGCTGTTATATTTATTGATATGTATGACAATTAATATTATTTTTTAAGGGAGATGCCACACGTACTCTTCTTGTGACTCTATCTTTTATACTGTAATTCGCAAAAAAAAACATGAATTCTGATCGTTTTGTCCAATATTAACGTGCCCGAGATTCAATTAAAAATGATTTTCATAGGTCCTAATTTGGCCCGATATTAACTTCTCTCAAGTCCAAATTCGAAAAAACACCCTAAAACACTTTCGTTGGCTAATCTATCTGTGTCAACAAAATCGGTTCAGCTGTTTACGCGTGTTTGAACGTTAAACAAATAAACTAACAAAGACATTGATAGTTTATATATATGTTTGTATGTAGGTATATGGGTATATGATTTAACCAAAAACTGTATTTTAACTTTTATTTGTTAATAAAGTCATAACTTTATGTTTTCATAAGCACTTTCTGACATATTTGATTACGATGAACTATATTTGAAAATATTTTTATTTAATTTGCCCTCAACTGTAAATAATTAAAATGTTAAAACTTATAGTAGTATGTTAGCACGTATTTAACAATATATATTATTTTTAATTGCATGTTTTATTATTAATTGAAAAACAAATAATTTTAATTATACAAATAATCTAAAATAATACAATGCCAACCAAACCCAATATATAACCCCTCGGAGTTACCTAATTTTATACAAAAAAAAAAAAAAAAAAAATAAAAAATACTATTTAAATAACTTTTCAAAATTTCAAATCGCTAAAAATATATTATTTGTGTACAATTTGCAGCACTACCGATTAGGCATTATACACATAAAACACATAAACTATTTCGGCAGTTTGGTAATAGACATAGAGACTTGGTACTAAAATGCTCAAATATCTTGAGTTAATTTTATAATAGTTTGCAAAAAAAATTTATTTTAAATGACAATACTTACAAGTAAAACATTTATAAAATTCAAAATGCCACACCCACTGTAAAGAAAAAGAAAAATATATACATATATTAGATTTGTTATAGATAAATACCCATTTATATTTTTAGGATATTAAATGAAATGAAAAATATGTTAGAAACCTACATATGTATGAATGTACATAGTAAAATAAAAATGTCGCGCAAACTTGTGATACATGTTTTATCAAATACTCGACGAGTTAGTTGCCTAGAATAAGTAGAAACATAGACCAACTGTCCGAAACAAATAACTTATTATTGCGTTCCACAAAAAACCACAGAAGGCGTGTACTAATTGGACAAGAAATGATACAGAAAAAGCAACTTATTTGTTAGTCTCTGAAAAAAGATTCCACTCACCGAAAGAATTGAGTTGTCACCATTATCATTGCTAAGAATTCTAAAATTGTAAGATTTGAAATTCGCAATTAAAGCACGAAAGAAAGGCACCTGGTATTGACAAAATCGGGAATACAATGCTGTTGCGAGGTAACCGCATAGCAATCAAATTTTATTTTGTTTTTATTTAATAATATTATTCGCCTCCAATACTATAAACCATAATGGAAAGTTTAATTGATAACCGTGATACTAAAACTAATGCTCTATTTAACCTGTGATAACTATGCAATTAAGTGTTAAGCTCTGTTCAGTATAATTCAATGTTTATAGATGATTTCATGTAAATGTTGACCGCGGGTCGATTTTTGGCGTACTCCCTCCAAAATAACGGCCGGTATCCCCTGAATACATTTTTCAATATTGGCTTCCAGTGCGTCAATCGTTACGGACTTGCCACCATAGACATGAGCCTTAACATAGCCCCACAAAAAATTATGTAAAATCCCACGATCTATGCGGCCAAATGACCGACTCCAAATGCGATATAAACTGTTCACCTAACTCGCCTTTCAATTGGGCTATTGTTTCACGTGCTATGTAGCTTGTGGCACCGTCTTGTTGAAAGCACATGTCACTCAAGTTTAGCTCCTCCATTTTGATCAGTAACTTTCCTGCCTTCGTCGTCTTTGAAAAAGTACGGTCAATGATGCTTCCGACCCATTATCCACACCAAGCAATGAATTTTTCTGGCTGCATTGGCAGCTCTTGCAATGTTTCTGGCTGCTCTTCATACCAAATAAGGCACATGTTCATTCGACCAGAAATGAGCTTCGTGACTGAACACAATTTTCGGATAAAAAATTGGAACTTCATCCAACTGAATTTTGATGATAAAATAAAATAATCTATAAGCGTTGTTCGTTTGTAAGTCGATTCAAGGTTTAATTATAGACAAAACTGAACAAGTTTTCCAGTAACATATTACACGAAAACAGCTAAACTGCCAAAAAATAGTATTGCCAAAAAGAAAGTTCCTAAGAAAAATCACCCATTATGTATGTTTTTTCTGACAATAATGTCGTTGTCAGATATTAAAAATTCAATCATCTGACAATCGTACAATGATCTGGGAATGTTTTCTCTGACAATATTGAAAGGCAAATGCTGTAAGTTCACACGGTTGTATGAGATTATCTGTAGTACTTTTCTGTAGTACTTTATTAATTCGATTTATTCCTACTATTTCAGAGCCGAATATTATCGCAGACAACCTTGAGAACAAATCAGCGAATTTTTTTTTTTTTTTTTTTTGGTAATTTGCCTCTATGGCAATTAAATCACTTAAATCTTTTTAGATTCATATTCCCGGAATGCTTTTATTTCAATAAAGATTCATTGGTTGCTAGTTTGACAAGTTTTTTATTGCTGAATGCTTCTATATGAGATAAAATTTATAAAAAACCAAGTTTTTTCATAAAAAACCTCTACTCCAAAAAATTCAATTTTTTTTTTTTTTTTGGAAAACACAAACTGTATGTGAAAGCCTATAGCTTGACTCGCAGAAATAACCATTATAGAAATGGTTAAATGGATAATAAATGCCAAAGGACAAAAGTGTACACATACATAAGTATAACTGTCACTTTGTGTAGAGAATCCCATTCCGCTAAATACCTGCGTACTCATCTTGATGGACACTTAAAGTGAAAATATTTTATAGGGGTAAAATTGATGCAAACAAAATTGGAATAGATTCCCTCAAATTTGGGAAAGTTATTTTTCTTTTATGCGCTATTTAATGTCTAACTGAACCTTATTTTCCTTTTTTCGCTTTCAGTTATTATTGACTATTGTTCCTTGGAACCAAGTGAGCTGCACAGTTTATTTCTTTCACACTCGGAGTCAGCCATCCATGGTTGTCCTATTAACATATTTTCAAAAGATAATTAGATGATCGAGCTTGATTAATCCTTGCGCATTTTCAAACGATATTTTACCTTTAATCGTATATCACTAAAATGACAAATAGCATGTTTCCACGATAAAAAGAATTACTTGTTTCGCTCTCTTAAACACAATTGCTAATCGTAGCGTTTACACGTCATATAAATACATGTTTTAATTTGATTGCACTGCGAGAGAGCGAAACCTGATTAAGGCAGCAAAGTTACTTTAAAAGCTGCAAATGCTGAATACACAGATTTTTATGGACTTCCAAATTCATCTTCTACTCAATTAGATATGTGAAAATCGAAGAAGTTCTTCTTAATTTTAAAAATTTTCTTAAAACTTCTTTTTTTCCATTTTGTGTTTACTGTTTTTAGAAATTTTAATATTGTTTATTGTTCCTCGTTTGTTTACATTTGTTATTTTAATAGATAGTTCAGATAAACTTTCGATAAAAAATAGAGAAGACACCAATTCTTATAATTGTTTCCTAAGGTGTTTTAGTTACGAATGAGAGCGAAACATGAATATATGTTCGACGTGGAAACAAGCTACAAAAGATATTGAGTACATTTTTATATCTTCTACTTTAAACATTGTTATTGTGCATTTATTATTCTCAGTGTATACTCTTCGAAGTTTCAATACATTTTTAATTCATTTCTGTTTTTTGTTAAATTAATAAAATGTGTTCTTAATTCATACAAGCATTTAAACAGTAATGACGACAACGTCCCAGACCTTGAGATAAGAATTAGTGATAATTAAAAACATTTTTTTTTCTTTTTTATAAAAAAACAAACACTTTTTAATCATAGACATGTTTTTTTTTTTTTGTTAAATTTTCAAATTAAAACCACATAATATCATGGTTGTCTATGATAAGTTTTAAAACATAATGTTCATATGATTGTTTCCGATTTTTTTCTTTGTTTAATTTTAGAAGTTTAGTAATAAATAATTGATATCAACTGATGACAAATTTAATATTTTGTCAACTATTCATAATTAAATTTATATTTTACTTAAATGAGTAACTTTTACTTTTAACGTTGTTACCAAGATTTCACTAAAAATATGATTGCAGATTTTAAGAATAATGTTAACTATACAGCATATAAATGTTTGGGGGTTTTTCGTACTTGAGCTGATAATTGTAATATTTTGGCAGCATAACTGTAGATTCACTTCACAATCATACCAATCGACTCGAAAACATCAGCAGATCTGTGAAACCATGATGGAGGATATTTCTGCCAATGAAACCCTTTGTCTCCCCAAACCTATTAAGAACTTTACCTTCCACATTATAGCACATGGGCTGAAAAGTCCTGGTGCTAACATTCAAAAGACAGCAGTTAAAATTTCATGATATTCTATTAATTAGTTTGTGAGTTATTGTGCTAAGATTTAGGCTACTTTCGTTATTTTCAGAACAATGGATCAAAAACCATTTCGCGTTTTAATTCTACAGTGCTTCTAAGCGAAAAATGCCGTACAGGCGAGACAGTGGCTTGAAAAGTGTTATGGTCGACTTCACTCCATCAGACACAAAAATAAAACATTCGTTTACTAATTTCAAACGTAATTGTAGAGACACCGACGATGCAGAAAGTAGTGGACATTCAGATGAGGCGGTAACACCAGAAAACGTTAAATAAATCCACAAAATCGTTTTGAATGATAGAAAAGTGAAGTTGCGTGAGTTAGCTGACATCGTATACATATCAGAAGAAAGTGTTGACTTTATAGTGCACGAGCATTTGATTATGAGAAAGCTCTGTTTAAAGTGGGTGACGCGTTTACTTGTGTTAATTATTTTGAAATAATATCTAAACTACGTGAATTGAACTTCAAATTGCTCCGACATTCACCACATTCACCATTTTTGGTTTCCAGCGGCTACTGGCTTTTCGCAGACCTCAAGAAAATGCTCGTCGGTAGATAATATCGCACGAACCAAGAGTTTATCGCTGAAACTGATGCCTATTTTTAAGCAAAAGATAAATCGTTCCACAAAAGTGGTATTGAAATATTGATGAAAATTACGTTGATGAACAAAGCTAACTTTGAACAATAAAAAAGTGTTTTCTTTGTTAGCCCTGGGACTTTTCAGCCCATATGTTATTTGTTCCGTCGACTCTGATGCTTTGAAATAGTCAACAAACATCCACATCTGTGACCACCATCCTTTTCAGATGCACTCTTAGTCCACAATGGCCCGCAAGAAAATCCGTCAGGAGGATCATGTCTAACCTCTCATACTTAAGAACGTCAGAGCATTGCCCAAATTGCGAACTGATCGCCACATTAGAGTGACAAAGTCCCCTTTGAGTATTTCAGTGATCCAATCACCTGACAATTCTCCAATCCTTGATTAGAATCAGCATGGTAGTAAGCGATGCTGCACAGTGAGTTTTCGGACCAATATGGAATGTCAAGTAGCCTGTCCTAGCCTATAATAATCAATATCTCCTCAATTTATTTCCTAAATTCAGTGAATATAAATCTTTTAGACAGATATGGCACGTATAGGCTATTAATGTTCCAGATTTTTTTAACATTTGCAAAAGTATATATTCCAAACAATATGATATGGCGCCTTAAAATTACACTCACAAGAAAATATTAGTTTTCTTATTAAAAAAATAAAAATAAATTATTAATATTTCAACTCATTATCTTATGAGTAAGTAGTAGATCACAATACCTTCTGATTTCATAAAAAAGAAAAGAATCATGTTCTGCTCATATGAAAACCTAAACTAAACAAGCATCGTATGTGTGTGTGTATAAAAATCGTATTACTCGGTAATATCTATAATTTCGACTAAATGTGTCCGTCCATCCTAATGTTTATTTTTCAATGTTTTCTAGTTTTAATCCAAAACTTGTGACTTGTATAGCAGAATTAAATTTCACTGTTTGTGTGTCTTTTAAGCTGTCCAAGTTTGATTATGTCCATAAAAAATTAGAATTTTTCTTCTTACTTTTGCTTCAATAAAAATAAACTGTAGTACAGAGAAAAAAAAAATAATAATCAGAGAAGATATTAAAAACAAATAAAAACATAAAAAATACACTTAAAAGAGAGAAAAAGACAATTTATTTACTTAGTAATAGAAGTTTATTTTTACTTTTTTTTAATATTAATTCAGTTGAAATTATAAACTTTGCAAAAACGCTCCAGGTTTATTTAATATTTTTTTTATGCTTATTTTACACTCTTGGAAAAAAATGTGTTGATTATAGTGTTGAATAGAGTGCGAGTGTACTTAATGTTTATAAATTATTAAAACTATTTTAATAATGCTATTTAAGAGTTGAAAAATAATTAAAAAGGTCAAGAAAATAATAATAATTATTAGAATAACAAATAATAACACAGTTACACAAGTTTAAACCATAGTAAAACAAGGAAATATGTTCTGAATATCAATGAAACGGGCTTTGTTGGAGAGAAAATTGTATGATATTAATGTTTAAATATAATTTCGGCCATTTTGGAACACTTTTTATCACAAATTTCTCGCAGCAATGCGGCCGTATTTCGCCAATAACTCTTCGAATGTTGGATTTCCATGTGTTCGACTGTGTCTGGTTTATCGACGTAAACAATGAAAATAATCCAAGAGTTAAGTCCCACGATCTTGGTGGCCAATATTTTGGACCACTACGTGGAATCACTTTTTCTTTATGTGGACACATCCTGTTGGATCCACATGTCAGCAAGATTAATGCCAGCTAATTGAGGCACGCAAAAATTTCTAATCATGTCGTTATAACCTACACCATTAACAGTAACATTCTGACCATTATCGTTTTTGCAGACATATAAACCAATGACTTTGCCAGCCTATAATACACCAAAAAGCAATTTTCGGTGGCTTGTGAATTATTTTCAATCTAAATGCCACTATTCTGATCATCTAAGTACCCATTGAACCACAAATGAGCTTCATGGGAGAACATAATTTTGAATGGATATTCAATATCAATTTATGCTTCAGCTCAAACCCAGGTGTGGCTCTAGTGTAGTCTATCTATAAGGAAATGTTATACCAAACTAAACAATAAGCAACTATCAGCTGTTAAGTCGGTTGTCAAATAAAACAGTGTAGCCAAATCAAAGTTGTGAATCTCTAAAAAAAACACCCGATAAGTCTGCTTGAAATATTTTATTTTCTATATATAAAAACTAACTTCTTTAAAGTTTTTTTTTTTAACTTAATTAAAAATAGAAAATGGAAAAATATTTAGAGGTAAATCACTGCTAAAAGCTACCTTTCTCAAGAGAGAGCTGATAGGGAATACGAAAAAGTTAAGGAAGCTGGTCGTGAGTAGTTTAGATCATTTAAAAGCCGCGAATTTGATATGCATAACAAGGAATGATCTTAAATACTACTGTTTTAATATCTGCAATAAGTTATAAAAGCAATTAACCATATCGGGCCACTCAAGTCCGTAGGATGACACATAGATGGAGTTACCAGAACTTTGTCCATATGATTTTTATTTATTACTAATCCTCAAACGATACGTGTATAAGATTCATGAGCTATGAGTATGAAACTGTTGTTATTAAAAAAAAGTTAAGTGAATTTTGAATTTTGATAAAGCATTGCTTTTTGATGATAAAAAACACAGTAAAAACAAAAAAAAAAATGGCTTGATAAACATTATCTGAACTCTGCTCCATCGAGACATATGATAGAGAAATGGTTTGCTAAATTTAAAAGTGACCTTATCAACACAAATGACACAGTGGACCCCCAAATGAGGCTGTTACGAGTATTATAGAAAACATCAAAAAAATCCTCAAATTGGTTATGATCGATCACAAATTGAAGGTGCACGAACTAGCTGACATAGTAAAGATATCAATAACTATTGTCGTTGTTGTTGTATTGACATCAAACTAGTTTTGGATGAGGAGGACATGTATACCTATAATACCACACAGCAAAAATACTTAAATCATTTAAACTTAACAGAAATACAAGGTGTTGTAATGGAAAGTATTAGATGATGTTACACTTTTGCACGTCACTGTATATAAATATTTCTCCATAATATATGTTAGTAAAAAAAAATGTAATTAATACATAAGTCTCTAGTACTACATGTGTTCTATCTCATAAATAGAGGTATAATGGAATTGCAATGTCCGACATAGCACACGTCGATTCTTACAGATGTGAACTTTTTACTAATATGCTAGCAACTGAATATGTAAAATTGTCCCAATAAAATTGCAAATAAATAGACCTTCAATAGAAAAGAGTGAATTATTTTTTATTACTAATTTTTTGTATTTTTTTTTTAGTAATTTTTCTAATTTTTACTGTATAATTATAAAACAATAGTGCAGCACAATGAAGCCACAATCATAATAAACTTTATTTTATTAACAATCTACACATAATATTTAAAAATAAAAAAAGAGAAATTGAAATATAATTATTGGCAAATAAATATTTGTTTGTTAAGATAAAAAATCAATATACATACATACATACATACATACATACAGAAATATTTCTACCACACTTTACTGCCAAACAAGCAACACTTTTTAAATTCATTTAAACGACCTTGTTGATGCAACAGTATCTTATTTTCAATTTTTTTTTTCTTTTTCATTCTGATTTGGTTTGAAAAACACACAAAAATTCTACAGAAAATACATTTTTTTTATTAAATTTTTTGGCTCTCTTTGCTATTAGCCCCCACATACATTTGTCTTGCCTCAAGTTCAAGTTGTTTAGTTTAATTTTGTTGCTGGTTTTGATTTTATTTTCTTTCTCTTTTTATTTTATTATCTATTTTTGATTTGAAGTGAAAATGAAGAGGAAATTGTTTAGAAAAAATAAAAAAATATTTTGTTTGCGTGTTTTTCACTTTTTTTTTATTACATTTTTAGTGTTAAAAATAACAACAGAAACAAATTATTTGTTTTTTTTGCATTTTTTTCCAATTTCTGGTATGAAAAATCATTATATTTTCCCCCTCCGATTATTGGCTTTTGGTTCATTTTTTTCATTTAAGTGCAAATCTTTTGCTTTTTTTAAAAATAATTTTAAATGATTTTGTTTGTTTTACGTGTATTTTCAGTGGGTTCAGTTCCCATTTAAGATTATAAATCATTGCATAAATGTTTTGTAGGAAAACCATGGGACGCCTTTAAATGAATTTTTTTTTCTTTCTTGTGGCTTTTGTTGCATAAAATAAATTTTAAAAATAAATTTAATTTTAAAAAATTTATTAGTATCGTTAGTGAAATTAGGCGGGTAGGCTAATGATTAAAAAAAAAGAAAATAAACGAAAATAAATTTCCCACACCTTAGACGACAACAGTGTAACTCATTAGAAGGCAAATACAGCATTTCATAAAGGTAAGGAAACACATTTTCGGTACAGTTGTTATCATAAAAGGATTTAAGTTTTAAATCAGCGTTTAATTAAATTTAAGCTTTGACCATACGCGTATAATCTTGCATCGATTAATGGTCTTAATTTCAACTTAATCAGGTGTAAATTTCTTAACCATTTCGCTGCTAAGCCTATGTTATATAGTATTGTTTACCATAGCTCTGTTATTTATTGGCAAACGCACATTTATTATCATACATAATCATTTACAAGCATAAAATCAAAGACGAATATAGTCGTCGTTGGTGTGGGGAAGCCGGCCAACAAGACTCAAATGTTAATATTGCAAAAAATAAAAATTTTAAGAAAGTTTCATCCTTTCGTTATCTCGGCAAAATCTATAGAGCGCTGACATCCAAAACAAAATAATCTTAACCCCTTCAGTACTTTTGACTTCTGAGACACGTCATGCACTTTTTTGCCCTAAGAGCGGATGACGTTTCGAAGACATAATTTGAGTTTAGACAATATTTAACATGCACAATACTGTTTGTTTCATCGTAGTTTGTATCAATCGTAATTAGGGTTTTTTATTCCCCGAACTTTATCCATTCCCAGGAAAACGAGAAAAAAATTTTCCCGGAATTCCCGAGAATGTCTCTGAAACATTGCTTCCCATAGAAGAAGGATTTAATTTAATTTGATGACACAGAGCAATCACGATAGCATCATCAATTAATAGGCTAGTGCTTAGTTTATTCAGTGTACATTTCCTTTTATACAAATGTTACCCAATCAAAGGTAAGCCACTCAGGGCTTTTCTTAACGACTTTTTTAAATTCTACCGAGTTGTAACGTCTAAGCCAATACACGTTTACTTTCTTGTTCTAAAACGACATGTTTTTTGTAGAAAAACATTTTTTTTTTGGGTTTATTCATTCCCTCTCAAAAATATTTACTGCAACAGTGGTTTTTATATGAAGTATTAACCACTGCCAATTGTATTGCATGATTTAGACCAGTGATGTGCAAAAGTAAAAATGTAGTTATGTTAGTAAGAACATGGAAATTACTCTCTCAGAGAGAGTAAAATTGAAAAAATTAAAAAAAAAATCAACATGCATCCGCACGGTCGTAAGGAACTTTTTAAATTATTTTTCTGTGCCTAAAAAAATTTGCTTACATTCTCCACAGATGTGCATTCGTCGATGTCTCATTGACGACTAAAAACAAGAGCGTAAGAACAATTGTCCTATGAAAAGCTCGTGGCTTTTTTAGACAGCAAAGACCTTTAACTACGTTTTGTTTCACAAATTATTCCATAACTTTGGACATAGTCGCACAGAAGACACTCGTTTAATCGTTTCCGTAAATATATACACCCGAACGAAAACGAAAATATTCAATACAGAATAACAAACAAACAACAAGCGCATTCAGTTGTGTGATAACTTTTAATGACAGCACGTGTATTTCGTTTTGCATATTAAAATTGTTTATTTGTTTTGTTGTTTAATTTGTCGACTTTCTTCTTTAATGATCTCTGACAACCCTTGCTTTTTGACCATGTAGATGTAATTGTGGCGTCTACATTTCTTAAGTACTAAATTGTACTATTTTAAACGAATTTTTATTGGACATTTTATTTCAGTTGCTCCACTTTTACACAAAATGTTTTACGTATCAATATTATCGCATTTAACTTCAAAACTTTAATTGCATATGAAAAAATTTCCGGGAATTGAGCATTATTTGCGATACACTGCCCTATTATATCAGAAATAAATGAATTCTTACGTAAAATGTACTGAATTGACATACTACTCCAAGCAACCAAAAATTAAATCCTACAACCTAGCTTTAGCCCGACTGAATCCCACCATTTGGTAATCCGCACTCATCTTTTCCCAACACGATAATTACATTTTTTTAACTCGTGTATAAAGTCTATATTTTTGATGATAGTAGTGATAGTAGTGGAACCGCCGCGTATTTTCTTAATTGGTGCTGACATCACTCTGTAAAAATGTATCAATGCTGCTGCCAAACTTGAAAAGTCTGGCGCTAATGCCCGTGGCATTGATCCATTCGATTTAATTGTTGAGACCGGTAATGCCCACAATGATCGCATTGTTGTTGTCGAAGATCACTCAACAAAGTGGTTTGGGTAAAGCTGTACTTTCAGCTTTGGCTGAATTGTGATATCGTTTTCAAACATTTGTTTCAACCCACCGTACCTCGTTCGAGTAAAACTACTAAAAAACTACTAAAATTTTAATCGATCTTTTTGGCATCTCAGTCAGTCATGTTATTAAGGCCGCCAAAGAAGTTCTTAAGTTGCAAATTAAAATAAGCTATTATATCTATCAGTGGCAGCCATTGTGTTTTTAAAAGCAATAGAATTTATAGTTGTTAGCATTTAACCATTTATGGAAATTTTTCTTTTTTATTTTTAAATAAATCATTAGGATTTCACTCCTTAAATTTTTCAACAACAGAAAGAATTCGTTCTTTATTCACACCATTCGTTTGTGAAACAATCTTCCTACGAAATATTTGCCTGTAACTTACTATATAAGTAAATTCCTTCCAAGCAAATATCCATAACGCTGCTTTCATTTTCGTTCTTCCAACAATCTATTTTCCTTACTTAAAGCTGCAGCCTGTATTTTGGTTACACAGTGCAATAGCCATTGGCTTTACTTTTCAATCGTTTATGACTAGAAATTTGGAGTTATTAGCGAAGTTATAGATGAAAAAAGGAAAATTTTTTTTTTTTTTTAATTTAATTTATTAGTTACTCAAGCCTTACTAACAATTTTCCAGAAAAATGAAATTAAAAAGAAAGTTATAAGTGGTTCTAGAGTTATGGCTGAAAAACTAAGCCAGCTAACATTGGGAAAAGGCAAAACTTTAAAAAAAGGTCATAGAAGAACAGTTTGGCTTGAAAATGCTAAACCTTTTAAAGATTTTACTATACTGGCTGTAGTGTTTTTACTATGACTTGGAATTACTAAGCCAATACCATTCCTTAGACAGTAAGCCCTAAAGAGTGTTCCACGATTATAAAAAAAAACTACTGAATATTTTCTCAAACTTCTTTTTTTATTTGAAAGTACAATCCTTCCGGTTAATAATGGAAAATAATTTCATTTAAATGGCTGCCTCGGCTGGCCATGCAGTAGCCTACACGATCGGTCCAATTTTTAAGCACATTATCGATTGTGTGCAGCTGTATTTCACCAATGGCTTCACGAATATTGTCCTTTAAAGCGTCAATTGTCTCTGGCTTGTTGGCGTAACACTTATCTTTGACGGCATCCCACAAATAATAGTCCAACGGTGTCAAATCGCAACTCCGAGGTGGCCACACACCATCAGCTCTGCGGCTGATAAAGCGATCTTCAAAAACAGGGCGCAAAACATCGAGTGTAGCTTCGGCTGTGTGGCACCTAGCGCCGTCCTGTTGAAACCAAATATTGCTTATATCCTCCTCTTCAATTTTTGTGAACAAAAATTCGTTCAACATGGCCCAATAACGATCGCCATTGACTGTAACTGCTTCTGGACCAAAATCCGCACCAAAGAGTGACTCATATGCGTGCTGGTTTTCTGTGCCCCAAATGCGACAATTTTGCTTGTTTACATACCCGCCAAGTTCAAAATGAGCTTCATCTGAAAAGATGATTTTTTTTGGCAAAATCGGCAAAGTAATGTCGCAATATTTCCCCGCGTTGTTCAAGCGTATACACAACCATATTCGTTTAGCGGAAGGATAGAACTAATTATCTGTCAAATCAGACATGAGCTAAGTGTTACTATTCACGAAATAAGCACTGGTTGAAAAAAAAAACGTTAAATGGCAGACCCTTTATAAGTTTCGCATAGACGGACAAAGAAAAGTATGCAATATTTAATTTTAAAAGACAATGAGAATGAATAACTAAAGGTGGTTCGGTTAAAAGACTCTGTTAAAGGTATGACAATTGTTTCTGTTTTTCGCTTTTCTTTCTTTTACTTGGTAAGCTTTGTTTTTTAATATTTACCCATTTACCCATTGTGTTATTGAATTTTATCAATATTTATATTTTATTCTTATTTTGCGATTTTTCCATACTCATTTATTTGTTGTTACAATTGTTTGCACATGCTTATGTTAATGTTACTGTAAATGTTTACTATACTTCTTTCGTGCTACGTGTACGTAGTCTTTTGTTCCTTGACAAACACTCTTTTACACAAACCCACTCTTAATCGTATATGCACATATGTAGTTGCATGATCATGTGAGTATGCTTGTGTGTGTGTTTGCTTATTTTCGTTGTATATTTTAATTGCACGAGTTTTTCTTTTATAATTATTTGTGTGTTATGGCAGGTTTTGTCTTAATGTTGTTATTTTTATTAACATTTTTCGACTGCCTCAAACACACACACAACCACACATAAATTACCGTTATAATATAACTCATGCTCACAAATATATGTAATTGTTGTAATGTTTACAATAATTTTTTTTCTTGCTCAGCTGATGCTATTCTCTGGCATTTTTATTGGTTTTGTAATACTTTTTTGTGCATATTTGTTGTTGTTTTTCGTCGTATTTTGTTTTGCTAAAACACACATTAATTTCATAATGAAATTTTCATAAATATATTTCTATATATGCATACGAGTATATATATGTGTGTGTGTTTTAGACAGTGAGAGTGTTATTGTTATTGTATATTAAAGGCGAGTAATAAAATGATTTTTTAATGTTTTTCCTTTGTAGTCAGAAGCATGTTGTGTTTTTGCATGCATTTACTGGTTTGTTTACAATATTCACACACTTTGTTGTTTGGTTGTTGTTGTTCTTATTGCAAAAGCCTTTAAGTAATACAAAATGTAATACAATTACAATTCAAGGTTTAAAAATTTATTAACAACACTTACTGACTGTTTCCATAAAACAAGCAATTTTAAACGATCGAAAATTTATATGAAAAATGCTGAAAAATATTTAAAAAATTTAGTGATTTTCATAGGAATTTTTGAGAGTTTGAAATTGTTTGTCTTATGAAAACAGGCAGTTAATACTATTAAAGGAAAATAATTCAAAGAAAAAGAATTTAACAGTACGAAAATTTGGAATTGGAAAACACTTAGTTCTCCGTAAACAAGTAAGCTTTTATAACCTTAACTTTTAGTTTATACATCCATATATATGGACTCGTATGTATGTTATGTATTTAAAATTACGTTTTAAATTTGTTGTTCGTCTGTGTGTCATTGTTGATCTGGATATCAAACCCAAAGGATAATTTTAAAGGTAATTTTGTTTCTAGTACTCTCGGATATATTTCCACATCAGGCTCATATGGGCACCGGAACACAGTGATATTTCGGGAAACTGTTTGACGGGAGACGGAGCAAAACGGCACAGGTCCTGCTGGCAAAAAAAGTATTCGTTTGTCTATCTCATGTTATCCCGAAGATGAAGACAGATTTCTTTCTGTAAAGCGGGTGAGAGCGATGTGTCTTGTTGTTGATCGGAGAAGGACTGGTCAGCTATTAAACCTGCCAAGATGGATTTCGGCTGTGGTGGGTTTGCTCTCTGGTAATTGTCTAGTAGACAAACAAGCAGACCGTCTTGGGTACAGTGGTTCAATGTTGTGTAGTTATTGTTGCACAACGAGGGTTCTGAAAAAGCAACTTACGGGCCACGGATTGCTGCTGGAAGTACCGGTGGGTTCTATTGGTCGCACGGTTATGTAGGCCGGCTTAGACTAGGTGGACACATAGTGGTGATTTTACTCTTTCAAGAGCCATTATGGTATGCGGTATCACAATGGGCCTTTTAGGCCTAAGTGGCCTGGTCCTAGAACCGGCCGCCGATTTTTAGCCCAAGCTAACTGAAGCACAAATGAACTTATGAACTTTCAATCTATTCAATAAATATTTACTTTATACTTTGCTAAGTTTTTTTTCAAAGGAGGGATATAAGAAAGGGGTAGTCAGAGATAACGATGTCGAAATGGCACAATTAACTTTTTGTGAATTAGTTTTCTCACAAAGCAAAAATTGAACTATTTCAAGGGCAAAAACATCTTCACGATCAAGGGAATTGCACTAGATGTGACTTTTTTAAGGGATATCATTCCGTAGAAAAAGGGAAAGCATTTCAAAAGAAAATTTATACACGATTGCAAGAGAACATAAGTTGACATTTAGCAAAGTTGGAAAAATCGTAGTAAAGTCCCATTTGGATTTATGCAGATGTTTGTACCACGTAAATATATTTTTTCCAATCACACTGGAAAACAGCCAGACGTAATTAATTTAAAAGAAGTTTTTAATAAATTTAAATCACGGTGTTGAATTCAATTAAAAATCGTCGATATTGCAAATGTCAGTGGATAACAATATGCTGCTGAATTTAATTCAAACGGTACACTATGGTGTTGAGCTTAAGCGAATTAAATAATCTTAATTATACATTTTTTAGTCTACTTCACTGCACTAGAATTAATAGAAATTAAATTTATACTCGAATTTTTTAATAAAGTATTACAATTTTTGTTTTTAATTTTATATAAAATAAAAAAATAAAACCTATAATATTGTCTTTTAAGTTTAATACTCACAATTTGCCTTCTCTATACATACAGTTCGTTGATTTGAATTTTTTCAATATATAATTGTATTTAGTTTTAGTGATTTTTAATTAATTAGAATTTCTTTTTTAATAATGTAGTATTTAAAGAAACTTAGTTTATTGTTCACTGTAAAAAAATATATATATAATGTATTAAATTATTGTAAATATCTTTTTTTTATAAATTTGTACTTATTTTTATTATTATTTTTCTTTTTTTGTCAATATCACTTTATTGAATTTTTTTTTTCAAAATATATTTATTTCATAGACACTAGGAACATTAACAAACTTGTAAATACATTTTATTAGAAAAGGTTTGTATTCTACCGAAAAAAATTACACTTTTAAATAAAACAAAAAATATTTTATCGTTTTTTTTTCAGTATTTTGTTAATATTTTATGACTATTTTTGGTTAAATTTTAAATTTATTTTCATGTGTTGACAAAAAAAAAAAAAAAAACACTTATAAAAATTTCACGACTTTGGCCATTGAAAATGAGGCAAAAGACTGAGAATATATTTTTTTGAAAAAAATTTTCTTGCGGCAGATATCAATTGCCAGGCACAGCCCGCTTTAGTGTAAAAAAATTAAATAAAATTTTAAAATAATAAAAAAAGACACGCAAAAACAAACTTATTTGCAAAAAACGAAAAAAACGAAAAAAAGTGAAAAAATTAAGTAATACAAAAACAAACAAAAAAAAAAGAAAAAAATTGATTTAGTTTAAGGCGAAAACGGTTGACAACTGAAGAAAAAAAATCAAACATAAAAGACACAGAAAAAAATTAAATTAAAGAAAATCAACAGCAATAAACGAAAAGTAAGTCAACAACACGAGCAAAAGTTATAAATTCTTCTTATGTTTTCGACAACATTAGCACAATTTTGCACTGCACTGTTAAATACAAGTAAAATTTTCAATTGATTTTGTTTATAAAAATTGATTAATTTTTTAATTAAGGAAAGTAAATAATTTTTTTTTTTTATACAAAAAAAAATTTTTTTTTTTTTGTTTTAATTTATTCCATTGTTACATATGCCAAATTAAAACACGAATTGTTAATACCACGCGTTAATTAATTTTACAAAAACAATATAAAAAGAAACGTGAAAAAGTAATAAAAACTATGGCAAATATAAAACTAGAACTTTTTTTTACAATAATCGTTTCGCACAACAATACAAAATAACAAAAACAACAACTATTTAGTAACACACCGCTGTATAGTGTACAACAAGGCACATAGAATAACACAATTATCGGATCGGCGATCGTACGATTCGTTTTGGAGCTTAAAAAATTACTGAAAAACAAAAAAAGAAAAAACACTGCACAACACTAGAGACACACGGAGTCAGCAGTAGTCAGTAATTGTCGTCTTCGTAGTCGTTGTTGCTTTACATACAACACAGTAGCACTCAGCACAGCAGCACCGATATTAACAACCGCTCAATAGCAGAGCTTTTCGTAAAATAAACGGCAAAAGTGTTAAAAACACAAAAAAACCACTTTAGGCATTCTCATAACACAACAGCAACAACAACAACATCATCGTCAATGATAACAGCAATAAAAAATAAACATCCAGAGAAAAAAGAAAACAGCAATAAACCATACAAACAACAACAACAAACATATGCAATATACTAATACTAATTTATAAACTTAACTTGATGTCTCTCTCTTTTTTTTTTTTAA
This sequence comes from Wohlfahrtia magnifica, assembly GCA_023159175.1. Classification (NCBI taxonomy): domain Eukaryota; kingdom Metazoa; phylum Arthropoda; class Insecta; order Diptera; family Sarcophagidae; genus Wohlfahrtia; species Wohlfahrtia magnifica. The sequence continues at coordinate 6,937,155 of JAKWBJ010000539.1, forward strand.
TTGTTCATTCATACTCAATCAAGTAAGAAGAAATTATACTAATAAATCCCCTACTTCCCGCTCCACCACCACCTTGTCCTAACTTTACTAAACAAAAATACTCTTTCTCTCACTGTTTTTAGAAAAACTAGTGTGTGCAATACAAAACAAAAATAAAAGCTCTACGTAACTCCGGAAAATTTTCTACCAAAATTAACAATCATGTGTGTACGAACGAGCAAATATTGAACATTTTTGTACTCATTTGAGTACAACTAAATAACAACAACAACAATAATAATGATGTTTAATAATATGCCCTCCTTATATTTAATACACTATTCTTATAACAAGCTTAAAATGAAAACAACAACAACAACAACAAACAATAATATAGTGGTTGGTTTTTTCATTTATTTTTTACCTTACAATACCAACAACAATACCGATATTGTAGAGAATAAAGCAACGAGTAAAACCCAATCAAGTACGTACGTATTTATATAAATGTTTGTACGTCAATGTTGAACCGGGTTAATAATAACAACAACAAAACTAAATAAAACGTGCAAAATAAACAGAATGATCAGAGCACTAGGGTGACCAAATACAAAGTGACTCATACATGGGCTAGTAAATGACTTGATTTAAATGTCCAATTTAAAAGCCAAAACGCTTTAGATTCTTTTTCTACTCCTCTTTAGAAGTTATAAAAATCAAAAAATGTAAAGCGCACTTAGCTATCGGAGGTGGAGCAGTCAAGATCCGTATTGATTTATCAAAGGAATCTGACTTTTTCTCTTTCAAGGTCACTGCTTTAGATAGAACTGTAAAGGCAACTGACAAAAATCGATAGTCTTGTAGCACTAATTTCATTGGACTGTTTTTTGCTTTAGGGCGGAATCCATAGTTGCAATCAAAATTACACTAATGCGACTAAACTTAGTTCAGACATTTGTAATAAACGCAATTATTCGTTTAAAGAGATCATTAGCCAAGAAACGCTCAGAATATGCGACAAGACATGGAGCTACATTTTACCAGACCAGTTAAAAATTTTTTAGATAAAGCCTTCTAATAGGTATACCTCTATACTACCACTAATACAGGGTATAGTGATAAGTAGTATATAAGTATGCCTAGTAGCAGGCTTGATACACGGCATTGTAAAAATTATTTTAAGCATGGAGGAGACAAGGTAATGGTGCTGACTTGCTTTTTAGTAAATGTGGTACCACCCTTTCACAAAATGAATGACACAATGGATTGATTTCATGTACAAAACATATTAGAAATGAAAATGATTGCGTTTCTTTGAGTTTGCTAAAGCACATATAGACAAGGGTATGGATTTTGGAATCGTGTCATATTTCCGGACGAAAGTAAATATAACATTTTCGGAAGTGATGGTCATTCCAAAGTTTGAGGAAAACTAAACACTGCACTTGATCCAAAGAATAAATTAACTTCAGTAAAAGATGATTGAGGAAACGTTATGGTTTATAACGCCATGGCGTCATCTGGAGTGGGTCATTGGTTTTTGTCGTAGGTAATATGGACCGCTATCAATATAAGAACATAGCTTGGGCCTAGGAAATCAATGGATTTTCCAACAAGATAACGACCCAAAGCATACTGCACACGTTTTTAGAGAATGGCTTCTCTGCTATCCACCAAGGCAGCTAAATACACCACTCTAATCACCAGAGAAACCCAATAGAACACATATGGGATATTTTAGAAAACTTTGTGCGGAAATATGAAACAACATCGCCTTCAAGCAGTTATTGATGCCTAAGGTGGATTAACGAAATATTAAAATAATTTTTAATTTTTAATATAATAATTATTATTATGTCACTGTATGTAGACTTTATTCCTACAAATTTTTCATGTCTTTTTATTTTTGTTTTTGTTATGTTAAAGAATTAACTTTTTTATTTTATAAATAAACTTATTTATTAATGCCTAAATATTGACATAGAAACTTTTTCAATTTCCTTAACAAACTCTGTGAAATCCTTAAATCAAATTTTTATATGTAGACTTTTTTCCCTGACTGTACATATGAATGTATGTATCTCAACAAATTAAATGGTAGGGTTGCCGGATTCAACATCGCACAACTTCCGTTACAAATTATCGGCAGATGGCTTTATTATTAATTCCCATAACATTCCATGAAGGAACATGGGGACTTCTCTCAGTCAATGAGCTGCACCTGATTCCATTTTCAAACTCATTGAAAGGGACCTACAGTTTAATGGCGGCTCCGAACGGCAAATGTATTTAGAGAAGTTTTCAATAGTAGTGATACTCATAACCAGTTACTAGCTAATGTTATGAGGTGATACCGCTGTCGAAAAACTTTTTTCTTTTTTTTTAAGATGGTCTGGCCTGGTATTGAACCGACAACCTTCTGGTTGGTAGGCGGCAGATGGCTGTAAACTGTGTTATTTCTGGTAATATTAATTAAATTGAATTGATCAGAATTGTGTCCCATTATTACAACGGCAGACCACATATCTACATATATCTTTGATGATACCGGCAGAAACTGCAGAACTTGGCTGTGAAGTTTTAATGCATGTACCATATAGTCTGGACATTGCACCCTCAGATTATTATTTGTTTTGAAATCTGCAGAACTCTCTTAATGGTGTAAATTAAAATTACATAAAAGCCTGAAGAACGCAAATGTATCAGTTTTTCCCTCCGAAGTTCTGCACTGATGGAATAGCACCTTTATTTGGTATAAAATATAAAAATGACGAAGTGTTATCGACCAAAGCGGCACATACATATATGGTTCAATGAAGATCGTTTCATTTAAAAAAGGTGTGTCATTTTTGGTAAAATCTGAAAAAAAAATTTTGCGAACACAAAGCTTTGTATGAGGAAAACTTTAAATATGGTATTGACAGTATGTAAGAATTCTTGTAAATTCAGCGAAATGAAGGTCATCTGGCAAGCCTATGTAGAAGTGATAAGTTTTGTACCTCTTGGAACGTTTAATACTAACAATGTGGTAAAGTGAAGATTTTACTTTTTAATCAAAGTGTATTTCAAGGTCAAATGAAACAATTTTAAAATTAAAAATTATAAAAACAAATTTCTTTTTGTTTTGTTTTTACCTGAAAAGATACCCCTTTTTCCTATTTCAAATGACGTTTTCATACATCCCTATCAGCCGTTAACTATCCACCTTTGGTCACCTTCAAAACACCCTTAAGATCATGAAAGAGAGCTAACACACAGAGGTAGACAGAGAGATAGTGAGAGAGAGAGAAATTGAGACTGAGTTTAATAAAAGCCGGTATTTAAATCACTCAAATTATGTTTTTTAAATTATCTCGATCAAAGCTTTTACGCACATATTCTCTTTATCATTGAAAACGTTTGAGTAACAGAACTTTATTTGAAATTAAAGGTGAGTTTGTTGAGAGCAAAAAATAAATAAATTTGTATGTGAAAAATTGTGTGTGCGATCCATCAATAAGCCCGCCAAATATTTGAAACATTGAGACAAGCTTTTTTGCGTCATTAAAATGCGAGTACAGTAGCAAAAAACTGACAAAGAGCTGCAGTGACGCACGTTGAGTTCCTTGCAGTTATGTTTACAAACTAGAGTAATGTCTGAAAAGTTACAATTGCCTCAAATAGTTACTATCGGTTACAGATTATCGAGAAAATTATAAAGCAGCTGTATGATGGATAAAAATTCGGGCCATATTTCTTATTTGGATCTATAAGTGAAAGTGTTAATAACGTGTGTGACAAAACAAGTATTGCGTTTCATCGAATGTTCGAATCTTGTAATTTAATGCATGCCAACGCAACCTAATTACCATTAACAACCTTGTGGTCCAGTAACCAGCACGAAGTCAAATTCGAATATCTGGTTATTCAACTCAGAAATGCTTAACATAACCTAAGATGAGATGTCGTATAGTAATACGCTAAGGACCTATTTGGATTTCGCTATTAACCTGAGTATCCGCATGCAATATTTAATGTTAGGGCAGCAAACTTGTTCCTAAAATATATCCGGGGTATGTCGTAGTAACCACCTTTGTTAATGATCTTCGATATTTTTTTGCCAATGGAAAATTTCAATCAAATTTTCTGTAGATGGTCATGCGTTAGATTTAGTCATGTTAACGAATTTAAACTAAAACAAAACCTCTAAAGCATTACTGCTATGTTATCAAAAATAAATGACAGTATTAGTTGTGGAACTTGGAAATAAGACCTGGATACCTGACATTTTTAGTCAATCCTCCCCATTCAATTTTGTAACAACAAAAAGTTGTATAGAGTGATCCAACCAAAACACATGATGTTAATTGTAAATAAAATAAAAAGATTTCATAAGAAATTAATATTTTTTATGGTGATAGAAGAAACACAAGTATGTGTGAAATAAAATATCGGTCAAATGCTCGTCACGGGTGACATACCTCTATACATTGGTCCATATTTTCAATTACTCTGAAACATAAGTAAGGTTCAATATCGTCATTGTGCCGAATTATTTTATCCTTTAGTTCTTGAATTGTTCTTGGCTTATTGACATACACCTTTTCTTTTAAATATCCCCAAAGAAACTAGTGTGTAATGGTGACAAATCACATGACCGTGGTGGCCAATTAACATCGCCACGACATGAGATAACACGGACATTAAACTTCTTGTGCAAAATAGCCATTGTTTCGTTGGCTGTGTGGCAAGTGGCACCATCCTGTTGGAACTATATACGGTCTAGGTCCGTATCCTGAATATCTGGCCACAAGAAGTTCGTTATCATCTCGCGATAGCGAACACCATTCACGGTAACTGCTTGGTCGACCTCACTTTTGAAGAAGTACGGCCCGATGACGCCGCCAACCTATAATCCGCACCAAATAGTCTCTCTTGTGTTTCCACATTTTCTATACCCCCGGTTTGCTAAGATTTGTGTACAATTCTCCCAAATGTGCCCATATGTCAATTATGATGACCAAAAAAAAAAATCACGAAGTGGCTAAAATATATTTTGATTTGAACACCCATTTTCGTAAAAGGCTGCAACAATCTTAACGCGTTGCTCAATTGTGTACTTCTCCATGGTTGAATTTGTAAAACACTGAAAAGAAATGTCAAATTAAAAGTCAATAAAAGTCAAGTTGGATCGAATTCCAAATTTTTGCTTAGTTTTTATGAACGTTAACTTTTGATAGCCACTATAGATTTTCATGTAACTTGTAAAAGAATTTTTAAATAATTATCAGATTTTTAATTTCACCTTTAGCTCTTACTAAATAACTGAGTGTAAGTTGTAATCTTAAAGCAATAGAAAAACGAATTATCGATTCTTTTTAGTTAATAATTCAGCAAAAAGAAAAAAAATTCCTTCAAGTAGATGAGAAAAATACGTCATGATGACTAGTGTTTTAAACAGCTGTTAGTGGCTGTATTGTATTTGTAATTTTATTCGTAATAGTACTGGTTTCTCCATCATCATTTTTCGCTTTTTTTCTGGTTTAAAACGCACGTTTCTTTCTCACAACGTATTATACCCTATAACTATAGCCGGAATTTGGGGTATATTCAGTTTGCGTTGATATTTGCAACGCTTGTAAAATAACGGTACAATAGTATCTACGGTTCAGAATATTAATCTTCAAATTAAACAAGTCGCAATTAAAAAAAAAAAAAACTCCAATCTTGTTGACAAATGTGACTTCAAAATCAAATCAATTGTCCAAATTATTTATCGATATGTTTCAAATAAGACCTACCTTTATATATTCCACTAATAAAAATTATACTTCAAGTCAAAGTCGTATATTCCGATCAGTACGAAATTTAATACAAATAAGAGGAATAATTCATAAGATTTTGTTTCTGACATTTCACTTAGCAAAATCTAGAAAACGCAAAATGCCTGCCAAAGACGACTTACAAACCACGAAAGAGAAAGAGAATCATAATGTTTCGCTTGATAAGAATAAATATGTTAAAATATACTTTTTGAATAGTTCTGCGGACAGAACACATATCGAGTGGGATTTCATAAGCCGTTTAAGTGCAAGAAAATTTGGAATGAAGGCTAATATCGAATCAAAAGTGGACCCTGAAGTACCTTCTAGTGATTTTCGACATCCAGGTCTTTTAGACCTTTTATTTTCTGTAGCTTTCTTCAGGTTAAGTCCTACGTTAAAGGTAAAGCTAGGGAGTTAACAGAGGACTGTATCATGAACTCAACTTATGCTCATATTTTCGAATATTAAAACGGTCATAAAAAGCAGCTAAGTGGTAACTGACAAGTATGCCAAAACTGTATTTAGATCTCAGAGGAATTACAACATTATTTTTGGATCGGATCGACAAGTAGGAATTAAGGACGATATAACAATGGTGGCGTTTAATTTCAAGTGGTGGTCTGTCACTCGTGTCGCTAACATGTGTTTCTTGTGTCCGCCTTTAATGTTAAAGCATTATAGCAAATTTTAACGTAAACACGTCATAAGGGCCGGATGGCATACCAGCACTGATCCTGCAGCAGTGTTCTTCGACGGCTGCGCGTTCATTAGCCTAACTTTTCGGTACGTCATAAAGCGTCGGTATTTTTACATCTTGCAGGTAGGTTGGTAATGTAATGCAAATCTCCAAACAGGGTGAGGTTAGCAACCCTGAAAACTATCACTTAATAGTAGTTTGCTCCACACTTGCATAGTTATGGAGAGTATGATTAATCACTATTCTGTGAGGTATTTGGAGTCAAATAATTTGCTAAGTATGGTTTTCCAAAGGACCGCTCTGCTGGTGACCTGCTGGCGTTGCTCCCAGAAAGTGAAACAAGTACATTCATGGTTTTGGCGAGACTAAGGTTGTGGCTCTGTATATTTCTAAGTTGTTGGATAGGCAAATCAAAACTTAATGCCTTTGGAGTCTGTAGTCATTTCTATCGATTTATATAGAGATCGCACTATTATTGGATGCTCATCCAACGAGATCAGGGATAACGCAGGGTTTTGTTTTTTCTCCTACTTTATTTCTAATATTTCTTAAAGACTTTCTTCTTCTCACTTCCAATTCAATCTACTCTTTCACAGATGACAGTCACATTTGCCATTCATATTCTTTTGATCGTAGGTCGAGCCTTTTGGAGATTGGGGCGAAAGGGCGGAATATGAACTACACGCTCACACGCTCGTTCGACCTGACAAATATCTTCGAGTAGGCTCGTGCAGGTAGGATAGATTTAAAGCATGCAAGACTCAATGTTGTTTTTTGACACACAGAGGACACATTCGTGAATGTGGGTAATACAGATTTTAAGAAATCAGATGCTATGCATGAGAATTCGCTAAGACGTTCGCTGGAACGAACACATTTTTCAAGTGTTAAAGACGCATTCAAGTGTCTCGGATTTTTAAGACGTTGTTTTCTTACAGTTCGGCCAATCTGACCATATATCCGACCAAAAATGGAATACAACTCTCATGTATGGGCCGGTGCTTCAAAGCCTATTTTGGAGCTTTTCGACCGCGTACAGGAGAGGGCGAAGGTGCTTGTTAGTGACGGTAGAGTAGTCAACTCAATGGATTCATTAATAAATTGTCACAATATGGCGTGCGTTTCATTGTTCTATCGATACTATAACGGAATGTATTCCGACGAAATAAAAAGATAATTTCTCGATGATCACATATTCTTACGTAGTACCTTTATTTTTCGTACAACGCATCCCTTGTAGTTGATTGTCCAGCTTAGCGCTCAACGTATGCGACTTTGGTCGCACTGTTGGTTTGAAGAACAATCTTCCCGCGAAAGGTTCTCCTGCCACTTACGACATGAGTAGACGTCTGTAAATGCTACTTTCTTTTTCCTTCCTCTCACAACCTATTTTCCTGGTACCATCACAGTGCACTGTTTGTATAGGAATCATTCTAGCAAGTGACAGGAACCTAGACTGTGTCGTGGAAAATGCTGTAGAATGCCGGAGATAGGTGAACTCTATGTCTATGACGATGACTAATATTAAATACCTCAATTGGCGATATGAGCGTCTAAGTCAGCCAGACTATGATTGTTGGCCCATTTTATCCAACCATTACTTTGACGCTGCCGTTAAACAAGAGTCTGTTGTAGTAGGACTATAACTTTAGCATATATAAGTATTTATTTCTTATCTGCGATACCACTCAATTCGTTTAATATCGGTCTCTATTTGCAGCAAGTTCTTATAAAGGGTCCGCCATCTAATGTTTTTTTTTTTCAACTAGTGCTTATTTCATGAATGGTAACACTTAGCTCATGTCTGATTTGAGAGATAATTAGTTTTAACCTTCCGCTGAACGAATATGGTTGTGCATACGCTTGAACAACGCTGGGAATCTGGGCCTGCGATCGACTTACGGAAGATGCCGATTTTGCAAAAAAAAAAAACATCTTTTCAGATGAAGCTCATTTTGATCTTGGCGGGTATGTAAACAAGCAAAATTGTCGCATTTGGGGCACATAAAACCCGCACGCATACATTGAAAAGCCGATACATCCAAGACGAGTCACTGTTTGGTGCGGATTTTGGTCCAGAGGCATAATTGGGCCATTTTTCTTCGAAAATGAGCAAGGAGTGGCCGTTACAGTCAATGGCGATCATTATCGGGCCATGTTGAACGAATTTTTGTTCACAAAAATTGAAAAGGAGGATATTAGCAACATTTGGTTTCAACAAGACGGCACTACGTGCCACACAGCCGAAGCTACACTCGATGTTTGAAGATCGCATTATCAGCCGCAGAGCTGATGTCGTTTGGCCACCTCGGAGCTGCGACTTGACACCGTTGGACTATTATTTGTGGGGTGCCGTCAAAGACGAGTGTTACGCCAACAAGCCAGAGACAATTGACGCTTTAAAGGACAATATTCGTGAAGCCATTGGTGAAATACAGCTGCACACAATCGATAATGTGCCTAAAAATTGGATCGATCGTGTAGGCTACTGCATGGCCAGCCGAGGCAGTCATTTGAATAAAATTATTTTCCATTATTAACCGGAAGGATTGTACTTTCAAATAAAAAAGCAAGTTTGAGAAAATATTCAGTAGATTTTTTTTTTATAGCATTTTCAAAAAAAAATCATTTGGCGGACCCTATATAAGTAAGAGCTAAGTTGGAGTGGTAAGTGAAGATATATAATACAAAACTGAAAAATCTGAAACAAATACGATCCAATGATTATACGATCACAAAATAGTTAAAATGGTCGAATTTGATTCAAATCTTTTTATTACATTGTATTTATAGTACATACTTACACATATTACCCATGCAAGTATCTTTTAATTGGCTTACGTATAAGGCATTAAAAAGTCGAACTTGGCCAACTAAAGTTGCTTTACCTTTCTTTTCTTAATTATTTCTTTTTTGAATTTAAACCAGACTATCTAAGCACAATTCATGTAATTTGTAAATCTGACGCATGTTAATTGGCTATAGAAGATAGAAGCGATATAGAAGAAGCTTATCTCTAAGCAACCAACCAGTTAATCGTCTATTTTTGAATTCTGCGTTGCTGGGTTATCTTTTTTAGCACTTGTTGGTTAAAGATTAGACTCTAGTCAGCACATATATCTTCAGTTTCGTATTTATAATTCTGACAACCATTGTTTAAGTTCTTAATATTTAAAAGAGAAATTGGGGGGTAAAAATTACCTTGTTTTTGCCCAACATTCAACTATTTAACATAATAGCTTTAAATACGGCTTACAAGCTGTTAAAAAATGTTTGTTTTTCGCCGTCATAGGGTCTGATATTTTATTAAAACAAAAATTGTCAAACGTTGTAGAAAAAAGTGATAACACAATATAAACCTTAAACATAAAACCTTAAACAATGAGGGTGTTAATGAGTATGTTTATTCAGGGCACCTTGACAAAACACCTCTAACACACACCTCTTTCATATTTAAAAGAAGTGTTGAGTGGCTTACATCGATTACAATTGATTCTGTTTTATGTTCTTTGTATGCATTGTAATTGTAAGTAACATGTTTAGAACACACGTGTATCAGGGTATATGTAAAGCTTGAATAGGGTGGACTATCGAGCGTTTATTTTTTGGTTCTACTGTATAACAACGCTATTAGAAAGCTTGTTTAAAATTGCATCTAAATATCGATTTGGTTAAGATCGGTTAACATTTGCCTGCGATAACCACAAAGCCGTCAGAGTTTAGTGAAGTTAGTCTGAAATTCGTTTTAAGTAGTTTCATTTATAGTACCTACCATTTAACTGAATTTTTCGGACGAATAAAATAGCCTTTACCCTTGCAGAGCATTGTGTTGGAAGTAGCTAAGCAAGTTGAGGGAGAGAAGAAAAAGGCAATTGTGCTTATGAACATTCGATTTGAATCTCGGCATATTAAAAAAAATAAAACAGATAAGACCATTGCAGGGAGAATATTCCACATTGTTCTAGAACAATTTCCCCTTACTTCATCATCTTCATACCAACCTGGCACTATTTCAAAACACTGCGACCCATGGAATCTATTTTACTCCTTCTTTAGTATGTTCAGCAGATCTGCTGCTTTCTAATAAACACCAGCAGATCTAGGAGCATAATGGTGGATATGTCACATAGTGACACCCTATGTCAACCTAACCGTTTACACCTAAATCTATCAAGATCCCCACATTCACACAATATGTGTTCCGTGTGTCACTGATGCTTGCGAACACAGGCTACAAATATCCACATCTGTGATTGCCACCGCTTCAGATGCTCTCTTAGTCTACAGGGGCCCATAAGAAACACCATAAGGAGTTTCAAACCCGACGCACCATACTTGAAGAACCACAGAGTGACGCCCAAATTGCGCACAGAGCGCCGCTCTAAAATGGCAAAGTTCACTTTGAACATTCCAGTGTTCCAAGCATCTTGCAATTTTCTAATCCTTGATTGGATTGAGTATGATAGTGAGAGGTGCTGCACAGCGAGGTTCCGGACTAATATAAGTTTAATATTTTAATACCATCTTTCCCACAGTGTTCAGTTACTAAAAAAAAAAAAAAAAAAAAAAAAAAAAAAAAAACTGGACCTTCTTTCCAAGTGAAAGATTTTGTAACGCATCGTAGCAATATTTGACCAGTTTAGATGTCATACGATTCGAATCAAGTACACTTAAGGCAACTTGGCTGTCAGAGAATATATTAATAATCTTACCCTTTAGTGCACTGTCCAGGTTGATCTACTCACAAATAACAGTGACAATGAAGCCTTAAAGAAACTCAGCGAACTTCCCAGTGGGATCGAGAAGTCTTGGTTGGCTCCATGAACGCCAGAACCGACAGTCGTTCATTTTGAAGCCATCGGTAGCCATCAGTTTAGATTAAACTCACTTTTAACTAAGGCCCCATTAGGCCGATAATTCCGGTCCGGGAATTCAATCCCCAATCTCCTAAACAACAGATCCAAATGATGCCGACCAAATTTCGGGACAGCCGCGTTGGTGGTGTTGATTGGTTGAGCACCAACTCGACCACATTTCGGGATCCTTAGGCGTAAAATGTTGTCGCCGAACGTGCCACCATCTTCATCACATGGGTGTGAAGCGGTACTCAACCAATCAAGGCCACCAACGCCGCTGTTGAACATGTTCGCATTGGCACAGTTACACTCTGTAATTTATTCATGGTGTTAGCTTCCTCAGCCTTTCCCAAGTAAGCTATCGCCGCATAAGTGATAATGTGCCGAAAAATAACGATACATGACCATAGTGGCTTTTTCATAGTGTCCTACTCTTGGAGGAGCGACTTGGCCAGAGGGCTCTTATCGCCTTTTTCTGGACGGCACCAATATGGGAGTTCCTCCTATTTAGAATTACATCTGGAATACTTAACCTCCTTTGAAAAGTTAATGGTGCTACCCATAACAGAAATACATTTACATGACAACTTGTATCTCCTTATAAAAGGTGCGACAACCGTTTTTGAGGGATATAACGAGAGTCCTTCTTGAGTGCATTTCGCTCAGGGCCTCATGAGGTCACACAACGTACTATCATATTACTCTCGTACGGTTATAACGACGTCATCAGCATAACCATGACAACACTATGAGCCAGCATGTTGAGCAAGCCATCTACTACTATCGTTAATAATAATGGAAAAGGTACACCACTTTAGTGGCACCCTTTTGACACCATCAGAATGGATTCCACCCAATCAAAGGACGAAACTGTTTGTAAGCAAGGAACAGATTCAAGGTATAATTGACTTATCCACAACAATTTTTCAACAATCTAGCAATGGAGTCAAAGCATATATTGTCAAAGGCGCCCTTAAGTCACATCAAACCACTTCTCTATTAAAGAACGCCTTATCAGACCTCTTTCGCAAAAAAACCAGAAATATCTCATCCTTACCTAAAGCTTTGTAAGGTTTGAAGGAGACAATTGTCCACAAAACTCTATCAAAACCCCGTATGGGTTGCGGGAAACCTTTGTCACCTTATGAACAAGGACAAGTTGTGGCACTTCATGAACAGGGATTGAATGGCGAAAAAACTGGAACGATCTTTGTGTGTTGTGCAAAATTATGGAAAGTTAAAAAGCACGAGTAAGCCAAAGGTCCTGACTGCCCGCGAAACACGGCTAATTTTACGAAATGCCTCAAATTCCATGAAAAGTGCGGTAGCAATTAAAGAGGAATTTAAATTACAAGCTTCAAAAAGCACAATTCTAAGAGCTATCAACGCCCAGCCAAACCTTATTCAAGCAAAATTAAAAAAATTCCCTCTATGACTAAGCAGCATAAGATTAAGCGTAAGGAGTTTGAAAAAAACAACATGGGAACTAATTGGCATCAGGTAAACATTTTTTTAAAAAGTTTATAAGATATTCCATACATTTTAGGGTTTATAGGTAATTTTTTCTGATAAGAAAAAATTTAACCTGGATGGACCAGATGGTTCCAATTACTATTGGCGAGATTTAAGGAAGGAGCCCTAGTTTTTTTCTAAACAGAATTTCGGCGGTGGCAGTTTGATGGTTTGGCTGGCTTTAGCTCACATGGTACCCTGGAACTCTACGTTCCTCCCACTCTAATAGATATTCAGGAGTACCAGGGCATTCTGTCTGAACGTTTGCTGCCTTATGTGGCCCAAAATGTTGACTAAACTTTCACCTTTCAGTAACATAACGCAGCAATTCATGTCAGCAAGTGGACCAGACAATGGTTTGAAGAGCACAATATTAAAGTACTTAATTGGCCAGCACATTCCCCCGACTTAAGCGCCATGGAAAATTTCTGGGGACTGCTTGTACGTAATGTGTTAATGCAGATAACAAACAGTACCGGACAAAAGATAAATTAAAAGTGGCAATCTGTAACAGCTGGCGCGAAATCCGCTCCAACGTTCTGGATAAATTAGTAAAAGTGTGATGCCATCGCGTATTTTTAAGACAATAGTAGGAAATGGGAACTGCATAAATTAAAAATAATTGATTAATGCTTAGTTTAAATAAAAGTTTGAATAAATGACTCACTGACCTTATCATTTTGACGCATTCAATTTTACACTTATTTACATAAACTTAAATAAACATAATAAAAAGCAAAACCGGCTTATTATTCACTTATTTGAAAGCAGAATTTTTTTAATAAGGTGACCATACGTAACGTTTTATAGTTTGGATGAATTTAGCAAATATTAAGGTGAACTTATCATTTTGAAGCACACCTTATAAGGAGATATGAGTGTATTGTATGCCGGAGCAACGTTCAGAGAATAACGCGAAAGCAGCATTTGATTGTTTTTAATAATTGTTTTGAAATTTTTGCGACGTGATGCCGGACGTTGTCATTGAAAAGAATAACTTAATCATGCCTGTCTTTATATTTTGGCCAATTTTCTCATAACGCATCGTTCAAACGAAGTAATCGTAATTTGCTCCGATCTCCTAGTTTTAGCACTCTTATCTTTTAACTTATCTGAAATACAAATCAAAAATATTGTTCTTAATTATTTATTCATTATTTTGATAATTTCTTTAATTAAGAGAATTGGTTGAAATTAGAGAGAATGTATTTTGAAGTCTAATTAAGTAGGTATAAAGAAAGAGTTTCATTGAACCATATTCACATTAGACTTTGATCGACTCTAGCTCTCAAAATAAATTTTGTATTTTCTTTGTTATACACTGGGATGGATTCTTTTCAGATATTTTCGTTTGTTTTTGTTTTTGTTTAGTTTATCAAATTATTAATAAACAAATACAAGCATATTTTACAAAAATCCAATGTTTTATTTTGTATCAGCTACACCCGCACTTATTCATTCCAATTTTTTTTTAGTTTTTGGGCTCTTTCTGCTGTTTAAATAAAATTTTCTTATTCTTTTTATTGGTGTTCAGACAGCACAGAAACTCAGACTTTTGCTTGACTTTTACACCCTGGTCTCTGTGTCAATATGATACGAGTATCTCTCTTTTACGCTTTAGAGTTTTTCTGGTTTTGTTTAAAGGCGAAAATAAGATATTGGCCAATATAACCGAATAAATATTTTTCTTTCTTATCTTTTGTGTTATACTTGTAACAACAACTGCAAATGATAAAAACAAAAACAAAGACAAAAAAAACATTAATTCAAGCGATAAGATAAGAAATAAACATTTATTTGAAATAAAGAATCAGAGACGAATGAGTGAAAACATTTTAATAAAAAGCACAAGAAATTATACTCAAAGGGGAATAAAAATAAAGTAAAAATATTTTTTCAAAAGGGTTTTTTTTTTTGTTTGTAGAGAACTTGTATTTCAAATTTTGTCGCTCATCTTGATATGACTTTAGAAATATTTGTAAACAATTATTAAGATCCTTAACAATCTAGAGGGGAAGATAGGATCATAATAAAATCAAGGTCCGATTGATTACAGTCTATGAAAAGAGGAGAACGTACGACAATAATGTGCGAAAAAGATTATGTACGAAGCAAGGCGAAGCCTAGCAGACGATAGCAAAGCCAGGATTGAAACCAAGAAAGGTAATACTAGTATATAGTGGAATTGGAAAGGAATTGTTCATTATGAACTTCTACAATCAGGTCAAATGATCAATTTGATTCTGTCAAAAATAAACCACATTGAAGCAAGCAATTCTATAGGGTCCGCCAAATAACATCGAGTGCATCGAGCGCAAAACATCGAGTGTAGCTTCGACTGTGTGGCACGTAGCGCCGTCCTGTTGAAACCAAATGTTGCTTATATCCTCCTCTTCAATTTTCGTAAACAAAAATTCGTTCAACATGGCCCGATAACGATCGCCATTGACTGTAACGGCCACTCCTTGCTCATTTTCGAAGAAAAATGGCCCAATTATGCCTCTGGACCAAAATCCGCGTCAAACAGTGACTCGTCTTGGGTGTATCGGCTTTTCAATGTATGCGTGCGAGTTTTCGGTGCCCCAAATGCCACAATTTTGCTTGTTTACATACCCGCCAAGATCAAAATGAACTTCAGCTGAAACGATGATTTTATTGGCAAAATCGCCATCTTCTGTAAGTCGATCGCAGGCCTAGATTCCCAACCATATTCGTTCAGCGGAAAGATAAAACTAATTATCTGTCAAATCAGACATGAGCTAAGTGTTACCATTCACGGAATAAGCACTGGTTGAAAAAAAAACGTTAGATGGCGGACTCTTTATTAAAAATGTTTTGTATTCTATCAAGATAACGCCACATCATACAAATCTTTGATGGCCCGACAAACTGAGAGAGCTTGGCTGGTGCACCCACCATAAAGACTATATCATGCACATTCTGCGTAGAACCCTCCTAATGGCGTAAATTTATATACCATAGAGATATGCAAAACGCAATTTTATCAGCTCAGAAAACACAGAATTTCTACATTGATGGCAAATTTCTTTACCACAAAAATGGAGAATTTTTGGTAAAATTTTTAAACGATCTATACTTCTTTTTATTAAAAAAAGAAAAGGATAGAAACAAAGAAAGTCAATTTTGTAACACTAAAAATGTATGTTAAAGTTACTAAACCGCTATTTTGCATGCGTCAGAATAATAGCACGATATAGTCCGATAGTTAAATTACCAACGACCAAAAATCGTCCAAAAACAGAAACGATCATTGCAAGATTAGAGGAATAATTAGAGAAATTTTGAATGTTTTTATAATAGTTTCAAATCTATCAAAATCTGTACCTAGTCAACAATATTGTTACGAAAATAAAAATGCCTTAAAAGAAAATACATCGCATCAGCCTTTAAAACTGTATTGTGGGATTTTGGTATATTTGGTATTAATGTGTCACCCTGTCAATGCCGTACTTATTTGTGTATTTGGCAGCACTGCCATTCGACCATCTTAGTGTGTTACATTTGAATTACAACATTCGGAAGTAATTTAAATTGTATATAAAAGGTGCCGCCTTATGCATAAGTGGATAGTTATAGTTTTGCAGACATAAAGTAAAGTCGTGTATAGGCGTAAATAAAAGTGTTGTGTAAACGAATATTAAGTGCTGTATCAAGTTGCTGTATTAAGATAAACTGTATAGAGATAAAGTGAGGAAATAAAAACTGTAAAACAACAATAACATGGTTTTATTTTATTTTGACGCAATTAAAAAGAACTCAAACATGACTAACAGTAGTTAGCAATTAGAAGAAAAAATAATTAATAATAATAGCAAACGGAATAACCAGATGATACGCCGTTTAATAAAAGATATGTCTTTGTATCAGGAAAGTCTATTACACATCAATGAAAATTAAATGTTTCGATTAGATGCATTAAAACTCGATCTGTAGACGGTAGATTAGTATCAAGGCGTAGTGCAAAAAAACCATTTACTACTGCCAAAAACAGATTGTTCAGAATTGAATTATAAAGGAGCAAGTAAACTTAGGTATACTTACAAAGTCTTAATCCTCGGTGTACCAAAGACACGGTTAAACATTAAAATGAAAGTTTTTTAGTGTGGAAATGTATTTCTGGCCATGGAATTAGGTCAATACAAAAAATAAAGAGTGTAATGAATTCATCCACAAGTATATCCTGAAATACATAGTGATACTGCATGCAGAGGAAAAAATGCCACTTGACTGAAGATATCAACAGGGCAACAATCCAAAATGCATAGATGAGTGAAAGAGTGCCTTGTAAGCAAACAAATCAACGGTTGGGAATATATAGCGCAAATTCCAGGTCTCAATTCTTTAGAAATTCTATTGGATATTGTAGATATCTAGACTAACCACTATTTTACAGTTTAGTTAGGGGGTGGCGTGGTGTAGTGGTTAGAGCGCACAGTTAACAGAACAAGTGACCCAGCAGAGGACAAGAATAAAAAATTTAATTATGGTTTCGAGTGTGTAGAAACGAGGCTTCAACTTCCATCCAGATAACTCCATCTACATAATAAAGAAGAAGACACCTGACTTTCCAGCTTACCTCTGGCGATGATGTCAAGCAAGGGTATTCACTGCTACAAAATCATATGTCGGGGGGCTATATGGATTAATCATCTACTTAGCTTGAAAGATCAAATTGGTTAATGAATCTGAAACAAAGCAATGGATGCTTTGTGGATAGCCAATATGCTCCCTAGATGGGTGATGGAGGAAAAAAAAGTTTAGTCAAATGGTTGATGTGACCGTAGATTTAGAATAAGCATAACGATTATTCGACTTTTTCAAAAATCGGTTTTCGGTTAAAAATTAAACAAGCAACCGGTTAACCGGTTCTCTTCTTCAAATACAATTTTTTTTTTAATTTTTGTTGCTTAATTCGGTATAATTGATGTATTTCCCTCATATACATTGTGGATTCCACTGGCATATTCTAATGTCTAGCAAGTAAGTATGCTAGAATAACGTCCAGCGTTTTAGGACATTTCTTCCACGGCATCACAATGTCCTAATATTTCACAAAGTGACCCATTTTTTTATAGAGAGAGACTATGTCAATTCTATGGACATATTTAAGGTGGTTAATAATTCCTGGTGCCAAAAAGCCTTTTCAGCTTAGTATTTAAGGACACTCAAAATATGTAGACTTATCTTTTTCATCCAGATATTTTCACACTTCAGAGGACATCTGTAGAAACATAAATCACGTATTTAATAATGTGTGGCACTGTGGTATGTTAGGGAACAACCCGAATACCAACCAAAAAGTTCTCGGTTTAATCCCAGGGTACACCATATGACAATTTTTATCAGGGGTATTACTTCACAACATTGCTAGAGACTGGTATGAGTATATCCGCTGTGAAAAACTTCACTAATTAACACATCTGCCGTTCGGAGCCAGCGTTTGTAGGTCCATTTCAATGAGTCAGGTTGATCTTCATTCACCATATATGAATTAATTATTCGTTTACAGAAAATGGGAAAAAGTTATTGTTGCTCAAGTGTGCATATCTTTGTTGATCTACCATGGTTTTCACGTTCTTTATTAGACGTTCCAGTTATATTTTTTATTAGAAAAATACTTAAACGATGATCAAATTTGCAAAAGTTAAAAATGTGTTAAAAATATACGTATTTAAATTAACCGGTTATTCGTGTTAAAATAACCGGTTTATTCGGTATTCGAAAAATTGACATTTTAATAAGCCGTATTCGACAAAACCAAAGAAATCGGTTATAAGCAGTCGAATATTAACCGTTCGATCTCCCTAATTCAGAAAGACGTTTATTTACAATTTGAGAGATGACTTTATTGCTGATGCTATTCCGCTTCAATTCTTGCACCGTGTCAGGCGTCCCTATTTCGATATGTTTATAATCATTTCTTGTTTCCGTTCATCTGATCATAACTGATTGGACTGCCAGAATTTTTGTACGGTGTCGGCCAGAAGCTTGGCGCTAGCTTCCTTTGATGCCTTTAGTAGCTCAGGCTAAATGTTGTCCAATACTTGACGTTTGCCGTTTTAAGATTATTGGGAGCTCGTTTTATTTATTTCATTTTATTTTTTTCCAAAACAAATTTCACGCAATTATCAAAATTCCCACGTATTTATTTAATATTACGTTGCGATTCGTGGTACTAATATTTAGGTTACAAGGGCTCAAACTTCTACATAAAAATATTTGGTTAAATAATCAATTCAATTCGAACTAAATACGTTTCTAACAAAACCTTTCTCCAAAATTCGCATCACAAGTACTCGAAGAACATATTAATTTTAAATTCTAAACACGGTTTAAATTTTAAAATAATTTTGTTAAAGGGGGCGGGGATGGTTTTTATTTTATTTATGAAGAATAATAACAACAACACCAAAAAACAATTATTGATCTACGAGTACAACTTTTCAAATATCGGCCTTTTTGAAGCTTATGAGTTATTAAGCCGTTGCAAGTGTTTAATAGCCATACAAATGAGTTTTTTTATTTTTGTTTTGAGGAGATCTTTCAACAGTCGTGTTATAAATATTTAAAATATTAAAACAAAAACAACAAATTCGTTTAATATTATTCAAAATATATAACTGATTATTTGTATTAAAATCAAATACAATAAATTCTCATATTTGTCATGTTTGTTGGACGTTTTCCATTTATTTCATATTTTATGATTTGTTTACATAGTTTTTTTTTACTGCCAACAACAATAATAATAAAACTATTAAAAGAAACCAAATTATTTACATGACATGTTTGAATGTCAATGTGAATGTCAAAGACCTGTCAGTACCAATTAATATTCCAAAAACATGACATTTTCAATTTTTTTCTCTCTGTCTCTCTCAATATTCCCAATTAACACAACCGAAATCTGCCATTTATGCTCTGTATTATTAATGAAATTATTATTTTTTATATAGAGTCTTGAATTTACTTATAAAATACATACATACATACATGTATATGTATGTATGTTACATAAACATACGTTTTATGTATGGATATATGTATGTACATACAGTTTAATTTTCCCGGTAGCTCTAGAATAACAACAACCACATTAAAAGATATTTAAATGCAAATGAATTAATTTCTTAAATACAAAGGTATGAACATTAAATATGTATGTATGTAGATATTCCCAGCAAAGCCTGATGGAAACAAGCAATAAAATAGAAATTTTTCTTTCTTTCCTAGAAAGATAAACAACTACCAGGGTAATGCATGCGGCTCTTTTATCCAAATTTTCAATCCCATTTTAATAAAATGGAGAGTTTGTCTTGTAATTACATTGCGGATTTTGAGCTATAAGGCTGTAATAGATTCGATTGGCTCTGTCAGACACTAACATAGTTCGGGTTCGACAAAAAGTGATCCGCATGAATAGAGCTTTCCAGTTAACACCTGAAATTCATGAAATTATCAAAGAATTTAAAAAAAATGTCCTGGTTCTACAGCACTTGGTCTCTTCAAAGAAGATTTGGTCTTCCTCTTCCCCGCTTTCTGCCTTAAAGTACTGTATCAAAAGCCTGCCTTGCCGGGGATTCCTCATTCAAGCCAGCGCAGCCGCTGTATCTTAATGCGCTTCTCTATATCCACGTCCCTGTGCAGCTCATACAGCTCGCTGTTACAACGTATGCGGTATTCATCTCTTATTCGTAGAAAACCGAAGATATAACGAAGTATTTTCCTCCCGAACGCTTCTAAAATATTTTCATCGCTGTTCGACAGTGTCCAAGCTTCTGCGCCATGTAGCAGGATAAGATAAGATGAGTGAGTTTGGTTAGTCGAGAGAGTGTTCTGCTTCTCAACTGTCTATTGAGTACAAAGTATCATCTATTGGCAAGAGTGATTCTCCGTTTGATCTCCAAGCTTAGGTCGTTCTTAGTGTTAATGCTGGTACCAAGTTAGGCAAAGTCATTCAGAACTTCAAAGCTGTGGTCGGCAACAGTGAGGTTCTATCCAATACGCAAGGACCATTTGCTTGTTAACAAAAGATACTTAGTTTTGTCGTCATTCACCACGAGACACACTTTAAACGCTTCTCTTTGTAGATTGGTGTGCGCAGAGAATATAGCACGTGTATTAAGGCCAACAATATCGATGTCGTCGGATATGCCAGCAGCATGATGCTCTGGTAGAAAATGGTGCCCTGGCGACTCAACCAGGCAGCATAATTTTCTCCAGTAAAAGGTTGAAGAATTCATATGACATGGCATCGCCTCTTCTAAAACCTCGTTTAGTACTAGACGACTCTGACCAGAAGCCACACGCATATGGCCCGAACAGCTTGTTTACGGTGGTCTTGTGTCTCTCACAATACGTTTGATAAGACCTTGTATGTGATATTAACTAGACTAGTCCCGCGGTATTTTACACAGATGGCGGGTTTACCTTCTTGTAAACTGGGCAAAACACGCTCACGCTCCAATCGTTTGGTATGTATTCATCCGAACATATTTTGCAAAGCTGCTAGTGCAACTCTTCCAACTCTTCGCCACCGGCCTTAATTAGCTCAGCTGGCAATCCGTCGCCTCCAATGTTTTACAGGGCTAAATTATGGCCCTAAAGATTGACACGTAGTGAACCCTAGAATTATTAAACAGGAATATCTTTATACTTGATGATAGCAAAGCTACTATAAGATCCCTAAGAAGTGTACCATACATCGATGTTTGTATAAGAATGCTGGGTGTCTCTAGATAAAATAGCGAGACATTCGAGGTTAACACTTAAATGGATCGCTGCACATGGAAACAGTGAAGGTATGGTGGATAAATTTTCATTGGCAGATACCACTTTGGATCAATAACGATCTTATAAAGGCATTGCAATTTCTTCCGCAAAATTTAACAACTAAAATCACAGGAGCTAGATATCAAACAATGTCTTAATGAATCCACTTATTACGAAACTATCAGGGCTATTGTTTTAAGCTGCCAGAACACATATAATAAACCTGATAGGGGTTTTTGTGAAAAATTTCCATTTTCAGTTACTCAGTTACTTCAAATTATAACAACAAATAGTTTTTGCCTGTAGAAATTTTATTTTCATTTATTATTTATTTATTTTTATTTTTATTTTTTTGCAATAAATTTTTCAGGTGACAATTCTCTTTTTGTGGAAACAAATTATTATCTAATATCACACCTTTAATTTAAAGTTTTAAATTAAATAAAAAAACGAAAGAAAATTATCACATTTTTAATATAAATACATACATATAAGTCCTAAGCATATGACTTGTACCCTACAAAATTGATTTGGTCTTGATACCAGTAACGCCAATATAAATATAAAAGTGATACTGAAAAACTGAACTATTTGTAGAGCACTTATATAATACGTTTCATCCGTATGATATGGAAGATTTTAACAGCCTAGTACTGTCCAAGAATCTGAATATAGTCAACCATTTTCAATAACAGCAACCATTGGAGAAATGTCAAATCGAAAGTCGGGAAAAAGTTCTGGTTTCGACTTGGTAAGTGCCGAAGTTCTTCAGAACCTTCCAATTAAAGCCATTATTATTATTAACGCCATTTAGAAAGTTTCTGATGTAATAATGATAAATAATCTATTGCCTTACTTCCTACAATGGGAAAACTATTTGAAAAACTTTTGTATAAAAGATTGATTTATGAAAGCAACTGATACCTTTACATCAATTCGGTTTTAGAGAAGAACATTCTACGATTGATCATACATCTATGGAATTACACATACAATAGAAGAAGCCTTTGAACAGAGAAAAGTATGCTCAGCTGTATTTTTAGATGTTGCGCAAGCCTTTGATAAGGTATGGCACAAAGGTCCAATTTACAAGTTAAAAACACAGCTACCTGTACAATATACTCAGTTCATAGAATCCTATATAGAAGATCGGTATTTTAGAGTTAAACAGACAAATGACTACTCCGATATGAAAACAATTTGTGCAGGTGTACCACAAGGCAGTATACTTACTCAGTCCTCTCTTGTATCTGTTGTATACAGCAGACATACCAACCTTAGATAACAACAACAAAATGGCAACGTTTGCTGATAATATTTGTATTCTATCAGTCAGCTATAACGACATAGATTCATGTACAAGGCTGCAATCATCCATAGATAAGTTAGCTGAATGGACAAAAAAATGGAAAATTAAATTAAATGAAAGTCAGTCCATGTTGACTTCACCTATATATCTATACAATATAGGCCCATTAGAGAGAGTATCAAACTCTACAATTCCATATGGCAACCACGCTAAGTACCTTGGTATGACGCTAGATGCGAAGCTCAAATGGAGAGAACACATCAAAATTAAAGTAAAAGAACTGAACCTAATATATAATAGACTAAAATAGATACTTGGTAGAGGATCTGCAGAAATAAACTTCTTATTTATAATCAAATTCTAAAATCAGTATGGGCTTATGGGGTACAAATATGGGGTTGTGCTGCGAGGAACCAAATTGAGAATATTCAACGTTGTGAAAATAAAATACTAAGGAAAATGGTGAATGCGCCCTATTATATCAAGAATAATGATTTACACAAAGATCTTAGTGTCATGAAGGTCACAGAAGTTATACAATTATTAGCATCAAAACATAAAGGCAGACTACAGACTCATTTAAACTCGGAGGCTGCCATATTATGCAACGATTGGATCTACACAAGATGACTAAAAAGAACCAAATCACAGGATTCGGTAATTGTTGATTTACAGTGAATTTTATGTAACAGAAAAATATTACTTGTTAGTGTAAGATTAGGTGTAATGAAATATTTGTAAATGATATGATGTGAAATACTTGTATATGATACGTCAAGGAGTCAAAGCTTATTTAAATCGTCTTCCATTCTATGTATGGTTCAAGTCAATAGATTCACATAGATCTCACACTTTCCAGTAGCTACTATATAACTCAGCAAAAAATTTTGCTGTAGCCCTACAAGAACTAAGGTTCCTGGAGCAGCCGACTCCCATGGTGTGAAAGATATAGCTGTGATCAGACTTCGTTACAAAAAGACGCTGCTACCACTTGTACTACAAATAATACATGAAGAAAGCAATACAAAATATAAATCGGACGACAAAGAAGAGATCAATAATGAAGACAGTCTACTGAAGGCCTAAAATTCAGCTTCTAGAGATACAGTGGGGGATAAAATAGCAATGCTAGAACCCAGAAACCATCGATGATTGGTGATTTAACATAAACCTATCATTTACTTATCCTAGTACTTTTCCTATTTAAAACAATAGTACCAATGCAAATAATGCAGAGTGTAGTGGATGCCCAGATGGGACTGTTTTTCAAGAAAACATAAAAAAATCCACAAATTGGCTATGAACGATGGCAAATTGAAGGTGCACGAGCTTCCTGACATTGAAAAGATATCAGATGGTAGTATCTTTACTATTTTACACGAACATTTGGGTATGGGCTTCGAAACGTTTACCCACCCACCATATTCTCCAGATTTGACTTCCAGAGAACTTTTCCTGTAGAGAATGCTTGCTGGAAAGAAAATAAAGTCCAATGATGAAGTAATCGCTGAAACTGAGGCCTATTTTGACGAGAAAGGGAATTGGTACTATAAAAGTGGTATTTAATAATTGCAAAATCGCTATATTTGTTGTATCGCCATCGAAGGCAACTATGTTGAGTAATAAAATCGAATCTTGTCAAAATTTTGTTTTTTTCTTACTTATTCTACAAACTTATTGTTTGGGCTGTTATAGTCATTGAGATGCGACTATTTATTGTACATGCTGCCAGCTCTTAGGTCCTACGCACAGACACAAAAAAAGGTCTCTTTGAGAAACTACACAGAGTAAAAATACCGGACTAAATCTACAATAGGTACGCCTTAGAAAAAAAAAAAACACGTCAAGTCTTTTTCCAATGCAAAAACAACACCAATATTTTATTGAATAGTCGGTCGCATTTGATCAAATTCAGAAAAGTACTAATATTTGCAACTAAGACTAGCTTGCATTAATGTTCAAAAAGTACCTTTCTTTTACCTGTACCCCTTACTCATGCAGTAGATTGCGAAAGGAAGGTTATGGGAGAATAGAGAGGGTAAGGTTATGGACGCTTGAATTAATTTTTTTTATGTCATAAGTGGTAGGGAAAACGTTAGAGGAAAGATCATTTCAGAGACCAACGGTGCGGCAAAAAAATGAATTCTATCTATAATGCGTTAGAGTAATTTCTTATAGTACCGGTAGAACAATAAGACACGCGCCACATTATGACGATGCTCTAACGAATCGATAGAGTTGGCTACCATACCGTCATTAATGAGTACCTTCGCCCTCTCTTGTATGCGGTCGAAAAGCTCCAAAATAGACTTTAAAGCACCGGCCCACTACATAAGAATTGTATTCCATCTTGGGTCGGATATAGATCTCCTAAATATTAAGGAGATCAGGGAGTTGGATGGAGTATTTGTTGCACTTTTACATGAAATATGTGCTGTATGATCCAATTAACTTTACAGTGACTTCTCATGCCCAGAACATCAAGAGCTTCTGATTCCCCAATATCTACATTATCCTTAGACATAGATGCCAACACACCACACACAGATGTGGTGTTAAAAAACAACATTGGGTCTTTCGTCTTGCAAACACACTCGAAGATTTTCACCAGGTCGCTTGTGAGTGTGTCGTTTATATTCATCCTTTTCGCCTCAAATCTCCAATAGGTTCAGGCCACGATTAAAAGAACATGAGTGACAAATTTTGCTGTCATCTACAAAGAAGGAAATAGGACTGGAAGTAAGAGAAAGTAAGCCGTTAAGAAATACTTTTATAGTCCCTAGAAAGACTTTAATAAGTTGATTTTTGACAGTAGCTTAAGTTAGCATAAGTATATTTTAGTTAGCACTGTAAGCTAAGCTTAGATATTACGAAATCTTGAGCTGGAAATCAGTTTAAAACGCTTTTAGATAAGACTTTTACTACTGTTTTAAGATTTTTGAAATCGTTTAATATTCGCCTTTGGCTCTCATACTAAATAGCTTATTGTCGAGTAGGTTATTATATAGACGTACTTGGCCGACTATTACTATCCGTGTTGTTGCTTAGTTTTGCAAATTTACTAAAAATGCCAATTTAATTTAAAGAACTAAAAGAAATCATATGGACTAAAATAAATATTGACAAAATTGTTATCAGTGGCATGGTATTAACAAACCTCACAACTGTTGTCGATGACAACTTAATTTAATAAAAATTTTTAATTTATTATTAATTTACTTGTGTATTTAATAATTTATACCTTCCATACTATTTCTCTTCATTTTGTATCTTTTATTTGTTGATTTAATTTATGAAATTTATGAAAAGTTACGTGAAGTTTGCATTTTCCTCAACATTTTGTTTAATACTGACTGACGTCTACCAATGTTGTTGAGACCTTGAAGAAAAAATAGCACTTAATAAAATTTAAATTTTATAATTAATTTTATTTGTAAATTAAAAAAAAAACGAAATTTCTTTTGCTTAATATTCTTTAATTTTTTATATTTATGTTTCTCAAATACAATTGGGCCATAACCATTTAATAAGCCTCTATTATTTGTTATTGTATTAACCCAGAAAATCATTGAAACATTAAATATTTCCACTACACTCTCTACAAAAGTGCATAATAATTACACAATGCGAGTGAGTTATATTTTCATTATCAGAGCTTTAAATCAATTTACTTTCGGTTTTTGTTTTACATTAGTAAACCATAAAATTAAAACAAAAAACAAAAACTTTCAATTGTTTTAAGTGAAAAAGAAATTGTTATTGTTGAAACTAAAATTGTTTTTTAAAAAATTTCTAAAAAAAAAAAAAAGCATTAATGAGCCCCAATGCGGTTAAATGATTACCAACTGTGTTGCAATGCGATAAATTTTCAAACCCCGATATTGAAATTATATTTGGAAACAAAATAAAGGAAAAGTTAATGGTATGGTAGTTTAAGTTGAAATTATGATTGAAATCTTGTAAATCCATAGATATCAGGCACCAACGGTACTTTTCCAGGAAATTAAAAAAATATATAAATTCGTTTCAATTGACCAAAGAATGGTCGAGCTTAATTCACCAGTTTTTAATCATTACTGTATTCACAAGGACAAACTGTTACCCAATATAGAACTAAAAATAGGGGGTTAAAAACCGTAGGAGCCAGAAGAGCGCTCAACTCGATACATTCAGTATATGATGTATAGGGTGGGCAAATTTGAGGTTAGGAAGTAAATAGGCTTAATAACACATTTTTTCATACCAATATAAAATGGAAATATTGGAATTAATATAGGAATATGATGTCGGGGAAATATCCACCTCTAGCACGACGGCAGGCGTCCGCTCTTTTCACGAAATTTTGAACCAAATTTTGCAACAAAGCTTCGCTTATCTCGTCAATGCAGCGCCGAATTTCTCCTTCAGAGTGTCAGTTGTTTGTGGTTTGTTCACGTATATCCGGTCTTTCAAATAGCCCCACAGAAAATGATCCAGCGGCGATAAATCACAGGAATGAGGCGGCCAATTTATATTGTCAAATCGAGAAATTAAGCGACCTGGATTTTATCATGCAATTACTGAATTGTTTGGCTGGCTGTGTGGCTTGTGACGCTGTCACGCCAAAGGTCACTGATGTTAACATTAGCCAATTGTGGATTATCATGGTTTGGTAGCGCAGAGAACTCACGGCGACGGACGACGGATACGGACCGATGATGATGCCTAACCAAAAACCGCACCATACGGTCACTTTCTTTGGATGTAATGGTTTTTCGAGTACTGTTTGTGGATTTTTTGCTACAATAATGTTTGTTTGCATTACCGCCTAATCACTAAATATGATTTTGTTGAAAAATTTGGTTTGAAATTTTGTGAAAAGAGTAGACGTCTGCCTACGTGCCATATTTCTATTTTATATTGCTATGAATAAAACTGAATTTAAAACAGAAATATGTT
Source organism: Wohlfahrtia magnifica (assembly GCA_023159175.1). Classification (NCBI taxonomy): domain Eukaryota; kingdom Metazoa; phylum Arthropoda; class Insecta; order Diptera; family Sarcophagidae; genus Wohlfahrtia; species Wohlfahrtia magnifica. The sequence continues at coordinate 6,965,043 of JAKWBJ010000539.1, forward strand.
TTTAAGCCAATTTACTTCCTAACCTCAAATTTGACCACCCTTTATATGTCCAAGCAGTGATTTCAACAGGCTCCAACCGATGCTATACTCGACTCACGCCGAAGGAAATTATTTATCTCGTTACCAGTTAAATTAACAACATCGGTTTGAAGATAATAAAGTTTTAAAGCCAGGTTTCCTCCCAACATACAAAATTTACACTTTACAAATGCTGTTATGTATATATCAGGTGATTTGTTAAAATCGTTGGTTTTGATTAAAAACACGCTTAAAATTTAGAGAAATGTGTGAAATCTTTATTTGAGTCGATTGCACGATCTATATAATTCAATGTTTAAAGATTATTTCATGTAAATGTTGACCACGGTTACGCTTTAAATGGTTCATACGCTGGGTCCAATTTTGGCATTCTCTCCAACATATTGGCTGGTATCTTACGGATAAATTCTTTAATATTGGCTTCCATTACGTCAACCGTTGCGTTGTTATCCCTATAGACATAAGCCTTAACATAGCCCCAAAAAAATAGTTTATAGGCGTTAAATCGCACGATCTAGGCGGCCAATTTACCTGGCCCAAACCAAACTTACCTCTAAATTGGGCCATTGTTTTGCATGCAGTGTGGCATGTCATCGTCTTGTTGAAACCAAATGTCAGCCAAGTCCAGCCCTTCAATTTTGTACAAAAAAAAAAAAAAAAAAAAAAAATTGTAATCATCGCACGGTAGCGCTCGCCATTCACAGTTACGTTCCTACCTTTGTCGTTTTTTGAAAAAGTACAGTCCAATGATGCCACCGGCCCATAATCCACACAAAGCAGTGCATTTTTCGGGATGCATTGGCAGTTCTTGCTTCTGGCTGCTCTTCACACCAAATGCGGCAATTTTGCTTGTTCACGTATGTATCCATTCAACCAGAAATGAGCATCGTCGCTGAACACAATTTTCCGATAAAAACTTCTTAACTGAGCATGAATTTGAATAATAAAATTAAATAATATGCAAGCGTTTTTCGTTTGTAAGTCGGTTCTTGGTTAAATTATAGACCAAACTTAACATGTTTGACATTAACATATCACACGAAAAACAGTGCCAAAAACAGTGTTGCCAAAAAAAGTTGTTAAAAAAATCATCCATTATATGTATGTACCATAAATATTACCGAGAAAAAAAAACTTCGTAAAATATAAGAATCCGCTTGCGTTTACAGCGAGTACTGGTATCGAATGAATCATAAACTTTATGCCCCTATCAATGTAACCAAACGCATCAAACTAAATTGACTGTGTTGGTCTGCCGCGTACATAACTAACTAAGAATGCTCCGGCGCAAAATTTTTTTTGATTATGTAGACGACAAAATGAAGTTCAAGATGATCTCTTAAAACAGAGTGTGAGGAACAGAAAACACAGCCCATGTATTTAAATTAAAGAGCAACAGTTTGTTACATATAGGCGTGGTGATGATGATAACGTCGAGCCATTTGTGACTGTGGGTAATGCATATATTGAGAAAGTAGATGTTTTTGATGTTCTGGACATGAGTTGAACCGATGACATTTTTCGAAAGAAGCATTTATATCCCTATGTTTTTTGAAATCTAACCATAATATTTGCTATATACCTACATATGTTCGAATTCAAATGAAATACAACTCTCACGTGTTTCTCGCAATATGGTGTGCGTTTCATTGTTCTATCGATACTATAACAGAACACTTATGCTCTGAAGAAGTAAAAGAACTGATTTCCGACGATCAAATATTCTTACTTAGTACACAGAGAGAGAAATCACATTTTAAAATCGAAGTGGATCGTTGTTGAATTAAAAATTTTACAACGTGGTTTAATGTAACGGTAATTCAACGGTGAACGACCTTGAAAGTATGTAAAACCATATAAAATTAACGTAGTTATCTTTAAAATAAATACGTTTTTGTTAATTTGAAAATGTTCAATATTAAATTAAACACAAAAATGTTGGATTTATAAATTAGTTTAATATGAATACGTTGTTGAATATATCGGGTCCGCCATCTACGTTTTTTTTTTAATAGTGCTTATTTCGTGAATTGTAACACTTAGCTCATGTCTGATTTGACAGATAATTAGTTTTATCCTTCCGTTGAACGAATATGGTTGTGTATACGCTTGAACAATGCTGGGACAAATTGCGACATTACTTTGATCGATCGACTTACAGAAGATGCCGATTTTGCCAAAAAAAAGATCACCTTTTCAGATGAAGCTCATTTTGATCTTGGTGGGTATGCAAACAAGCAAAATTGTCGCATTTGGGGCACAGAAAACCCGCACGCATACATTGAAAAGCCGATACACCCAAGACGAGGCATAATTGGGGCATTTTTCTTCGAAAATGAGCAAGGAATGGCCGATACAATCAATGGCGATCGTTATCGGGCCATGTTGAACGAATTTTTGTTTACGAAAATTGAAGAGGAGGATATTAGCAACATTTGGTTTCAACAGGACAGCGCTACGTGCTATACAGCCGAAGCTACACTCGATGTTTTGCGCCCTGTTTTTGAAGATCGAATTATCAGCCGAAGAGCTGATGTCGTTTGGCCACCTCGGAGCTGCGATTTGACACCGTTGGACTATTATTTGTGGGGTGCCCTCAAAGATAAGTGTTACGCCAACAAGCCAGAGACAATTGCCGCTTTAAAGCCATCGTGAAGCCATTGGCGAAATACAGCTGCACACAATCGATAATGTGCTTAAAAATTGGACCGATCGTGTAGGCTACTGCATAGCCAGCTGAGGCAGCCATTTTAATGAAATTATTTTCCATTATTATATAAAACAACATTAAATAAACCTTGATGTCACTTTGATTAGACTTTGTGATACTTTAATTTGAAATTACGCCACCTTGTAATGAAGTTAAACATTTAAAAATAAAACTAAAAGTCAAAATAACAACAATTGAATGCCGTCAAATAAATATTCCATATTTTTGTGAAAAAATTAAATATGTAAGTAAACGAATTTGAAGTCCTTAATAAAAAATTAATATCTTCGTAAAATTATTTGAACCTGCTCAAACTGTTGCTGATATTATAAGATAAGCAAATACGTTTGAATATATTTTTACACCATTCCAATGTCTCCAGTTCATCTCCTCCTAGAAAGCTGTAGTACCGTTCTCCTACAAGAAGGTCCCTGTAAGAGACAGTGTTCCACTATTATCCATATCATACTCTTAAGCATTCCAGTATCAAACTCCAAGAGTAATTTAAATTTATTCAACTTGGGCCATAGGACTCACTGTGTACACGACCAGTAATCGTTGCGTACTACCCTACTGCTATATTTCAAGCTACAACCTGAGCTATCCCAATACACTACTCCTTAATTATACTCGTATTTCCCCCATACCCTGATAACACTAGACCTGATTTACAATGTCTTATCCTCCTTGCCGCTTTTAAAATATTTATTTATTTAATGGATTTAAATACATAAACCAAATCCGGAAAAGTATCAAATAGTAAAAATTTAAATATCTCATTGAGGAGCTATATGTTTATCTAATATTTTTTTTTAATTCAATTCTTTTTTCAGAAGAAGTAATCTCATTGGAAGACTGTACACATGTATACGATGTCCTCTCTAACATATACAGATGATTTTTTTTTATATTTATTTATTGTAAATTATTTAGTTTGCATAATATAAATATAAAATACATAAATTGTATTTGCAATTAAAAAGGTATAAGGCTTGGTGGAAAAATATAAGAAAAATTACCCACTGTACGATTACAGTGTACAGTATGGTAATTCAATACATCTTGAAAGTACGATTGTTCAATATTAACTTGAATATTTTCAACTTTCTATTTTGAAAATATGCAGAGCATTTTTAATTTAACATTGTACGTTTTTTGAATTAAATATTTCAATGTTTTGATTTAAGATTGTCCAATGTTAAAATAAGTACGAGCAATTTTATTTCAAAGCTGTATCCAAGTTGATTTTGAATCTTAATTGTTTTTAAGTTGAACATTGTTAAATTTACAATTTTCCACCTTGGCTAGTCTTCAAAGTTGTTTCAGGGCGATTTAAGGTTATTTTTGTTGAATTCCTGTTGTTTTTTCTCTGGGTGTACTCGTTTTTCCCGTATATCACAGCGTTTCTGCTTGAGAATCGCGCAACGCATTATAGAGAGTAATTACTCTTTAGCCGAACCGTTCGTATGTTCATTAACACAATTCTCTCTTACTTTCCTTCCAACAATGCATTGTATGAGTAGTGGTTATCATCTGAGTGCTAAACTAAAGAAGAAAAAACCAGCTTATCTCCATGGCCAGCTTAAGTAAGTCGATTTAAATTTGCCTTTTCTAAGGCTCTATAAAGCGTATAAGTTTCAAAATTATATTATTTCTATAAATAACAACAATTAACTTAAAACTTTTTTTAAAGTAACCCTTTTTCAAATTAAAAAATTTGTTTGTAATTACTTGCGGTCAAAAAAATTATAAATTTTATTAAAGAAAAACCAATTGCGTTTTACAAAAATTATCAGGAATTTTACAAACTTATAAAAAACGCATAGAATTAAAACAATGTTTAAATTATAATCATTGTTTTACAAAAATATGAACTTTATAATTAAGACAAGTAAAAAACAAAAAAATTAAACCACAAATGTAAGTATACGGGAAAAATAATTAATTTTGAAACCAAAAGATATAAAACCCGACCTCCGCTCCCACTTTTTTTAATGCCTCAAAAATATTACGTTTTTAATTATAGAATTTCTATTGACATGCTTTATAACAGAAAATATTGTTTTTTTAAATATAAAAAAAATTTTCTTTTCTTCATTGCATTTGTATCATTCATTATGCAATTACTTATGAACTTATCATATCACTTAAATGCTCGTAAATAAGAAACAAATAAAAGATATTCAAAGTAAAAAATAAAAAATAGTGTAAACGAGCATTTGTAGGTAAACTGTTATTGTCATGCTCGTGTAACAATTTTTTCTATAATAATGCACTTTTCAGATACACTTGATATCAATTTCAATATAAATAGAAATTGTTTACAATAAGAAAAAAAATGGAGCTACAAATGAAATTGTATTGCATTTATTGTACAATTTGCACTTATTCCCGTTTATTCATACATTATCTCAAAATAACAAACCAAACAATTGAAAAATGACATAAATTTTATTTTTGCGAGAAAAACTACATGTATTCCAAATAATTTTTATATTTATCAACTTTTATACTGAAATTATTAACTTGTATACCAACAGCCATATTCATAAAGAAAACCTAGCAAGTATCAAGTATAATTTTTATTTAAAATTCACTTGCTGCTATGTTTGCCAAATTCAGAACAGCTGTACTCGTTCATATTGTTCAGATTACGAAGTTTTTCGGCTGTTTATTTATTCTCTTCGTGAATATTGCAACCAGGGTTGCTAAAAGAAAAAAATCCTAACAAAAATTTTCCTGAAATGTGCCAAAATCAACTGTATCGCTAACCTTTATTATATAGTCTTTCACTTTAAATATCATACGCTATTTATTGATATTGCTTTTATAATTCTTGCAAAATTGTTTTTGTTTTATTTTTCTATAAAAAGATTAATAAATTTCAATAAATTAATAATGCTAAAAAACCGTTTTCATTATTCCAAACGGCAACCATAATTACAATAAAAAACATGTGTGTGAGGCACAAACTTTCTTCAGTTGCTTGTTAGCCGTCAACGAGGAAGCGATGCAGCACATCTTTTTAAGTTTTTTTTTTTTAACTTCAGAGAGATTTTAAAGAGAGTAAAAATTTTGCTTAGTACACCGGGAAGTGTTAATAATAAGCTACATAAATATATGCATGTTTATACTTTGTATGAATACCTATTTCTCTACAGCATTTTAACTTCAGTGTATTTATCATTTTGAATGTTTCGCTCTTTGTGTACATCCCTGATTCAACATAATACTCCTACTAGACATTTGCTAAGTTTCCATTATGAATTCGGGCATTAAAATTTTAAAATTAAACAAGTTTTTACCGCCCATGTTGTCTCAAACGGTTTTGCATTGTCAAGTTTGACTCAACAAGTTCTCTTCTAAAGAAATATTTAAATTTTCAGAAATTTATAAAATCATAACTGTTATGCCAAAAATAATAACTCTTATACTAAGAACATTAAAGTCAATTGCTATCAAGTAAATAAGTCAGTGTTTAAACCAGGGTTGGCAGCTCACTGAGTAACCCAATTAAACCCACCCGGGTTAGTTTTTTTTTTTTTATTTAAATGCTTTCGTTATTTGTTAACAACAAAAATAAGTATAATTTACGGATTGGAAGTACGAATTAATTCGATCCGTTTTGCAGCCCAAAAAAGATTATAAATTTACAAATTTATCAAATCACTGCCCATATCTTTTCCGCACCTCTAAACCAATATCCGAATGACGTCTTAAGGAAACTTCTCGTCTTTTAAGGCTATCCAATAAATCCGATATTATATTACTTCAAAAGAAGTGATTCGACGCCATGCCAAAAAATATTGTATCTGTCGAAAGAGCCAAAAGTCGGAAGGAGCAATGTGCGGTATATGATCGTTTCTAACAATTGGTTAGCAAGTTTGGCGACGTAATGTCCAGCGTTGTCCTGCAAATGAATTACTTAACCATGTCTGTCTTTAAATTCCAGCCGTTTTCTTAAACCAAGTAATTGCAGTCAGTATCGATTACCGATTTTTCCATCTCATAGTACACAATGCCGCCTTACTCCGACATAGACTGCTAAGCTAAATTTCATTTTAGATAAAGGGTGATTTTTTAACAACTTTCTTTTTGACAAAACTGTTTTTGGTAGCTCAGCTGTTTTCGTGTAACATGTTATTGTCACACATGTTTAGTTATTTTTTTGATTTGAGTCGACTTACAAACGAACAACGCTTGCAGACTATTGAATTTTTTCATCAAAATTCAGTTGGATGAAGATTTACTTTATTATCGGAAAATTCTGTTCGGAGACGAAGCTCACATCTGGTTGAATGCATACATGAACGAGCGAAATTGCCGTATTTGTCATATTGCTGTAATTCACTGTTTGGTGTAGATTATGGCCAGTGGCGTCATTGGTCCGTCGTTTTTGACAGAATGTGAATGGCGAGCGCTACTACTTACTGTGCGATGATTACAAATTTTTTTGCCCAAGATGGAAGAGCTGTGCCACATTTCACACAGTACTTAAAACAATGACCCAATGGAGAGGAAAGTTCGGTGAACAGTTTATATCACGTTTGAGACCGTTCAATTGGTCGCCAAGATTGTGCGAATTAACACAGACTATTCTTTTTGTGGTGCTATGTTTAGGCTCATGTCTATAGGGACAAGCTCGCATACTGGAAGTCAATATTGAAGAATTAACTCATGAAATATCGGCCTATATGTGGGAGAAATTATGCCAAAATTGGATCCAGCGTATGAATAGTTTGAGGCGTAGCATTGAATTACATCGACTCAAATAAAGTTTTCATACATTTCTCTAAATTTTGTGAGCTTTTTTAAATCAAATCTGAAATCTCTTAAGAAATCACCCGATATTAAAACAACTTAATTGTACTAACAACGTAAAATATTGTTGAACAAAATTTGAAAGCAGTTATAAAATCCAATAAACCCGAAAAAAACGCAATAAAACCTTGTGGGTTGGGTTTTTTTTTATAAAAACCCGGGTTTTTGCCTAGCCTGGTTTAAACACACTTATTTTTAATTTCAGTCTTTGCAATTAAATACTCTTTTACCAAAATTTTTAACTCTTATACTAAAACTTTTAACGCACATAGTATGTACTATTTTCAATAATTTATTACAGAAATAATGAATTTTTAATAAAGTATTAATTTTTCAACTCTTATACCAAAGTAACTATTTCTTATACTACTACTTTATAATTTTAAAAAACAATTAAAACTTTTCTGAGAGTAAAATAAGTTTTCATACAATTGAGAAATTTCAATACTTTTGCCAAAAAACTAATCTTGCAACTAAAATACAGTATTTTTTTTTACTTTAAAATAGGTTTTAAATAACTAAACCAATAAAGGGTGGTCTAACCATAATGCACGATGTTAATTGCGATTTACACCTTAACAAGTTTTTTACCCAACTTAACGTAATATTACAAAAATGGGCATCCAAATCCCAATGCATTTCGTGCACAACGTATTTTCTTGGTCAACATAATTTTTATAATTAAAATAAGTATTATGTAGTATGATGTTATTTACAATATATAATTAACTAACTCTTATACCAAAGATGTACTCTAATATCTAGATCTAACAAGACGATCAAAAATGTTAGAAAAGTGTTATTAGCAAAACTTTCTTTCTTATAGTTGATATTTCAGGTCTTATACTCTTATACTTCTATTTATTGACTTAATATTGCAATTACAATCGGCAAAAATTCACGTTGAATATATCAGCATTATAAAAATTGTATTTGTTACATTGAGCGTTGGAACACTTATAAATCATATAATAACTCTTATACCGTAAGTTTTCGCTCTAACATTTATAGTTTTAAGCATAGAACATTGAAAAGAACGAAAGCCGTGATAAAAAAGTCTCTTTGAATCTAAAACAATATCAATAATAATAATAAGTAACATTCGTTCATAAAAGGAGCATAGGTCTTCAATAAATTTCCTGCCTCTGTTATAATTTTTTCAATTCTCTTCAATTCTAGCCGCAACTTTCAATTTGTCATCTTCCCTGTGGATTGTAATCTATAGCAATACTGATAATATCATTCGGATTCATTCTAAGAGCGTAACCATCCATCGCCATTTGCGCCTCTTTATCTCAATACGCCAAAGCGTATGATTAGACACAGTTACTGGCTAGAAAATCTCCAGGATCCTGCGAAGACAGCGGTTCACGAAAACTTGTAACTTTTTCATATCGCGAGTGGCAGCATAACACGTTTCGCAGTCATACAAAAGAGTGAATTTCACATTAGCACACATTACCGCAATTTTCATACGTAACAATATTATAGATGATTTCCAGATTGATATTAGACTTCCCAAAGTTTGATACGCTTTCTGCAAGCGGTTGGTTCTCAATATCCTAGATAGAAGTGAACGTTCGTAACACTGAATTTCTTCAGTGCTAATACCAAATAATTCTAGGTACGTCGCCTACAGCTTTCGCAGCCAGCGTTACGTTACCTAAATTTGTCGCAAGGTTCGGAAAGCTGTTAGCCAGGAGACAGATGTCATATATTCATCCGGCTTTGCAGTCCCCATATTATCCCTCTGCCGTCGAAGAGGGCTATATTAGAGAACTATTTTAAATAGTAGTGGCTATAGGACACACCCTGCCGGACTCCAATTTCCGCTTCTATGGGTCCGTTGCCATGTCGTACTCTGCAAGTTGCATTGGGATATAAACCCTTGATAAGTTCAATGAGTTTACACGGAACTACCTTGTTTGCAAGCGCACCCCATATCACTTCGTTCTTCAGTCTATCAAAGGCCTTCTCTTTGCTTCAGAAAGTAGTCAGCGCTTCACCGCGGATTGTTCTGTAATGATACGGAGAGTATTAACATGGTCTATAGTGGACTTTTGTGGTCTGAAACAAGCTTGCTCTTGTCTCAATATTGGTGTTATTCTTTCGGAAATTCTTTTGGAAATGATCTCAGCGATAACCTTGTTGTTCATGCACAGCAGCGTAATACCCTGCCAGTTATTAGGGTTTGTAAGGTTTCCTTTTTTTGGTATATTAATCACTACACCCTCAGCAAGTTCACCAGGTAGATGGCCGTCCTTCCAAAATAATTGAATAACTGGGTAGATTACTGTAGCGCTAAAAAGGAGATCAGATTTTAATAGCTCTGTAGCTTTTCCATCTAAGCCTGAAGTTTGGTATTTACCAATATTATATTACTAGTAACTTACCTACAAATATTTTAAGTCTTGTACTTAATAGTTAAACTGTAAAAAAAACGAAATTGGCAGTTAAGCTCTTTTCAAATTTGCTAACTAATAATTACGTCCACATAAATACTCGTACTTTATACATTATTAAACAAATAATATAGGGAAGTGATGATGGAACCATATCAAATTAAAAAATAGATTTTAAACACTTGTGGTTGCAAAATTATAACGAAATGAAAGAAAAAACTAATTCTGTATATAAAACACTTGTAGATCTTAAAAGATATCAATGAAGAGTAAAAAAAACAGTAAAAATAAACGGTTTGTGGAAATCATATTTAATTGTACTGTCAACGTCACATTGTCTCCTACGACTAGGTGTAGGATGCAAATGTGCAATAAAAGTGAATAAGGAAATGTTAGTCGATTAAGTCCGACTATATGATTTCCTACATAGCAATCTAATCGTTATACGCTTCTACAAATCCAAAGACAGAAACAAACTATGATCTATTGTATTAAAATGTGATTTTAATTCGATCATAAAGCATTGAAGTATCAAATATTTTTCAATATGTGATAAGCGTCAGCTTAAACTTATAATGCCTTAGGTAGGGTGCTGTGGATTATAAAATTTTAACAAAAGCTAAATTTATACTGTGACATTTGAACATAAATTTACACCCAAATTTAAGAATAGAATCATTTTAGCTAAAAATGTAAATTACATCACTGTTGACTCTTTTAGTGCCATTAGAATAATTTTATATAACGGAAATGTAACTTGTAATCTTGACTCAAAAAATATATATAAATATTTTGAAAAATGAAATTATAATCTTATACACATACAAGAAAAAATATTTTATGTTTAAGATGCATCTATAGGCTCCGCCAAATATTTTTTCTTTTTTTAAATATTGAAAATATTCAAGTTAATATTGAACAATCTTACTTTCAAGATGTATGGTCTTTGAATCGATCACTTTAATGTCGAATTACCATACTGTACACTGTAATAGTACGGTAGGTAATTTTTCCTATATTTTTCCACCAAGCCTTATACCTTTTTAATTGCAAATACAATTTATGTATTTTATATTTATATTATGCAAAGTAAATAATTTACAATAAAATATATATAAAAAAAATCATCTGTACATGTTAGAAAGGACATCGTATACATGTGTACAGTCTTCCAATGAGAATTGAATTTAAAAAAAATATTAGATAAACATATAGCTCCTCAATGAGATATTTAAATTTTTACTATTTGATACTTTTCCGGATTTGGTTTATGTATTTAAATCCATTAAATAAATAAATATTTTAAAAGCGGCACGGAGTTTGATAAGACATTGTAAATCAGGGTATGGGGGAAATACGAGTATAATTACGGAGTGGTGTGTTGGGTTGGCTCAGGTTATAGCTTGAAATATAGCAGTAGGGGAGTACGCAACGATTACTATTTGTGTACACAGTGAGTCCTATGGCCCAAGTTGAATAAATTTAAATTACTCTTGGAGTTTGATACTGGAATGCTTAAGAGTATGATATGGATAATAGTGGAACACTGTCTCTTACAGGGGCCTTCTTGTGGGAGAACGGTACTACTAATTTTTTCACAAAAATAAGGAATATTTATTTGACGGCATTCAATTGTTGTTATTTTGACTTTTCGTTTTATTTTTAAATGTTTAACATCATTACAAGGTGGCATAATTTCAAATTAAAGTATCACAAAGTCTAATCAAAGTAACATCAAGGTTTATTTAATGTTGTTTTATCATTAAAATAAATGATCCGCCAAATAATTTTTTATTTTTTTTTTGAAAATGCTATAAAAAAAACTACTGATAATTTTCTCAAATTTCTTCTTTTATTTGAAAGTACAATCCTTTCGGTTAATAATGCAAAATAAATTCATTCAAATGGCTGCCTCGGCTGGCCATGCAGTAGCCTACACGATCGGTCCAATTTTGAAGTACATTATTGATTGTGTGCAGCTGTATTCACCAATGGCTTCACGAATATTGTCGTTTAAAGCGTCAATTGTCTCTGGGTTGTTGTTGTAATAGTCCAACGGTGTCAAATCGCAGCTCCGAGGTGGCCAAACGAAATCAGTTCTGCGGCTGATAATGCGATCTTCAAAAACAGAGCGCAAAACATCGAGTGTAGCTTCGGCTGTGTGGCACGGAGCGCCGTCCTGTTGAAACCAAATGTTACATACCCGCCAAGATTAAAATGAGCTTCTTCTGAAAAGATGATTTTTGATTCTGCAACATTACCATGATTTTCAAAGTAATGTCGCAATATTTACCAGCGTTGTTCAAGCGTATACACAACCATATTCGTTCAGCGGAAGGATAAAACTAATTATCTGTCAAATCAGACATGAGCTAAATGTTACCATTCACGAAATAAGCACTAGTTGAAAAAAAAAAAAACGTTAGATGGCGGACCCCTTACTTGACCAACATTGCCACCAACTAAATTTGGTCTTTCGCACAATTTTCGGTGCTGAAACTGAAGAGGCCCTTTAAAAGAAGGAATTTCCAATGATTGAAGACTACATCAAGGCAATGCAATTAAGTGCACTGGGAGGGATTACTTAAAAAAAGATCACTTTAATTTGCTACCCAATATCTTAACTTAGCACAAAATTTAATACGTAAAAAATTCTACTGCATAAATAATTAACACATTTCAAAGAAATTAATTTCCAATATATTGTTACGTTTTTACCTTTTTAAAAACGTGTTTTTATGAGTTCGTAGATTGTAGTTGAAATAACAAAAATCTTGTGTTTAGTTTTTAATTAAAATCCTTTATTCAACACAATTTTGTGCACCACTGATTGTAACCTTTTACAAGCAATAACAATTTTTTATTCTTAATTACTCCGTCTGTTCACAATCTTGTAAACAACAACAATTACTCGACAGATCTTTCTACTTAAAGATCTTCCAACCCGATCGTCGTTACAACTTAGGTTCGATCACAACCTTTTCAACCAGAGGTTATCCACACTTCACTGAGTTAGCTCCAACTAAACTGGTTATTTACTTCACGATTCACTTCACGAATTTACTCCTTATAAACTCTCTTCACACAAACTGCACTCGCTGAGTTTACTTTACTTAAACTGTACTCGCTGAGTTTACGACACATAAACTGATTGCTGTTCGCATCGATGTGCGATTTATATGGCTGAGTAAACAATACGTCGAAAGCTCTCGAACCTCTCGATATTTCAGGTAGATTCCATTTCTTTCTTTAAATTTCTTTTTAGTTCTTTTGTAGCCATGCGTATGTAAACATCTACCTCTTTCAACTTTTAGTATTTGTTGTTGCTTGTTTATTCTCTTACTTTTTTTCTTTGCTGTTAGTTTGTTGTTGTTGTTGCTGTGTTATTTTTATTTATTTTATCTCTGCTAATAATGTTTGTTGTAGTCGATTTGGTTATTTGTAAACAGCACGTATACGTTGTTCTTGCAGTTTTTGTTTATTTATTTTAGCGATGTAATAAACGCTGTGGTGCGCAACCTTATTGTCGAAACAATATTTTTTCACTATCACCTAAAAATAGTGCCAAAAACTGAAGAAGTTCTCCTGGTATTGATTAGATATTTTTAAAACAGAGCGTAGGAGCAATATTCATCATTCATTAATAACTTCTTTGTTGTTTTCTAATTGCTGACGCAATTTGTGTATCGTAATATTTTTTATTAAAATTTTATTTAAAAAAAATTTTTTTTCAAATATAAAAACAAAACAAAACAGAAAAAATAGTGACGCCAGGTCGATATTTAATAATCCTACGCAATTAAGTTAAAAATTATTGGTACCAGGGTATCAATTGCTTGCTTTAAAATAGCATCAGCACTAAAATCGTTATTTTGCTTAAATTTTTAGCTTAAAATCAAATAACTGCGTTGCTGAATGCTTACTGAAAACTTTAATAGATAATAAGCAAGAGCAAAAAGCAAAAGCAAAAAAGTAAAAACAAAAAAGTTAAATAATAAATAACTTGCTAAACTTCACTGCAGATATGTTCTCTGATTAAGCAATCAGCAAAGCAACCACTTCATCAAAAATTGCTTTTTTTGTAATTTTGTTGCTTACTTTACTTTTGCTAACCTAGCGATTCTTTATATATACACTGTGGTGCAAAAGTGAACCAATGTAAGTAAAATGTTTGTAAATGTTCTCCTCTTTTTCTACTTGCTTACCAAAAGGAAGACTTTCTAAATTTTCTGATTCAATAATCAAATAAATACTCAATTATCAGTGATTTAGTAGAAAAGTTTTTGTCTTTGTTATTGCGATATTTAGGAGTGGTTACATATAAGTACATATTACTAAGTAAATAAATTAACAAAAGAGCAGTAGGTACTAAAAATATATATAGGGTCCGCCAAAAAAATTTTTTTTTTTTTGAAAATGTTCTAAAAAAAAAACTACTGAATATTTTCGAAAATTTCCTTTTTTATTTGAAAGTACAATCCTTCCTGTAAATAATGGAAAATAATTTCATTCAAATAGCTGCCTCGGCTGGCCATGTAGTAGCTTACACGATCGGTCCAATTTTTAAACACATTTCGATTGCGTGCAGCTGTATTTCACCAATGGCTTCACGAATATTATCCCTTAAAGCTTCAATTGTCTCTGGCTTGTTGGCGTAACACTTATCTTTGACGGCACCCCACAAATAATAGTCCAACGGTGTCAAATCGCAGCTCCGAGGTGGCCAAACGACATCAGCTCTGCGGCTGATAATGCGATCTTCAAAAACAGGGCGCAAAACAACGAGTGTAGCTTCGGCTGTGTGGCACGTAGCGCCGTCCTGTTGAAACCAAATGTTGCTAATATCCTCCTCTTCAATTTTTGTGCACAAAAATTCGTTCAACATGGCCCGATAACGGTCGCCATTGACTGTAACGGCCACTCCTTGCTCATTTTCGAAGAAAAATGGCCCAATTACGCCTCTGGACCAAAATCCGCACCATACAGTGACTCGTCTTGGGTGTATCGACTTTTCAATGTATGTGTGCACGTTTTCTGTGCCCCAAATGCTACAATTTTGCTTGTTTATATACCAGCCAAGATCAAAATGAGCTTCATCTGAAAAGATGATCTTTTTGGCAAAATAGGTACCTTTTGTAAGTCGATCGCAAGCCCACTTAGCGAAGCGTTGTTCAAGCGTATACACAACCATATTCGTTCAGCGGAAGGATAAAACTAATTATCTATCAAATCAGACATGAGCTAAGTGTTACCATTCACGAAATAAGCACTAGTTGAAAAAAAAAACGTTAGATGGTGGACCCTTTATTTAATCTATTTTTAGATAAAAGTAGTAAAGGCAAGTGACGAAATTAGAATGTTATTTACAAAGATGGGAAAACTATTTAACAATAGCATTAAACTGATATACTCTTTTGATTTGGGGTCATCTTCAACAGAATCTGTTTCTAAAGCATAATAACTCTAAATAATCAAAGAGTTAGCGAAAAGGTGTTGTTGCTAGAATTATGCACAATAAAAATACATTAAAGAAACAAAATTAAAAGTAAACAAATTCCTTAATGAAAAAACTAATAAATAAATAAACAAATTTTCTATATATTTATCTAAAAAATTATTTAATTCTTTAGTGACGTTTTTAAGAAATTCCCTTTTCTTAAACAAATAAATCCTCTTATCCTCAGCGAAATAATTTTTGCCGATAATTGGCACATGTACACTAACACCGTATTCAATGGTTCTGAATTCGAATATTTGGTAATAAGAGATAAATTATAAAAATAAAAAATAAAAAATTAAGTAGAAAAGTAAATAAAACTTTACTTTTAATTTAAAAATAAATAAAACGACATCTTCAGTATAAACAATATAAGACAATTTTGCAAAAGCGTAAAATGATAATATTTAATTATGAAGAAATATAAGATATTTAATATTTTTTAGATAAATTTTAGATGCTAAGAAGAATACAGAAGCATTAAGTTCCATTTGGATATGACAGGAAAATAACTGGAAATATGTAGCTCTTGGCATGGTTTTCTGAGAGACTCAATTAGAAGAAGTGTACGCAGTAAAATCCAGTAAAATCTGAGTTTTTATTATTTTATAATTATCACTATTGCGTGAAATTGTGCGACATCACTTTGGCTAGAATGATCAAAGACTTGGACGTAATCCTGTGCTCCTCTAAATGAATAAGAGTTTAAACGATTCTCTTCAGAAATGACTTTCCTTCAAGATGGGCTATTAGTCTGAAGAAGATCAACAGCTTTGAAAGACCGCTAAGAAACCAATATTACATGTGGTGAAATAATCTGGTAAAAAAAAAGTAAATCATGTCGACATTAAAAATATCCGCATGTTACTACCTAGCATTTTGAACTACGCATTCCCAATGCTTTTCTCAACGAGAAACCATCAGTTGTCGTTGATAGACAAACCTCGAAGATATTTGCGTTTACAAATATGAACGAATATATGAAGTCAGAAAAGGGTTAGAGGGCCTTTAACAGTAAAAACTCGGGTAGTTCTTATAAACCCTACATGAGAATTTTTCCTATATGAGCAACATAAAGGATTATGTTAATTGTGTATCACACAGGCTTGGCACAACCCACTGGGTAACCCAATTATACCCACCCGGTTGTATTGGGTATTATATTTTAAAAAAACCCGGGTGGGTTTTTGTTTAAAGGATTCCGTAGTTTATTTACAACAAAAATAATGAAATTTTACGTATTGGGAATACAATTTAATTCGGTCCGTTTTTTAGCTCAAAAAACATAATGGTTTAACAAATTTAACAAAGTAAAATTTATCAAATCACTGCTTACTTATTTTCCTCACCTCTGATCCCATGTCCAAACCTATTCGTCTTTTTAAGCGATACACTTTGAAGCTGATATTATATTTCTTTAAAAGAAGTGATTAGTTGACAAGCCAAAAGATATTGTATCCATCGAAACAGACAATATTCAGAACGATCAACGTGTGAAAATTACGGCGGGTGTGGCATTTGATTGTTTCTAACAATTGTTTGGCAACTTTGGCGAAGTGACCCCGAGCGTTATCATGCAAAAGGAAAACTTTACCTGTATGTCTGTCTGTCTGTCTTTATATTACGGCCGTTTTCTTATAATACACGGTTTAAACGAAGTAATTAAAGTTTGCTCCGATCAACGAGTTTTAGTAGCTCAAAGCACACAATGATGCCTTGATCGCACTAAGAGTGCAAAATTGCATTATAAATACTAAAAAATGTAATAGTACTAAAAACAAAAAATATTGTCGACTTGAACGAAATTCGAAACAGTTATAAAATTCAATACAACCCAAAAACCCATCAAAAAACCCAATAAAACCCGGTGGGTTGGGTTTTATTTAAAAAACCCGGGTTTTTGCCAATCCTGGTATCACACTTTAACGTCAAGTTTTTTTGTCCACCTTAATTTGACATTTCTTTGTTTCAGTATTTGACAAATTCAACCATGGAGGGATAGACAACTGAGCTAACAACTTAAGATTGTTGAAGCCTTTTACGAAAATGGCGTTCAAATCAAAATGCATTTAGTGCACTTCGTGATTTTTTTGATCAGCATATTTGACCAAATGTGTCCCAATCGAGAGTATTGTGCGCAAATTTCAGCAAACCGGGTCTGTAGGAAATGTGGAAACATTTGTGCACACTCACCCAGCTCGTTCTGGGGAAAGTATTACTGTTGTTCGTCGTCGTACTTAACAATTCAACATCTCACGAACATCACTGATGCGAGTTTTGAATAGATTTGAATTTACACGCTTACAAGGTTCAATTGACTCAAGAGCTTATTGACCATTTCAAGAGTTATCACTACGCCGAATGTTTAGTTGAACAGACAGAAGTGAAAATCATCTTTATCAGCTGATAATCTGATAATGAAGAGAAATTTAATCTTACAACACTAAATCTAAACGTGCTTACGTTCTAAATCATGGTCCGGAATAACATGACTCTGAGCAAATTTTTTCTTTAAATCTCACACGTAATTACTTACACGCATAGGCAAAAAATAATTCGAGAGTAATAAAGAAATAAATAAATAAACAGAAAAATACAGTGCGAGAAAAAACTGTTAATTCATGATGCTGTTAAACATTTTTTTAAGTATTTTTTGTATTTCTTTTAAATTTCTTCTGAATTTGATGTTTTGTTAGTTGTTTTATTTTATTTTTGCTTTTTCCTCGTAGTTTTGTTGTTGTTTTCATTTTTTTTGTTACTGCTTTTTTCTTGTTTTCCTTTAAAAATTTCTGTTGAAATATGTATATAAAAAAGGATGAAAACACTCTTTACAGTGTATGCAAGCGTTTTTTGAAAAAAAAAAATCATTTTTTTAGAGTGAGGTCTGAGAAACGGATTCAAATTACTATCACAATTTTAAAATACACTGGTATTAGTTTGCTCGTCACTGTTCTAAATGAGTTATACGACTATAATTTTGAACTCATTTCTATCGATACTAATTTAACGTAAAGGGTTCTCTTTTAGACCACCCATATATGGTGGCAAATAAATTCATTTAATAGGCCTGATATAAGAGTCCAAACATACAAATTTTATTCATTAGAATGTAAATAAATAGTTTTGATAAAAACACAAAAACGATACTAAAGTCGAATAGTGGTCATTTTAAATATGGCACGTGATAAAATTACCTTCACATTGGATAGCTTATTAAAGAATATTTTCTTTTTATTTTTTTATTTTTATTTTAAGCAAAAAAGTGAAACAAAAAACAATAACTAATAACGCTGATTAGCGTAAAATTTCTTTTTAGCCGCTTATTATTTTTGGTCATTGACTTCCCTTAACTATTTTATGGGTTTTCGCTTGTTTTATGTCAATTCTGTAATTTTTATGGTTTGTGTTTGCAATTTTGGAATGAAAAGCAAGCCGCTTAGTAATTAAAAAATAAAATAAAACAAGAAAAAAATATTTTAAAAAGATATTTTCAAGTTTAGTAAAATTAAATGAAAATATTTTAAAAAAGAATTGAACAAAATGTATTCAACGAACTTGTAGTTACACCCTACACAAATGTGGGAGGCTTCGTATGAAAATAGTAATTAAAATTACACACCTCGAGCGATAGACTGACGAACCAAGCAATCGAAATACAGGTGACAATTTGGAATACAACTCAATGCCAAGTCGTACCTCACCTTTTTTTGTTTGTTGCTGGAAATTATGCCAATTAATTTTATATCAAATCGATTGTTCGATTATTTCAGATAAATCTCAGCAGATGTTTATTTCATACATAACCAGACATGAAAAACAAAATCATTATCAGTTCAAACATGGAGCTTAGCACTTCTAAATAATTTATTGTGACTGACTTTTTAAATAAGTTTTTCTATGTTTAGATCCAGCATCTCTACAAAATTTGAGCAAATTTAATCTATGCTACTCGTATACTACAACAACGAACTATAATATACAGTCAGAGGCAAAAAATAGTGTACAGCCTCATGAAGTACTTTTCAAATTGTGGCTTTAACTCCATGAATTTTCAACCGATTTGTAAAAATAAAGTATTGTTTTATTCATAACTAAACATACTAAAAAACCCAAAAATAGTACCGTTTATTTATAAAATAACGTGTAAAAAACGTCTCTAAACTTGGAAAATTTTAAATGAATTGTATAAAAATATATTTGGTTAGTAAATATAGACAGATTCCCTAGGTTTACTTAAGTAAAAAATACAACATTTAAGAAGTCTTTTTCTCTTTTTTCCAAATCCCCAGAATCTTTAAATCGGTTAATGTTTAGCGAAGTTATTAACTTATACATAAGTGCTTTAAGGTTTTTTCTACCTGTAACTCCATATTTTGAAGGCATCAGTATCAATTCTAGGTATTTCTACTTCATTCCTTCTTGTCACATAGGTTTTTGCATTGTATACTTTTTTGATGCGTAAAAAATTGAGTTTTTGTGCGTATTTGTTGTAGTGTAACGTTAGTTGTCGTAAGAATATTGTTGTTGTTTTTTTTATGGATTTTGTAAAGCATTAAAGAAACATAAAATGTATAAATTTATGGTATTTAAATGGCTTAAATAAAAACTATTATTTAACTCAGACTGTATATACATATCGTCATATAAAGTCCAAAAAGCCCTAAGATACAAAAAAATTGTAATCGAAAGAACGTACTTATCAACAATATTCTAAGCTTAATTTGCTGCCATATTTTATACACAATAAGTCAGCCATATGAACTCTATTTGCTAAATATCAGCATATTCATGGGTCAGAAGCTTCGGCACGAAATTTATTACAATTTACTTGTGCCAACATCTTTTTCCATTATCAAAACATTTCCTTTATTTCCCTAATCGTTCTTTTGTGGTTTTATTCAGATACATTAACGAGAAAGAGTCTCGGTGGATTAAATCTGGTGACAGCTGCATGATTATAATCTTGCTTTTGCATAAAAATTCAATCAGAAACAACGAAAAGTGAAAAGCTACGCTATTAAAAATTTTGAACTTTTTTTTGAGTTTCATATGACTCACGGCTCATTACACAAAAAACTTTTCCTTTCTTAGAAATTACTATCTGTCAAACGTCAGCTGTTAAAATTTTAGCCCAATTCATCGATTAGTTTATTTGTTGTAGTCGTTTGAAGTAAGCAACTTTTGTGTTTCTTGGAAAATGGAAAAAAGTGAATTTCGTGTAGTAATTAAACACTATTATTTGAAACGGCGAAAGAGACAAAAGAAAAGCTTGATAAACATTACGGCGAATCTGCTCCGTCAGATTATATGGTAAAATATTGGATTGCTGAATTTAAACGGGGCTGAACAAGCACTGCAACAATACCATCAACAGGAAGGCAAAAAGATGTGGTTACTGAAGAAGATATCAAGAAAATCCTCGATATCGTTATGAATGATCGGCGGGTCAAAATAAGTGAAATTGTTGAAATGATAAACAAATCATATGAACGTGTGTTCAACATTTTGCATGAACATTGGCATATGAAACAGCTATTGGCAAGATGGGTGCCGCGTTTGCTCAGTGTTGAACAAAAACGAGTTCGACAGATCACTTTACAGCGGTGTTTGGACATGATAAAGCATAATCCTGCTGATTTTTGGCGTAGATTAATAACTGTTGATGAAACGAGGGTCCACCACTACACACCTGAAACCAAAAATCAATCGAAGCAATGGGTGAAAGCTGGTGGAAGTGCTTCGAATAAGGCGAAGACAGCGAAATCGGCTGGCAAGGTTTTGGCCACTGTATTTTGGGATGCTCATCGATTATCTTGAAAAGGGATCCACAATCACAGGAGAGTATTATCGTGCATCATTGGATCAATTGGTTGATGCAATCAAGGAAAAACGACCACATTTAAACAAGAAAAAAGCGCTCTTCAAGACAACGCACCGGTTCACACAGCATTAGATGCGATGCTAAAACTACGAGAAATCCACTTCTAATTGGTTGATCATCCACCTTATAGTCCATATTTAGCCCCTAGTGACTTTCCTGTTTCCAAACTTGAAAAAATGACTCGCAGGAAAAAGATTCATCTCAAACGAAGAAGTGATTACCGAAACTAATGCGTATTTTGAGAAGTTCCCAAAATAGTATTATTCAGATGGTATAAAAAAGTTGGAAAATCGTCTTACTAAGTGTATTGAGCTAAAAGGAGACTATGTTGAAAAATGAACAGTTTTTGAAAAAAAAAAATGTTTTTTTCCTACTTAGGTAGCTTCAATATCAACCCGCCCTCGTATCTGCAACATTATCATTATTGTTGTCATCATTATCACTATTTTGAAGATTTTCTGGATTTTGTTCGAATATTAACAAGCTCAGCGCTTCTTGTGGAAAATTATTACCTTTTTTGAACTTTCTTATATTGGAAATAATAGGATCGGAAGTCACTAAGTCTAAAAAATATATCCTCATTAGATTTAACTATTGAACATTATCGCGAAAAATTCTTTCTAAAAATTTTTAAGTCTCTATTTGAGCTTCTTGTTTCTCTTCTGACAACTGTCATATCAGTAATAAGATATGATTTATTATTTCTGGTTCATGAATTAAATATTTGTGAACAGTTGGAGACCATTGTATTTATATTATACCAAAGATACATTTTTACAAAATATTTAGCGGTATCAAGTGCACATTCCTGAAAAATGTTAACATTTATTTGAAAACCACTTGAAACTCTTACCATTATTACCTGAATTCGCTTTATTAAATTTTCGTCAAAGTTCGTTATTTGTACCGAAACATCAGCAATTTGGAAGAAACGCTATGCAGTGTTGCCGTCAATGGAATTTCCACATACGGGTTTCGGCTGATCAATAATTAAACCCATTTGACGCCTAAATTCATTTTGGATGCGGGCTTTGTTAATTGAAATAATTTTCTTTTCATTTCAGAACTAGCGTGCCATTTCATTGTTGGAAGTTTATACGATAAATGAAAAAACCATTCGAAGATTCGAAACCATCCATGAAGAATTGAATGTCCGGGTTTTTACTCACTTAAAGTAATATTATAGTTATCTAGAAAAGACCCAAATGCGTACGTGATTCATAAAAGTACTCTGTTGTAGTTTACAGCAAATAGTTTTAATACATATGGTGTGTATTTCATGGATCTATAAACATAAATCATATTATTTTTGAAAGAAGCAAATATGAGCAAGATTTTTTTTCATCAGTAGTTAATGGAATGTTTAAATTTTTAGGAAAAATAAAAAACTTCGCTTAACTTTGCTTAACTCATTACTTTAAGTCCAGGTATTTACTTCGGCATCGACCTGTCTTCTCCATGTATGAGCAGGACGGACCTGTCCTCTGTTCCCTAGCGGGTGCAAGTCTATGGCAATTCTGGTTATATTGTAAGGTGGTCTTCCAAGGTTATGCCTGATCTAGCGCCATTGACGCCTCCTTATTTATTCCGAAAGGGCTGTTGATCTGCTCTTCGGCAAAGCATATGGTTGAAAATAGTCTCCGGCTAGAATATGCGAAGAATCTTGCAAAGACAACGGTTCATGAATACTTGCATATTTCCAATTATGCAGGATGTATTTCGTACGAGTTTCCGAGGGATCTGCTTACACGATAGAGAGCTCCAAGTCACATTGTGATTTAATTTGTCAAAAGCGTTCTCGTAGTCTATGAAACATAGACACAGTGGAGAGCGCCAATCCACAGACTATTCCACGATGACAAAAAGTTTATTTGAGTAAATCAATTGTAGCGCTGTGTGATATGTAGCTCCACCCTATTAAAGCCACATCTCAGCAAGATTAATGCCAGGTAATTGAGGTATAAAAAAGTTATAATCATGTGCCTATACCGTTTATCATCATCGTTTTTGAAGACAAGTGGAACGATGACTCTGTCACATCTACATACCCATTCAACAAAAATGGATTTCATCAGAGAAAAAAATTTTGAATGAATATTCAATATCAGTTTGTGGTTCAGCTCAAGCCCAGGCTCTGGTGTAAGTCTATCCATAATGAAATGTTAAACCAAACTAAGCAAAAAGCATCAGCTGTTAAGTCGGTTCTTTCGAGCCCGTGCCGTAAAAAGAGTCCTTGCAAATCTCATCGTTAACAAGTCTTCTGGGCCGGATGGCATACCAGCACTGGTTCTGAAGCAGTGTTCTTCGACGCTTGCGCGTCCATTAGCTCACCTTTTCAGTGCATCATGTCGCGCCGGTATATTTCCATCTTGCTGGAAGGTTGCTAACGTAACGCCAATCTCCAAAAGGGGCGAGGCTAGTAACCCTGAGATCTATCGTCCAATAGCAGCTTATTCCGCAGGTTATGGAGAGTATGATTAATCACCACCTTGTGTATGGTTTCCGAAAGGGCCGTTCTACTGGTGACCTGCTGCCGTTGCTCTCGGAGAAGTAGAACAAGTGGTTTTAGTGAAAGTAAGGTTGTGGCTCTGGATATCTTAATGGCGTTTGGCACCAGGCTCTCATTACGAAACTTAATGCTTTTGGTGTCGGCAGTCACTTCTCTCGAGCTTTCCCAGAGATCGCTCTATAAGAGTGGTTATAAGTAGATGGGATCTCTTCCAACGAGTTCAGGATAAACTCAGGGTTACCGCAAGGCTCTGTTCTTTCTCCTACTCTCTTTCTAATATTTCTTAACGACTTTCTTCTTCTCACTTCTAATCCTATCTACTCTTTTGCGTATGACAGCAATATTTGTCACTCATATTCTTTTGATCCTAGACCGAGCCTTTGAAGATTGGGGCGAGAAGAATGAATATGAACGACACACACACAAGTGACCTGGGAAAATATCTGAGTGGGGTCGTGCGAACAGGGTCGATTTTAATGCACGCAAGACTCAATGTTGTTTTTTAACACACAGAAGTGGTGGTGTATTGTCATCTGTGTCCATGGGTAATGTAGATATTGGTTAATCAGATGCTCTTGATGTTCTGGGTATAATAATTCACTGTGACGTTCGTTGGAATGATGACATATTTCAAGTGACGCAAGAAGCATTCAAGTGCCTTGATTTTTTAAGACGGTGCAAGAAATACTTCATTCCATCTGATCTCCTTTATATTTACAAGACCTATATCCGACCCAAAATGGAATATAACTCTCATGTATGGGCTGGTGCTTCAAAGTCTATTTTGGAGCTTCTCGACCGCGTACAGGAAAGGTCGAAGATGTTTATTAATGACGGTAGGGTAGCCAATTCTATCGATTCATAAGAACATTATGCAATGTGACGTGTGTTTAATTGTTCTATTAGTTCCGAAAACTCATATATTTTTACATAGTACTTATATTTCTCGTAGAGCGCGCACCGTTGTACTTGATTGTCCAGTGAACCGCACAACGCATCTTCCAGCGAAAATATTCCCTGCCACTTACGACATGAGTAAATTTAAATCCAACGTCTGTAAACTCTACCCCCTCTGTCTTCCTTCCCACAAGCTATTTTCGTAGTACCAGCTCAATGCACCGCATGATTAGGCGCCATCCCCTAGGTGCTAGGCTCATGTAACAAAAAAATAAAATTAAGCAGTGTTGCCAACTTAAAGTTATGAACCTCTAAAAACAAAACAATATATTTTTCTTTTTCTAGTAAATCACTATAAATCTGTCAAAACTTTAAATATTTGCACTTGCTTCCATAGAAGTAAATCGCTGAATATATCAAATACTTCTAACAATTATGCTTGATCTTAAAACATGCCAATCACCCCTATCATGAATAACATGGGAAATTTCTATTCCTATGAAATTTTCATTTCCCATGAAATTTTTGTTCCCTTTTTACAAGCTATCATTTTACGTTGAATGTTAACAAAAATAAATAATGGAAAAATGTGTGCATTTTTATTAACAAGTAAAATGTTTACACAAAAATGATCATTAAAAAGAATTTTTATAAAAAGTAATTAAAATTAAAACAAACTCCTGCAAAGCAATTATCATGCAAAAAGAAATTGCATAAACAAAAGCTGGAAGAGAAGAAACAAAACAAACTTTTCTTCAGCAAGATGAGCGGAAAGATATTGGTGACCATGGCCAATTTGGTCAAAACTGGTGACAGTGACAGTGACAGCAATTTGAAAATGGCTTAAATGCCAAAAAGAATAGACATATAAAACTAAAAGTATATATTTATCCCGATGATATACCCATCGATCAACTTCTATCAAATAAAATTAAAAATCAACAAAACAAAGAACTAAGTGGAACAGATGAATAGCAAGGTTAGGATAGATTTAATGACATAAAAATAAATCGTTTACACTGTATTTTTTAGTGATTTATATTGTTTTGCACTTTATTAACACTTCTAGTCCTAAAATAATTTAATAAAAATCTAATTATCCAGTAAAAGAAATAAATACTCAAATGATAAATACAAGTCCCCAGCAAAAATTATGTGAACAAATCAGTGGGAAAAGCGAACAAATTTCGAGAAAATATATTCACGATCAGTGGAATTCTTACAGGGCTATCATTTCCCACTGAATAATCAGAAAACATTTCGTGGTAATATTATTCATGATTGCAATTGTGGGAAATGGGAAAACATTTCGAGAGAAAAATTATTAATGAGAGGGGTTAATAATATTAAAACAGTGAACATAACTTCCGAAAGGGATTATCGTGTGATACGATTATGATTCTTTGTAAAAATATATCAATTGCGATTTTTATTTGTCTACATTTAATTTTATAGTATCATATAAGCTGTTATACGAGTAGCTTTGATTTCAGATAAATAGAAAAATGCAATAACTTGTTGCAGAATATATTTAACATTTTTTATTACATGATAGGTTTTAGTTTTTAAGATTCACTTAAATATGCTACGACAAGAAAGAAATAGTTACGAAAAATCGATACTAACCAAGTGAGACCCTATAGAATGATAATGTTAAAATAAAATTTAGAACCATGTATTAACATAATAGTCCTCCACTTCTAATGTAGGGTATTACAAAGTCTATTTCACTGTAAAATCTGAATGTAAAAGTAACAAATAAATTTCCATTAATTTCAGTGCAACGCTAATTGATTTTTGCTTTCGTCTCAATATTATTAAAATGATAATTTAAATATGACAGAATATGTCATGATTTCATTATAGAGTGGCTCCATTTAGTCTGCACTTTAATTACAACTGCTAAACAGTATTATTCTTAAACAGCAGGAAAAATATGTAAAATCTTCAGAAAACGTAAAAGAAAAGTGAAAACTTAAAATAAAAATAAAAACAAAACAAAAATAACAAAATAAACTGCAGAAAATAATTAAAATTGCTGCCATATTTGAAAGTTTTCTGTCGAAATAAAAACAGCAGGAAGTTCAACATGAAATTCATTTTAAATTTTCTTACAACTTATAGACGTATACACAAGTATAGATTGTATGTATATATATGTACTCGTATGTATGTAGACAGAGACTATAATTCTTGGTAAATAATTGGGTAACACAACTGCAAGTAAATATTTGTTTAGATGTACATACCAGTACGTCTGTAATTTAGAAGTTATAGTATAATTGACTTATAGTTTAATTACTTTAAAATATTATAACAATTAAGTAAAACAAATAAATTAAATAATTTTACAAGGTTTACTGCACTGTAAAAATGTTATAAAATAAAAAGCAAAAAACGAATAAGAATGTAAAAGTTGTTAAAAATCCTAAAATGAATAGCAGCCAAGAAAGTGAAGATCTTCAAACACGGGTTTTAACAATGCTATTTCAAACAACATTAAAACAATAAAATTTAACTGTAAATCCTTACTTCTTATTCGAGTCAAAGTAACACTTGTTTAATTTTCAATTTTTTTTTTGTTTTTTGTTGTGGAATAACTTAAGTCAACATTTGGTCAAAACAGTCAATAAAAAACTAATGACACTGGGCTACAGCCAAACAAGCCTTTAAATAAAACTGTATGGAATATAATGACTTTGATGAACTGAGTTCATATCCGTTTTTAATTTTTATCCATCGCACTCAAATTTTTTTTATGGGCGTGGCAAATTTTTTGCCCAAAACATGGTAGTTATGTCAATATATTTCATCATACGAGGGCGAATTGATATTGAACCTACCTAAGTAGGAAAAAAAAACATTTTTTTTTTTTTTTTTTTTCAAAAACCATTCATTTCTCAACATAGTCTCCTTTTATACCATCTGAATAATAAGGGGTTTGGAAACTTCTAAAAATACGCATTAGTTTCGGTAATCACTTCTTCGTTTGAGATGAATCTTTTTCCAGCGAGCCATTTTTTCAAGTTTGGAAACAGGAAAAAGTCACTAGGGGCTAAATCTGGACTATAAGGTGAATGATCAATCAATTCGAAGTGGATGTCTCGTTGTTTTTGCATCGTAGCTAATGCTGTGTGAACCGGTGCGTTGTCTGGAAGAAAGAGTACTTTTTTCTTGTTTAAATGTGGTCGTTTTTCCTTGATTGCATCAACCAATTGATCCAATAATGCACGATAATACTCTCCTGTGATTGTGGATTCCTTTCATGGATAATCGATGAACAATATTCAGTGTGCATCCCAAAATACAGCGGCTATAACCTTGCCAGCCGATTTCGCTGTCTTCGCCTTCTTCGGAGCACTTCCACCAGCTTCCATCCATTGCTTCGATTGATTTTTGGTTTCAGGTGTGTAGTGGTGGACCCATGTTTCATCAACAGTTATTAATCTACGCCAAAAATCAGCAGGATTATGCTTTATCATGTCCAAACACCGCTGTGAAGTAATCTGTCGAACTCGTTTTTGTTCAACACTGAGCAAACGCGTCACCCATCTTGCCGATAGCTTTTTCATATGCAAATGTTCATGCAAAATGTTGAACACACGTTCATATGATATGTTTACCATTTCAGCAATCTCACGTATTTTGACTCGGCGATCATTTATAACGATATCGAGGATTTTCTTGATATTTTCTTCAGTAACCACCTCTTTTGGCCTTCCTGTTGATAGTATTGTTGCAGTGTTCAACCGCATTTAAGTTCAGCAATCCAATATTTTACCATATAATCGAACGGAGCAGATTCGCCGTAAAGTTTATCAAGCTCTTCGCTTGCCTCTTTCGCTGTTTCAAATAATAGTGTTTAATCACTACACGAAATTCACTTTTTTCCATTTTCCAAGAAACACAAAAGTTGCTTTTTTCAAACGACTATAACAAATAAACTAATCGATGAATTTGGCTAAAATTTTAACAGCTGACGTTTGACAGATCGTTATTTCTAAGGAAAAAAATTTTTGTGTTTGTGCTGCCATCTAGCGCTAGGTATCTTCAATGTCAATCCGCCTTCGTAACTTAAAAACGACTTGAGCGATTTTAATGAAATTACCAACACCAAACATTTAGGAACAAAATTTGCTAGAAATCAATCGATTAATTTTTTATTTTTTTTTTTTATTTTCAACGGTTTCGGAGTTATTCATTACTTACTTAGATGCGACAAAAAAATTCTTCCGGCAAAATTAGAGCATTTTTTTTCACGAAGTCGTAAAAAATTTTTCAGAACAAAAATTTGACATGTTAAGCACTTATATTATATTTTTTGTGTTGTGTTTATATTGTGTTATCTTTCTTAAAAGTGCATTTTGTACTTGATTTTTTACCACAATAATAACGGGTTCGCCAAATAATTTTTTTTTTTTTTTTTGAAAATGCTATAAAAAAAACTACTGAATGTTTTCTCAAATTTCTTGTTTTATTTGAAAGTACAATCCTTCCGGTTAATAATGAATATGATTTAATTCAAATGGCTGCCTCGGCTGGCCATGCAGTAGCCTTCACGATCGGTCCAATTTTTAAGCACATTATCGATTGCTTGCAGCTGTATTTCACCAATGGCTTCACGAATATTGTCCTTTAAAGCGTCAATTGTCTCTGGCTTGTTGGCGTACCACTTATCTTTGACGGCACCCCACATATAATAGTCCAACGATGTCGCAGCTACGAGGTGGCGAAGCGACATCAGCTCTACGGCTGATAATGCGATCTTCAAAAACAGGGCGCAATCCATCGAGTGTAGCTTCGGCTGTGTGGCACGTAGCGCCGTCCTGTTGAAACCAAATGTTGCTAATATCCTCCTCTTCAATTTTTGTGAATAAAAATTCGTTCAACATGGCCCGATAACGATCGCCATTGACTGTGCCAAACAGTGACTCGTCTTGGGTGTATCGGCTTTTCAATGTATGTGTGCGAGTTTTCTGTGCCCCAAATGCGACAATTTTGCTTGTTTACATACCCGCCAAGATCAAAATGAGCTTCATCTGAACACATCGCACACATTCTGCAACATTACCATGATTTTCAAAGTAATGTCGCAATATTTCCCAGCGTTGTTCAAGCGTATACACAACCATATTCGTTCAGCGGAAGGATAAAACTAATTATCTGTCAAATCAGACATGAGCTAAGTGTTACCACCATTCCCGAAATAAGCACTAGTTGAAAAAAAACGTTAGATGGCGGACCCTATATAAAAAATCCTATTCTTAAAATATTTTTTAACTACCATAGCCATAAAAAATGAACTCTTCACTTTTGTAAAAGTTAGGCAACTCCCTTTATGGATTATCTTACTATCAATATATCTGGTTTTCATTTAAATGCTTAAAATGTAAAATTTATATTCTAAGAATTTTTTTTCAACTTTTTGAAAACCAAAGAAAAGATTCTTCACTAATTTTGCATGAAAAAATTTGTTCGCTAATTTTGGTCGAAGTACCTACATATAATTTTGAATAAAGCAACAGCTGACGGATTTTCAGTGAGTGTTTAACATGTAAAATTTTTATTTTAAAAAATTTTTTATGACTGAAAAAAAAATTGCTCTAATTATGAGCGAAAATAATTTTTTTCATAACTGAGTTATGAATAACTCCAAAACTGTTGATAATACAAAAAATGTTATTCAGGTGATTTGTAGGACATTTTGTTTCTAAGCATTTGCTGGTACTTACATTAAAATCGGTCAATTCGTTTTCAAGTTATGTTGAAATATATTGATATAACTACCATATTGTGGGCGAAAAATTTGCCACGCCCATAAAATAGTTTGAACCCGATGGAAAAAAACTTAAAACGGATTTGAATTTAGCGCATGAAAATCCTTATATTCCTATTCCTTATAGTTTAATTTCAATGCCAGCAAAATAACTTTTTTTTTGTAGACGTGAGTAAATTTTCTTTCACTCTAATGCCCAATAACCTATTAAATGGACTATCAAATAACTCTTAATTAGGCTTAATTGAACCGGAAAATTAAGTTTTATTAGCGTTTAAAAAATTGAAATTGTGCACTTAAATTCGATTAATTGTTTATTACTCGTAAAATGAGAAAGTTGAAAGCGCAAAATATAATTGACTTTTTGGGGAAATTGAAATTGTAATATTACGACAACAACAACAACAGCAACACCAACAATATTAATTAATATTTTTGCTACATAAGGCATTTTTATTTTTATTTTTTTTTTCTGAATAAAATTTTACTTTGTATTGATTTAAAATTAAAGTAATAATTGATTGTCTATTTACATTTCTTAAATGCATACAATTAGTATACCCTACACTACCTAAACGATGGTCTAGCTATATTGGTTTTACCTTAAGGTTAAAAAATTGTAATCCAACTTATACTGTTGAATCCTCTACTGAGACCAGTGGGCTTTGGACATCTTCAGTTCCTCTGGCAGATCTCTCGATAGTATTCGGATGTCCGACGGACTTCTCGATCATGAAAACGCTCTATCTGCCTCTTGATACCCACTTCCCGGGTAGCACTTCATTCATAGGTAATGTTGACAAACGGTCTCTTCACTCTTGCCTATCTCTCATCATGCATACACGAGGGGTAGATCAGTAGAGACAGCACTTCATTCGTTGATCTCGCAGATGGAAACATCTCTACACGTACGAAAGCATACGCTGTCTTCCTTGATATTAAGGGGCTTTCAATAATGTTTACTCAAATTCTAGCTTGGTTGCATTAATCGAGCTCCTTCTTAGCT
Source organism: Wohlfahrtia magnifica (assembly GCA_023159175.1). Classification (NCBI taxonomy): domain Eukaryota; kingdom Metazoa; phylum Arthropoda; class Insecta; order Diptera; family Sarcophagidae; genus Wohlfahrtia; species Wohlfahrtia magnifica. The sequence goes on from JAKWBJ010000539.1 coordinate 6,996,581, forward strand.
CTCGGCATGTTATCGCCTCCTTCAAGGACATACACCGCCAGAGAGCGGTCATTAGGGGTACCATACAGTGGCAAGTTCTGCCTTCGCTTCTCTAAAATCTCACGGTTAACACGCTTCCTACTCGTCTTAACTCCTATGGTGATAGAGTCATCCTTGCGCGGATGAATGTTCGCAGACATTGTCGGATAAGCTCAATATTTGCCTGAGGATTGTATTTGGGTGGTGCAAGGAGTTTGGACTTAGTATAAAACCCTCGTAAGACCGATTTAATGCTCTTCACTAGGAGGTAAAATATATATCACTTTACGTTATCCAGCGTGAATTGGACTGGACTTAGCTTAAGTCCTACGGCTAAGTATCTGGGCCTTAGTCTTGATTCCAAGTTGAGTTGAAAAGCCAACTTGGCCGAGAAAGCTAGCAAGTCGACTTGTGCCACCTAATGCTGTAGAAGAGCTATAGGTCCGAAATATAGTCTTTGTCCCAGCGTTATTCGCTGGATTTATTCAGCGGTTATTGAACATAATCTTTTGTATAGAATAGTCTTCTATTCTTTCAATAGAGAATGCTATTTCCGACCCCCTATTTAGGTTTGGAAGTCTGCTGGAATTCAGCTCACTGGTACGTACCACCCATACAAGGACATTTTTTGTTTTCGAATACTTGTCAGACGATGAACCGTGCTCGTAGGGGTGAGTCTGAACACCCTATCAAGCTGGCATATTATCCCGTTGGGGCACTCCTCTATTTTATCTGAGGAACCTATGTCTTATCTGGATCTACACTGTATAGGGGATTCCATGTTATGATTTATAGTAGGGAAGATTGGGCTTCTGGCTCCATCATCCCCAGCGATTTAGTGGATGTGTATATGGACGGCTTTAGACCAGAGAACAGGGTGGGCAGTGGAATTTTTTCCAAAAGGCCTCTCTTCACCTCCTGGTATACTGCAGTGTGTTTCAGGCTAAAGTGATTCGTCATCTTTCAGGCCGCAGAGTGGATTCGCAGTAATCAACTTTAAGCTGGTCAAGGACTGCCGTGATCCTCTTGGGACACTACAGCGGCAGGTTTGGGTACACTTTATCTGGGTTCCTAGTCATAGGACCTTCGGAGCATCTCCTTCTGATTTTTTACTTTTAGAGGCTATTGTTTCATGGGTAGGCATGCACAAAGACTGCACTTATCTGCTAATGACTTCTTTCGTGCCTGAGAAAATGCTGAAAATAAGAGCGTGGTCCACTCTATCTGTAAGTGTCCGTCTCTTCACAGTGTGGGCTCTCCCTTTCTCAATGACGGAGCTAACGATCCTTGACATGGATCCGATCAACTAAAATGAACGGCCATACAACATATGTACTGTTAAAATGCGATCAAAATTTCAGTTTAACACTGCTTTTATTTAACAGATCAAACATAATTAAAAAAGAAGCGGTCCATCTTCATGTGGTCTAACGTTCAGACGTAGCTTTATCGTAATGTTTACATAGCACTTTCCCGGCCTTCTCGAAAATATTTATTGATCTTGTTCTTTACTACTAAAACACTGCATAAATATAAGTTACACACGTGATACCGTAAACGCACCTATGTGACCACCTCAAAGTAGTGTTTGGCAATATTCAGGAGCGAATTTAATAAGTTTTTGAGCTTTTGTGGCTTTAGCCAAGAATTTATCACAACACACTTAATGCTATGTTCGCACGTCACCGTTTTTTCGTCATACACTCTCTTATTCATAATATAACCCCAGATTATGAAATTAATTACATAAATTTCCATATAAAATCTTGAGATAGAATCACTCAAATTGTAAGTATTTCTATTTCTATTTCTATTACCTTTTGTATTACTTCAAAATCAGTGTCATCTCTAATTTTAATACCATTTAGATCAAAAGAGATTGGCATACTTATGAGCTCTTAATCAAAATGTTTTAATTATAGATTTAACATTGCAAAATTATTATGCTCTCAAGTAAAAAATAAACAAAAAATAAAATAAACGAAATAAAGACAACAAACAAAGTAATAGCGGCTCGCTGCATTGACTTCATACGCTAGCTGTAAAAAGGTGCCGTGCGAACGGTATAATCCAATTAAGTAATACAAACAAAGAACGAAGTAATCCAAAGTCTCGTGCGAACATAGCATAAGAGGAGTTATTGTCTTTTTTTACGAATTATAATGCACTGACATTCACATCGATAACTTTGAAAACACCAAAACGATGATCAGAATAATATTCGTAGCTTTTGTGCAGACTTTTCATTCATTGAAATCTAAGACAAATAGACGAGTGTACTAACTAACATAGGGGTCTTATTTTAAAAATAGAACGTTAACGTTTTATTTGCCAAATCGGTGTATATTTACCCCTAACACCATAACACTAACTAATGCCTAAATATAAATTTAATTTTAAGCTCGGCTTGATATAAATAAGTCTCGTTTGAATTGCGATGTAGGCTTTCAATAATTCGAATTCAACCACTCACTGCTACTTTTTTTGCGTAATAAATATAAAAAATTAAACTTTATTAACCCATTTATGGAGTTGAAATTAACTTCCTCTGAAAATTTCTTTTAAAGGTGTGCCTTCTCTCTAAAGCTACTCTTTAAATAGAATTTAATCACTTTTACTTCAAATTCAAAGAATTTTAAGTTTTTTTCTTCTTTTTCAATTTACGAATTTAAAATTTGAATTCTGTTACATGGTTCTTCGGTTCTACTTGGTTGGTTATGGCTCACTTTAAGGCATTTTCTTAATGTCTTTTTTTTTTTTTTTTTTTTTTGCTATTGAACGTAGATTTCCTATCACAGTCGCATTATGAACGTATAGAGACACAGTATTTTTAAAATGTTGTTTTTGTCATTATTTATTTTGTCTAAAAGTCTCTGGTTTAATAATAATTTTTGAAACGTGATGTCATTTTTATAAATTTTCGGTTTTGAATTAAAGTTTTCGTTTTTGTCGTTTTAATAAATTTTAATTTTTTTGTTTTTTTTTTGTTTTGTTTTGTTTTTGTTTTTTTATAATTTTTTTTTTTTTATTATTATTATTTAAGAAGTTACTCATGTAGAAATTGTTTAACCCAATTATTTATTTTTTGATTTATAAACACTTTTATGTGATAAAACAAAAGAATTTTGAAATTAAATTTTAGAAACAGTACAATAGAACAGTGGCATTGATTGTTAGTTAAATAAAAGATTTTATTTGAAAGCAATTTATTTGCAAAGGATTTAAACTTGATTAACACTCTACGGTATATGTATGTATATGAGTTTTGTTCTCGAAATAATTACAGTTGATATTCTGTTGGTACACTTGTTCACATAGAAGTGTTAGGTTTGTTAGACGATTTTCTTCTGTTGACAAAAAAGAACAAAGTTTATGTAAGTTTTTGTGTAAAAAATAAAATTAAATTCTTCGCTTACCGTATGTACCATATTAGCGTATGTACTTTGAATAGAAAGACGGAAGATGTACGAGAAGATACCAGCCAGCCAACAACACACACAAATCTAGATGACTTAATAGGGGGAAAAGCTAGTGAAAACGTTGAAAAATTAAAAAAAATAAAATTATTTCAATGAAGTAGACATCCCGGTTTATTCGTGCCATGCATTTTTGTTTTGTTTTTAATATTTTAGACTTTAGCCATGAGTAAGTAAAGTTCTTTCCTAACTTTGACTAGAGGAACAGTAGCAAAAGCATCGTTTCAAATGTATTATTTATTCAAACGGGTTATAAATAGCGTTGGATCATTAGTTATAACAAAATTGTCTGAATGGAAGTGCTTAGAAAATCTATGTTTCATAATAGCACTCCAAGTTCAATCAAATGGTAAAAGGTTTTAATTCAATTCTTAGTTTGTTTAGCGGTAATTAATGTATCAAAAGTTCGTAAAACAAGGTTGGACACACGACAAGTAAGTCAGTCTTGTAGGCGAGTAGTATTCAAAAATAGCTAAAAATAAAAGACCAGTTTTAAACAAAAAATATATAAATTTCATGGCATTTTGCCGTCACTCCTCTAGTGAGAATATTGACATTCTACAAACCATTCATTACTTTGTTTCAGTTTCCGTAATCAAGTTGATTTTCAAGCTAAGTTGATGATTAATCGACTGTAGCTTGCCTCCATATGATTGTGTGTGGTGGTGAAGATCCTTGCTAAGTAGTGGTGGTAGTGATGCTTAACTTAGCATTGTAATTTATAGATATTAGTCGTCGTCGACAGAGGTAAGCTGGATAGTGAGGTCAGTGGGTCTCTTTAGATGGATTTTTCTGGAGGGAGCTCGAAACTGCAATTAAATATTATTTAGCCACATCCTCTGCTGTTATTCAAAATGGGGCCGCCTGTGTTGTTTGCCTGCGCTCTAACCACTACACCAAGTTACTCTCTCTTGGGATTTATATTTTCAAGGTAACAACATCAGATAAACTACCATCACGATAAGTTGTTAAGTAGCGCATTATCTCCTGTTAAATCCAGCCAATGAGCTCGTGTTTGCGAATTTGACAAACACGACAAAAATGCTATTACACGAACTGGTTGGCCTGCCATCAAGCCGAGCTGACAATCTGCACTGGATCATATAATCGCCGCCTAAAATTGATTACGTTGTTAGTCTAGCACTTGGACTTAACTTAGCGTCAGATAAATAAAAAGATAATAAGAAGACAGATAAGAATAACAAGATAACAAGATAAGAATAACAATACCAATAAAGTGACGTTTCAATAATTCTTTGGTTTTATAAAATGTATGGCACGGAGCTTCATTCTGTTGAAACTATAAGTTGTTTAGGTCGATAACGTACACTTTAACGGCAGCTGATATCTCATTTCAAAAGAAATATGGATCGATAGTGACTTCAGCTGGCAATCCACTCCAAATGCCCGATTTTTGTGGACGGAATTTTTTCTACTTTAAACAAAAGAGAATATCATCGCTAAATACACAAAGTGGTCTATATGCTCGTCAAACAGAGCACTGCTTAAAAAAAAAAATTACCATAAATTTAAAGCGTTTTTGGAATGTAATTTCTTATATTGAATTGGCTTCCGGTGGATCTAAGCAGATGACTATTATGTCTGCGATTAGGGTCATATCCCTGACGAGGTGTGTTGCTATACACACCCAAACCCTTCCGAGATAGAACATTCTCTGTGTGCATCTCACCAGAGACGATAATTGGACCTGGTTCTGTTGAAGTATACACGGACGGGTTGAAATCCTCGGAAGGGGTCGGGGCGGTGTTTTTATTCTTACATACGGGGTGAGAGTAACTTTTAAATTCTTGACTACTGCAGTGTCTTACAGGCGGAGGTCTCGGCGATGTACTTTATGGTATTTGATGTTGATATTCGGATCTGTACGGACAATCAGGATACGATCAGGGCGCTTTGCAGTGTCTACTCGACATTGCGACCAGACCTAGAGATTATCTTGGTAAGGGGTCACTCTGACATCCGCGGGCATTGTGCGGCGGACGAACTGGCGAGAGAAGGCTCTCACCTTTATAACGTGGAGATTGACCATTAAGTTGGGATGCAACTTTCCTCTTGCAGACTTAAGGTTCTACGATACATACTTGGCAGGGCACAGATACGGTGGGAGTATGAATTCACGTACTCTGTATCAAGACAAACCAGGCCCCTATGCGATCGGGCACGTTTTGAGTTCATCTTGAGATTGCCGCGCCATAGGCTGCGAATTCTGGTGGCTGTTATCACTGGGCACTGGGTAGCTGGCGCATATGCTAGGAGAATGGGTCTAAGGTTCAATGATTACTGCAGGAGTTGTCAGTATGAGGAAGAAGAGGTGACTATCGACTGTTTTCCTTGGCAGTGCATGATATATCGGACCTTGGTGATGTAAATGTCAGCGGGCTTTCTTCCTGTATGCATTCGTCTGATTGGTTCTTTTCGGGCCGGGGCGTGGGTATCACAGTGGATTAGTACCAAGTGAGATGGAGCAGTGTCTGGTAACTAACTAACTCACTAACTTGAGCGTAATATTGCTCATTCTAACCGAAAATAATCGTAAAAATAAACTGCATTTTAGAGATCGACCACACCCATCTCTGAAATACAAGCTAAAAAGAAATAAGAAGCCATTGTGGTAGAGCTATCATTGAAAGAAAGGCGGCATTATTGAAAAATTCAGATGCAATTGCCTATCGTCACAGTGTCTTAACTTAAGAAAGATCAGGCTTCTTAAGATCAGACTTCAAATTTCATTCTTGGTCAGTAAAAAAGCAAATTTTAATTGAAAATCTTAAGATATGTTTATTAAAAAATTATTAAATTTAGGCTCTGAATACTTTCGGCATTGCAACAATAAATTTCCAAAATTATGATGAAACGCTTTTAAAAGAGAGTAAAAGCTGTTGAAATTTTAAAATTTATTCATATACTGGCCAAACTTACGTCATTTTAAACTACAAAAACGAAGAAAAACAATATTTTATTATTCATCAACAAAAAAAAAAAAAAATCCGAATAAATGGAATGCTACACAGCATAAAAAAGTATTGCTGAGCGAAGAAACAGCAGTAGCAACAGTAAAAGAAATCATTTTAAACGATAAATGAAAGTAATTTTCCAAAATTGGTAAACTGGCTAATGTTTAACGTTATTATTATGTATACAAAATGCCACATTTTGTTAAAACAAAAACATAAAAAGAAAATAAACATGCAACAAAAATACTATGCCACCAACCAACTAAGCAAACATACAGCCAACATACTACTTGTATTTATAAAATAAACTGCAACAACAAGTGGGGAAGGTAAGGTAAGGCCGGCGGTAAAGAGACAGCATATCTGTCAAGGTTACTTTTGATGGCGTGTTGTACAACGAACGTCATTCAACTGTTCAATCCAACTGACAACATTTGTTTTCAACTCTCGAGTTTATTTCAATTTTAAAAGTTTTTTTTTTAATTTTTCTTTTTCTTAAAAACCATTTGTATTACCATAGATCAGGCGGAGGTTTTCAAAAACAAAATTTTTTTCTTTTTTGCTTTTTAAATGATTTTTCAAAATGATTTTAAAAGAAAACGAAAGAAGAAAAAAAAAACACAATTTTTGTTGTACATCTGAGAGACATTGAAACACAAAACGGCATTTTTGTCATTTTTCTATGCCAAATTTAGTCAAATGATTTGAAATCTATAAATGGCTGATTGAAACTGTTAAGCATGGCTTAGCCATTAGACCGACAAATATTTTTGTGCACCGGTAACCAAGTGAGCGAATAAATTAAATACAAAATGTCCGTCACCCATAATAATAAGGACCACCACCAACCACACATCTAATGTCCGCTGGTGGTATTTTCTTTATTCGTGGTATTATCGATTGCAACAATGGGATTCCGATTTACGTCATGTTCCATGAAGTCAAATGCTATTTGTGAAAATATTAATTACATGCTGCATAAAACGATTGGAAAAGGATAGTAAATATTGTACGATATGTGTGAGAAGTTGAAAAATTTTTCGATAATAAAAAAATAAGCAATTATGCATCAACAGAATCCGCTACTTGGAAAGATAATTTAGATGGAAGCAACATTTTATGCCTAACAACTATCAATGTTTTAAGATTTTTTCATAATAATTTTTGGAGATTTTTTTTTTTTTTAATTTTCCCTAATTTTCGAACGTCAATTTCATTGTCAGCAAAAACAAAATTATCGATATTATGCTAGTCAGCGTTGTCAACTCAGCAGTGTTGACAACCCACTGGGTAACCCAATTAAGCCCACCCGTGTTTTATTGAGTATTATATTTTTAAAAACCCGGGTTAGTTTTTTTTATTTAAATGCTTTCGTAATTTATTAACAACAAAAAGAAGTATAATTTACGGTCCGTTTTGCAGCTCAAAAAAGATAATAAATTTAGAAATTCATCAAATCGCTGCTTATATCTTTTTCCCACCTCTGAACTAATTTCCGAATGACGTCTTAAGGAAACTTCTCGTCTTTTGAGGACATACAATGAATCCGATATTATACTATTACTTCAAAAGAAGTGATTCGGCGACATGCCAAAAGAAATTGTATTCGTCGAAAGAGCCAATAGTCAGAAGGAGCAATGTGCGGCATATGATAGTTTCTAACAATTGTTCGGCAAATTTTGTGACGTAATGTCCGGTGTTGTCATGCATGTGAATAACTTAACCATGTCTGTCTTCCAGCCATATCTTATAATGCACGATTTAAACGAAGTAATTGCAGTCAGTTCCGATTACCGATTTTTGCATCTCATAGTACACAAGGCCGCTTTATTCCGACAAAGACTGCAAAATTACGTTTTAAATAAAGGGTAATTTTTTTAGCAACTTACTTTTTGACATAACTGTTTTTGGTAGCTCAGCTGTTTTCGTGCAACAAACTTGTTCAGTTTATTCTGTAATTTAAACATGAATCGACTTACAAACGAACAACGCTTGCTGATTATTGCATTATAACATCAAAATGCAGTTGGATGAAGATTTGCTTTATTATCGGAAAATTGTGTTCAACGACGAAGCTCATTTCTGGTTGAATGGATACATGAACAAGCAAAATTTCCGTATTTGCCATATTGCCGTAATGCACTGTTTGGTGTGGATTATGGGTCAATGGGACAACTGAGAGGCGAGTTCGGAGAAAAGTTTATATCACGTTTGAGACCGGTAAATTGGTCGCCAAGATTGCGGGAATTAACACCTTTAGACTATTTTTTGTGGGGCTATGTTAAAGCTCATGTCTATAGGGACAAGATCGCAACGGTTGACATACTGGAAGCCAATATTGAAGAATTAACTCGTGAAATACCGGCATATCCAGCGTATGAACAATTTGAGGCGTAGCCACGGTCAACATTTACATAAAATCATCTTTAAACATTGAATTACATAGAACGTTTAATCGACTCAAATAAGGTTTTCATACATTTCTCTAAATTTTGTGAGTTTTTTAAATTAAATCCGAAATCTCTTAAAAAATCATATTAAAACAACGTAATTGTCCTAACAACGAAAAATATTGTTGAACGAAATTTGGAAGCAGTTATAAAACCCAAAAAAAACCTTCAAAAAACCCAATAAAACCATGTGGGGTGGGTTTTAAAAAAAAAAACCCGAGTTTTTGCCAACCACGCAACTCAGTGCTTTAGGCTCTTTTTTCAGTGTTTTTTTTTTCTTTTGGTGGCACCAAGTCATTATTTCAAATCGTAATAAAAACTTTTCCATAAAATTACACAAATTTCGACTGTTCAAATGAATTAAAAATGTTTATCTACTTGTTAGATGAGATGTGTGGAGACTGAATTCTTAAGTGCCTTAGTACACGTATGTCAAGAAGACAAAAGCAAATGTTGGTTTCTAATCTAAAGGCTTGCAGTCCTCAAGGTTTATTATCCGTGTTTTAAGTTTTAGATTATTTTGACCCTTGGAGTCTTCATAACAAACATGCAAAGGCAATGTTGAGTGGCAAGTTGACACTGCTTTGTCTAACGCCAGCATAACAGAGATTGTATATTAATTGTGTGTAGCGCATTAACAGTGTCGATGATTATCCGAAGACTTTTCAATGTCAAAAGCCTTTTCGAAATGTATAAAAGCATTATTAATTAGTGAACGATACTTAGCAGTTCGTTCTGCTTATTCGTTACGTAACAACATGCAAGTGTATGCGTTATTGGAACCTAAAAATAGTTAAATTGGCATATCTTGAGGACGATAATAGTGGAAGTTTTTGAATTTGGTCTAAGTGACTTCATTGCCAATACAAATCATCGGTTAAAAAGTACCCGGCATTTTTGTATTAAATACATACAGTGTCGTACAGAAATAGAAAACTATTATGTTTAGTGACGAATGAAAATCCAATTTCAAAACGGGTATAGTGAGTGGTATAGTACTATACCATAAAAGTAGGCTCGATCCAAGCAACCATAAAAATAATTTTAGGCATGGAGGATGCAACGTTATGGCGCGGACTTGCTTACCCTTTCACAAAATTTGTGGCATAATGGATCCAATTATTGCACAAAAACATCCAAGGAATGAAAATGATTGCATTGCTGAGTGGAATTTGCAACGTGATAATGGCCCGAAACACATGTCGAGGTTAGACAGAGAGTTCATTGAAGAGAATAGAGTTTAAGTTCTTGATTGGCCGGCACAATTACCTGACTTATGTAGATCTCTTTGGAGTAATGAAGAGGAACACAGTGCAAAAATCGAAACGAATTTGTCGAAAATCTAGAAAGTGAATGGAAACGTATTACGGAATCCATACTTAACAGCGTTATAGATTCCAAACCGCGATTGATGATGATTTGTATTGACTATGAAGATAGTCAGACCACATACTGGAACTTTAGCCTTAAACGTTTGCAAGAAATATGAAATCAATAATTAGTTCGTATGCGTGATACCGCGCCTACTTGTCCAATTTTGCCCACTCTTTAGCTAATAATTTTTATTGACTACGAAGTTATGCAGAGTAAATTCAGAAGCTTTTGCTATATACTAAAATCAGTAAATACTTTGTATAGAAGATAGTACGCCCACTTGTACAATTCCGCCTACTATCTGAATGATAATTTGTATTCACTACGAAGTCAATCAGACCAAATTCTGAAACTATAGCTGGAACCTTTCTCAAGATCTACTAAAATCAATGTTTACTCTGTGTGGAAGGTACCACGCGCCCTTGTCCAATTCCGTCCACTTTTTGATTAATAATTTGCATTGACTATGAATCTTTTTAGGTTAAATTTAAAGAATTTTTGTGGGCGTGGCACCTCTCAGTTGTAGCCTAAAGGACCTTCAATAAAAAGTATAAAGAAAGAAGAGACGAGAAAATGAGACGAATGATCAGCAAAGATAAAAGAGAGGGAGAGAGAGAAATAAGGAAAAAAGGGCGAAGATAAACGATACAAATTCCTCACCCCTTACCAGCCAACTGAAATCCTGATAAATACAACCTTACTTACAAAGTCCAAGCCAAAAGCACAAGATATGTTCAATAGTCTCGGGCTTCTCTTCATTGCCACAAACCTTGAAGAACCCATTTCGTCCACAAACGGTCCAGTTCATAGATACATAGCAGGTCTTACAGACCTGTCCGCCGAATTCGTACGTCACGACAAAGCTTCTCTTGACAGTTCATCTATAATTTTTTCCCCGCACAGAAAAAAAAACATTTAAAGTAATAGCTACCGCTAGAATACGAATACAAGTGTTATGTCGACAAACCAGAGACAATTGAGCATTTGAAAGCCAACAATCGTGATGCTATTACCGAGATACGACTCTATACACTTGAAAAAGTTCACGAAAACTGGTCCGATCGAATGCGGTACTGTGAGGCCAGCCACGGCAGCCATACTTCATTTCTAATGAAATAATATTTCATTTTTAACCGGAACAATTGTACTTCACAGCAAAAAATAAAAATTTGACAAAATTTTAAACCGTTTTTATTTTATTGCATTTTTAAATTTAAACTTTTAAATGGCCCACTCTATGAATCTGAAAAGAATTTGCCAAGTTTTCTATTATCTTCTCTGATTTTAATGGAAAAAACTTGTAACTGGAACAAGAGGACTCCTCTTAATCAATGGGCTGCACTCGATTTCATTTGTACACTCAATTAAAGAGACCTAGAATTTATTGCCGGCTTCGAATGGCAGATGCATTAATTTTTTAGCGTAATACTCGTAACCAATCGCTAATTAATGTTATGAGGTGAGAACGCTGTTGTCAGAAGGTATGGGATTGAATCCATAACCTCTGGTTTAGTAGGCATGTGTCTCACCTACCACAAGACAGCGGCGCACAGTATGTGGTATATACTCGTAATACAAAATAATAATAATGTACGTTTTCTACATTCTATCGCTATGTTTAAAATCAAGAACTGAAATATCATGGTGTTAATTACTTTCTTGGGTAAGCATTTATTTGAAATAATTTATATGATAAAATTCAAATCAAAGGTCACTAGTATCCAGTTAAAGAATATTTCGAACCACAAAATATCATAAATTGTCCAAGACAACGAAATCACTTGTTGAAAATAAAATAAATAAAATACAACAATGGGACTCAAACAATTCGAAAGTAAACCGTACATCCGTTTAATCTTTATTTCTACACCCTCATACAATATTACAAATGTATGTATGTCTGCATGTGTGTATATGTATCTTTAACTCTATCTAAAAACATACATTGTATTACTGACACTTTAACGATGATTTCGTTCTTTTTTCCATCTCCATTTGTTAAGAATTTACGAGATTGAACGCAAGTATGAGACAAAAGTAATAACTGATCTTATTTCGATGATGATGATGATGATGATGATGATGATGATGATGATACGAGTAGTACGAGCTATACCAATAACAAATAAACTCTATTACGTATTCATTAAAGATAACCAGCCGTTGTTGCAAGTATAACTACACCAACAACTGCATTTACAATAGCATCTGATCATCACAAATTGGGATTTTAATACAAATGCGCAGCAGACACATAAGCGCCAATTGTATTTTCAATACGAATATCACAGCAATTCGTAAAATAAAATTAAAAAGAAAACTGCTTTGAAGAGGGTGTTGCTGTTTCTTTAAAAGCCAATGAATTACGAAAAATATTTAGAAAAAAAAAAAAAAAAAAAAACAGAAAATAAGTTTATGATGCACTCAACTCTGGTTTTAAGTGCGATTACACTTTTTTTCCACTGACTTGAGTTGGGCTGAACTCAAATACGAAATGAATTTCGTATTTTGCAGATACAATTTAATAACAAGCAAATCGAGAGCATTAATAGCATTCAACGACTGTTCAAGGTACCTTAACTGTTGATATACGGACTAAGATATAAGAACTAGTGTTACTTCATAATTTTTTTTTTTTTTAAATCGATTGAAAGGGACCATATCTTGCCAAGATCACAGATCAAGGCTGTTTTTATTTCCATTGGTGGGGCTGTTCTGGTAGAAGCGCGCAAAACGTCAGGGAAATGAATGTCCATTGAAAGTGGGCGAAAATCAAAGACAGAAAGAAAACCAAACCTGCCATCAACAAAACAAAAGCCCGCAATAAGGTACACCTAACCTAGCGACAAACGTAAATGGTTTACGTCCGTTGCTTAAGTAACTGAAAAAGCAGTTGTAGTGGGGAACCCGAAGTTCCTTTTTGACTGCGCACGCCACATGGTAAACGGTATATCAAATGGGACTACGCATACTTATAACCTCAACGGGAAGCTGTTAACCTAACCAACGGAACAGCTCCAGAGATGGAGGAAGTACTTCACTGAAGTCCCCAACTTCCATTGCAGAAATATACCGCGGATTTCGCGTGTCAATAGCCAATGCCTCAATCAGGTTGAAATCGCTTCGGCAAAAAGGAACACCAAGGCGGAAAAGTCTGCAGGAGTAGACGGTATTGTACCGGAAATGCTCAAGGCTGATCCAAAGATTTGTTCACGAATTGTCCAACCGCTACTCAAAAACACCGTTGGGAGAACGCAATCTTTCGGACTGAGGTGTTGCAGAGAACTTTGGTCAAGATTCCGAAAAAGGCGCCACAACTGATTGTAACAAGTGGAGGGACATCGTGCGGCTGTGTAAGATGCTTCAGATTCTATGCCGTATAATTTTGGACTGAATAGCAGGTAAAAACGATGTCACTCTATATAAGCAGACAGGGTTTTAACCGCAAAATTCTTGTGTGGACCACATTGCGTCCCTTCGAATCATACTGGAGCAAACCAATGAGCTACAACAGCCGTTATTTTGGTGTTCGTCGATTTCGAGAAAGTTTTCGATCGTCTGAAGCACCAGGCTATCTGCACTCTCAAGGAGGGGGTTCCAAACATATTCGTCCGGCTCATACAGGCGCAGTAAGCTGTATGAAAGTGGAGAGTATTGCACGGAGTGCGCTTCAATGCTAATAAACCAAGTCATGCGAGTGAACAACTCACGCATTGATAGCATCTTTGAAGAGGTATAGAGTTTTACATACCTTGGCAGCAAGTCACCACAGCATGGCAATACCAGCAACTATAATTGCAACAAAAATTCGAATATTCTTTGAGTTAATGAAACTTCGATTGTGTCAGTGGAGGCAACGAACAAACTACAAACTTTCATCAACCGATGTCTGAGGAATATTCTGTGTACATGGTGGCTCCACAGATGTATTTATAATTCGGATCTTCATAGATGATGCAGAGAAATACCCACTGCCCCGGAAAAGAGATTCCGAAAATTGCGCTGGACTGGACACATATTGTGGACGAGACTAGTTTTCGAATGGGTTCCACATGGAAAGCGAAGCCGCGAACAACGGAGACGGACATGGCGGAGAAGCCTATTGGACATGATAGTCTTTTGATGAGGAAGTAAGCTGCATGTAGATCGAAGGTCTAGCTAAAGATCGTAGAAGATTTGTGAAATTTTGTACTGCTTTATGCGCCACTTAAGCGATGTAAAAGCAATTGATAATAATAATTATATTTTTACAAGTGACTTAGACTTTGCGAGGGTGGGCTCTTTCCTCAGAAATGAGGAGATTGATCACTCAGTTGGGATGCCAATCTCCTCTTACAGACTTATGGTCCTGCGGTACATGTTGGGCAGAGCACAGCTATGCTGGGATGATGAACCCACGTGCTCTGTATCAAGGAAAATCTGGCCCCTGTATGAACGGGCTCGCTCGGAGTATATCATGGGGATGCCGCGACTTAGGCTGCGAACTCTTGTGGCTGTGATTACTGGGCACTGGGTGGCTGGTGCGCACGCTAGGAGATTGGATCTGCCGTTCAAAAGTCCTCAACATTCTATTTATGCATTAGGCTATCCAGGAGTACATACGTAGCCTTTATAATTCAGAGGAAGTGACTTGCTGCAACTGATTTTTTATGCTTCATCAGCTAAGTTAACAAACATTATCTAAGATTTAAAACACTTTAATTTATAAGGTAGAGTGAACAGCCTATTAAAAAGAAAAAACTTGAATGAATGAAAATTAAATTTTATAATATTCGTATGATGAAGATTATTTCTTACAAAAAAAAAAAAAAAAAAAAACTAAATAAATAAAATTAAATGAAAAAAAAAAACAACAAAAACTATATTTTTGATATGAATATCGAAGCAAATAAAGGCTGGACAAGAGTGTCGTATAACGAAAACAACATAAAATCACACCCAATTTTCTTTAAGTAATTGGGTTATAAATTTCAGTTTTTTTTTTCTTCAACTTTGAATTTAATTGAAATTAATTATCTTTTTCATTATAGTTTCTATGTGCTTTTAATGGGTTAATGTTGGAATAAACTTAAATATGTGTCAATTTGTGACGCGATTAATTTTACAAAACACATTTAAAACGAAGAAACTGTAACACGATCGTCGAATAGAAACTAAAAGTCGTGGGCCTAACAAATATTGACTTACCCGAATATCTAATTAAGCTAATCAAGGACTATTTCTCGAAATAAACTTTGTGGTTCGAAACGGATAAAATATATGACTCATATATTGTAAGGCTGGTCAGACAGTGATATCAAGCAGACAAGTTAGAGAAAACTGGATCAGCCTTGAATACCTCCAAAGCAATTTCAGTCGCAATCACGAGGTCAACGTAGCCCTCGTTTGATGAAAAACTTACTATGCAACTTTTAGCCCGCAATAAAAAGCATATATCAAGGTTGCCGACAGCAATAACTGCGCATAAGGTGCTAGATGAGCATGGTAGTCATTTTGGGCAACGAGTACTGAGCAAATATATATGCAAACAAATCAATCAGAGCTATCAAGCTATTTGCAATACCTATCTATACCTATATCGGTCCGGAACCTTGCTGTGCAGCACCACTTACCAGCCACCTCAATCCGATCAAGGATTGTAAAAGTGTCAAATGCTTAGCACACTGGAATGCTTAAAGAGAATATCTAACAGAATCTCTTACGGGCCATTGTGTACTGAAAACATATCTGAAGAGGATGGCGGTCACAGATGTGAATGTTTGTAGACTGCGCTCACAGGCATCAGAGACAACGTAATAGATATTTTAGAAATGTGGAGTTCATGCAAGGCTTAGATGGAAATGTTTGGGGAGACATATGGTCTCATTGGGAGACAAATCCACCATCAGGTTTCAGATCAGCTAAACAAACTATAGACAAACTATTAACCCATGGGTCGCAGTGCCCTGCAATATTGTTTGGTCAGAATGATAATAATGATAACTTATTGACTCCACTTGAAATTTAACCCAAACTAACAATGATTTAGAAGGAGCCTAACATAAGACTTTATTCTAGATTGGCTGTGTGTGGTGTTTTTTCTTTTAAAACCATTCACATTTTGCCCTAAAACTCTTCAACTAATAGTACGCTTTTAAATGCAAATCAAAACCATGCTCCAAGTCATTCGATCAGAAACTATGGGATATTTGCAATGCCACATCTAGATCAACTTCTCTAGCACTTGCAAGCATTTTTGTTATCAATCAACCATAAAACTCAATAATTTATGGCCAATCGACAACTAAGTTTTAAACTTCTGATGTCATTCCAAGCGAAGTCATTGCCATTGTATATGGCACAGGTAGATAGACGAAAAAAAATCCACCAGCCCTGGAACAATACACACATGTTTTAGGGAATGGCCAGAGATCAGTTTAATAAAAGAAAGGAAACGAAACAAAAACCTTAAAGAAAATCAGTCACAAAACAAGAAGAGACTCAATAACTTGCAAATGTTGGCAAAAACTGGCCAAATGGCCAACAATATTTAACAACATTAAGCAATTAATGAAATTGTTGGCAACAAATTTGCTATATGTCTTGAAAGCAGCAATATCAACAATAATCGTAGCACATAAATAAGAAAATTAAAGTCGAATAAAAATCCCCCTATACCATAATAAAATTTTGGACAATGACTAGTTTCCTTAATTGAAAGCCAGTAAATGTTATGGCCTAACCTACTTCGTTACACACAGGTTATCAAAACCAAATTGTATATTCAACCGCTCAAAATGGGGTTGTTCACTTTGGATTGAATTGATCAGTTTGAGATTGTGGTTACCTAATAGGTTTGGTTACCTTGTTGGTTTAAGGTTATAGAATCGGTGTGAAATTGCATTGCAATCAATACCGCAGCTAAGATTTAGATAGGCCCCAAGTCCTGAGTAAGAAGAGAGTACTATACCTAGACAATGTAACTTTAAATTGTAATTCAAGTAGAGGCCTTTCAGTAAAGGCCTCGTGTACATTGAAAAGTGAATTGTATCCATGGCACCACGAGCGTCTATTATGGTAGAAGTGTTGGTGGTGTTGATAAATATCTTGCAGAGTCTGTGAAAGTTATAAAAAATTATTAAAATTCCAGGGATAGTGTGCTGTAGTCGTTAGAGTGCACGCATATAATACACGCGGCCTAGGTTCGAAACCCCAGCAAAGAACATGACGAAAAAAATATAATTGCGGTTTGGAGTATTTGATAAAGAAGTCCCTCTGATATCCGAGCTTCCCTTACCAGTAAAAAGCACCACCAGCACTTAGCAAGAAGTTTCACCATCACACACAATAATATGGAGACGAGCTACAGTAGACTAATCATCTACTTAACTTGAAAATTAACTTAACGAAACTGAAACATGACAATGGATGCCTTGTGAAAGCCATTATACTCCCTAGAGGAGTGACGGAGAAAAAAAGTTCTGGCTGGTAGCAAAGAATACTCAGAAATATTAATCTGACAACAACCACCTAAATTTGATATCGCGATAAAGCTAACCTGGTTGATTGTTGATATGGGCCTACGTGTCCTTATAATAGTTGGAATGTGACTATTGCAAACGAAATGCCATGCTATGAGTTTGCTAAATGGCTACTGAGGTATCCAGAAAAAACAACAAAATTTCAAATTCACATAACAGCTGTTAACGGTTCTTGCAATTTACTAATTGCGCAAAGGGATCACAATCATGCGAATTAGCAGTTGATTATTTTCATGACTACTTTACGTTTTTAATCTACTATTTAACACGACTCGGGGCTTACATTTATGACGCTCGCGCTAGAATATCGAAGCGTATATTGGACCAGCGTATATAACAACCTTCGGGTCTATAACCTGAATTATAATAGAATTCCAAGCACTTCGATGGTGTTAGCTGTTGCTCAAATTTTTAACATTAAGTTTTTAAAGATCGTTTTCAATCTGATCTTTTCATGGCAGTTTCGGTCATCCTCTTCTGCTGCTTCCCTCCGATAGAATCTCGAAAAATCTTTTCACCGGAGTATCTTCATTCATACGCACGACATTTCGAAGCCAACGCGAACTTTATACTTTGATGCGTCTAACAATATCGTTGTCAGCAAAAAGCTGATACAGATCTTGATTTATTCGATGCCTATACTCACCGCAAGCGCAGACGTGGCCATATATTTCACGTAGAAATTTCCTCTTAAAGACTTCAAGAACAGCTTCAACTGCTTCCGCAAGTAACAATGCTTCTGCGCCATATGACAACACAGGTAGTATCAGCATCTTGTATAGTGTGATTTTCATTTGTCGAGAGAAAGCTTTGTTTTTAAATTCCTTGCTGAGGCCAAAACAACATCTTTTAACAAGTATTATTCTTCTTCTTTATTATTCGTTTTATTTATGGCTGTCCGTGGTAAATAAAATTCCTCCAATTTTTTAAAATTGCGCTGGACTGGACACACATTGGTGAAGCCGACAGACAATATCGCAAGACTAGTTCTCGAATAGGATCCGCAGAGAGCGACGGAAACGAACATGACGGAAAAGCTTATTGAACGAAATATAGTCTTTTGATAATAAACTTAGCTGTACGCAGATCAAAGATCTAGCTAACGATCGTAGTAGATTTGTGTAATTATGTACGGCACTGTGCGCCGCTTAAATGGCAGTTTTTTGACCCCCAGTCTTATGAAATCTCTGTTCGTTAAAAGCAGCAACTTGGCTTTATCTTTGTTCACTGCCAGATCCATTTTAACCGATGCCTCTTCAATATTTGCAAAAGCAGCAGTTACATCTCGCAATGTCAGACCAACGATATCAATATCATCAGCAGATGTCCCCTGGCGTAGATTGTGTCCGTTCTTTTCTAGTAAAATATTTAAAAGATCACACGATAATCTATCACCCTGTCTGAATCCTCGTTTGGTATTAAATGATTCGGCGAGTTTTTGCCTACTTAACTGATGATCTTTTGTCAGTTAACGTCATTCTGTAAAGCCTTATCAACTTTGCAGAAATATCAAATCAGACATGTTATTTAACATCTTTGCATGAATCGGGATATCAAAAACTGTCCTGTATAGCTGATATGTGTCGACTTGTTTTTCTTGAATTTTTTCAGGATTTGTGGCAGGGGAAAATTTGGTCGAAAACCATATTGGTATAGACCAATTATATTGTTACGTTTTAACATTTTTAAAACTTTTAGAATTTTTAATTGCGCAAAATAAAATAACTATTGCGTTGTTGTTGTTTTACAGTTTTTATTTCCTCACTTTATCTGTATACAGTCTATCTTAATACAGCAACATAATTGGAAGGGGAAATGTCTCAAACGCTCTTATATCCTCTATTTTATATCTGTTAGTTTTAAATATGTAAGATTGTGCTGCCCAAAGATGATCGAACTGGCAATGCCGTCAAATATACAAATCAGTACGGCATTACCAGGGAAACACATTAATAGCCTTGATGCAAACCAATAAACAAAAATCCCACAATACAGTCCCTACTAATGTGGCGTATTTTTTAGGCTTTTTATTTTCGCAGCAATATCATTTACATTCGGATTTAACGTTTAACACATAACTCTCGACAGAATATTATACGCAATGGGGAGGTGACTTATACCCCAATATATAGTTTGTCTCCCTCATTTTAGTCAAATTTCGTTGAAGCGTGACTTAAGTCAAACTATTATTCAAACATCCACAGACAATAGGTTTTAACCCTGGAAAATATGAGGAAAATTTTCATTATAATAAGATGCATAGATAAACACTGATCAAGTGCTCCTTTTTTAGGCGTTGCAAACATCAGCACAAACACAATATGCCCATCAACACCTTCGATGGTATAGTTTTTCAAAACGGAATGGCATTGGTAACTAAAGCAGCAGTAACAGCAATGGCTTTAGAAATGACAATAATAAAGAGGCATAACTGTCAATAATATTGCATGTTGCAACAGACACAACAATTGGCCATAATAAATAAAAAAAAGGATTAAAATCGAGTCAATGCCAAAGAAAGGGACAGACTGAGACAAACGATCATCAAAAGACGAAAATTATATGCAGGTGGTCTAGAAAAACCAAACACACACAGGGATACACCGGCCGACACATAAACACTGACATTGGCAAGGAGGCATGAATATGAAATTCTTTTTAAATGCCACAACAGCAACAACAATTATAATATTGTAATGGCAACAACATTAAACTGAGGAAATAGCAAAAAAAAAATAATCAAAAAGAAACATGTTGTAGGTATAAGAGGAGCCTGTTGTTACAACGCCAATGCATCTATGGACTGCAGATCAATAAAAAGAAAATTATTAGGTTGTAGTAAAAATCATTTCTCATTTCCATTTACATATTGTACATAAGTATGTATGTATATAAATATAAAAAAGGTGCAGATTTATACAAAAATAAGAAGTAACTTTCGCCTTAACCCAGTAATTTTGCCATGAAAGCACATATGCCCGGTATGTGTTAACTGACAGCGCGCTGTACAACCATTGAAACCTGCAGGCGGTAATTTGTGAACGAGACTGTTGAGTACCCAAAGAGAGCCTACTTAACTTGAACGTTCGTTCCTTTGCAGCACATCTTTTGTCCCCTTACTGTTTCGCTTGATTAAATGCTTAAACGGTAGAGTAAATGTACTGTGGTGCAGGCTATACGTTGTCTGTTTTATTTAAAATCACTTGAAAAGTTGGTGTGGAAAGTATGGCAAAATGACAAAACAACAACAAGAAAATAATAGAAAAATAAATCTCGGGCTTCTTTTAACGGTTTAAATGTGATTTTTTTTAGTTTTAGTTTTTATGTCAAGTTGACACAGGGTCAATGCTGTTTGCATTGTCTGGCGCACCAAAGTCAAAAGATTATATTTTGAAACACAAACCAAAACCAGCCAATGAAGCAAAAAGTGTTTAAAGCAACACAGCATCGTATTTGGCATTGGCGAAGAAGCAATCAACATGTTGCAAATAATATGTTTTATACCACAGATGGTAATGAAAGTTTTTTTTTTAATTTTTCCGCTTTTTAATCGCCATTAATTTGTATTTAATGTGTGAAACTTTAAACTGCAGACGCTTAAAAATAAATTTGAAATTTTAGAAATAAAAAACGGAGAAGGAATCATTCAATTAACGATGATGTCCTTTTTTATTAAAGAAAGTACACATAGGTCACTGAATTTAAGCTGGATTTTTTTTAATATTTTATTGAAAAAAATGTGAAAAAAAGTTGCTTTACAAGATTATACATTAAAATTTGTATTTGTAAGATATTTCACTTTTCCATAAAGGGAAATAATAGTCTCTTTATATTGTTACGTTTTAACATTTTTAAAACGTTTGGGTCCTTTTTAATTGCGTCAAAATAAAATAAATACCACGTTGTTGTAGTTTTACAGTTATTTCCTTTTACTTTATTCACTTTATCTTATATACACTTTATCTTATACAACACTTTTATTTACGCCTAAGCACAATTTTATTTTATGCCTGCAAAATGATAGTTATCGATAACATAGCCCCCTTATATGCCTAACTGCCTAAAGTTTGGAAAGTTCCGGAAAAGTCTCAAACGCTCTCTATTTTATGTCCGTTAATTTTAAACAAGTAAGATTGTGTTGGCCAAAGATGGCAATGCCGTCAAATACACCTATCAGTACGGCATTATCAGCGTAACATATTAACAACCTTCACACAAACCAACAGACCAAAATCCCGCAATACAGTCCCTAAGCCACTGTTGTGGTGTATTTCGTTTAAGTATTTTTATTTTCGTAACAATATGATTACAAAACAAGAAATAGGCCTTCAATGCATAAAATTACCAAAAAGGTTCATCATATCGTTAGTGAAGCAAATTATTTACTCGACCTAGTCCTCACTTCACGAACTGACAAGTATGTCATTCAGGTTCTTGCCCCTCTGGGTAATTGAAATCATTTACTCGACCTTGTCCTCACTTTATAAACTGACAAGTATGTCGTTCAGGTTCTTTCTCCTCTGGGTAATTGAAATCATTGCACCATCTCCGATTCTTTAGTTTGTTAGCCGGTCTTCATGAGGTTTCACCACCAGCTGCGAATATATTTTAAATAGAATAATGTTGAGAAAAGAGATTTTCATTCCATCCAATACGACACATGAGAAATTATTTTTTTTTTTTTTGTACATGGATGCTTGATCGCGGATTTGTGTTCCCTCCAACGACGGTAATCTTGCTTGTTTTCATAGTCAGCATCATCATCTTTACCATTTACTTCTTTCGCTCCTTGAGGATCATAGGGCCCCTGAGAAACATCTAAATCGTATACGGTTCCGCGCCAACCTCTTCAACTCATTATAAGTGTGTCCAGCTTGTTCCGGCCGTCGACCTTCCTCTTTTTCTCGAGCATGATTCTGCAGAACTTTTGTTGTGGTTTTATGAGGGTATGGCCAATCCAACCCCATTTGCCATTAGCAATCATGTAGGAAACTGGGCACATTTTAGACTTAAGGTGCAAGTCGGTATTGCTGATGACGTTTGACCAAAAGATTTTCAAAATGCGGCGAAGGCTTCAATTGACAAATGTTTAAAGTTTCTGCAAAATAGCATCCGTAGTCAAATATGTCTTACAACCAAGAAACAACACAGAGATTATGTTTCATCGAAATATTCGTAATTTCTTCTTTGTTGGGAGAACGCTAGGCCGCGATATTTTTCCAAGTTGTGCAAAAGACGTTGTACCCCTGATTATTCTAGCGTCCACATCAGCTCTCGCGCTACCGTATGATGTAATAATACTGCCTAGTACGAAAAAGAGTCCACAGATTCAACATGGCTTTTTTATGCAAAAATCTGTGGAATTTATTCACCCGATGCTGATGGTCAATTTTACAATTTTACAAGATCATTGAGTTTCTCCTGCATGTCACTACGTCGACCCTCAGTATAATCGAGATCTTCAAGCTGCTCCGTAAATGTTAATGGTAAGCCTCTGTTTCTTCCACAATTTCCTGAGGATGTCATCTAAGACCATTAAAAATAATATTGATGACAGTGAAGTACATTTTATACTGATGCACAATTGATACTATCAAAGGCCGTTCGAAAACCAATGAAAGACAAATGGACAGAAGATCGCCATTCATGTATCTGTTCCATTAAAATACGTCGGGTATTTATATGATCAATACATGGTGTATTAGCTCTGAAGACCGGTGTTGCTTACAAATAGCGCGATCAATGTTAGAATCTTAGAAAGAATTGAGAGCAGATTTATGCCCCTATAGTTTTTGCAGTACGAAAAATCACCTATTTAAGGAATTTTAATCACCCCTCCAACCAGTCGGCTTGCAATTGATTTTCACGCCAAATAGCGTCAAAGACAGGGCGGAATAGTTTCGCCGCTGTTTTCAGACAAGCTCTTAGTATCTCCGGTGGAATACCGTATGTGCCTTGAGCCTTACCTGACTTAAAATTTCTGTTAGGCTACGCGATCTCAGTTTCTGAAGAAGGACAGGTAATGATGCTACTATTTTCAACATTATTATATAGTATGGTCCTTTTTCAGACAGCTAACGCGTAACCTTATACAATATAATAAAGTCTGAGCGATTAGATGCCGTCTCTGATCTACTGGCAAGGTCGTTGAACTATTTTCTCTTATCGTCCCTGCACAAAGAGGTTGTGTTTAAGAGTCTGATTTTTGGTGTTATCTTTCTTTTGCACGCTTTCTCAACTTTATCATCTCCCAAGTGTTTTCACGCATCCAGTCTTTTATATCCTTGGGTTCGAATTAACGAATATTGCTGCTGACCTGAAGCACCGTTTCATAGTACCTAAGTCAAAAATAGATCGCTGTGCAATTTTAATTTATGGCAGGCATATTGTTATATTTTAACCTTTTTAAAACGTTTGAATTCTTTTTAATTGCGCTAAAATAAAATTAAATACTATTTTTTTGTTGTTCTACAAATTTTATTTACTACAATATACGAGTAACTTTTATACAGTTTGTCTTAATATGGCAAATTAAGATTCGTTATACAACACATTTTATTACGCCTAAACAGACTTTACTTTATGACAGCCAAACGATAACTACTCCATACCAAACGCAATGCGACATCTTTTATATCATTTCATTATTAGTTTCGAATGTTCTAGTAAAGACTCAAATCTTTTATTTATCCGGTAAATTCAAATGGTGTAAAACCATAATACATAAAAAAAATCGACTGGCAACACCGTTACACACGCAGATGACAGTACTCTTAAATAGTACAGACAATTATGGAAATAATGGGAAGCCTTGACACAAACCAATTAAGTTTATAGCTAAAATCTCACAATAAGTCCCCCATGTGGTGAATTGCCTCTTCAGCATTTTTATTTTCGTAACAATATATACATATCAAAGTATCTTCATCTTATTCGATACTGTTCGCTACATAGGATATGTCTTCTTGATTTGACTCCGTTAACTGTTTGGTTTTTTACTGCAATAAAGCCATGATGACACCCGATTTGCAAGTTCATTACACAATCTATGGAGTTTTGTTAATCAGTTAAGTGTGCAAACATGAGTTCTCCTAATGGAACAGCACTTTTTTTCTTCGCTCGATGTTGAATATGTCTAAAAGCTTTAGATATTAAACACCCTTCTTTAAGGTAGTATTCTTTTATGCACGATCAATGGAAGAAATCCATTGCGTTAATTGTTCTATTGGTCTTTGGTGATATGACGACAGCAAGAAATTTTGGCATATTTTGTGCTGGTACTCAGCAAACTACTTTTAAGCCATTGAATCAAAAATTTAAGACACACATTAGAATGAATTGTTGCTAAAGCTTTAATAGGGACAACCCGTAGTCCACAGAAAAATCGAGAAAAGCGTTGAAGGTGGGCTTTAGTTATAAATTGAAGGCAGATTAAAGATCTGCTAATATATAATATTAATTTTTAGAGGCAAATAGTTTCTTCGTCTTATAGAAAAACTTAAAACAAAATAAAAATATCTTCACTTTCTACATTTAAAGCCTATCTACTACTAATGCACAAGTATTTGTTCTGATTAATCTTACTTCAGATTTGAAATTTAATTTTAAATAAAATATTCAAAGTCAAATATTTTAAGCATGATTTTAGGATCTACAATATAAAATTACGATATTACATTTGGTTCTTCAACAAACTAATATAAAAAGACTACACGATTATAAATTACAGTACAGACACAAACCTCCAAATAAAAAACAATAAACACACCATCACCACGGCTGATAAACACAACACAGACGCTTATATGAAACGCATTACCTGACTACAATGGCATTCGTGGGTGTTTTTTCCATAAAATGCATTTAAAAAGCAGACATAAGCGCAACAATAAAAATAAAGGCATTATTTCAAAATCAACAACAATTATTTAAAACAGCAAACAAAAAGCTGTGAACAAACAGCAGACATATGTATGCATGTGCATATGTATGGATGCATTACATTTGGGGACAATAAAAAACTCATACATACGCATTAAAAGACATTTTGTACTCATTTTATATTTGTTAATATAAAAAAATTATGAATAATGCAAGAGATCGAAAATAATAACAACAAATGTAAACATTAACAAACACAACAATAACAAATAATAATTGCAAAAGTGTTTGTGTGTATGAGTGTATGATAAATGCACAATTTGTTAAAACAAAAATGAAGGCAAATGTTTAAAGAACTAGCCAGAGAGAGAACTGTGTAAGTGAGAACTGCGAGTAGGCAAGAGCTACAGTTTCTCAATTGAAACTCACCACACTTTAAGAGCCGATTTACTGCTGTATTAACAAAACGGTTATTAAACGAATTTTCGATTTTAAACACTTCAGTTGAGTTTAACATCAACAGGTGTTAAAAACGTGTTACGATTTAAAGCGCATAAAATAAAGTTATTTTTTTCTCTGTAATTATATGAAACGATCTTAACATTTAAAGTAAAACGAAAAACGGTTTAACAAGCAATTTAAGGAATAATAATTAATAACGAAAAAAAAAACAACTAAAAATTGTAAAAAAAAAGTAAATCATTTCCTTTAAACAAGAAAGAAATATTGAAAAAAGGTGAATAATTTATACTAATTTGAATACTAAATAATATTTTAAAAAATAAGTGTTTATTTAACCACAAAAAATTTTCCATTTGCTTAACAAATACAAATAAAATCATATATTTTCAAGCTTTTCTACGCCCATTAAAGGATTATTTAAAAGAAAACAAGATCATTTCAGAGCATAAAGCCTTGGGTGAGTTTCTGAGTGAACAAAATTTACCAAAGAAAAAAAAAAAAACTCATTTAAGTTTAATTTATTAACAATTTAATCTTAATTTGATTTTTTTTATATTTTATTAACCAAATATTACATTGTTAATGTGTGTGTGTGTACGTATGTGAGAGTAAGTTTCACGTTCCCCCAATCTTTAACTACTGCTACACACAATTAATTCACCTCAAGTCCGAGTGAAGTAGTCAGTCACTCACTCACTCAGCGAACGTACATATTTCGTCAGCCAGGTTGTAATCTGGTTAATTGCTATTTGAATTTGTTGCCTTATGGTTGTCTCTCTTCTACCCATGCAAAAATCGTTCAGGTATAATTGTAGGTATTCAGTCGCATAGAATAAAAAAATTTTACAAAAAAGCAAAAAAGTTAGCAACAAGTAACCGCAAGCTGGTTTATTTAACATACTGGCTTTTTTTCTAAAGCCGAATGCAAAAATAACCTACATTAGGCACGCCAAAGTAAAAATGTTAGCACAGTATGTGTAAAAATATGATTGTAGAATTGCAAAGAAGTGGAAAATCAAGACACGCTGAGCAAAAGCATGCTGCGTTTTGAAATGACTTAAGGCCCAATCATAATATACTTTTGCTTACTTAAGCTATTGTCAAAAACTCAACGAAAAGTCTGTCAAATACTTAATCAACTTTTTGGTGGCTAGAATGTACTTTTTGAGTAGAACATGAAAGTTGCTATCTGAGAGTTGAATGGATAATTACCATTATTAGTATCTGGATAAATTTATTTTTTATTAAAAATATAAAAGTTTGATATTTTGTATAAAAATTTAAGTATTATCAGAAAAACAACACAGTTTAAATAAAAATTTACGAAAAGCTGCAAACACCCGACACGCATGTTCAATCGTCGCTGAAGAGCATCCATTGCACAACGTGTTTGTTTTGCTATTGCTTTGCATATAACACACAAACAGCTGTTTAAAACAGCGACGAATAAAAGCAAGAGCATGGTTGCACAACGTGTGTCTTTTACTATTGTTTTGCATATAACACACAAACAGTTGTTTACGTACGTAGAGTGCAAATAAAATTTAACGAAACTTGACGAAAAGTTTGTTAAGTACATTATAGTTATACACATTGATTGTGTGTATTTGCACAGTCGTTGAAGCTAGCCTACGCATATTATGGTTAAAATATGGGCGAATAAGGTTAAATACGAGATTTGCGAAAACAAAAATAGAGCAACTTCTCAATTTTCTCTCCTGCATGATTTAGAAACAGAAAATGGTCTTCGAATACCAAATAATTTGAAACTGATAGCACATACTTGATTTAAGCAGTTTTTTACTGAAACAAAATCAGAAGAAGTAATATATGATTCGAATCATCATTGGCGATGAAGAGGAAAGTTTCATTATAAGCTGCTGAATTCGGGCTAGACAATCACAGGGAAGCTGTTTCGAACACAATAGATCCACTTGAAGCCAACGCTGATCGAAAAAGATCATAATATGCAAGCATATATGCATATGCCACTGTGGTATGGTAGGTAATACACCCGTCTACCAACCAGAAGGTCGTCGGTTCAATACCAGGCCAGACCATCTTAAAAGAAGAAAAAAGTTTTTCGACAGCGGTATCACCTCATAACATTAGCTAGTAACTGGTTATGAGTATCACTACTATTGAAAATTTCTCTAAATGCATTTGCCGTTCGGAGCCGGCGTTAATCTGTAGGTCCCCTTTCAATGAGTTCAAAAATAGAATCCGGCGCAGCTCATTGACTGAGAGAAGTCCCAATGTTCCTTTATGGAATGTTATGGGAATTAATAATAAATGCAACCAGACATGAGGTTGTAATATTCCATCATGACAACGTTCGGCCACAAGTTGCAAGATCTTACGCGCCTTATAGTATGTATATACGCTCTCTACTATTATAAAGAAAAACAAAGAAGTTTATTCTAAAGCAGAGCCAGGCAAAACATACAAATGCAATTTACAATTATAGCCTCTCACTCATGCCACTTTGCACTATATTTTTCCACTTGTTTCTCTCTACCTTCCCTCGTTTATTTTTTGCCTATGCATGTAAGTCTACGTACGTGTGCAAATAAAAGAGAAGAGCAGCTCTTTGCCTGAATCTTGTCTAAAGCTACAATAATGCAATTTGGCAAATTTTATTAAATTTTCTTTATAGTTTGAACTTACCATGTACATATGTATACTTTATTCGACTCTGAAATTTATTTTAAGCTTATTCACATAATTACAGGTATTCTAAGCATAAGCTTGCTTAAGCCAAGTATACTTCCACTTGCCATGATGAAGAAAATACGACAATGAACTCAGACCTGTTAATAACCAACCCAAGGCATTTGCTTAAAAACAAATTGAATTATTTTATTTCAATTACGAAGTTAACTCGAAAAAACAGATAAACATGCGCCATTCAGCTAAGAAAATGAACCAAGTCGATAGCCATTATATCGGGTGTTTTTTAGGAGGTTCATAACTTTTAGTTGGCAGCACTGCTTTATTTGACAACCGATTTAACAGCTGATAGTTGCTTTTTGTTTAGTTTGGTTTGACATTTCATTATGGATAGACTTCCACCAAAACGACGCTTGCAAATTGATAAAATTTCTGAAGTAAATTTCCATTCAAAATTTTTTTTCTCTGATGAAGCCTATATTTGATTGAATGGGTACGTAAATAAGCAGAATCTTCGCATGATTGAAGGTAATCCACAAGCTTTTGTCGAAACACGATTACATCCACAGAAAATTTCTGTTGAGTGTGCTTTATAGGCTGGTGAAGTAATTCGTCATTATGTCTTCAAAAACAATGAATGTTACTGACAATGGTGAACGGTATAGAAACATAATTGGAAATTTTTTCGTACATCAGTTAGCTGTCATTAATCTTGCTGGCATGTGGTTTTAACAGGATGGAGCCACATGTCACAAAGCGCGCGTAATAAATGATTTCTCAAAGAAACTTTTGATGAAAGAGTAATTTCACGTAATGGTCCAATTAATTAGCCACCAAGATCGTGTGATTTAACCCCATTGGATTATTTTCTTTGGGGTTATGTAAAGTCACTTGTCTACGTCGTTAAGCCATAGACAATTAAACACCTTGAAGTCAACATTCGAAGAGTTACTGGCGAATACGGCCGCATATGCTTCGAAGAGTTCATGAAAATTGGTGTTCCAGATTGCACACGACAGCCGTGGCAGCCACATGACCGAAATAATATTTACACATTAATGTCATACACCCAATGCAATAAAGGCCCCCACTAAACGTGCGGTTTTGCTCTGTCAGAAAGAAAAAATTGCAATAAAAAGAAGACGAGAAAAAAGGTTTTCTTACGAGCTGCTCAAAAACCCGCTGTCATCAAATTACACACATTTTAGCCAGTTATTCTGTACGTGATATTCCAGCATATTTTCATATTCACATTCTCTCATGCGACAATACACATGCACGCATACCTAGCATACTAACAAAACCAAGTACATATGTATAAATAAAGAAATAAAAAGAGAGATAGAGAGAGCAAGAGCTAAGACAAAGATCAATACAAAAACAAATAATAAAATAACAAAAACTACAACTTTTGAAAACAAAATTTTTAAAACTAATAAGTATTGTTGCTGTTGTTATTGTCATTATTCTTAAGAGAAAAATCACATTGGTTGCTTTTTTAAAATATGAAATATTAAAAAAAAAATAGTAGTTCACCAGTGTTGCCACTTGTGTGTAATTACACATATTGTGTAATTTTTCATTGTGTGTGCAGCCTGTGTGTAATTACCCGATTGCCCACGACATTCGATAATAACATCACCTTCGAACGTTTGGCAAACATTTCTCTGATAAAACATTCTAAAACGACATTTGGAAGCGAAACGAAAACGAAATTATAGAGTTCGCCCGTCGCTCAGTTTGTAGCAGCAAATCTTTCGATCTCGAAGGTTTGTCTGTGATATCAATATCAAACCTTTAGCGAACCTTTATCTAAAGCAAATAATTTTGCTTTTTTGACGTTACTTTTGCTTTTACATTTTGCTTTTCGCAGCTCAATACGAAAAACAAGAGAAGTTTAGTTGTTCTTTAAAGATATCAGCATATACCCAATACGCATGTTCATACGTCGCTGTTTCAGTGACGACTTAAAGCAAGAGCATAACAATATATGTGAATTAAGAAGGAACACAAGTCTTATGAAATGTTCTATGCTCTGTTAAGCATATTTGTTCGGCAAAAATAAGTATTAAATATATAAATATCGCTAACAGCGATCAATCGCTACATGTGTAATTTGTGTGTAAATTTTTGTTCTACTATTTTCTTTAACACGTTGATTGCCATGTGTACCACCGATGTGTCGCAATTTTTTTAAGTTATTTTGTTTGTTGATCATACATTTATCGGTTTATTGGTGAAAGAAAAAATTTTCATGCAGTGACGCCTTTGTAAAGATACATTTCACATTGATTTTTGTTTGTTTTCTTTTTTATATGGTGGCGTTCAAGTGTTAATCGCTATATTTAAAATTTTTGTCATATAAAGTTTGACATACGGTATTTCCTGGTGTGCCAACAAATCGAATTTAATCAGAAATACACAGAAACTACTCTTAAGCATGGAGGATGGTTTGGGACTGTATATTAATACGAATTTATCTCAAATTTTGAAAAGAATACATGAAGCAAAGTGCAGAGGAAGCTTGGTATGGTAAGCAATTTGCTATTCTATCGGGACAACGAGTGCAAGCAAACATTTGATAATACATAGGTTTGATTGATCCATACCTGACCCAAGCTTATAGAAACACCTGCGCAGAGCCCAGAACCTAATGTAATTGAACATCTTTATTAGAAATTGGCCAGAAGAGTTTAGCAGAAAAAGTTTAACACACTAGTTGAGCTTATGGCGACATCATCAAAAGTATAGAACTTCATAGAGCCCTAAGAATGCTAAAATTTTTTGAAATCAATTTCTATGCTCTTACTGACTGTTCTGCATTACAATGGATATGTAAACTATTACTAATTGTTCGATTATTTCCTTTTAAGTATCCATTCCTTGCATTGATCGATTATACGTTGAACTGAAAACAGTTATTTTCATGTTTCTGATGAAACTTATAGCTATTATTGAATAAAATGCTGACTTTCGTGTTATTCATATTGAGATACAATTAAGACCCCGAAAAATTATATATTTATTATATTTTTATATTTAGAGATTTTTTCAATGAAAACATTCTTGGTCGATTATACCTTGTAGTCACTGTGTATGTGTGTATTTATAAATTATTTTTATGTTCTTCTTTAGCTTTATTTTAATAATATTAATTTTATTTTTTTAAATAATAATTTAACAGATATTTTGTATTTAAATGTATTTGGAGCTTTAAATTTATTTGTATTTTATATTTAATGTATTAAATACATTGTCAAAATTTTCCACATACAAACATTTTTTCATTTATAAATACTAGTGTACGTAGCGGCTGACACAATTAGCCGCATTCTAATAACTAACAATTATTTTAATTATGTATGTATGTATAAAATTTAAAATTGTTTTTAAATGCATTTCATTTCAAATTTTTCAAACAAAATATTCTTTAAATAGATAAGCCTGAAAATACGAAATAATAAAAAAATTTAGAGACAATTTTCTTCCGACAAAAGTGTCTTTGATCAGAAAATGAGCGCATATTCCAGCTTTCTAATCGAGCAAATGAGCCAAAATTGACTCGAATTTGAATAAATTTAAAAAAATGCCAGCTGGGTACACAAATCTATGTGTTAGTAAGAATTTTATAGTCGTTTTACTTACAAAGTATTGTGCATATCTGCGTCGAAAAAGCTTTAAGCGCATATTTATCATTTCAAAATCGGTGCAGTAGTACAGGCGTAAAAGGGATACCAAGAAATGTCTTAGCCTATTAATTATATATACTTAAAGTATTCTAAAGTTCTATGAACTCTTTATAATTTTCTTATTATATAAGCTTTAATTAATAAAATTAATAATAATAATCAAACAAGTCGACAAATTCATAATTAACTTATATATAAAATATTCATAAAAACATAATTTTGTATGTAATTTTTCTTCATATGTGTAATTTAGATACCGGTTGTGTGCAATTCATAATGCTGTTCGGGGTAACACTGTAGTTTAAAAAAAAATTAAAATTTTCCTTTTCGATGGTATTTTAGGTTTTCCACTCTCTCTCTCTTTCTTTTTGCGTTATACATACATATATGAATCTTTATTTGTATTTGTATTAAAGTATGTATGTATTGTAGTAAAGTATGTTGTATTAAAGTATGTATGTATGTGTAACTAATATTCCCACATTCTATTTGATTTTTGTGTTTGTGTTGTTGTTGTTGTGTTTTCATTACTATTTCTTTGCCTTTCTTTAACAAACATTCTTTATTTACGTTCGTAACAAGAGGATTTTGTTTTTATCGGGTCTCTTCACTTCATTTTCTATTTCAAATTAAAAAAAAATCGTCTCGATGATTAAAAGATATTCCATTAATTAATATGACAGCTGTTCGGGGTTAAAGCCAGCGTTCGTCTGTCATATTTTGTCTACAAAACCAACATTTTATTTTTTAATATAATTTTTTATGTTTAATGCTGGTGAGTGGCGCCAAATATCATCGGCAGTGCGGTGTCTGTCTGCTTGCGTTTGTCACTGTATGACAGAGAAGGGAGTGTTGTATACGCATATAATATCGAGCCAACTGTTTAAATACAAATTTATTGTTTCCAATCAGGGTTAATTAGTGTTCGATTAAATGTTAAAATATAAAAAAAAGAATAAAAAAATGTTACGATTACGAGATTTAAGCAACGAATAGAAATTTAATACTTTCCGATTAAACAAAATTCAGTTTGGGACACATATGTATCTAAAAACTTTTATTTATAACCAATTGAACGGGGAAAATATTATTTTCAGTTTTGCATTAACCGTCTGGATTTTAGAAAATTTCAGCAGCATACAATATAAACCTTTAATTTAATCTATTTTACTCCAAAATACATTGAAATATTGAACCGGGTTAGTTCCAATAAATTTGACAAAAACACTAAATGGATTAAGTGTTTTTGGGGACAGAATAAAACAATCCTGACTTTATTAACCCATTTACTATGGAACAGTACTTTCCGTTTAATTTTGCTGATTCGGTGCTATATTTCTCATAACTTTTTTTTAAAATTGATATCGAGTTTATCGGCAGCGGTTAGCATATTTGCTCATTAAATGCTAGCCATCGCGTATTTCTCTCACCACTTCAAACTCGGTTTATTACAATTGTAGCTACAACATACCGCAGTTGCAAAGTAACGCATGAAAGCACGGTTACATTAAGGACTATTGATTGTAAATGGATCTCCTTCGTCATTAAAAATAATAATTTTTTCCGCCTTCTCATAAACAAAGATGGTGAATGTTTTGTTTGTTTTACGTGCTTAATTGATAGGATCAAAGCCTGGCGCGAAATAACGCCGCTACGTATAGCATCTAGGCTGGTGAAATATCGCTATGATTTATAACAAAGGCTTTCGCTTAGATATAAGATCCAGTAGTTTTTGATATCTGGACACTGTGGGATAGATGGTAATGCAACAGCGGAGATATTGGCTAGAAAGGGTTCCATGACAGCCTATATCGGTCCGGAAACTTACAGTGCAGCACCACTTACTACCAACCTCAATCTAATCAAGGATTGGCAAATTAGTAGATGCTTGGAACTCTAGAAAACTCAAAGGAGACTTCGGTACTCTAGGGCGACGATCAGTCCCCAATTTGGGAGTCGCTCTGAGGTTCACAAGTATGGCAGGTCGAACTTGAAACTATTGGCGGAATTTTTTATAGGCCATTATGGACTCACAGGCGTCAAAGAACACATTTTGTGTGAAAGTGGGGTTCGCGATAGTTTTAGGTGGAAATATTTAGAGGGATATAGGGTCTCATTGGATGATGATGCTGGTATTCATTAGGAAGAGCAGATCTTCTGAAGAAGGTTAAGTTAGGAGCAGGTGGTAGCCTCGTTGGCCCGTTGTGATACCGAACCGAAGCGAGACACCTGTGTTAGCTGCCAAGTCCAGATTAACCGGTCTTGACAGTAATCTAGAGGTCTCACATAGAAGCACAATCCCGCAAGTTCCGAAGAGCTATCGAGAAAGAGCGAGTCAAGTGTGTGCAATCAGCGTTTAGCTAAACTGACACTGGCCACACTCTCCTCTTCCTCAATCGATCTATAACCGCGACAGAAATCATTTAGATCACCATCACTTCGGCCTGAAACATGCTACAGTAATCTGGAAATCGAAAAGACACTTGGGATTGAGCCATTTGGAAAAAATTCCGCTGAAGGAACAGGCTATCCCACATTTAGAGCCGTCAGTATAGACCTTCACCGCATCGCTGGGGTTAACCGAGCCATATGCCCAGTCGTCTCTACTACGGATCACGGAATGAAATCCCCCATCCAACACCTGCCAGATTGGGACATAGTCAATATCCAAGACTCGGGGTTCCCCAAATAGAATCGAAGAGTGCCCCGAGGGGATAATACGCCACCGACAGAACATTAAGTTTCACCGCTACAAATTTAGCCTGTTGCCTGGCAAGTATCCCGGAAGGAAAGACTTCCTGACCTTACCCAGAAGCCTGACATTGTAATGTATATCGAGGGTAATCCACCAAAAAACCACTCCGTAGAGATTAAGTTCAATAACCGTCGAGTAAATTCAGCGAGAAACTACATCTTGCACCCACTACTCTCCTACAGCTATAGGTGGCAAAAGAAGCTTTGCGATTTCTCTCAGCCAAGTAAGCCGACCAATTTAGCTTAGAGTCGAGAATAATGACGAGGTATTTGACCACTGTACTCAAACTGAGCTTGCTCCCATCCACACTGGGCAGCATAAAGCGAGGTATGCTATATCTCCTAATGTATCTGTCTTACAAGGGTTCACATAACGTCGGGTAAGATTACAATGCAACTAATAACTATTTTGAGACCATTTCTGTCATAAACCCTAATTGTAGGGTAATACTGTGTGGGCCATCTATCTGTTTAAATTTGAACCAGCGGTTATTTCGTTTGGATTTATTGGAAATTTGTTTTCAAAACAAAGACAATTGGTCGGAGATTGCAAAAAAAAAAAAAAATTAAAAAATCATCTTTTCGGATGAAGCGCATTTTCAACTGGGTAGGTACGGTATTAAGGCTCAACAAACCAAAACATGATCTTACAGAAGCCATTACTAATGACTGTTTGATGCGGCTTGTGGAGCGGAGGCATCATTGGCCCATATTTCTTTGAAAATTAGGACGGCGCAACCATTACGGTCAATGGAGACACCATGATAATCGATTTTTTGTGCTCGCTATTCATGGTGGATGGAGCAACTTGTCACACATCTCATACCACAATCGATTTATTGCGATTTGACACCGTTGGACTATTTTCTGTGAGGCGGCGTTAAAGACAAGTGGTATGCCGACAAACCAGAAACAATTGTGCGTTTGAAGGCCAACATCCGTGATGCCATTGCCGAGATACAACTTTATACACTCGAAAAAGTTCTCGAAAATTGGCCGCGGCAGATATAAGTGAATGGAATAATATTTAATTTACTTCACAAGAACAAAATAAATTTGGCAAATTCAAATCGTTTTTGTTTTATTGCATTTTTAAACTTGAACTTGTAAGTGGCCCACCACTTAATTGGAGATGTGGATTATAAAAACCTCTGCAGCATTACTGGCAACATTGGTTTCATCTTTACTCTATAACTTCATTCTGCAATTTACGTCCAAACAAGTATATGAGTTAAGTTCCTGGGTCTTTCAATGCCTCTTGGACTAGAATGAACTATTTGATCGGAACTCGAAAACTACTGTGTCTATGAAAGTTCAAACCCAAGTCGTATGGTATTTATGGTAGATAATGATTAGCAAAAGACGATAAGGTGGTGTGGAATAGCAACAGTTCTATAATTTCTTTTTTAATTCTTTACTCAGCTAGAACAGTTTGTTTGTTAGTCAACAATAATTTCTAAAGATGCATTAGCTTTGATGGCTGCTGAAATAAATCTATTCGTCCCGTTCATAATATAGCCTTAATATTACTGAATATTTGTTAAACAAATAAAGCATTAAAACCATTAAAATCAGAGAAATTTACCACCACCAAGCATGACTTTTTGTGGATGTCAACCGCAAATTAGAAAAAAGTAACGCCAACCAAAAGGCAACCAAGTTAAGCTTCAGTGCCGCTGTTTTTTTTTTTTAAATTAAAATATCTTTGCGGTAAAGCTTTGTTATAAACACTAATAAGCATTTTCTAAAGGCAGTTTAACTTTTAACACTTAAAAATGCAGCAAAAAAAATCTAAAATTAAATATGAATGTTAGTCATGCTACAGTTAGTTTTGTTATTTTCAGTTAAACTCAGATCTTTTTTTATTTTTTGAATTAATTTTTCTTAGAATGTGTATAGGAAACTAAAAACCCTTTTCAGGCGGCACTCATTCACTTTTTTGCAATACAAAATTCATGGACTGTGTTGAAGCCCTAATTATGCAATAAGACTTTATTAAAAAACAATCGTAGATTGTAAAAAATAATACATGTTTGCAAACAATTAACCATTTGGAAATGATTGTGACATTTGGAGAGAGGTAACGCTCAGTAACAGCTTTGATGTTGTTGCACTTGAGGAAAAAAAATTAAAAAATAAGAAAAAAAAATAAGAAAACATGTCACTGTCATTGTCATATGTTAAAAGCTGAAGAAATTCGATCCTTTTACTTTAAAGAAGCTGCTTTAAAACAAACATAATGAAATATTCTGAATGACAAGGAATGCTGGAGTCAAATACTCAGATCACTTATGTAAGTTAATTGAGGCCATCATATGTTGAGAAAATTGAAAGTTTAGGTAACTACTGCTAATGTGCGAACACAACTTAAGCTGAAATACTGTCTGATTTTTAATATTTCTTGCATACCAACAAAAAGTTCAATTTTCTATTTTACAAGCATAACATATGCAAGCCGCATTGCTTTTTTAAACCCAAAACTAACGTTTTCGCTATATTCTATTACAATTTATGACTAATGATTACTTTTTAAAAGGTTTCAAATTCAATACCTAGAATTTTGTAACAAATTTTGATTGCTTGCAACCATGAAAACAAAAGTGCAACGTTTGCGCAACAACTTTATTAATTATTTTTTTAAAAAGGTATTGTATTATTTACAACAAATATTGAATTGAACGATAAGATTACAATACAATTTTCAGTGTCATATTAAAAAATTAAATTAGAAAATCATCAAGAAATAAGTAAATAAACGTATCATTTAAAATGCAGAGTAACCAGATGAAAATAATAGTTTTGCTAATTGTTATTCTATATTTTATTAGCTGTAAAAGTAAACAATGGTTGTCATAATTTGCGCCGTTTTGCGCTTGTCGAAAGCGTGTACATTTTTTAGAAAAAAAAAGCATTGAAGTTTGGAAACTTGCTGTGGTTTCGGTAACCACCATATGGCTTTAGTCATACCATGTACCTTGATATTATCATCGTATCAACGAGGACACTGCGATCCCTTCCGGTCAATACTTTGCTTAACAGATCTGCTGCTTTCGTAATGAACATCAGCAGATCTGAAACCATTATGGTGGAAAGTCACCTAGTGAGACGCTATGTCTACCTAAACATTTCCCCCTGAACCTATCAAGAACCCTAAATTCACACAAAATGTGTTCCGCTGTCTCTGAAGCCTATGAGCACAGCCTACAAACATCCATATCTGTGATTGCCATCCTTTTCAGATGCGCTTTTAATCTACAATGGTAACTCATGACAGAGTTTTTTACCGGCCTGCATTATTTGAGAACCTCAGAGCGACACCCATCCATCCTTTTCAGATGCGCTCTTAACCTACAATGGTAATTCATGACGGAGTTTTTTACCGGCCTGCCATATTTGTGAACCTCAGAGCGACACCCAAATTGCGTACTTATTAGGGAGATCGAACGGTTATTATTCGATCGGTTTTAACTGGTATTTTTGGTTTTGTCGAATACGGTTTTTTTGAGATGTCCATTTTTCGAATACCGAATAAACCGGTTATTTTAACACGAATAACGAGTTAATTTAAACATGTATAATTTTTATGTTTTTATTATTTTAGTGGAAATATACTCTAGATTTTATATTTACGCAGATTTTATAGTTAGTAAAGTTTTTCAAACGTAAATAGTCAAAACCAGCCGCAAGCAATGTTGAAAATTGTCAGATTGTGTGGGCTGTAATTGAACTAAGAACTTCCTGCTTGGTAGGCGGTTGTCTTAGTCTGTAGGCGCTGGCAAGTAGAAGTCTTACAAAAACGCTGTAAAAAATGAATCACTGGACGACACGTTGCGGTGTCGAGGAAGAAATGTCCGAATGTTGTTCTAGAATTTTTACTTGCTAGAAACAAACGAGACAAAAATTTATCAATTTTATGCAACTTGAATTGAGAAGATTTGTATTTTAATAACAGAACCGCTTAACCGGTTATTTGATAAATTTATAACCGGAAACATTTTTTTTAATAGCAATTTTTCAAATTATTCGAAAGTCGAATAATCGATCTCCCTAGTAAAGCGTGTTTTTTATAAAGGTATAGAACCGATTTAACAGCTGTCAAGTGATTTATTCTCAGTTTGGTTTGGCAATTCACATGAATAGACTTACGCCCGGCGTAGATTCGTCGAATGGGCCAAAAACGAGATTACCGTTGTTCCCGATTTTCATAAGCGAATTTGTTTTGCGATAAAAGCGCACTTCTGGCTGAATGGCTACGTCAACAAACAAAACTGCCGCATTTGGAGTGAAGGTAATCCTCAAGTGTACGTGGAAACACCGTTACATCCAGAAAAACTGACTGTTTGGTGCGCTTTATTGGCTGGTGGAATCATTGGTCCGTACTTTTTCAAAAACGATGGTGACCAGAACGTTACAGTCAATGGTGATCGGTATAGAGCCATGATTACAAACTTTTTCATTCCTGAATTGAATAACCATGATGTTCAGGAGATGTGGTTTCAACAAGACGGCGCAACATGTCACACAGCTCGTGCCACAATAGATTTATTGAAAGACACGTTTGGTGACCGCCTAATTTCACGTTTTGGACCTGTGAATTGGCCTCCAAGATCTTGTGATTTAACACCGCTAGACTACATTCTGTGGGGCTATGTAAAGTCATTGGTCTACGCGGTAAAGCCACAAACGCTTGACCATTTGGAAAACAATGTTCGCTGTGTTATTGCCGATATACGGCCACAAATGTTGGAAAATTGGATGTCCAGATTGTACTACATCCGCGCTAGCCGTGGCGGTCATATGCCAGAAATAATAT
Source organism: Wohlfahrtia magnifica (assembly GCA_023159175.1). Taxonomy (NCBI): domain Eukaryota; kingdom Metazoa; phylum Arthropoda; class Insecta; order Diptera; family Sarcophagidae; genus Wohlfahrtia; species Wohlfahrtia magnifica. The sequence goes on from JAKWBJ010000539.1 coordinate 7,036,663, forward strand.
TTAAAATGTAATGCCACAAGATTATCTTTCGGATAAATAAAATTCATGTCAATCGAATAATCTATCGTTGTTTTATTGCAACTTAAAGTTCTATACTTCTATAAAAACACTCCTTACTTATTGCCGCCCTAGAGTGTCGAAGTCCTTGCACGGCAAGGTTTCGGACCGATATAGGATGTCGTAGAAGCCTTTATGAACAATGCATCCGCTATCTCATTACCATCTATCCCAGTCTCCAGGTACCGAAAACTAATGGATTTTATTTCCAAGCGAAAACTTTGGAACGTATCATTACTATATTTGATTAGTTTAGATGTCATACGATTCGACAGCTTGGCTGTCAGATGACGTCAATCGTGAAGCACATTTTTCTTCATATCTTTAACCCTTGAAGACATTTTGTCCAATATATTGGACATTTCCTTTTTTCTTTTTGAAATGATGTGACATTGGCTCTAATAAACAAATTTTTAATACCATTATCAGAAGAGTGTTTACTAGACTTAAATGTTTTTCAGAAGTCCTTTAACGTTGTGAGATACTCGTATAGTGACATTCAGTGCTAACTTTTGTAGGTATGAACTTAATATTTTTTTAATTTTTTAATTTTATAATATTATAGTCGTCAGACAAATTTTATTGAACGTCCATTTATTGGACAAATTTACTCTGTGGGCGTAGATTTTTTATTTTCAAAGAAACATTTCTTTAGGAATATTGCATATTTATCCTATAAAATGTCTTCAACATGATAACTAAGCAAAGAGGATATCTTTAAACACTTAAAGAAAACTTCTGATATAAGCGATTGCTAGTTTTCTCCTTTGTTGGCTTTCTGACCAGGAATTGAACGTAAAGAAGTTTAAGAGTAGGGGCCAATATATTGAAAATGGAATTTAAGACTCGAGGAATTTAACTCAGATACTTGGTACATTTAGTTCCACAAAACTTTGGTGAATATTCCAAAAGTAACACAATCCAAATTACTAAAAAAAATAAGGCATGGAAAACTAGGCTCATACGATATTTTTCCGCCTAACGCAAATAATGATTTAGTAGCTCCGTTTCAATATTTCTAAAAATATTTTACTGATGAATTTTGTAATAAATGCAAGTCATTATTCAAGACGTCCAACGCAAATTAAATGCGTATATTTTTTGGTTTTCATATTATGCTGAGTTGTCTAAAATTCCATCGAGTGCGTATGTACTTTGATAAGCGTTGGGAAATGCTATTGCTTCATTACGAAACAATCTATGTATGTGTAACAGATATTTTAGCTCTGTAAAGTAATGCCACGATAGAATGTCCAAAGTAAGGCCCATAACTGAACAAGTACGTTGAACAACCTAAAACAGCAAGCCAAGTCCATGTGGTATCAGTGTTTTTTTTTTTCTTTTGTGTGGTAAAAGTGGTATGCCATATGACTACATTGTTTACCAAGTTTCTACAACACTGTTCAGCTAAATATTAGTTAAGACGGTAGCAAGCGGATCAACAGTTGTACTAGAACCGCAAACCATATATTCTAATGAATCGTCTAGGCCATAAATTATATTTTAATAATTACTCATCCTCTTTTCAATTATTTAAAATTTTGATAGGATAGAGGCATTAAGGCAGCACGAACTATTGGAAGCATTCATTTTGGCAATCCACCTTTGCGGGTTCAAAATGTTCAATGTAAGCAAGGACGAGGTGCTGTTTCAGAATAAATTGTCACACAATTTGTCTTATTAAATTAAACTCGTCGTCTTAAATTTTATTTATAAGAAACATATTCTCTCAGTAACTTTGTCCAATTTATTGGACATCGCCTGGCGGCCAGGTTGGACGATCTACCTGTAATTTGACTTCAGATCCTTAGTCAGCAAACTCAAATTAGCTTACAACCACATTTTCAGATTTTTGTCTCAATTATTTTTCTATAATGTCTGAAAGGATTAACGTCTTTACTTAATAAGCATTTTTTCTTGTTAAAATGAATAACATATGCCATTGCCAATATTTCAAGCGTTTTTGAAGCATTTGATTCCATTTTTAACACAAAAAGCTTGAAGCATCTTTGTCATCAAGTGTTTGTGTTACAAAATTAACTATTAAATCGCAAATTTCTACAGCAGTACTTACAGAAAATTAAAAAAACAATTTTAAATTTGTTAAAGGTCTTCACTCTGGGAGCTGTATAATGAGTTTTGTTAATTTTTACCTCTTTTAAGTACTTTTCGCCCCTTTTGCACGCATTAAGAAGCATTGGTTCTGTTGATCAGTGGTGTCAATAACATCGTTTCTTTTCTCAACCGTAACTAAAGAAATTTTCTCTTTTAAATTAGTACTGAGTGAATTTCTTCGTTAACAATTCCAAATACAACAATAATTTATCAATAACCAGACAATAACAGCAACAAAACACTCGAAAAACGCCCACTGATTGTATTTACACACGCTCATACACTTCCAAAGCCAAAGATTTTCATACGAAGCATAACTGAAACGATGTTAAAGAAACTGAACAAAATGAAAAAACGATATACAACGACAATATGACATACGAGAATGTTGCTTAAACGATAACGTCAATAACAATAACAACAAGAATAGTAAAAGGGTATCAAATCGGGAGTGTGAGGGGAGAAAATGTATATAAAGGTTAACGGTTTATTTATCTCTGGCATACCACAATAGCCAACAACTACAACTACACACGTTAAATAAATAGTAAACAAAGTCGAACTACAACAATAACAAAACTATGAATAATTTTGTTGTTGTTGTTGTAATTTGTAACAGTATTCCAGAGTCAATCCTAAAGGTAAAAAACCAAAAAAAAAATATATAAGAAAAAGCAACAACAGTGAAAACAAAGTACCAAAGAAATGCAACCATGAAACCAGACTACCCACGGAATATAAATAACAACAACAACAACTACATTTCATAACAGAAACAAAAAGGAACGAAAGCATAAAAAAATATCTCATAAAACCTACAGACGCAACATGACTTCTTACAAAAACAACAATAACAGCAGTAACAACAACATCAATTGATTTCGATAACAAATATTTTTATAGGCGGTTAAAGATGTTTATAAGATACTCTACATTAAGTCTCACCACACCACAACAAATCACATTACAACCCACCATCATCACATCACATGGCGGCTATTTGTTTAATTGGAATTTTGATTTTTATCTTTGAATCGAGTTAAGCGATATCATTTGAAACAACATTTTTTATTGCTACATTACACTGCGGTTATAACAGACGTTTGTTCGAATGGTTGGGGTTGACATTTGATATGAATGGGGGCACGTGAAATTAAAGCGAGCTTTGTGTCTTACAATAGTTTGTTTTTCATAAATTCCAAAATGGTTTAAGACTACTCTGCATAAAAGCAGGTCAAATTAAAGTGAGAAAATGTTGTACAGCTTGATTCGAAACTGTTAAGAAATGATTTCTATGAACAATAAGGAAAGTCAGCTTCTTTAGCATTAGTCTGCAACGGAAATTCCAAATTGTGTTAGCTTGCACTATGAAGTGGTCAGATAATGAGATAACCGCTATATTTTTATTGCGTTTTTTAGCGCACATATTTTCAAAAAGCTCTCCCACTTGGGATTAATCTAATGTTTATCAACAGGTGCACAAAATTGTTTGATAAGACTGGAGATACAGTTTGGATACAGCAAGTAAACAAAGCCGTTAAATCAAGAATTCAGTGAAATTCTCCATTGAAACAGAAAATCACGAATCATGAAAAGAACTTAATGCAAAAATCCATGAGTTCATTTATTAAAAGACTTGAGGCTTTCAAAAGTAGTACCGGTTACTCGTTGACTGCGGCTTAAAAAAAAATATATAAGAATAAAAACATCTTTGGGTGAAGTATGCTGCAAATTTTTACAAACAAATTGATAGGTCGTATGCACGGTCATCTAAAATATCATCTGAGCCTATCCGTCTCTTGGAAAAGCTCCGGCTCTAATGGTTGTTTGCTAAAGTTTTCTAAAAAAATATTTTTGAAAGCGTTGTGAAGTCACGTTCCAGGACTCAAATCTAACTTCCAAAATATCTGCCAGCTTCTGAACAAATTTTTGTGGACTGTTTTTAAAGACATGGTTTTCCACAAAAGATATCCCAACCTTGATTCGCTTAAGACTTCATTAGTTCGTGCTATAGCCAATTTGCTAAGAGATGAGCTGTGTGCTGCTTTCAAAAAAATGGTATCACTTCCTATGTATTTCTACGTCATTCTTTTTTGTAGCTTAGTTGTTTTTGTGCACTTTATATTGGCGCGTAAAAAATAGAATAGATTTTGCATTTGTTGTATAACTTTAGTTGTTAAAAGAGTTTTGTTGTTGTTTTTATAAAGCCCCAAATACACTCTTAGAAAAATGTAAAATGTTTAAATACATTGTATTTTAAAATACAGAAATAAAGACTTAGTTTTAGAGAATAAGATTGTACACTTTATTTTGGCGCTCACAGTATGTCCCTTTGAACTCTTCATTAAACTTCTTATATCCTTCTAGTCCTTTCCTTTCACCTATTAAATATTTTGCAGTCTGTCAAATATACTCAAAGAAGTTATACAACCTAGTAAGCTCTAAAGCTTACTGTCTGATAATACCGAAAAATCTTAGCACTAATGATTTAAAACTGACCTCTATGTTAGTATCTTTAAAAGGTGATTAATCAAGAAGGATGTTATTGGTAGTCATAGGCGTGACTATAATAAAGTTTTTATCTACATATATATGTATTTGATAATATGTAGGCACTTACCTGCGTACAGCATTATAGTCAATGTACTAATTTGCCTAGACAAATAGCCAGAAAGACAAGCTATCAGATGTTATAGTCTTTCTTAGATCCCTAGTAGTGAGCGTCGTCGTAAGTGGTAGATCCAGAGTAATACTTCCAATATTATATGTTATATGGTGGAATTTTTTGCCATTTCGGTGCACAATGTGAAATTGGGGACCATACTCTTCGAATTTTTAAGTTATTGCTGTGAAATACATTACTTCGATTCCGAGTAGATCAATCGAGTTGTCTTTCTCAATTATCTTTAATAAGTTCTTTTAAGTTTTAACCACTCTTTAATGAATGCTGCGAAAGATGCAATATTGAAGAGCCAGTGGATTCTATGAAAAATGTTTTTTGTCATTGGCCGGTATTTAAGTATGTATTTAAGACTATCTTTGCTTGGCCGACGAGATTTTACGATAAAAACAGTCTGGCAACGGGCGATTTGGAAAAGTTCTCGCAGTTATAAAACTGACTGACGCTGCCTGTCGAGAATCTTGTAAGGATTTTCGTAGAAGCTGCCATTGCCTGAAAAGAAAGATCAAAATAATATTGCAAGTAATAAGGCAGACGCTGAATAAGGAAAGGTGCTTCAAATTCATGTAGAAATCCTAGTTTTTATAAGTACCTTCCATGAGTTCTGTGGTTTTTCTTATGTAAAGCGTGTAATTGCGCCGCCTTGACTATTACGAGTGAGGCTGTGCAAATGATTATCAATATCTTGTGTGCACGCAGTCAGTGAAAATGACTCAAATGGAAACACAAAAGAGTTTCTTGTTTGAGAAGTTTAGCATATAAAGTTGAGGTCTTTCGTTAGATTAATTGGGAAATTTTAAGCACAACTTAGAGTCCAGAACTAACAACTAAGATTATTGGAGTTGCCAGAAAGTAGACTATGAGAAGGCTGTAGCACATATTCTGTGCAAGTGGACTAAAGAGAATCTCCTATTTGGGAATTGGCAGATTGCATTTTCTCTTAACATATTGCACGATTCAGGCTCTTGCTGATCTTTTTCATGGTTTCTTATTTTGTTTCATAAGCTTACAACGAAATCACTAATTTTTCACACATTTATTTAATTCTCCTATCAAAGAAGAACGTATACGTTTTATAAAGCATGGATGCCGGTACAAAATTGAATTATTATTTTCCCGCTTGGCCTGAGATTTGCAATAAGCGACTGTTCACTTTTGGCGAAGAATTTTCGGAAAAAAAATATTTGCTAAGCTCTCACAAATTAAAGAAAAACACCAATGTTCGCAATAGTGAACTATTAGCTAAGAAATCTCGAAACTAATTTTGGATATCCCAACAAAAAAAAATTCTCTTCGCTAACTTCTTGCCAAATAAATGATATTGAAGCATTAGAAACGAATAAACAATTTCTCTAGTTTTCAGCACGGAGAGGAAAAAAGGAATGCAAGGCAGAAGTAACGATAAAAACAGAAGAGAGCAAGCACTTCGTTCTCGAACTATTGCCAAACTATTAAAATCGAATGTTTAGCGATATCAAAAATATAATTACAAATGTTTTCCAAACGTTGGAAGGTGATGTTTATATCGAATGTCGTGATCAAGCGGCTAAAGACGGTCGTGGTTTAAAAAAGAAATATTTTTTCGAATGTATAAGGTACATTAAGACCAAGCTGAACTCATTGTATCCACTACTTTGGCGAACCGTATAGATGCAGTTGTTTAACATTGAAACTAATACACTTACAAAACAATTTTTAATTTCTTTCTCTTTAAAAGCGCTCCAGAAACATCGATTGAATTTTTTTCGCTTAAAAAAAAAACAAAATTACGCAATTAAAGGTAAAACGTAACAAAAAAAGAACAAAAAAGAAAGAACAGAGCTAAAGTACCAACACTATTGCAATGATAACTTAGCCTTTTAGACGTCATTGCAACAGCTTTGCGCAATAACAACTTCTTATTTGAATCTAACTCCTTTTTTCATTTCTTTGAAGTTTTAAAGCGATCAGTTAAAGGGTTAAACTTAAATGACAAAAAAAAACGTAAATTTAAACAAAAGCAGACATATTGTTGATATTTTTTTACCTCAAGGTGGTAAGAAATTAACTCTCCTTTTGCACACACAAGCATACAAGCATACATACCCATATAAATTTAGAAAATTTATCAATTTACCTCAAGGTGGCAAACAAAAACTCCCCTCTTGCTCATATACATATGTACATACTTACATATAAGCATACCCATATAAATTTACTAAATTAAATCAACTTAAATATACACAAATACTTAAGATAAGATAACCACCAAGTTTATTTGTGCATGTGTACGTGTGTATAAGTGGGTAGGTGAGCACACTCTCTTTTAATGGATGCTCTTGTAATAAGAAGAAATATATTTGGGAGACAAAAACGAGCCGAACCGTACAAGCTTTAACTGATTTTTATAAAAAAAGAAAAATAGGTAAAACCTAATTATCTCTTCGGTAGGCAGCAGGGTTAAGTATAATTAAAATCAAACCACAAATAGTTGAACTGTATTACGAATTTTGAAATAAAAAGCGGTATAGATCAATTAACTTTGCAATTGATAGCTATGATACCTCAACATAAAACTCCTAAACATTGTAGAAAACTATTTGTTGCTTTAAAGCTTATAGATATCATACAAGAAACTAATGATGTCAATAAGTACAATACGGTTTAGGTTGTTACATAGTCATTTTAAACTAACTTTAGCATTTATACTTGATATTTCGACATATACCGATATACATACATACATACATATAAACATATTCAAGAGACGGCACTCAATTGAAACTAAGAAGCCCCAAGGAGTTTTGTCTTTTATGATTATCAATATTCATTGTTGTGGTAACAAAAGGAGTTGATGATGTGTTGCTAGTGATCAGTTTCTTTTTTCAGTACTACTTCTTATTGCGAACAATTATGTACAGTGAGATATGTAAACATATTTTTTTTATATTAAATTTAAATAATAGAATTTCAGAAAAATTATTTTCGCAAATATTTTTGAAGTCATAATGTAAATATTTTTAAAAATAAATATTTGTTATTTCATTTTTTTAACTACAACCCACTGTCTTACTCAAATATTGATCTATACGAGTACACAGAAACCGGTTCGCTTTAATGCATTTTTAAAGTTCAGCACTAACATATTGAAAGCCAAAACACACAGAGAAAAATAATAATGGAAAGAAATAAAAGCAAAAACAAAGGCAGAAAAAAACAACAAAACTATGACTACAGCATGACTAAACTTTACTCGCTAAAGTCACCTTGTGGTGTTTAATACTCCATTAACCCATACACATACCTAATTTGTTTATAAACACATACTGTCGCATGCATACAAATTTTTAAAGTAAACAAATGTATATTCATGTTAAGAAAAGCCTCTTAAATTATTCACCACAGTCTTTCGAGACGTTAAATTTTAATGAGCAAACCGAGTACAAAAAAAATAAAAAATATGACAATTACCAGTGTTGCCATAATTGAAACTAAAATCCTATAATAACAGTGGATCAGATAGACAGTGGTAGGCAAATAATTTTACAGTGGGATTTAAACTCTGATAAGGCCGCTCATAATCAAATTTTTAGAATAGCATATAAGCGATATTAAGTTATTTATGTAAAATATTAATGCGACTCACTAGAAGCTGCCAAGTATAATTTGTTGTCTTGAATTTGACTAGGTCAGGTAAAGGTAGCTGACCCTTTTAGAGGAATAAAGTCCCACTAAGCCCAGAGGTTTGGCCTATTGCGATACCACAAGCACAGAAGCTAACCCGGGTATCAAACAGTCTCCATAGGAAACCATTTTCACTCCAAAATAAATCTCGCAATTTCGGTAAACTTTATTTGGAGAGTTCCGTCAAATATGACATGAAATAGGAAGTCAAAAACCTCTGTCCTTCAGTGGACATTCATTAACTGTTTGGCTTCCTACTCACCTCACTTAAAGTGAATGTTATACGAAGTTAGCGTTGATTGTTGAAATGAGATAATAAAAAACCAGCATGTACATCACTTTTACATATTTCTTGTCTTGACTAGTAGTATCACTAGGATCCTTCTCCAAAATAAATCTCGCTATTTCGGTAAACTTTATTTGGAGAGTTCCGTCAAATATGACATGAAATAGGAAGTCAAAAACCTCTGTCCTTCAGTGGACATTCATTAACTGTTTGGCTTCCTACTCACCTCACTTAAAGTGAATGTTATATGAAGTTAGCGTTGATTGTTGAAATGAGATAATAAAAAACCAACATGTACATCACTTTTACATATTTCTTGTCTTGACTAGTAGTATCACTAGGATCCTTCTGGTATAGGCGATTACCAATTACTTCCATAAATTTCCACAAATTTTTGTAATAATAGAGCAAATTGTCTATCTCCTAAGTAAAAGTTCGTAGTCGGTTCATTTTAAACGCTGTGCAGTTATATAGAGTAACAGCGTCATACTTTTAGCGATTTTTTAGCACTATCTGCATATTTTACTAGTTAACCTATCATTTGTAAATTTAGTGGCTGTAACTGTATGCGCCAATAACGCAGTGTCATGCTTTCGGTAGGTATCTTAATTGAGGGCGTATCTTATCGATATTTCATCAAAAGTGAGAGCTATAATGTAATAACAAGCTTTGAAGGTGTGTAAATTTAAATTTAAATGTGATATAACGATCAATATAACTGAAATTGGAGTTATCGGACTATAACGCAAAGATTGACATTAATCCAATAAATTAGAGTAAAAAACAGTTCTAACTTAAAACAACATTAAACTACGATTTCTTTATAATACAGTAGCGAAAAATAAACGCGATCTTAACCATTTGACGACGAACCGAACAGATGTACCGGTATAAAGTGAGCGTTAAGATAAAAATGTCTCCATAGGGAAAGTTTATTGTGAATGAGTCTTAATTTTTTTTTGTGTTGGCAATGACATCTATCAAACATATTCATTATACATCAAATCAGTCAACAGTGTTAAATCAGTGTTAAAGATTACTAATTTTATACCAAAAATAATGATGATTTGCGGAAAGCATTAACTTTTTGTTTTAATTTGAAGAAAAGTGCTGCAGAGTCGCATCGAATGCTCGTCGAGGCATACCGTGATCCGGGACAACCATCAAATCGGCTGAAAAGCCAGATCGATGCGACAGGAAGACAATGGTGTGTGTCTGGTGGGATCAGAAAGGTATGGTGTACCACGAGCTCTTAAAACCTGGTGAAACGGTTAATACAGATCGCTTCCAACAACAAGTGATCAAATTGAACCATGCAGAATCGGCCACAAGGCACGATAGGGTAATGATAGTGCATCTGCACACAGAGCAAAACCGGTTCGGGATACAATCGAAATATTAGGCTGGGAGCTGCTACCACACCCGCTGTATTCACAAGTCTTGGATCCTTCCGACTACTATTTGTTTTCATCGATGGGACACGCATTAGCTGAGCGGAACTTCGATTCCTACAAGGAAGTTAAAAATTGGGTGACTAATTGGTTTGTGTCAAAAGACGAACCGCTGTGTTGGCGTGGAGTCGACAAATTGCTTAACTTGTGTAGCCAGAAATGGTCAACTCTTTGAATAAAATGTTTTTACTTTTCCATTAAAAATTCGTGTTTTATTTTCACAATAAAAAGTTCAGTTCATACCGGTACACCTGATATATGTCCCATTTTGTTTTCTTATCTTTACTGGTATATATGGCAATGAGTTTTAAGCTAATCGGTATTGTTATATAAAAAGCTAATAAATACTTAGGTATTCGAGTTAAAATTGATATTTTGTTTGTTCAAGGGCGTCTAATAGTCAGACATTTTTAATTATTTTTTGCAATTTTATTTTGCAGGAATCAGCGAGAAAAAACGCAATAATGGTAACACTAAAAATAAAACTCTTACTATCGCTTTAAAGCACATTCAAAGAAGCAATTTTAGATGAGGAGAACAAATCAAGTACATGTTTTAATTAAAAGTCGATTTGTTATTCGCAATTTATTCGATTAAATGCTTTGATAATTTTTTTCTTTTTTTTTTTTCTTTTGATACAACTATAAATGTAATAAAATATAGATTTACAATTTTTAAAATTAAAATAATATTAATGTAAAATTAAGACTAAAAAATAAATCGAGAAACGAAATCCCAGGGTCTTATTTTGAAATATTTTAAGAAAATTTTTTGTACTATTCTACACTAAATTCAAATAACCTATACAGTCTCATTCTCTAAAACAAAAACAAAGATAATTATTAAATCTAAACTTAAAAACTGGTTATTTTAATTAATGAACTTTTACTTCCAACATCGCTAAATAAAAAAGAAAGAAAAAAGTCAAGTAAAGTCAAATAATTCGAAAGATTTGTTTCGATAAACATTTTCAGATCATTCATTAAATTATGATTAAATGCAGAAAATATTTTTGAAATTATTTTTTGTCTAAAACAAAAGAAGAAAAGATAGAAAATAACCGGTTATACATTAAAACAAATGCACGTACAAGTATTTGAAATGAAATCTTAGTTATTTTTTATGCAAATTTTTTCATTAAATAAAATAAAGAATTAAATAGTTAATAATAAATATGATCGGTTTTATGCATTAATTCCCATTGTATTTTTTATTCAAATTGAATCTCGTTGCTTTAAGAGAGATATGACATGAATTTTATGCAAATTATAGTTCTATTACTTTTTCTCAAAACTCTTGCTGAGACTAGAGCAAATCAAACCCGTGTAGGATGTAGGATAACTTTATCTAAAATGAATCGTGTTTAAGTAATTCATTCGAACAAAACCAAATTTAGTCGGAAGGTACAATGTCTGAACTATGCGATATATAAGTCAAACCATTTTCTTCAACATTTCTAGTACCCTTAAATGGTCTCTTCAGACTTATTAATGGCGTTTGAAAGAGGTTTTCCCGTGATTATTTTAACCCTTATGACACAACTCAATACAGAGCGACTGTTCACATACATATGCAATTTGACACTTTAAATTGCCTCTAATATTTCTATGACGAAACGAGTCCACTTTGAAGAGTATATCGAGGAGCCATGAGTGATTGGCATGGAGGAACATGGAACACACTGTGAGCGTCAAACGAAATTAAACACCTCATCTTATTTTAAAAACATGTTTATTATATTTATAAGAATAGATATGAACAAAAAATAATAAATGTGAAATTTATTTCATTAAAGCTAGGAACTTAAACTTGGCCGCTGTGAAAATAGATCACTTTTTTTAAGAATATCCAAATCTTTTCGCGTCAAATTAAAGTAAACAGGAAACTCTATTGGGCTCCTTTTGACTTTAGCACGGCTTCTAATCTTCTAGGCATCGAATCTACAAGTTTTTGGGTTAATTCTGAAAAAAAATTATTCCTGTAGTGCTAGCATTAGATCACTTTCATTATCAAAAATTTTCTTTTCTCAAATTTTTTTTATCAAGATATTCCTACAAGTGATCAATTGGGTTTAGGTCTAGATACTGTGATGGATGGCCCAGTGTTTTTCGGGTGCGGTAAAGCAACCACTCCTTTACAATTTTGGAGGTATGCTTAGGATCATTGTCCTGTTGAAATACCCAGTTATATGGTAAACCACTAGAGACAACATTGTTTCAGAATGTTGAGATAGGCTTCTTTTTTTATCGTTGATTTGATCAACAGAAGATTGTAAACTACCAATGCCGCCAGGCATCCACAGACCATAATTTTACAGTTTTGGTGACGCATTTATCACTAAGCTCTTCGTTCCTACTTCGCCATATCTTACTAGCTTTCAACTGTGTATAGTACATATCTCCAAAAGAAAAGAGGCTGACTTTCATACGCTTGCAATGGTTCGACACATAAGGCTTTCTTCGTGGTACTCTAACATATAATCCGTTTTCCCATAGGGATTTTCTTACTGGCTTACCGTAACTTTACGACATATTCTTAGGTTGTCAACAATGTTCTTATAAATATAATGTAATTGTACGATCCTTCGTCAACGCTAAAATTCTAATTATTTTTGACGGTTGAACCGCTGTATGCCATGAAATTCCTATGTCTAACAGTTTTTATCTGGTTATTTTATTTAAAAGGGTCAATGTCTTACGTTAAATAGGCCTTTGGGCTTATTTTGGAACAAGTTCTAAAAAAGTAAAAATAAAATACTTTATTTGATTTCTGATTTACGAAAAACGATCAATGTTCTTTCAAAAAACAAAGCCGCTACAAAAGCTGATTTTAAATTTGATTTTTGTGTGAAAAAGAGCGGAAAAACGTCATTAAACAATTAATACAGACATTATTGAAAAAATATAACCATAAATATCTAAAATTAAAATTTATAGAAATAAATTACAAACAATAATAATTATTGTTAAAATATTGAACGTCATCGGCACCACACAGTCAAATATGGCTAAAATGTGTTAATTTTTTTTAAGCCAAATATATATGTAGCGGGCTATACTCAATAAATAAGCGTAAAGTAATGTAAAATAGCAGTACACAACAGCAACAACAATAATAAGAAAAACTTAAATTTTTTTTTTAATTTGTCATGATTTAAATACTCATGAGTGCTATTTATTATACCCTAACGGCTATTCTCTGAATTTTTAATTTTTTTTTATATGATTTTTAATTTTTAAAATTTAAATTCAAGAAATAACTACGAATAGTTGCTTTTGTTGTAATATTGCAGTTGTATTGTAATGAACTGTACGCTTTGCCAATAACAATCATTACCGATAGTTTTTATTGTCGTTGTTGCTGTTATTATTATTTTTGTTTTTTTAAATAGAGGTTTAATTCTTCTTAAATGATCTTCGATATACGATCATATTTATTTGTTTTCTTTCTCATTAAATTTCTATAATCGATAGCATGATGTCATAAAAAACAAAAAAATAAAATTTTTTTCTGCTTCGCATTGTCGGTATTGGTAGCAAAATGCTGAAACTGTCATGAATATAATAATAAATGAAGTTGCACTATGGGTTGAAATATTAGAAAAAATAAATTTTTTCCTGTTTTGTTATTAACTGGCTATGCCCGACGTACCTATTTCGCTAATGTTAATTTTTTTGACTAATCAATAAAAAAAAAAATTAAAGGCAGTGTCTCTTCATACATGTTTATTATTTTTCTTTTATTCCAACTAAACCCTTAGTTTTCTTTATACAGGTTTAGGGAAGTGAACTGTTACTTATTCAAGCAGCAATTTTATTTTTTATTGATTCATATTACAAAACGTGTGGAAATAATCAAAACTTCAGACACCATTCACTTTAGACCGGTAAAATAATGAGTTGCATGCTGCAAGAATATGATCTTGCGGTGTTTTGGATCATTCCCATACAATAGCTTTCTTAAGCGCATCCATACTGGCATATTTTTCAGTGCTCACCCTGCTTTTCAAAATGTCCATCGGATTTGCATCTGGCGTTCACACAAGAAAATACTCACGGTCTACGACTGAAATGTTTGCGTACCTACGGCTCTAAAGTAACTTCTAAAAAACTTTCCCGATAATAAGTCGAATTGTCTTTGACACCAGCCCTGATGACGACGGTTAGAGAGCGTACTTCGGCTGTCCCAGCTGTCCATTTCATTACGTGAGATGTAAAACTACTACGGGTGACCATTCGAAGGCTCAAATTTTCGAGTATGCGTTCAGTTAAGTCAACACGATAATTTTGAGAGTTTATGAGCTGCTCAATAGGAATATTTTTTCATCAGAGAACACGATGTCTGAAAATTCGCCTAATTTGTAAAAGCGTAATAACTCTTTTGCTATTTCAAATCTAAGTCTTTTTGCTATGATGTAAAATCGTGTGCCTTTTGGAACTTGTAAGGCTTTACTACAGGCAACCAGATGCTGGGCATCGTGAGGACCACAGGCCGAACAGATAGGAATATATCCTTGTGCAGTGACCAAATCTTAGTTGTGCTAAAACAACTCTGGGTAAGCAGCCTAATAGAACAACATTTTCATGAGAGTTTCTCAGCATGTATTATGATGAACGTCCTTCAGAGATGTTTTATGTGCCTCCAGATTGAATGAGTCCCTAAGATATCGTAGGATCTATCCTTCATAATGGCGAAGATCTGCCCTCTTATTTCTTGGGGGAGCGTTAAGAAGTGTAATCCGATGATTCGGATTCTCCCTTCGATGGCATGCCAGTAGTAGAAGCTGCTTTGTGAGCACGGTATTATATTCCTTGATTGCTGTCATTGATATGAATTTGACATAGCTGGCATTATCAATTTACCAGTATTGCCAACGTAAAATTGACACCATTTCAATAGCTTAACCAAGAACAAACACGATAGTAACTGATTTATGTACGGACATATATAGAAATCTTTGTAACATTTCCACCAAACTCTTTCATTTCAGAGGCTATAATGCTAAAGTCCTCCAGATATAGCGTAATTAATAGTTTCCTAGCGAAGTAGAACTTTTCTTCCAGCTTCTTGTTATTAGCTTTAGGCATACACATTAGATTTGAAGCAACTCATGATTTCTTTACCCTCATGCCTTTACCCCGATTCTATTCTGCCACATTTCTGCGTCGCTACTTGTCCTTGTTTTTAAAGTAACTCGCTCATAACTTTCAACGTTCCCAGTATGATTCCTAAGATACTTTTTAAATATTTGTTTCGTCTGATATAAGACGGCTTGATTTAATATTAATAATTCACTTGAAAATAGTATTCTGAGTTAATCGGCATTTGTATGTAATTAAAAGTAGTTGTTGGGCTATTACAATACATTATAGAACGTGAAATAACACAAAACTGCCGGCAGTAAAAAGTGATGGGCAATCTTTTGTTGTGGCCGTGTTTCACCTAGATATGTGGACGATAATAATTAACACATTATGTGCGGAAGCGGGTACTAATGCCCGTTTCGCAGATTGCCACTTATAAGCGGGATGGTTAGCGGACTGCCGTTTAAAAGTGGTGCAGATATTAGTACTCGTTTAAAATCACCACTTTTAAGTGACACAATGGAATAAATAATGTTTCGTATTGAAAAAACTTAGATTTTTATCTGGTCACCCTATATTATTTATTTGGCACTTCGCTAAAAGTTTATTTTAATTCCAGCTCAAAATGAAATTAAGTCTTGCATATAAAATTTTGTTCAGTTTCATTAAAATTTCAATTCAACCAAAAAAACAATAAAAACAATTAAATTAATGCGTAAGCAGCTAACTTTGATGAAAAAGAATAAAAAACGGTAATAAAAATAAGCTGAAATCAAATAAATATAAAAAAATTGAAAAATAAAATAAAATTAATCACAAATTTATTTGCCAAACAAATAGAGGCAGAAATATGAAAAACGAATACAAAAAAAATGATGACATAGGAACCGAAACAATCTAAAGCAAACACCCATAATAATTAATAATTTTGTTTATTTTTGTAATTCAACTAAACTATTAAAAAATTATTCCAAAACTTTAAGAAAACACTTAAAGAATTTTTAATTCTTTTATTATGGAAAATTATCTAAATATTAAAAATGAAAACTAAAAGAAAAAAAATATTGAATACTAATCTTACGTTTATGACATGCTGGCATGTAATAAAACAATAAATAATTAAGAAATTATTGGCTTCAATTAAGCGTTAATTTTATTTATTTCTTTATAGTTATGTATAATATGTACAGCCTGTCAAATAAATATTTTCAGAGTAGATAAAATATTAAAATCTTTACTATTTAATTTTTTCCTCATTTGAAAACATTTATTTGACAAACTGTATATATATAAAAAATCTTGCTAAAAACTCTACAAAAATGTTCAAAAAAGTCACTATATTTTCTTAAAATTTTAAGCAAAATTCAGAGCATTTTAGGTCCAGTTAATACTACAATAAAATTTCAGTTTAGATAAGATTTTATACAATTTATTGGGTATATGTTAATGCAACAATTCTCATAGATTTTTATGAAAAATTAAACTTAGCAGCAAGATAAAGCTATGGTTAATTTTTTAAAAAGATTTGTCTACCGAAAACTATGGCTTATTCTGAGTTTTCTATCAGTTTATGAATTTCATTGCATAATTTTGATCATATTAAGAGTATTAAGCCAATTCAAGACAATTTTGTATATCTAAAGCAGATTTCGGCAGAGTTGCTCTTCGCTTATGTTTTCACACGTACGTAGTCACACGCATAGGTAAAAAATAAACAAAGAGAAGTAAAGAGAAAACAAGTGGAAAAACACTGTGCAAAGTGGCCTGAGTGAGATACTCTCAATTACAACCACAATTGTAATATGAATTAATATTAGTTTGCCGAACGCAAAAGTTGTTCCAAAAGACAATGTCTGAAATAAAGCATAGAATGAATAAAACAGTTCATCCAAAAAGTTTTTAAAAGGCAGCTTAAAATTAATCAAGCATTGTCATGACATTTCATTTTTCTGACATGAAAAATTATAAACTTCCCCTTGGCTGCACATTAATTCCATTTTTCATCAAATTCTATCTGCAATAGAGTACTTTCGAATTATTTGAAATACCGTTTATTTCATCTCGGTTAACTGGCTCTTTAGACATGTATCAAACTTTTCAAAGAAAATTGTATTAGTCATTGTTACGTCTTTACCATTTAAAAAACGTTTATTTCTAAGTTCGTAGATTACAGTTAAAGTGAAATAAATTTTGTGTTTAATTTTTAACTAATAACTCTTTATTCAACACAGTTGTGTGTTCCACTGCTTGTAACCTTTTCACAAGCAATAACAATTTCTATTCTTAACTACTCCGTCATCAGAAAATTGTAAACAGCAACAACTACTTTTATCTTTCTTCCAACCCGATCGTTGTTACAACTTGGGTTTAATCACAATCTTTTCAACCAGAGGCTATCCACACTTTATTCCCTTTACTGAATTAGCTCCAACTAAACTGGTTTTTACTTCACGACTAACTTCACGAGTTTACTCCTTATAATCTCTCTTCACATCGAGTTGAAACCAATAAACTCTCTTCACGCTGAGTTTACCACACATAAACTTGTCCGCTGAATTTACACCCAAACCCATTTATAAGGTAAACTCAATGATACTGATGATTGTATTATAATATCAGGCATTACTGTATGAATTTGTTTAAATTTTTCTTTTATTTTTCATTTCTCTTCATATTTACATTTTGCTAAAGGGAAAATTTTTGACAATTATGCAACGAAATACCTGTTGTGTTTGGTATTGTTTTATTGTAGAATTCACTTGATTTCATACTTGGACCATGGTTTACACCAAATAAACTGTTTGTTGTCCGCGTCGATGTGCGGCTGAGTAAACAACACTTCAAAAGCTCTCGAACCTCTCGATATTTCAGGTAGATTCCATTTCTTTCTGTTCATTTCATAGAGCAATTGTTTAATCTCAACTCAAACGTATTCGTACGCTCTTGGTTTTAGTCCTCTGTTTGTCTGTGTTTTTTTTTCAAAAGCACTGGAAGAAATTTGCTTTTAGTCGACACAGAAACAGCGACGAATTAACATGTGGAGTGGCTGCTTATGGACTTTTTTATTTTTATTTTCCATTAAATGTACTGATTAAAATTATTAACAGTGTGCGACAAATATTTTATGATAATTAATGTATTTGGTAATTCCCAATGCATTAAAAACTTTACACAAAACATTTAAATTTTTATGTTTTAAATTCAAATTAATCCTTAGAGAACCTAATACCACTTTTAACCCATAAACATCTACTTCTTTCAGCTTCTGTTGTTTATTATTGCCTGTTACTTATTTTCTTTTCTGCCTGTTTTTGTTGTTGCCGTTTTGTTTTTTACTTTATTTGGTATTTGTAAACATCATGTATAGATGTTTTTTTGGCTTTTCTTTTTTTAGCAATGTAATAAGCGACAGGGTGCCCAACCTGATTTTTGTAACATTATTATGATTTTAAAAGCACAGTTTTTCGAAGGTCTTAGGCCCAATGCCAACTGCCGCTTAGCAAAAAATTAGTTTTTTTTTTCAATTTCATTAAAACTTTATATTTGTTGTTCATATAGTTGCCTTTCTTGTTTAATTAAAACTTAAAAATCTCTATACAAAATGTATAAAATATTTTATTTATATGCAAAATATATGCAATTTATTCACCTTAACCCTGAATGCCATCAATGAAGCCTGACATTTATTATTTTTCTTGTTTTTTTTCCTATAATTTATTAGTTGTAATATTAAAATCAACAACAACAACAACGCCTGCAACTGAAATGCAAAATTATATTAAAAAATTTATTTACATATATGGTAAATGCAATTAATTTCATTTTTTTATTTTAAATATTTTTATTTTATTTTTAATACAAAAAAGAGCAATATTTCCATACCAAACTTGCGCCATGTTAATGGAAACATTTTGTAACACCTTCAATTAAATCGTTTCTGTTTTTACAGAAAACTGTTATTGAAAAGCGGGAAAATAAGACAATGGAACAGTGATGAAAGTATTGTATAAAATACAATGAATTTTATCAAACTACTTCAATGTCAGTTGAAGTTTGTATTGCAAATTCATGAAAGCCAATTTCTGATTAAACATTTTTAAAAATGCGACCTATATTTTGAAATTGAGGTTTACATGCACATGTGTACCGTAGTGCTAGGGTAGGTAAGACAGCCGTCTAGCAACCAAGTGGTCCTTGATTTTATATCAGGCCAGACCATCAGACAATTTTCAACAGCGGCATCACCTCATAACACTGCTAGCAACTGGTTATGAGTATTTACGCTATGAAAAACTTATGTAACTAATGCATCAGCCATTCGTAACCGGTTTTGAACTGTACAGGTCCCTTTCAATGAGTCTAAAAATAGAATCGGAACCAGCTCATTGATTGAGAGAAGTTGTCCCCCTTATTCCACATGGAATGTGTACCTTCTGGAACCAAAATTTGTTTAACAACAGTAATGTATTGCTCTACATCATTCCATAGGTCCACTACTAGACTGAAATCTGGTGATTGAGCTAGCGAAATAAAAATGTTGATTCTATTTTGCTCTAAGCAACACATTGTACGTTAAATGTGTTTAAAATGCCATCTAAGTGGCATGTTTTCTTCTGCAAATGGAGTCATTGTATTCAAAAGTATTTCCTTCTACACCTACTGATCCATTTGCGCACCTATTTTGATTATAGGACCAACACTGTGCCCAGAGAATGCGACCCAAACCATCACGTTTCCGGCACCATGCTTTACTTTCATTGATGTGTACCAAGGGGGTTGTGCTTTATGTTCGAAGAACGCCATATATAACATTTTCCGTCAGATCCAAATCGAAAAATTTCGATTCGTCATATCAGCGTTGGCTTTTCTGAATGCTCACAACAAAGTAAAATTCGGGACAAGTTATTCTTTCATATGTTTGGTTGTGTTGTATGCACAAAACGGCCCTAGTTTCAATCCCAGCAGAGGTCATGACGAGAAAAAAAATTTAATTGCGGTTTTCATTGTTTAATAAAGAGACTTCAAACTCCCTCCAGACAAATGCAAGTAAAGGAACCCCCTTGACCTTCCAGCTTACCTCTGGCGATGATGAAAAGCATCAGACGGATGATCAGGAGAAAAACGTCACCTACTGGGGAAAAATTACAATGCTAAGTAAGGATCACCACCACCACCACCACTTAGCAAGTATTTTCACCACTACACACAATTGTATGGAGGCTAGCTACAGTATATTAATTATCTATTTAGCTTGAAAATCAACTTGATTACTGAAACTGATATAAAGTAATGGATGCTTTGCGGACAGCCAATATGCTATAGGAGTAGTGAGGGAAAAAACATTTTTGTACAATACCTCCAATCAATTTTTTTATTCATTTTTCCTTCTAATTGTTCGCGAGCAGATGTCAGCAGCAAAAATTGTTCAAAACTTCTTTTAAAATCAGTTGAGGATTTAAAGGGATCTGCAACTGAGGCTCTATAAATAAATGAATCCTTTTTACGAGTTGTTTTTCTAGGCCTAGCACATTGTGTCATACTTTTGTATGTCTAATGCGCTTGAAGATGAACTAATGCGTTGTACACCATCTTTTTGTTGCGATTTAAGAGGGAAGAAATATCACAAACGATGATTCTTCACGAGTTTTTTTGGCGCTAAGCCTTTGTGCACCATTAACCTATTTTTATTTATTGTTTTACGGTTTTATTAAAATAATCGGAATGAAATATTCACAAAATTTACAATTCAAGATTTTAAACAAAAAATTAGTGAAGAATATCAAAATGCAGATAATTAAATGTTGCTACGATCTGCTGCCTTCAAAATAAAAAGAATTGTTTACTGGATACTGTTTGCTTAAGTTGTTATAAATATCAGCACAAATAAACACATCTACTGTTGTAGGGTAGGGTATAAAATACATAATTTGAAACTTTTTTGTGTTTGTAATCTAAAAACAAAGAAACCTATACGCCCCCAATATTAATCCCTAAGGATTCATGATACATCATGAGTTAGCCAAAAAAATATTAGTGTGCAGTTGTAAAATTTGTTTTATTAAAAAATTTTCAATGTACTACGAAACGCTTTTATAATAGTCATCAAAAAATTTATATTTTTTTACTTTAATTTTTTACTATTAGATTTTTATACAATATCCGATTACTAATTTATGTTTTTCTTATTCTATTTTCATTTCAGGTATGTACTTTTGATTATAAAATAATACGGAACTAGTAAACTAAAAATATCTTCAAAATATTTTTGAAATATTAAAGAGTTAAATAGCAGGACATCGACTTTTAAACTTCCTTTTTTCAAAATCAATGTAAAAAAATTAAAATTACCTCCTCCATTTTGATTTAAAACAAAGGATTTGTAACAACTTCCTGAATTCGTCATTGTAAGATCGTACATATTATCAGAGTGCAATTGTGAGTATTGCCAAAAACAAATACCCTATCATTATAACCAGGGAAACCAAAAATATGCTTTTAAAAGTGCCTTATGCGCATAAATTATGCACTAAAAATTAGAAAATGTGATCTAAAAATTTAAAAAAATTCTATAAAAAATAAAAATTTCTTCTTTGTTAATAGAAAAAAAGGCTTGTTTAACAATACTTTTGATTAAATTTAAAAATATAAAAATTAATACTACAAAAATCAATATAACAGAATAAAAAGCAAAACATAAATTAATTTTTTTAATAAGGAAGATTTTTTTTTTTTTTGGTATTTTTAGTTGCAATGTGACAATTATTAAACATTAAGTTAAATTTTCAAATGTAAAGCGTTGTCTATATCATATGAGTAAAGTTCTCACCTAATGTTTTTTAATTAAATTTTCAATAAAACCGAATTTTGCAGCATTTTTAGTTCACCTAATGTCATTTTAATGTGCGGAGTCTCAACAATGAAGTCGAAAACAGTATCTAATATACTAAGAACTTCTAGGATCTTTTCATAATTGTAAGCATAGTAATTGATGAACGCAATCCAAGTACCCTCAACAGGTTATAACTGGTTTGGGCGGATTGGATACTTTTCTTTTAAAATTTCAATTTTATTTGGAGCTTTCAAGAATACTATCTCTACATTTGCACTGACTTTCTTTGAGTTATGTTGGCATAAACGCTGAAGTCCATAAGCAATCCATGTAACATGCCTTAGTTTAGGATAAAACACCTTTATGGTTTTGGCAGCTTTTACTATATAAGGCGCAGCGACTGTCACAAATATCGAAATCACGGTTTTATTTAAATTTTAGACCAAAATAACATCACCTGTTTCATCTCTTGAAATCTATAAACATTAGTCTTTTATGCATTTATGTATGTTATCTAAGCATTTTTGTAAATATTTTTGAGTATCAAACATATTTTGAACTTTAAAGGCTTTTTGATAGCACTGTATAATTCATATTTTCTTCTAACAATTTTTTTAAAATCATGGTAAGAGGTAATAAACTTATTTGGGTACTTGATAGCACAATAAATTTCAAGGACAAATAATTCAAAAAAGTCATGATATGGTCAGAATTTAAAACAAACATTTCGTTTTCGCTATAAAAATATCTTAAAGCAAAAATAAGCCCAAATATGCCATACAAAGGTTTATATGCTTCTTACAAAAAAAAAACATCAAAAATATACTCTTAAAACTGAAATATGCACAAAAATGCTGTTATGAGTAAAATATGCACTAACAAATTGATGCCAAAATTCGTGAAAATTCATGAAACGGCTAAATATCTGACATCCAGCATATGCCTGGTTTCCCTAATCATACTCTTATTTCCTTCTTCATTGCAACACCAACTGTAATATATTTATAATCAATAATCAATAGCAGTTGATCAACTTACTATCTATAGTAGTTGACTAAATTTTTTTGAATCCTAAAGTTGACTTTAAGACGACTCTAATGAGTTTCTGAATAATTTAGTAATACGCTAAACTAGATAAAGATTGGTTCTCAGCTGCCACACAAAATTTTTAACAAAAATATAGAAAAAAGCCAATAAAACTATGCGACAAAGCGAATGAAGTAAAAATACCAAACACCTTCAAAATATAGAGTTACAGGTAAAAAAATCTGGGAGCTTATTCTGACATTCGTATACGAACTAATTCGTATACAGTTCTTGATTGTTTGGAATTCTCTTATTCGGCTACGAATGAAATGAACCGAAATTTCTAATGATGGCTTTCGGATAACGAGCAATTATTTTATTTACGCAATAAAATTAATTTTAAAAAATATGTATTTATTTATTTATTTAGGAAAATTTAATATATTTGGACATTTTAGGTCCAAAGTATAAAAAATAATTTATATAAAAGGAAATACTTGGGAACATTATGGCAAAGCAAACAGACTTAGCAACAAAATTTAATGCCAAATAGTTTCCAAGGAAAAGCAAAGGCTAACCAGCTTTGGGAGCACCTTAGACTTAAATTTAAAGCCTAATGTCCACCAACAAAAGATTTCAAGTTGTGGCGTAAGGTGACATCCAAAGAAATATTTTTTCTTATTTTTAGTAATAACTTTTATTCATTAGGTGGTGGCCGAATAAAGAACAAGTTTTTTGAAAGTTGAAGAAAAGTATTGACTGCCGCAGACTTAGAATTCGAAATCGACGGCCTAAGAACTTTTAAAAGTTTTCGATCGCTTTTGCCAACATAAAAAATGAAAGATCTGACTCAACATAATTAAAAAAAAAAAATTCAAAATAGAAAAAAAAAAACAGTTATTTAAACCTTCCTAAGGTTTAAACCTGTGATCTGTTTGGGTTCTATTCAAGCACTATATCAAGTCACTGAATAAGTCCGTAGGATAACACATAGATGGCGTTACTCGAATATTGTCCATAATCATTATTTAGTACTAACCTTCAAACGATACGTGTATAAATTAGACAGCAATCTGACTATTGAGTTATAGCATTTTGTGTAAAGAAACTTTTGTTATAAAAAAAAAATAGAAAAAATTGAATTCGAGTTTTGATAAAACATTACTTTTTGATAAAAAAAATATAATGGAAACCAAATAATGGCTTGATAAATATTATCCGAACTCTGCTTCATCGTGACAAATGGTACAGCAGTGGTTTGCTGAATTTAAACGTAGTCGTACCAGCACAAATGGTGCAGAGCACAGTGGACGCCCAAATGAGGCTGTTATTCCAAAAAACATCAAAAAAATTCACAAATTTGTTATGACCGATCGCAAATTGAATTTGCGCGAGCTAGCTGATATTGCAAAGATATCAGATGGTAGAGTTCTTACCATTTTACACGAACATTTTGGTATGCGAAAGCTCCGTTCAAAGTGGGTACCTCATGAGCTCACAAATTGTGCCACAAATCGATGAAAACGATAGTAAAATTTTACGTATTCTCCAGATTTAGCCCCCAGCGACTTTTTCTCATTTTAAGATCTCAAGAGCATATTTGCTGGGAAGAAACTTATGTCCAATGTTGAAGTAATCGTAGAAACTGAGGTCTATTTTGACGAGAAAGTGAAATTGTATTGTACGTAAAAGTAAAAAGTACGTAAAGTAAAAGTTTTGGCAAAATTTCGTTTAATTTTTGATTTTATTTGTTTATTTTCTGTCGACAATCAATTTCATATTTTTTTGAATATTTCAACCAGTGTTCCAAAACAATTTTTTCTAATCGTTTTACAACACTTAAGCTATAATACTATTCGTTTCGTGTCGAGTAACATCATTAAAAAGTTTTACGATATTGAAATATTTTTCGATTCGAATTTCATTACGATCACGAATGCCAGAATTAGACTCCTGGCTTTTTTAACTTCATGCACTTATAAGCTAAAAACTTAATTATTAACCGTTCAAGCCCGGCTCTAATTTTCTTATTTGTTTTCTGTCCCACATAATATGTTATGCACTGTTGATAGTTAACCTTTTTTATGTCGTAATAACTCAAAGATTTATAAAATGCTCAAAAATTTATTTTCAAAAAAAAAAAAAAAATTATTTCATCATCTTGTCTGATACGTCTAATGAAAAAACTCAGGTAGTTTTACCTTGGCAAGGGATTATGATTTTTAATACAAATTCCCAGCTTGAGTTTGAAAGAAAAAAATATTAAAAATCCGTCAACAACAATTTAGACAAACAAAAAATCACCATGAGCACAGTTACGTTTTATTAATGTAAACATGTTTGCAAGACACAAAAAAAAAGAAATGCCTGTGAATTCCAAGGATTTTGAAAATAAATCTCTTTACATAGTTCATCTCCTCTGTGTGTGTAGGCGTATCGATGATTAACAAAAAATTAAGTTCCTGTTAAACAGGAAATAAACTCATTTTAACACTCATAACCAAGAGGACTACTCAATCTTTTTCTTTCAATTTTTAAAACAGCAGCTATTGAAAAAATTTGTGCCTTGAAGACATATGTTTCAAGTTCCTGCTACTTGAAAACTGATAAAAAACAAATATTTGCTTAGAAAAAACAGATGCATTCGATACTTCTAATAAAAAAAAAAAAAACTGTCTAAAAAAAATCGTTTCGAGTTTCAGGGTTACACGAGTATTTAAATATTATTTGTTTTAAGCGGCTCTCAGTGTGTTACTTCGAAGTGTTTAAATAAGAAGTTAAAAAAAAATGCTTAAAGACACCATTATAAATAAGTCTCCACTTAAATATTATTTTAAAATTGAAATATCGCTTTTTTCTAAATAATAAAAAAGGTTATCTACTGATTTATTTATTGATTTTTTCAAAGTTTATTGACTCTACGATCAAAAAAAAAAAAAAAAAAAAGATTCGTATGTATGTTTTTAAAAGTGGGAAATTTAATTTAATTTATTTCTTTAGATTAAATAACACAATAAGAATATTAAATATTTTATTTGTATTATTGGATTTTCTATTCAACAAAATTATCGATTTATTAAGAGTTTACAGTCTAAACAAAACAAGAAACAAAAAAGATCATAAATAAACAAGAGAAGACTTTAGGCCACCAAGCTTCACCTATGTATGTATTAAATTCTAAAAAATTTTGAGAATAAGGATTAATTTAACTCTTTAACACATTGACTGTCTGTTGATAATATATTTTTTGGTTTGTTGATGAAAGATAAAATTTATGGCAACCCACTGGGTAATCCAATTAAACTCATCCAGAATTTTTTTAAGTGTAATACTCAATAAAAGGTTTATTTAAAGGTTCTCGTAGTTTATTTACAAGAAAAATAAGTACAATTTGCGTATTGGGAGTACACATTTATTTTGTCCTTTTTTTCTTTAGCTCTAAAATGATAATGAATTAACAAGTTAATCAAAATAAAAGTTTATCAAAACATTGTCTACCTCCTTTCCCCACCTTTGAGCCGATTTACGAAAAACTTCAGTCTTTTGAGGCGATACAATTTTAAAGCCAATTTTACATTTCTTCAAGAGAAGTGATTCGCTGACATACTAATAGATATTGTATCCATCCAGCCAATAGACAAATGGTGCAATGTTCGGAAAATACGGCGGTTGCGGCATTTGATCGTTTTTAATAATTATTTGGCAACTTTTGCGTAGTAAGCCCGAGCGTTGTTCTGCAAAAGAATAACTTAATCTTGTTAGTCTTTATATTCCCACCGTCTATCTCATAATGCACGGTTCAAGCACAATAATTGCAGTCTGCTCTAATCACCGAGTTTAAGCAGCTCATAGTACACAACGCAGCCTTGATTCCATTAAGAGTGCAAAATTGCATTATAAATACTAACACAACGTTATTGCAGTAACAACCAAAAAAAAAAAAAAAAAATCATCCAAATGAACGAAATTTTTAAGCAGTTCGACCCCTTTGCGCGAAATTATCTTATGTTACATTCTTTACGAAATTGACTTTTTGATGCAAATGTACCCACCACATAGTAAAACATTATATCGATATTCGCTATACTTATGGAGATGTTATTGAATTAATTTTATCGTATGTGGCATTGTTGTTTTTCCTGTGAGCGAAATTATCGTATGTTCCATACAAATGCCAGCAAATAAAATATTGTACAAATAAAAATTTAAAGTTTTCTGTTTACGACTTTTTTGAGCATGGCTTTGTTTGGGAATTCTATTTTGCTAAAATAATAACGAGTAACTAGTTGCATGTTTAAATAGAGCAGTGATTGTTTAAATAATTGATTTAACTGCAAATAATGATGTTAATAATGAATGAAATAAGAAATCATTTTCTGCATGCTCTAAATTCGGTTTCAGACTCTCCGTTAAAAATTTTCTACTACTACAGAAATTTTCTCTATAGTAAGAATTTATTTATGTTCCTTAAACTCCTTTCCTTAGAGCTTCTTAAAACTCTTTATCCAAAGCAAAATACATATGTATATAAAAAATCAATGACTAGGTATATAATAATTTTCGATTGTTTTTCTTGTGCTCCTTAAATTGTAGTATTAGATTTGGATTATTTATTAATAATAATACAATAATAATAATTTTTGGATGCAATACTGAAGAATATATAACTATCATTAGGGACTAAGATGAAAACAAAATCCTATCTTTGAAGAACCAAGTAGCAGGCAAGAAAAAGCCAAACTTTTATTCTGCAAGTTTTAATATGCAAAATGTCTTGAACACTCCGTGCTGAGAAAACATTACATTGTTTTACCTGTTATATGTGATTTCAGAGTTTACAAAAATGGCACAAGAGAGAGTTATTCTTTTTTGTGGGGTGAAAGCGACGGTAAGCGTGGTCTAATGAAGTAAGGTCAGCTCTTCAAAAGAAATTGCTAATCATATATGGTAAAGAAACAGCTAACATACTAAGTCTTTACTGTGACAGTGGTGTCGGTCAGAACCACAACAAGGCTGTAATAACTATGTTTGCATACTTTTTAAGCTTATCCAACCTAGTCAATAGAATTAAGATTCTTTTTTACTTCCGGGCCATACTACGATGCCAGTAGATGCCGTGCAAGTAGATTCTCGTGTTAAATTTAATGTGATATTTCAGTTGTTTTTATATTATCGTAAATACTTGACTTAACAAAAATATCGTATGTGCCCAAAAACCTGAATATTTCTTAATATACAAGCTTTTTCACAAAAGAAGTTTCCAATTTAAGTTAACGTTTCGCTTATGGTACCACATTTAAAATTTGGTATTGATGTAAACAACCAAAGCAAAGAAATTAAGAAAAAAACTCTCTGCTGTAAAATTTAGTTTTCATAACATACGATAATTTTGCGCAAAAAGGTCGAGTTATAGAACCCCAAAAAAACCAATAAAATCCGGGTTTTTTTAAACCAGAGTTTTTGCCAACCCTGTATAAAACCCCATCAAAAAACTCGATTGGTTTGGTTTTTTAAAAAACTCGGGTTTCGCCGACTCTGGTAAAGATACATGCTTTTTACTGAATACAATTTTTTAAGTCTGTCCAAATTAGTCTAATTTTGACATTGACTTTCGTTAATTTTCTTTTTTTATGTAGTGGCAGTCCACGTGTTAATGAAAGTTTTCTTAATGGTAGTATACGAGAGCAGTTCTAAAATAAGTCAATCTAACAAAGAAAACATAAGTTTTGAAAATTTTTTATTTAAAATCCACTTTTACCTCGAGAGTCCATCTTTCTTTAATGGCAAATATTTTATCACCGAGCAATTTTTTCAAGTGTGGAAGCTAAATCTGGCAAATAGTAATTCATAGTTAATCTATCGTGTTAGCACATTGAGGGAGCGAAAAAATGGTATTGAAATTGTAACGTGCAAATCGCTTATTAAAAAAGAAAAAAACAGAAAAAACTAGAAAAGCAAAAATCCATTCAATCAAATTTATTTTTATTTACCCTGTGCTGTAGTGCATGAGAAGCTCTCACAAGTTTGCGCGTTTAGCAAGAAGTATCTCGTTCGTACTCGTATAGAAGACCTTCTCCTATGTGATAAATACTGAATATCTTGAAAATCGTTTAATATTTTGTATTTTTTAGGCTTTTGCAGTCAATAAAATAAGACAAGTACGTATACTTTTTAAAGTAATTTTTTATGGGCCATCATACACTTCGTCATTTCTCTTCTTCCACATTTTAATACGTTTTAAAATAATAACTGGCATAATTGTTGTAGTCATTGTTGAAATGAACTTCACTTCAGGTTCAATTCTTCATTTCAAGTTTAAATTTAAGAAAAAATTAAAAAGAAGTTTAAATACAAAATATTGCGGAAAATAAAGAATAAAAAAGTAGTCTGTCTTCCCCTTTTCTTACCTAACGAAAACAAAAATAACGAAAAAATAATAAAAAGAAACAGAAATATTTTGCAGCTGTTTAAGTAAGAATTTTTTCTTTTTTTTGACTCTGTTTTGTGTTTTAAATTTTATTTTTACTACAACATGTTTTCAAAAGTTTTAAAATTCAAACTAAAAACCAGTTGTGTCATCTTTTGCCATATTTGAATATGACTTGTCTCTCGTTGCTTTTTAGTACTTTTTTTGCGGTCAAATGTCGAATGTTGATGAGGGCTATGGCACTAAAAGTAAAAACAAATTATTGCAAATAATGAAGACTATGATCTTTTATTTTGGAACACGAGAGGAGAGGGTATATTATAATAAACTTAAAATAAATATGATTAAACAACCTCTCAAAGTACTTTTGAACAGGCTAAAATTATGGCGAAATTTCTAAGTACTTGACAAGTAATTTAGTAATGTTCAAACTTAAATAACTATTTGTTATATTTTTTAATTAACAATAAAAAAGTCAACACTTGGTACTTTGAGTTTGCCTTTTCAAGATTTATTAAAGCTTTATAATTTTTTGCGTAAATATCGGTATTGCAGCTATTGATCAGTGTTATGGACCTATTTTTACTTACTTCAACAGTCTAATAATAATAAATACAATCATAACTTAGTCCCTATAATATAATAATTCACTTATCTTTATTCGACTGAACTGCCTGTTCAAAATTTTGGGTAAAAATTTGTCTTCAAATTTTGAAGCGATATTAACAAAATTTGGTACGATTTCTATAGGAATCGGTTTTTAATAGCGATCTGTGAGCCTAGTTCATCTATTTTTGCGTAGTGATTGCGTGAAACAGTAGAAGCAGTATTCGTAGTGGCTGTGGTTTGAACTTAAATCTATAGTAAACAAGACGAAAGTTTAGATAGTTTTCAAACGCTGAACAAGAAATAAATGTCAGAGCAATCAGATTAAAGATATCAGTTCGGAACTCTACTTCCAATGCAATGCATAAGTAGAAGTTAGCCCGAATAAGATAAATATCACTTATGTAATTAGAATTTTGACCAGATTACGTAATGAATTTTATTTAAAATTCTATTTTTTGAAAATCCTTCTGGATTTTTTTTTAAAATCTGAATTAACAATTAAAATGTTTTAATTTGCATAACTGTTTGCATATTTAATAAGAGAACATTGTATCATCAATTGTCGCCGGATCATTAGTAGTCATGATGCACTCGATTGACGTCACACAATTTTAAATGCTGTTAAAAACACCGTGACTCTTAATTATCTGTTCTCTCCATTGCACATTGGGGCAGCCCCAACAAATTTTTGGAAAAAAATCCATTTTTTAAAATGAGAATTGAGAGCAAATGTTTATTGAGTTTAATAGCTTAGACTTTTCTTATTGTAACTGGATTTAAATTTTGTTTAATTATTTCGTGTTTAACGAAGGACACGCCTTCAAAATATAAAGCTTTTATTCCATCTATTTAAAACGGTTACAAAATATGAATGCCATCAATTTAATTACAAATTTTGTACATCTTTTACGTTTGGTATGAGTCTGCTTGAGAAATATACAGAGATTCTCCCAGTTTACTTAAGTAAAGTATACACCATTTAATAGATCTATTCGTTGTCTTTCCAAATCCGCAAATAATCTCAAAATCGGATAATAATTAGCTTAGTTATTAACTTATAAGTGCTTGAAGGTACAAAAAACCGGTTTTTTACCCATGATTTAGGTTTTTAAAGCTGTTACGAAAATTTCTAAATTAGATTCTTCTTGTACTCGATAGCGCCTACCAGAAAAATGACGTCACTTCCAAGTTATTTCCACCTTATTCTTTCTTACCGCTTTAGTTTTTGTCTTGTATACTTATTCTTGAAGCGTAAAAAATATAGTTTTTTCTTTTTGTTGTAGAACTTTAGTTGTTGTAAGAATTTTGTTGTTGTTTTTGATGGATTTTGTAAATCCGTAAATACAATCTTAAAAAATATATAAAATTTTTAAATTAATCGTATTTAAAAGAAATATGAACTAAATTGCATAGAATACGGGTATCTAATTAGTTTTGGCACCGATACATACATATCGTTATGGATACTATTACTACTTTTACTATTAAGTAAAAATGTAATATTATTAGCGAGAGCGTTTAAATTATTCTAACAGAGAAAGTAAAGTAAAATGTTAAAACAAAATTGAAAAAATCAACATACATCCGCTACACATGTGCACTTGTCGTTGTTTCAGTGACAACTAAAAGAACTAAATAAGAACTTCGTTAAATTATTTGCCTGTGCCTTAACAAAATTTGCGAATATTCACCATACATGTGCATTCGTCGCCGTTTCATTGACGACTAAAAGCGTAAGAATACGTGTAAGTTGATTGGGGACAAAAGACCTATGAAAAGCTTATGATTGCACTACTCGTACACGAATTCAAATAATACGACGGATCAATTTAAAAAAAATCGAGTTTTTCCTACAGAAAAAATAAAAATTTAAATTTTCAAGGCTTAGATCTTTTACCGGCAAAGATTAAATTTCAGACCTGCTTTATTAGAATTTGTGTTTTGTTTTGTTTTATACAAACAATTTTTCTGATAGGCGCTTTCGAGTACAAGAATCTGTTTTTGGAATTTTTGAAACCCCTCCAAAATCTTGATATATGGATAAAAAAAAACAGGTTTTTCGTACCTTTATGAATTTATTTGCATATTATCCAAATTGAAATATCTCAACGGAATTGTAAAGAATATACGTTTTAATTGATATATATTTCGAATATCTGTGTATTTCTGAAACAATTGGTAGAAGATAATTAAAAAATAATTCAGAAAGAGTTTAAAACAGCTTTTAGACTACACATAGCCAAAGCCTGATGGTGGTAATTACAATGATGAATATACTTCCAGACAACACTGCCTAAGTACAAAATCTTAGCAAAAATACCAAGGATAAATATATACCTAATAAAAAATATGGATGTACATGCAGAAACGGCAAAACTTTAAATAAAGAAAAAAAATATTAGTGGTATTACGTTATTACATATCGCCAACACTACACAAATTGTTAATTCACAGTTGGGTAGTAGTTGAAAATTCAAAACTACCTGTTGGTTTTTTGTCTAAAGTTGCTTTTTTTCCTATTTATAAAATATTTAAAAAGTTAGAGAGCATACTGAAAGGACATGTGGTATAATTAATAAATTATAAGATATCTTTAACTTTGCTTTAATAAAGTCAGGCCCGGTAGTCGCGGAAATCTACACAGTTCCCATGACAAAACAAGTGGTTATGCCTAGGGCAGTATAATATCTCTTTCTTTAATCATCTAATATGGTGTTGAAACACAGTGATAGTATATAAATATAAAACAATTTATCTTAAAAATGTCAAATGCGTATCGTAACCTTTGAAATTTTTTGGATTATTACCATTAGCTTAGTGATTTTAACCAAACAAAATAGTATTGTTTTT
Organism: Wohlfahrtia magnifica; assembly: GCA_023159175.1. Taxonomy (NCBI): domain Eukaryota; kingdom Metazoa; phylum Arthropoda; class Insecta; order Diptera; family Sarcophagidae; genus Wohlfahrtia; species Wohlfahrtia magnifica. The sequence continues at coordinate 7,069,740 of JAKWBJ010000539.1, forward strand.
ATTTTATCTTTTTATTTTTATTTTTTAACGAAAAGTATTATTAAAAAGTTTTTATTAAGTCATAATACTTAAAATAATATCTTATACCTAAATTCAGCAGTTTAATTGATTTCAGAAAAATTACAATCCTGCCCCACTGTGCATTGAGTCAAAATCGTTCTTTAAAAATCCTGAGTTTTCTGTCGGTATTCGGGTACTTTTTCGATTTCTCTCCATATTTCGGCTGGTACTTTTAATGTCTTTAAAATCTTTTGTTATAAAAAATTTAAATGTCATGATATAATCGTAGGACAATATCTTTAATCAATTGTGTTAAATTGCACGTAACGCTTATCTTAACAATGACCATAAATTATAATAATTTCTTTTTCAAGTATTTGTTAAGAAATTATTAAAAAGTGCAGAAATTTGGACACCGACATTATTTATAAACAAAATGCTGTCAACAATTTAAAATTTAATTAAGGTATTAAATATTTTTATAGACAAGTATTAACAAAGAATTTAAAAGTGTTTTTGCACGATAGCATAAGACTTATATCGCAATTTGACCTCTTAAAATGCTCGTATAGAAATCGCATACTCTATTCGGTATTGCATTTAAGTATTAGTAGCACCAAATAATAATAAACTTATGAAGGTTCAAATATGTACCAATTTTAACTGAATTCGGTTGCATTTTACAATTCGCTGCCATACAAAAGTGTAGGCTATACTCGTGTATTAAAGATATTTAATTCCTGGAGGAAATGTGTCGCGATGGCTATGTATACGACGAGTGCTTAAGTTCATCTTATTGAGGATGTCAGCGCTGTATCCGCCAGACGCTGTAAAGATATTCACCAGATTTAAATATTTCCGGTATTTATAACGTTGCTCGCATAATTTTCGTATTGGTGACATTAATTTACTATTAGGAGTCGAATGTACAGTATGTCAAGAATAAGTTTACACATATAAAAATAAAAGCTTTTTTATTTTAATTGGCCATAAAATATCAGGGTTTATTACTATATATATATATATATATATATATATATATATATATATATATATATATATATATATATATATATATATATATATATAATTTATTATTGTAGATAATTTATAATAAATTTTAAAAAACGTTAGTATTAGTTTAGGAGTGTGTCTCAAGGGAAAGCGTAGAAGACTTTGCTTTTATAGAGTCAACAAAGGATGCACTACAATACTAAGAAATTTTAAAGATCTATAAGCAGACCTAGAAAATTCAGGTTCCTCAGGGACAACATACTACAATTTAAATTTTATCAGGGCAACGATTCTAAGAATAATTCGCATATATTGCGGATGTGCAACATTATAACTGCGGAGAAGTTATTGACACTTTAGAACAAACTCCCAACTTTAACCCTATTAAAAATTTTTTTTTTTTTTTTTTTTGGAAAAAAGTAGATAAACGACGACCAAAGGACAATATATCATTTAAACCGCCATAATGGAAAAATGACAGAAAGTATCTGCAGATTATGGCCTAAAAAGTTGATTAATTGGTTGAAAAAGCTACTACAATGTGTAATAAATGCAAAAGAAGGTTATACCAAATATTAAAAGAAAAAAATTGTTATCAGCGTAATGCACTGTAAACACTTTTCCTAATTTTTGTGTAAAGAGTTAGTTGACAATACCAAATGTGGGCTAAATTAGTTTTTGGTATATTTCTTACGTGTTTTGAACTCAATTTGCACACTTTTTTACTAAAAATTTTCGAAGATGTGTATATTACACAATATTAATCAAAAAAAAATTAAAAATAGGAAACAAAGGAGTGGGTACTTAATTATTTTCGTTATATAAACACATTTTTAACGCACTGTTTGTCGTCGACTTATTTAAGGTCTTTTACCCTTAAGTTATGTCTCTAAATTATACCTCTTGACGTACATAAGACGCTTTGTAACACATAGTCAAGAACAACGCTAAACAGCAGTCAAAATAGAATGTTTTATACCGGCATAGGGTATTTCTTAAGTTTGCCAACAAACTTGCTACGTCTCAATAATTTTTTTGGAAGGTCATACTAAAGACAAATCCAGGTGGTATTTGGGTTGATTAAATTTTGGTTACCTTTTTATCATTATATCCGATAATTAAAATAAAATCTTGATTGGGCAACTCTACGTCAAATTAAAAATTTGGCTTCAAAAATGAAAACATTTACATCAAAATTGGAAAAAGTAAGAATGTCTCTAATTTCTTAGCATATTTAAAAAGGGTGGACAAATTTGAGGTTAGGAAGTAAAAGCTTAAAAACACATTTTTGTTTTTTTTGACAAATTCAGTTTTCTTCATACCAATATAAAATAGAAATATCGGCATTAATAATGGAATATGATGTCGGGCAAATGTCCACCTCTAGCACGTCGGCAGACGTTCGCTATTTTAACTAAATTTTGAACCACATTTTGCCACAAAACTTCTCTTATATCGTCAATGCAGCACCGAATTTCATCTTCCAGAGTGTCAGTTGTTTGTGGTTTGTTCATGTAAACCCAGTCTTTCAAATGGTCCCAGAGAAAATAATCCAGCGGCGTTAAATCACAAGAACTAGGCAGCCAATTGGCATCGCCAAATCGAGAATTTACGCGACCAGGAAATTTCGCACGCAATAACTGAATTTTTTGGCTAGCTGTGTGGCTTGTGGCGCCGTCCTGCTAAAACCAAAGTTCATTGATGTCAACATTAGCCAATTGTGTCCACAAAAAATTGTAACGCAGAAAATTCACGGTTACGGCGTTTTCTTGCTCATTTTCGAAAAAATACGGGTCGATGATGCCGCCTAACCATAAACCGCACCATACGGTCGCTCTGTTTGGATGTAAAGGTTTTTCGAGGACTGTTTGTTTATTTTGTGAGCCCCATATGCTATAATTTTAATTGTTTACATAACCGCCTAATTGAAAATGGGCCTCATCGCTAAAGATGATTTTGTTGAAAAATGCGTTGCTTTCGTTCAATTTTTCAAACAGTAAATTTTCACAATTAAAATTTTTTATTCAAGAATGTAGCGTTTCATAGTTAAAGTTTCCCAATCTTTTTCTAAACAAAAGTCGAAGGTTGTCAGCTCAATTTTTGACTTCGCATCATTTGACAACCAATTTACTCCCTAACCTCAAATTTGCCCACCCTATATTTTACTAAAAATTTTATTTTTGCAGTTTCAAAATATTGTGCTTTGTTACCTATTATACAGCCTAGCTTAACTAACTGCAACTTCTGTTGGTGAAACTATCTTTAGCGCTATTCCCTGATTACATTTTCATACATATTTATTTATAATGAAAATAATTAATAAAATATCCACAATCTTAATGTAAATATACGAGCAAAAACAAAAAAATAAAATAAAAGTAAACAATTTTCTGTTAAATAATAATTTTACACGTAAAACTACTTAAGTGTCGGCTCATTTCAAAAAATAAAAAAAATAAAATAAAAAAAAACACCGAATTGAAATTAATGATATAAACCCAGATCACAAAGTGAAATGCATAAATTTTATTTTATAACGATTTACGAATACCTCCACACCAGCAAATGACAACAGAATTGTCTTTGAAATAAAAAATAGAAATAATCTCAGTAATATTCTGATAAAATGTTAATGAATTTCTAAATAAAACTTTTATTTCACTGAGACGCTGATGATAGACAGTCGGCATAGAAATTGTATCAATCAATTTAATATTGAATATTTCCTGTTAATCATTAAAATTAACTTTAGAGATTTTTCAATAGATTGTGAGTAGATGATAGATGAAAATTAACATTTCGTGGCTTTTGTTTTATTTCATTAACTCCCACACATAAATTACAAAGTTCTTATTTTTTATTTACATTTCAAATTAAGCCCTTAAAAGCTACTTTCAAGTTATAAAGATTTCAAACAGAATCATTTCTAAATACTGATAATGAGAAATTATGATGAAACAAAAGTAGACACAGGTAGGAATGCCATGATTTAGATTTTAGCCTAGACACAGACTTAACACCAAATTCATGAATATTACAAACTGGCACGCTTTCCACAGAATATTGATGCAAAAAAATTTTCCCCCAAATCCGATACCGAATCCAATTTCCCATACGTATACTGAAAGAAGTCAGCAAATACCTATATTCGAAATATAAAGATAATCGGAAGATGATTCCTGCTCGTAGAGCATTTTAGAAGGAAACGTAGGTGAGTTGCATTTAACGAACGAAGTCATAAAAGGTCTTTGGGTTACCAGCAAAATTCAATAAGTTACACTTTGTAAAATTCTTGATATCTTCGGTCAACGTTATTGTACATCTGAGACCGCTTTTATGAATTTGTTCGATGTTTAACCGGTTCGTTTAAGTAAAAGCATAGCACTAGTGAGCCGCAGTGAAGATCCCAATATGTCAATTCTGCGATGTTCTCAACAATCAAAGCCATGATCGACTATCACATTTGGTCGTACGATATGTCAAAAATTTTATGTGTGTTCAGAAAATGTGCTGGTGTGACAAAAAGTGCATTATTATTATTATTATATTGACCAGGCACTATTGCAAGACACTGCCACTTAAAAGATCTATTGTACCCCTTTTGGTCTATAGTTTGTTCAGCTGATATGCTGCCTTACTAATATACACCAGCAGATCTGAAGCCATAATGGTGGATATGTCACCCAGTAAGCCCATATGTCTCTCTAAAAATTTCTATTTCAACCCATCAAGAACGCCACATTCACATACTATGTGTTCCGTTGTCTCTGATGCCTGTGAGAACAGTCTACAAACATCTTCATTTTCAGATGAGCTCTTAGTCTATGGTGACTCGTAAGAAACTCCGTAGGGAGTGATCGCTGCCCTAGAGTAGCGAAATCCCGTTTGAGCATTCCAGTGTTCCAAGCATCTGGCAATTTTCCAATCCTTGATTAAATTGAGGATGGTAATGAGTGACGATATAGAGTGTCATGGAACCATTTCTGGCCAATGCATTCGCTATTTATTCCACAGTGTCCCAAAATAACTGTATCTTACTTCTCAGGGAAAGCCTTTGCAAATTATCGTAGCAATATTTGAGCCAAATTCCTTTAAGCCAGCTTGGCTATCAGAGCTTCTATTAATGGTCTTACCATTGAGCCCACTGTCCAGGTTGATCTCCGCACATATATCATCTCAGCTTGGAAGGCACTCAGTGATCTTTCCAGTGAGATCGACAAGTCTCGGTTGGGTCAGTGAACAACAGCACCGACACATTCATTCATTTTTGAGCCATCGGTATACCAGTTTAGATCAAACTCACTCCGAACTAAGGCCCCATTAAAATAACAATCCCGGTCCAGGAATTCAACCCTGAATCTCCTGCCAAAGCACAGATTCAAAGGCGCAACATCCAGTACCGAAGGTGGTTCTCCGACAAACCTGCGTAGAATGTACAGACTTCACGACACATTTCGGGACCCTTTGGCGATAAATTTTGCCGCCGAACATACCGCCACCGTCATCACATGGATGTAAAGCGGTGTCAAACCAATCAAGGCTCCCAAGCCCGATGTTGGACATGTTCCCACTGCCCTAGCTATACAAAAAGTGCATATTTGTGACAGTTTTTTGGATAAGTTTGTCCGATTTGATAATCTTTTACAAATTTTCATCAAATAGTAGTTTCTTTCGAGGTCAAAGTTACTTTTTTTTCTTTCTTTTTTTTTGTAAGACATTGTGGTATCCAATTACATATTTTGTTTCAATTTTCTTATGTAAAACAGGAATCTATCAAGTGTTTATTTCACATAATTGTACCAATTTGCAGAATAGTCAGTCATGGCCTTTAGGGCTATGCACAACGACCACATGGCGAATTTTGCATAAGGATTTGGCTTTTAATCCTTACAAGGCTACAATTATTCACTTCGATTCTGTTTTATTTAGTGTTTCTGTTAAAAAAAAAAAAAAAAAAAAAACAATATACTTTTAATCAAGATTTTCATAGCTGTATAGAGAGAGACTCGCATCAATAACCATAACTAGAAATAAGTACTGGATTATTGCCTATAGATCTAATAAAAGTTAATAAGAACCAACTGCCTTGAGTTCTATTGCCATTTTTGGTGAGTAGTGCTTATGATAACGTTAAATCCTTTTTAGAACCCAGTTTGACTTAAGCCAAATAAGAATCTGACACACGAGACCAGTAATTAATCTATATTTTAGATAGCGATAGCTTATTGTAAGCCTTTGGAAGCAAATAAATCTAAAATCTCACTATACGTCTAGCAAGAGACAAGATCATTACCTTGTCCTTCTAAAATTCATGCATTGATAGCCTTCTTCCAAATGTGCCATGTATTTTTAATTGTTTTCAATAATTTTTCTCACATTAAATTGTTTTTCGGTTTGCTTTTTTTGCCTTCATATAAAATCCACATATGAATGAATAAATAAATTATAAATTAGTTGTTGTAGCTGTTTTTGTTGTTATTATTGTTTTCTCCTTAATTAATTAACGCCAAATGGTTTCAATTTTATTTTACAAAATAAAAACAAATTCTTGAAAGAAAAAAAAAATAATTTAAACGTTTGCATGTCGTGTAAATTTAAAACAAATCACTTGATTGCGGTTGGCTATGAAAAGTGCACAGGAATGAAATGTTAATGAATTAATTGATTGAATTAAACAAATAAATTCAATTAAAAAATGAAATAATTTATTTTGTTATTAAAACAAGGAAATTATAATTTAAATAAATTTGAAATGCAAAGTGTAATGTAAAACACAAATTACAAAACCAAATTATGGCAGATTTTAAAGCAGGCAAGCGTTGAAAAATTGCGGCACGGGTGCAAGTCACCTGCTATAAATAAGTGGGGATAAATTTTAGTAATTACAATGTATAAACCAAAAATATATCACCCACGTTTTATTTATCAACTCTGCATTACTCAGCAGATACCAGATAATATAATTTTATGATCGGCTCATAGCTTAAATAAATCGATCTCATGAAATTTAATATCCTGATCAGTAGGGTTTTGTTGTAATATAATTTCACACAAGTTACTTATATTTATTAGAATCTAACTATCATATAACCCACTAGTTTATTTTGGTTAAAAAAATACACTTTTAATAAAATTCAACACAAATTATTAAGTTATCGTTATTGTTATATTAGTGGTTATAACATCCATATATATACATACTTATATAACTAATAAGAATTGGATGGCAGCTCGCTTGATCTGAGACTCACAAAAACCGATTGTTCGCTATTAGCGAAGAATTTTCGAAACAAAAGTATTTGCTAAAGCAATCGTAAATTAAAAAGAAAACTAATGTTCGCAATAGTGATCTATTAGGGAAGAAGTATCGAAACTAATTTTGGATGGGCCCAATAAAACAAAATTTTTTTGCTAACTTCTCGCCCAATATTTATAAATATTAAACTCTTGTTTTTATCGAAAAAAAATTTCAACAGCACATAGAACAAACATTACTGTTCATTTCATAAGACTTTTGTTCCTTCTTAATTTACATACGGTGAGCGTCAAAAGAAACTGTACAACCTTATTCTCGAGTATTAAATCTTTATTTTAGCCTTTTAAAATACGGTGAATTTAAAAATTTTATATTGTTTAAGAGTGTATCTAAGGCTTTACAAAATCGATCAAAAACAACAAAATTCTTACAAAATTCTTCAAAAACATAAGTTACAGCAAGGCAGGCTTCGTTTCCGAACTATTACCAAACTATTAAAAACGAATGTTTAGCGATATCAAAATGAAATATTTAAAAACTATTATTAGCGAATATTTAGTGATGTCGTTAAAGTTATTCGCTTTAGATATTGCTAAAGATTTACTGTTGATATCACAGGCAAACCTTCGAGGTGGAAAGATTTGCTGCCATATGCTGCGCGACGAATTTATACTATTTTTCGTTTCCCTTCCAATAGTCATTTTCGAATGTTTTATCAGAGAAATGTTTTCCAAGTAATGTTATTACCGAATGTCGTGCCCAAGCGGAAGTAAACGCATCACATACTTTATTTGTAGAGTTGAAAACCCTACTGGAAAATTTTATACACTTTCTATTTCCAATAAAAAATGCACAAATAATTTAACATTTTGTCGAAATTCATTTTGTTTGCATAGGTTTTGTCTCATTTTTATCAACTAATTTTTACGTAATTTGATCAGCACTTTTGCATTCGTAAAGACACTAACTGACTCATCGTAGTCCCATCATCAGCATTAACACAGTATATACATATAACACCTCCATGTTAAAATGTTTGTGCAACTCAGTTGGGAGCTTCAAAGTATTTTTGTATTTTTCGTCAGACATTCATACCATTTACCATAACGTTTTCATTTTATTTTAATATCGTTTATATTTCGGAGAATTACAGTGGGTCAAACAAAGAGATAAAAACATAAAAGAAAATGTAATAAAATAAAGAAAATAGAAAAATGGTTAAAATTACTACTTATATGCTTTTAACACTTAAACAAATAAGAATGTCGGAGTCAGTCAAGTCGCACAATATTTAAAGCCTACGCAAAATAAACTTTTTTAAAATAAGGAAAGAAGCTAAGATGTGTGATGATTGTATGATATATGTTGACAACGAATTGTTGTTATTTTAACAACATTTAAGATATTCTTTACTTTCACTTATAAAAGCTGTCCCAAAATTAACGTAAGATTTGAATTAAATAGAAAATACAGTTTTTAGTCTTTTGATTGTTATTTTATTGCATTAAATCATAAAGTACATAGATTAGAGCTATTTATGGAATAACACATCCGGCAAATTGCCTTCACGGCTATGCACCAATTTTTTCGATTCTCCCGTGCCTTAAATCTGTGTAGGTGTCTCCTTTGAAATTTTTATTATAGGTTTCACAATTTTTTAGATAATTTATTGCAGCATTACGACTTTATCCGATTTTTTATAGCGATTTTACAATAAAAATATCTTTCAAAGTGGTAAACTTGAATTTTAATCAATAGCGAAGTCCTTATGTTCTTCTCCTACCTGTTTTTATTTAGTAAACTATAGTCACAAACTTTATCTTTAATATACAGTTTATCGTTTGTCGAAATTTTCCACGACCATTTGCATAAATGTGTGGGTGGTTGTGGGCTTGTTGACATAGACCTGTGATTTCAAATAACCCCACAAAAATAAATCTAACGGAGTTATAATCACGCGATCTAGGAAGCGAATTCTGGTCACCGAAACAAGAGTACACGACCTGGAAATGTCTCATGCAGTAATTGAATTGTTTCACTGGCTGTATTGGCCACATCAATATCATCAAATTTCGGCAGAAAGAACTGTATTATCATGTCGCGATATTGAGCACCAGTAACACTCATTTTCAAAAATGTATGGTCCAATTATGCCTCCAATGACACGTTGTGGATTCATTTGTTTTTCGACAATCACATGTGGGTTCTCAGAACCCCAAAAGCGGTAATTTTGGCGATTAACAAAAATGAGTATATGCTGCAGAGAGCTTCTTAAATTTGCAATTCTTGTCCCCGACGCTGAATTGAGTTTTTTTGGATTGTCACCAACACTCTCACCACTACTTCGACATTGACATTTTAAAGCGTGTTTGGTGTCTCCAACGGATCCAAACTCCCTGAATTTTTCAATTTATCTCTTCACAGTTGACGAAGTTAAAAAACTATTCCGATCATATTTTGTATGAAATTTTCGAACTGCAATAATGAAGACACATTGTTCTATCGTGTAACACTCCATTTTTACTCAACCTAAACTGTCAGCTGTCGATTTGTTTTTTAGGGTTGCCAACACTTGGCAAAAATTAAAATCTTGCGTTAATTTGGGACACCCTTTACTTCACAACACAATAAGTACTGATGTTAATAAAAAAAATTAATAAGCGATTATGGCATCATTCCGTTCGAATTATTTTATTACTTTCTGAATTGAAGTGAGAGATTGGTCTAATTGTGGCCCAGGGATGATCTCTATTGTTGTGTTTTGTATTCGATAAATGATTTTGGTAAAAACGGATGTATCAAAAGAAAAGTTGCACAAAATAATTTGGTGAAAATTTATAATGTAATGGGCAATAAATAAATACAATTTTGCATAAAACACGGAAAAAATAACAATTAAGCTGTTTCAAGATAAAATTTGATAAAAATTCAATTTTTACAACTTTTTACCACTGTACCAAGGTGTAGCCTTATATATAGGCTACCTCAATCACACCAATCCTCTATCGAGTGTAGCAAATTTTGTTAGTTAACAACTGTTCCTAGCTTTTTTACAAGAATCTTACAATATTTCAAAGCATGCAATGCGTGCTATAGGGTGGCTGATTTGATCGATTATATTGTTTTTTTTTTTACTTCTTTTAAACATACTTTTAAATGGTTTTTAAAAAAAAAATTTTTGTAATTATTGTTGTTGTAAAAAAAAAACATATTTTTGCTTTCTTAATCAAGAAAACGGCTTAAATGGTCATTATGCTTATGAACGCACGTATGAAGGCAAACAAAAAGACAAAAATATTTATTTTGTATGCGTTACCAAAAACACGAATGCAGCCTTAAGAAACAAAAACACAATTGACATCATATTTCTACGAATTTGTTATTAAAGAATAATAACAAAAAAGCTAACAAATATTTTATTATGGCCATATCATATTTTTGTTAATTTAGCGTTTTTTTTTTTGTCTTAAAGCAAATGTGTTCAAAGAACTAATAGGCCATGTTTATTTAACAACAACAAAAATTAAATAAGTTTTTTAATATTTTAAAGCTAATGGTGTTCAATATGAAGTCAATTTTAAACCAAAACACTTTTACAAATATATTTTGATTTTTGAATGAAAATTTAAAGAAAAAAAATTAAAAATTGTTGACAATTGTATTTAGTTAATCAGATGACAGTTTGACATACTAATCATGGCTTAAAGTTGGCTTAAAACCTTTTAAATAAATTGTTAAGCTTAAAGTATTGACTTATTCAAAGAATAAAATGACTTAAGTTGACTTTAAGATTGCCTGCATGCAAGACTTAAAATTATACTTCTGTATTTAATGGCCATTGCTTAAAATTAAAATAAAACAAGAAATATATAAAAAGAACTAAGACAGAATGGGAAAGTAGGTCGAATTCGATGTTTTTCGGACATGTTCTGTAAACCGAGATCGAGTGAAATTTCGAATTACTCTAATTTTCAATCTGAAAACATTTGAATATTTTTTTTTACAATTCGCTTTTTTTCTCCTCTTTTCACTCCTCTAGGAAGCATATTGGCTTTCCACAGCGAATCCATTGCTTTGTGTCAGTTTCTTTAATCAATTTGATTTTTCCAAGCTAAGTAGATGATTAGTCCACTGTAGAATCCTCCATATGATTTCGCGTAGTGGTGAAGATCGTTACTAATAAATTGGTCGTGATCTTGACTTTAGCATTGTAATTTTTTCCCAGTAGATGACGTGTTTTCCAGATCATTCATCTGATGTTTGTCATCATCGCCAGAGGAATGCGAGGCGGTCAGGGGGTTTCTTCTTTTTATTTGTATATGAAGTTGTCTGGAGAGAAGTTGAAGCCTCTTTAATAAACATTCGAAACCACAAAACTTAAAACTTACTTCGTCATGTCCTCTACTGGGGCGCAACCTGTGTTGTTTGTGTTATTATGCATGCGCTCTAACCACTACATCACACCACGCCCAAGACGTATAGAAAAAAGCATAAATTTATTTGCTATACGAGGAAAATATGGTGCGGGTGGAACAGCACTTTTATCTTAAACAAAACAACGCAAAAGCTTGTTCGAATTGTGCTACAACAGGCCGATTATGTCAAATAAAAATCTGATATATTCCAGTCATACATAAGATAATCAGAAGAGGATGTGCAATTGGATATCACACTCTCATACAAAAAAGACTCAAAAGCATACGCTTCACATAAAGCAACTCTGATCTCACTGAATCTACTATTTAATGACAATTTGCTAAAGATTATCAAATCGGACACATTTGTCACAAAATCTGTCATTTTATTCATTACTAAGCATAGTACTTTAAGAAATTCAAAAATAGGACGGTTCCTATATTAAATAGCGTGAAAAAACTTCTCTAAAATTTAAATTTTAGAATCAATTGGGTAAAAAATGTATTCGCTTGATAAATACACTCAGATTCATCAAGTTTACTTAAGTAAAGTATACACAATTTAATAATTCTATACCTTTTCTTTCTGAATCGTAAAGAATTTTAAAATCAGTTAATATTTAGCTAAGTTAATACGAAAAGATACGAAAAGCCGGTTTTTATCCGTAACTCATGATTTTCAAAATTTCAAAAAGAGTTTCTTGTTTTACTCGATAGCATCTATCGGAAAAATAGTATTACTTCCCAGATATTTATACTGTACTCTTTCTCATCGTATAAGTTGTTACCTTATGTACTTTCATTTGACGCGTAAAAAATATAGCTTTTTCTTTTTTGTTGTATAACTTTAGTTGTTGTAATTTTTTACAGATTTTGTAGAGACGTAAATACAGTCTTAAAAATACAATATGTTTATTTTCAACGTATTTTAAAAAACTGAAATATAAACTAAATTTTTAAGAATAAAGGTGTTTACTTTCATTTGAGGCTCACAATACGTTTTCTACTAAAATGTTATACGAGGAAGAATCATCTTCCGATTACTCGTATCTTGATATTTCGAATATATTTGCTGGCTCCTTTCAGCTAGGTATGGGAAATTCGAATAGGAAATTAGTTGCCCATATGGACGAATATGAGCCATCGCTGCACCCGATGAGCAAATAGCGTTTCACATCCACATGTATATTCGTTGCCAAAAGTCTTACGCCATTTAATTCTCCTACGTAAGTAATTCCGTGGATTTTTGACAATTTTTCGTGACGTTACATGATTTTTTGAGGAATCATAAATTTAAATTGGTGGTAAGAAGTCCCTATAGTATCGGTGATAGTTTAAATTAATGCGGTTTTCTACCTTAAATGTCATATAAAAGATAGAACAAAATTGCTAAATATGCGGCTATAAACTAGAATAAATAAGAGTGCAAAGATAAAATGTGCAAAAACTCAAGATATGTTGAAGATTTTGTTACTTAAAAAGCATTTTTCTGGATCAAACATTGCATAAGAGATACTTCAAATAATAAACTTGTTTCAACCAAACATAATGAAACACCTCTTAAGCTGGACTTACACGATTGTTGCAACTACATCAATATGACACTATTTCGATTCTTCTTAATTGCCGACAAATATCATAATTGTCCCGATTTATTTTACGAAAATAAAGTAAAAAACTTAAATATTGATACGCATTGTCCACTTTGATTGTCGCACAAGTATGCAACATATATTGTTGTTAATCATGTTGTTGCCGCATGATTATCTATCGATTGGTAAGCCAATAATTGATGCATTGCGAGAATCTTGTGTTTCCAGCTTTAGACTGCAAAAATTCTTTCTTAAGAGTTTTAAAAACTATTTCAAAAAATCGGTACTTTTATTTAAGGACTTGTATGCTCTATTTTATTGACAGTCATTTTAGTAATTTTAAAAGGTATAATGACTGTAGGTGTTACAAACACAATTTACTTCATCACATCTCTACATACTAGGCTAAGTATAGGGTATTAAAATTAAAAACAAAAATCAAAGCAGGAAGTATTTAAATATTAAAATTAGAAATAAATATGTTTAATAAAGAAAACAAAAAGTGAAAGTTTTCTTCCCCGATTTCATAAGTCAATACTATTTAAATATTGTTTTAATTTCTGTACAAATTTCTAACCTTAATCTGATATGAAATGCAGCTTACGTGCCTCTGTGTGTGGCTATGTAATAAGTTTCAAAAATGCCTTTATTTCAATGATTAATTTTTTTTGTTCTTTATTTTTTGTATGGTGATTAATTAATTTATTTTTCTAGATTTTTCATTATTGTTTATAAAATAAAATTCTTTTTTTAGACAATAAAAACTATTGTCTCTTTTGTTCTAAATAAATTTGTTTCTATATATTTTCATATTTATCTTTTTTTAGTATTATTTTACTTGTCACTCAATATTTATAAAATAAAAATTTAAGCTTTTAATTCATATTTCTTTGTTGAATAGTTATGTATAGTGAAACCAAGCAAACACAACTTAAGTTTTAATAAAAAAAATATCTATTTTATCAGCTATTTTTTTATCTTCTATTGTTAAAGCATTTAAAAGCTTTTATATGTTTTACAGAAAATTGTTTTGACACATAAAAGAAAACCATTTTTTAAAATGACTTAATAAGCTGTTAACCTAACAAAAGTTGCTTTTTAACTGGGGAACTTTTTAAATCAAAAGAAAGAGAACTTTTAACTGCACTCAATTAACCCTACTGGTCTATTTCTGTCCACCTATGACTTCTTTATTGACTTGAATTTTTAGAAAATAAACGAATTTGAATTTTTTTTTTTTAACTGTCAGATTTAGTCGTTTGATATGTAAAAAATTGCATGTGTATTCAGAAAGTGTTATGGTGTGGACTTAAAGTGCATATGTGTGACAGATTTTTTGACAAGTTTACAATCTTTTGCAAATTTTCATAAAATAGCAATTTTCATGAGATCAGAGCTGGTTTTTGCATCTTGTTTGTATGACAATGTGACATCCAAACACATTTTTTTTTTTGATATTCTTATGTAGGACAGGAATCTATCAGATTTTTACTTTACACTAGCTTCCCTATTATCTGAAATGTTATTTTAGTTACATTATTTTACCTTTTTTCCACCTTTTGTCCCCTCCCGATCCAAATCCAAACATTTGAGATAGCCTATAGCTCCTTTCACAAAGACACTGTAGAGTCTGTACACACGCATTTATTTTCGTATATAAGATAGATATTAAGATAGCTTTTATCCCGTGTACTTTCTGGAATATATATATGTATAATTATATATTTATATATATATGTATATATACATATATATATATATATATATATATATATATAAAATATATAATATATATATAAAATATATAATACATAATATATATATATATATATATATATATATATATATATATATATATATATATATATATATATATATATATATATATATATAAATATAATTATACAATATACGAGGGCGGATTGACATTGAAGCTACCTAGCGCTAGATGGCAGCACAAACACAAAAACTTTTTCTTTCTTAGAAATTTACGATCTGTCAAACGTCAGCTGTTAGAATTTGTTGTATTCGTTTGAAGTAAGCAACTTTTGTGTTTCTTGGAAAATGGAAAAAAGTGAATTTCGTGTAGTGATTAAACACTATTATTTGAAAGGCAAAACGGCGAAAGAGACAAAAGAAAAGCTTGATAAACATTACGGCGAATCTGCTCCGTCAGATTATATGGTAAAATATTGGATTGCTGAATTTAAACGGGGCCGAACAAGCACTGCAACAATACCATCAACAGGAAGGCCAAAAGAGGTGGTTACTGAAGAAAATATCAAGAAAATCCTCGATATCGTTATGAATGATCGCCGGGTCAAAATACGTGAGATTGCTGAAATGGTAAACATATCATGAACGTGTGTTCAACATTTCGCATGAACATTTGCATATGAAAAAGCTATCGGCAAGATGGGTGCCGCGTTTGCTCAGTGTTGAACAAAAACTAGTTCAACAGATCGCTTCACAGCGGTGTTTGGACATGATAAAGCATAATCCTGCTGATTTTTGGCGTAGATTAATAACTGCTGATGAAACGTGGATCCACCACTACACACCAACGAAGCAATGGGTGGAAGCTGGTGGAGTTGCTTCGAAGAAGGCGAAGACAGCGAAATCGGCTGGCAAGGTTATGGCCACTGTATTTTGGGATGCACACGGAATATTGCTCATCGATTATCTTGAAAAGGGATCTACAATCACAGGAGAGTATTATCGTGCATTATTGGATTAATTGGTTGATGCAATCAAGGAAAAACGACCACATTTAAACAATAAAAAGTGTTCTTTCTTCAAGACAACGCACCGGTTCACACAGCATTAGATACGATGCTAAAACTACGAGAAATCCACTTCGAATTGGTTGATCATCCACCTTAAGTCCAGATTTAGCCCCTACTGACTTATTCCTGTTTCCGAAGTTGAAAAAATGGCTCGCAGGAAAAAGATTCATCTCAAACAAAAAAGTGATTACCGAAACTAATTCGTATTTTGAGGAGTTCCCAAAATCGTATTATTCAGATGGTATAAAAAAGTTGGAAAATCGTCTTACTAAATGTATTGAGCTAAAAGGAGACTATGTTGGGAAATGAATGGTTTTTGGAAAAAAAATGTTTTTTTCCTGATGATATATATATAATTAAAATACGGGAATTAATAATGGAATACGATGTCGGGCAAATGTCCACCTCTGGCACGTCGGCAGACGTCCGCTTTTGTCACAAAATTTTGAACCACATTTTGCAACAGAATCACTTATCTAATTCACCCAGTTACTGGCTGATGGTGTGTAATGGTGTGTGTTCACGACTTTCTTTGAACCTAATTTAGAAAGTTACTATCATCGATCTCAAGATATATAAAAATTAATATTTTCTTTGTATGGGAGGCACCACATCTACTTGTCCAAGTCCGCCCACTTTTAGACTGATGATTTGTATTGGCCATAAAGTCATTTAGACCAAATACGGAAACTTTAGCTTTAACCGCTCTCAAGATATAAAGAAATTAATATTTAGTTTATACGAGAGATACCACGCCCTCTCTTCCAATTCTGCGCAGTTTTTTTATGATGACTTGTATTGACTCTAAAAAACCACAGCTGCTTGTCTAATTCCGCCCACTTTTAGACTGCTGATTTGTATCGGCCATTAAGTCATTTAGACCAAATACCGAAACTTTAGCTTTAACTGCTCTCAAGATGTACAGAAATAAACATTTGGTTTGTATGTGAGGTACCACGCCCACTTATACAATTCCACCCACTTTTTGGCTGTGTGTGTGTATTGATTATGAAGTCAATCAGACCGAAGTCTAAAATTTTAGCTTTGATCATTTTCAAAATATATATAATCTCAATATTTAGTTTGTATAGGACAGAATAAATTTGCATTGGTTATGAAGTCACTTAGTCACTGAAACAACCATTCTTAAGGTATAATGAAATCAATATTTAATTTGTATGGGAGGTACCACACGTACTTATCCAATTGCTTCCAGTTTTGGACTGACGATTTGTATCCGTTCTATGAATCTATTTGGGCCAATTTTATCGACTTTTCTGTTACCATTTTCAAGATATAGAAAAAATAAATGTTTACTTTTATGGGCGTGACACCGCCTAGTTGGAATTTTTGAATATTATATAGCACTAGTTCCTTCCAGACATAGAGATACTCTAGAAATTTCAAATAAATCGGCCGTTTAGCTGTCCATAAGGTTCAAACAAATATACATACAAACACAAAATAATTTTTATATAAAGGAAAATAAACACACGACTTTGTAGGATAGTTAGTCATGACCTTAATAACTATCTTAGCCAAATTTTATTGTATTTAACCGATTTTTTGGTAAAAAGTAATATTGCAGTTTAGCTGAATTATGAGTCAGTTGTCAGTAATTAAGGTTGTCTCTTTCATAAATACTTTTTTTTTAAGTAAACTTCGGAAGTGGTAATAAAAAAAAAAGAAAAACAATTAAAAAATTTCCATCATATTTAATAATATACAAAAAATACACAATTGTTCTTTCATATTTATAAGGATCATTAAGAAAACAAGTGACATTAATAAGATGGTTTCCTGTCCATATGAAGGAATTCCCCGAAAAAAAAGCTTTAAAAATAATGTAATAATTTTGAACAGATGTTTCAATTGAAAATCAATAAAAATTTTATTGAAACAACCAGTTTTTTTGTGAACAAATACGAGCAATTATTTTAAAAATAAACTAAACTTCCATAATAATTAAAAATTATCAATAAATTTAAAATATATTAATTTCTTATTTCATTATAAATTATTAAAAATTAATTGATTTGTTTTCTTTCATGTCATTTTTATTACAGATACGAATTTGGCTGTTTTAAGCAAGAGTTTTAATAAAAATTAATTATTAATTATAAGGTAAGTAAAGCCATAAAATAACTGGTGACAAACATATGGTATGACTAATGAAACAAAAGAATTTTAAAAGTAATATTAATTCAAACGAAAAAATAAATAAATAAATAAATAAATATATGATTATTTTAAAAAGATTTTTTGTAAAAAAAAAAACATAATTTTATGCAATTTTCAACTCCCACACTTATAATGGAGTTTAAAGTTTTTTGTGGCTTAACGTCAGACCAAACCATGACAGTAAAGTCATTCAGTGTTTGTCGTAATTTTTTTTTTTAGATATTTTATGTATTTTTTGAGTTTTTTTTTACATTTTTTAATTTTAAAATAAATGCTTTTTTATGCATTTGTGTTAAAAATCTAGATAAACCAATTTTTTTAACAGACATTTTGATTGTCTAACTTAACTTTAAGTTTTTTTTGTATACACGTTTAAACAAAAGTTTATGTATGAAATTTATTTCTATTAAATTTCAAAATATATTTTGTTTTTTTATCTTTCGACTTTTGCAATGACTTTTAAAACCTTAAGGCTTATTATACGCACTGTTGCTGCTGTTTTTTAAATTAAAACGCAATTTTACTTTTCAAGAGTAAATATTTATATGAAAGAAAAGTATTTTTATTTTTCTATATCTCTTTTGTTTAAATTATGATGTAAAATAATAATGAAAAGCACAGAACTTTCGTTGCCTTTACTCCACCCCAATATTTAGAACAAAGTTTTTGATGACAAAAGAAATTCGATCACAATATTAAGTACGTTTTATTCTCAATAAAAAAGTGCACTAAAAGCGCAATACGTGTAATCAATTAAAACCTAGTAAAAAAAAATATACCCATTTAAAACCAACTATGTATATATACATATGATACCATACACCAGACAACATATATATGCACCTCTTGGAATAAATATGAACTAAGAAAATTGGCTTTAGTGATTAGGGTTATCAACAGCAATTTATTTAAATTTATGTATAAATCCTCAAGTCACCAGTATCATTTATGAAGCGTTTTTTATCCAATTTGTTTTAAAGGTAAAATGTTACGAAAACCTCTGATTGAGACCGAGTTTTCCTGATTTTTTATTGTTGATTAAAATGCTGTTCATCAGATTAAACGAAATACCTTAGTTAAGCGTAAACTAACAAATATTTCTTTGACAGTGCCAACGCTTTTTTTCCCTTTTCGGCATTCATGTACTTATATGACCATAATCAGCATATTTTTCGCCCTTCATATAAGTCCATACATATCTGTGCTCAAATGGCAGAGTAGCTTAAGTTGACATAAGCACAAATTGAGTTAATGCTTTAACAGCTTGAGAGAGGCACTTAACTGTATTTATTCCATTTTTTTAAATATTTCTTTTTGCCAATTTTATACGCGTTTACTTTTTAGCTTAAGTTTTTTGAAACGATATATTAAATTTGTCAAAACATCTTATGTGCACATATTCCCATTTTTCATGCCATATAACTTAAGTTGGCTTAAGCTTAATAATTTTCTGTATATTTCTTTTTAAGTTTCAATAAAATGTCTTATGTTTAATCAAAACTATGTAATACATATGTATGTACCATAGATATAGTTTCAATAAAATAACTTAATTATACTTAAGGTTCAGTAAGATGTAAAACTTAGAATCAAAAAATACTCTCTATTTAATAGTTACAGTTTTTTTTTTCAAAAATCAATTAGGATAGAAAGTACACAAAATTGAGAATATCTCAAAACTTCAATTTTCCACTTAAGCAATCCTTTCATATCGATACAGATATATGGTCTACAATTTAGATGAATTAGGTCTTTTCATTATTCAAGTACGCATTCAAAAGTATTAGGAACTAAGAAGAAGCTACTAATCTGATCAATAAGGAATTTAATGTTTTTTTTACTAATTTAAACCTGAAATAATGTTTTCTTTTTAGTAGTGTGAAATATTATTCCACATAAATCTCCAAATTTCTCACCGAAGTATTTTGAAGTGCTTCAGATGTTTAATATGAGACAATTTTACAATATTTGCTAAATAATTGAATGGACAATCGACCAAAAACTACGTTTGAATTCGTACGCTGAAATTTTGCAACTTTAAAATAAAAGTGGGGCGCCACAATACCCGGACTAACTCTAGAGTGGTATAAAGTAATGAAAATTTTAACTCATAGCGTCTTTAAAAAAAGAAAAAAAATGTTGCACTTCGTTGATCTGTCTTTTTTTTGTGTTCCTTTAAAAAAAAAAAAAAAAAAAAAAAAAAAAAACATAATACAAACAAAGGATGCTGTGTGTAGCCCTAAAAATGTTGCCTTAAAAAATTTGGATATTTCCTAATTTTGCGTACGTTTTATGGTAAAGAGCAAAAGAAATGCAATATTTATTCCAGAAAACAAAACATCATCAGCCAAAAATCATTTGACTGGCTACCAAAAAAGTACAGATTTTTTTGAATGGTCTAAAATAAGAAAAAATCGTCCAAATCATATTTGGTTAAAATAGCCGATTACTTGCAGAAGTTCTAACCTTAAAAAAACACCTTTAAATGTTACATGCTCAAAATCATTAGTCAAATGTAATTAGACCAGTTTTTATTTGGGAAAAATTGAAAAACGGATATGAAATATTGAAAATTGGATATAACCCATAAGCGTAAATTGATTTTTTTAATAAGTGTTTGGATAACATCTTCAGACTATAGTGACTATTTGTGTAAAAATTACAATATAGTTCTGTAACATTGTCATAAACTTAAAAAAACAATATTGTTGTATTCAATATGAGAAAATTAGGCAAATTATGCTTTTAAATCATTTTTCTCAGATTCTTTATAACTTTTTATACTCAGCCAGAAAGCTAGGATAGAATAATACTGTTACTATCAGTTAAATTGAAATGAAACAACTTAACGCATTTATGGCTTTATTTTTCACAAATTGGGCGGTGTAGCTAAAAATACAAACGCCCATGTTCTGAAAACGCTGCGTTTTCAAATCGCAAATCGTTTTTAAAACGCAAAATGAATTTAAGCATGTATTGAAAACGAAGCGATTTGCTGGCGTTTTGCCTTTTTCGAAGTTGTGTTCGAATAAATAAAAAACTTATGTTTTATAATAACAAAACATAAACATAGAAAAAATTATTCATAAAAATTCGTCCATTAAAAGAATTATCAATAAATAAATTTTGTTTGAACCGACTATTTTTATGCTTAAAACAAAAATTTTTTATTGAAAGTATTTAATAAACTACCGCAAATGACCGCAAGTGCTTCTTTTTATTTAGAGATGTTAATATAAATACTTGCGAATAATTGGTGAGTTTTATCACGGGTAGCCAGTTACAAATAGGATCTTGAATAATTTTTTTATCTCTCTTAAATGTTTGTAGGTGCTTGAACAGTTTTTAAATTATTTTTGAATTTTTATAAAGGGTTGTTTACTACTTTTTAATGCAAATATGTGAACATAATAAATTTCAAATAATATTATCATAAGTTTGAAAAGAGTAAGTAATTTTAAAGTTAACACCACTAGCACTAATTTGTTTCGAAGATCAAATTGACCAGCTGTTTGCATAAATCGCCAGTTTATAAGTAAACAAATGATACCGACAATTGACAAAAACAAAGCAAAATTTTAAATTGCATATTTTTAATTAAAATTGTGAAAAAATGTTAAAAGTTTTTTTCAAATAAAAACAGAACATATTAAATTTTAATTTTACATCAATTTATTTTCTCTTTCAAGTGCAGTGTAAATATAAATGACCAGATCGCTTCAGCATACACTAGCGGTTTGAAAACGCCTAGCGTTTTCTAGCGTTTTTGTTTGCCAGAACACCTGTTTAGCGTTTTCAAATCGAAAACGCAAATTTTAAGCGATAAGCGTTTTTCGGAACATGAGTGAAAATAAATATTTATCATTAAATTTTAGCATTAAAATAATTTTGGTTGTCTCTTTGGCGATACCAACAGCAATTCATCAGCGTAGAATTAACATATCTGTACCATGCTCTTTACTAATCGGCTATCTGTCAGTTTAAATTAGGGTCAGCAATCTACTGGGTAACCCAATTAAACTGACCCGGGCTTTATTGGGTATTATATTTAAAAAACAGGGGGATTTTTTACTTAAAGGTTTTCGTAGATAATATACGACAAAAATAAATGTAATTTACGTATTGGGAGTATAAATTAATTCGATCCGTTTTTTTAGCTTAAAGAAGTTAATGAAATAGCTTATTTATCAAAATAAAAATTTATCAAACCATTGCTTACATCTTTTCCACACCTCTGAGCCAATTTCAGAATCCTGTCTCAGAAAAAACTCTCGCCTTTTTGAAGCGATCCAACTTGGAAGCGAATTTTATTTTACTTTAAAAGAAGAAATAGTCAATAATCAGAAGAAGCAATGTTCGGATAATATGACAGGTATGACATTTGATAGTTTCTTACAATTGTTTGGAAACTTTTGCGATGTGATTTCGAGTGTTGTCCTGTCTGTCTATATATTCCATCGGTTTTTCTCACAATACACGATTTAAACGAAGCTGTTTTTAATCAAAAAAAAAAAAAAAAAAAAAAAACCCCTGTAGGCTGGGTTTTTGCCAACCCTGGTTTAAATTGCCTTTGCACAAAAGCCTTGAGTGCAGGAGAAAATTTATGTTGAGTATTTACAATACGAAGGGAATTTCGTTAATTGTTACACTTTTAAAAGTAAAACAATGTTGAATTGTCAAATCTTATCAAATATTTCAAAAGAGTGGGAATTCATTATTAACTTTGACAGCTATTTATAATACAGTGTATACAGTATTTTCAAAATGGCTAATTTTCGATTCTAGGCAATAAGAATGTAGCTGATAATTTTGGAAAAAACAATTTTTTATTCTAAAAATATCAGTTATTGGTGAAACACGTCATTTTTTCTGAAATATAAGACTTGATCTCATATTCTGTTCTATTGAAAACCATTTCGCATTTACACAGACGAGTACATTTCAAATTAAATGAAAAATTAATGAATATGAGAAAAATATTGTCAGAAATAATTAACACCCCATGGACATGGAGGTATGCTTTTTATAACGTTTTAACTTGAAAACATTTTTGGTGATTTTTTTTTGTAGTTATTAACAAAGTTATTAACAACAACAAAAAAAGAAACGCAAAAAATATAATTTATATGCAATTAAAACAAATTCATTTCCCTTACTGTCTTATTCACTAAACTGTGAAATGTGAATGACGGAACATGGCAAATACAAGCGAGCGATTGTATTCAAACACAATACTCGTATATTTGAGAATTAAATATTAATTTTATCTATTAGATAGATAGCTTGCTGATAAGCGTTGACTTTTTCAGGTTTATTTGATTAAAATTAGTTAAAATGATGTTACGAATTACTAATAATTTGTTAGAGTGGGTGAATTTTTTTCACTTTCGGAATTAAGTAGAAGTCAATTAAATAAAAAGAGGTAGCAAGGATGGTTAAATACAAGTGCGAATGAATAAATATACACTTTTAATTAGCGATTAGTTGAGGTTGTAACTTGTAAAAAGAATGATAAGCTTTTATTATTAACCTAATCAATTTACATTTAAGATAATTCAAGTTTTAAATATAAAACATTTTTGATCTTTGACCTTAAAACATTCTATATTGGTTGTGGTTAAGACACAACGCCCTTAAATTGTATTGTATTAACAAAAATTGATCTAATATTTGTAGATTTGATAAGACTAATATTTTATAAGGTAAAACAAAATTTATATGAAGTCTAGGAACCGACGATATTCAATAATATCAAGAAGGCAATCAAAAACTACGCACTACTTTTAATACTTAAATTACGTATCATTTAGTTAAGATTAATTTTAATAAATTTTTAGATAATATTTACATTAAAAATGTATTGTACTACGGGTATGTACGGCCTCTATAGACTAATTATAGTTCTTACTTACGAATCGTTAACGTATTTTAAATCTCTTTGGTCTCAGTATATCTCTTTATTATTATTTAGTATCAGAATATACCCGCCAGATATTCACCCCTATTCTGCGTGTTGAATCGAATCGAAATTTTCTCCGTTTATCAAATTTGGTATTCTGCGTTTTGATTTCGTTCAGTTTCTTTCGGCTGTCTTTCGGGTGTTGTCAGATGTGGCGGTTTTAAAATTTATTTAGAGACCTAATTTTCGGTTTGGCAACATGGCGACTTTTATATTAGTTGGCTATTTTTGATACAAAATACGAAAATTTAAATTTGTTATTTTCGGCAACAGACGACGAATTAAGTTTATAAAAAAGCTCTAAGCTTGAAAAGTATGGATTAAAATGAATGTGTTTGCTTGAGAATTTCGCAAATATGTATACCTCAAAGCTATTAAGTATAACATCATTCAAAAGGTCTTCCTTTCTTCTTTCCAAGTACTCTGAAAAGCTTTAAATAGGATAGTATTCAATTATTAATTTATAAGTGTACACTGTACGCTTTTCATTTTTGCTAATGCATATTTTTGGTTAATAAAATTAACAAAACATATATTATGGCGATATTTAGGAATTTGAGACAAATAATTTTTTATTTACTTTCAAAAATGTATTTTATTATTTAAAAAAATATAATTTTATTGACAGAATGTAAAAACGGATGTATTTGGCGATTTCTAAAGTTTAATTTGGCGAAAGAGATTAAATATGATCTGACAACCCTGGTTGTATGTATTCTGCATTATTACCGTAGCTACGATTTTTTTTTTTTTCTGAAGGAGATTCTTTCAATTTTTTGTTTTTTTTTTAGTTAAAAATTTATTATTTGGCTAAAATTTATTAATAAATTATTTACTTTTATTATTATTGTTACGAAAATAAAAATACAACACTACGTTGTGGGATTTTGGTATATGACAATTTGGCAGCACTCCCACATCGACCATCTTTACGTTACATTTGAATTAACGGATATGGAAGATGGTCGATATTTGCTGAACCTTCCAAAATGTAGGCAATTAGGTATATAAAAGGCTGCCTTACCTACAACAAAGTTGAGTTAAAGCGGAAATAAAAGTGTTGTATAAACGAATATTAAGTGTTGTATTAAGAAAAACAGTATAAAAGTTATAGTGAAGTAAATAAACTGTAAAACAACAAAAATAGCGTTTAACACAATTTAAGCGAACTCAAACGTTTAAAAAAGATTAAAACGTAACAATACATATACGCAATGAAAATATACAGAATGTGACAAAATTAGGAAAAATATAAATTTGCGTTTCTCAATTTGCATGAAAACAAGAAGCAAAAATTGTGTGTTTTCTTATTGAACCCCTTAGGGTATGTACTACTTTTTAGATTTTTATTAAAATGTGGTTATTTTTCTGTTTCTATGTTGTTGAGAGCATTATTGTCTTCTTTTTCTTTCATTTGATTTCTTTTTGGAATAACAGTTTTCGATCGAAACGTAACTGAATGCAGAGACGTAATCAAAACACAGAATAAGGGTGATTATCTACTTAATATCAAATATCATATTTTCTTTTTAGGTCATTATTTTCCAATAACGTAGTTTAATTTAGTTTTAATTCACAATACATCTGTCTCACCTTCCGACATCGATCTGATTGTTATTCTCTCCAAAGTACAGTCTTATCTGTCAGAGACACTCTTCATAAGTGCGGCTTCGATTAGAGAGGAATCAGCAAACGGCTAGTTTAGGTAAGTTTGGCAGCTTTCCGCGGCTCAGCACAATGAGTAAATCCCATTGTGCTAGAATGGCCGTATGTGCTTAAGTTCTATATTTCTTGGCCACTTTTCGTCAGTCATTTAGACAAGTTAATTGGGGCGTAGATCTTATTCACATCGTCCGTTGCTAAACTGTTTTTGTCGGAGAATCTTCTCCAAGCAGGCAAGGTCAGCCTTAAGTCCTCAAAAAGGCCGGAAATAAGAAAGAAGATATTCAGTCGACTCCTTCAGCTCTTTGTCATTGCAGATTCTTTAGAAGTCAATATTACAGAAATTATCAGTCATCATTCTCAAAGCCCTCCATATCTCCATGTCCAAGAACTCATTTGAAAGTAACAATCGAATGTCTCAGATGGACCAAGATTAAATTAATCAAATTTGTCGCTGAGTTAAAGTATCTAGCGGTAAACTGCATATTAAGCAGGTTAATTTCCCTTTATTGTACGAGTAAGTGCCAATAGTTGTTTTACAGCAATACCATTTCAACCACCTTTGAAGACGCTTTTCTGTGAAGATATTTTAGATCAGATCAAAACCATAAGGTCCTTAGGAGAAGTTTCCTTGATTTTTTTCTAAATCCTGACTTGTAGTTTGATTGAAGGACAGGCTAACATCATTTGATTAAAAAAAGTGATTTTAGATCAAATGTTTCATTGCAACCTCACAAATCACATCAATATGTTTTAAGTGAAAATATTCTTATCTAAAGAAAAAAAGATTTTTTTAATATCTGGTGATTTTTTAAGAGCTTTTAAAATTAGAGAAATGTATGAAACCCTTTTTGAGTCTATAGAACGATCTACATAATGCAATGTTTAAAGATGATTTCATGTATATGTTAATCGCGGCTAAGCCTCAAATGGTTTATACGCTGGGTGCAATTTTGGTATACTTTCTCCAGCATATCGGCCGGTATCTAACGAATAAGTTCTTCAATATTGGGTTCCACCATTGCGTCAACCGTTATGGGCTTGTCCCTATAGACATGAGCCTTAACATAGCCCCACAGAAAATAGCCGATCTAAGCGGCCAATTGACGGGGCCCAAACGTGAAATAAACTGTTCACCGCACTCGCCTCTCAATTAGTCTATTGTTTCACGTGCTGCGTGTCGTGTGACACCATCTTGTTGAAACCACATATCAGACAAGTTCAGCTTCTCCATTTTGGGCAAAAAAAAAAAAAAAAAATTAATCATCGCATAGTAGCGCTCGCTATTCATAGCAACGTTCCTGCCTAAGTCGTCTTTGTAAAAGTACGGTCCTATGATACCACCGGCCCATAATGGATACTAAGCAGTGCAGTGCTCCTGGCTGCTTTGCACACCATATACGGCAATTTTGTTTGTTTACGTATCTATTCAATCAGAAATGAGCTTTGTCGCTGAACACAATTTTGCGATAAAAAAGTGGATCTTTATCCAACTGAATTTTGATAATAAAATTCAATAATCTGCAAGCGTTGTTTGTTTGTAAGTCGATTCATGGTGAAATTATAGACCAAACTGAACTTGTTTGACAGTAACATGTTACACAAAAACAGCTGAACTGCCAAAAACAGTGTTGCAAAAAAAGAAAGTTATTAAAAAATCACCCGATATTATCCACATATACTTTTTAAAGTGATGTTAGTATAATTTTTTAGCGTAGCATAATTTTCCTAGTCGAGTTCATTCTCATGTCTTTTTTTCACCTATTAGTTGACATGTTTTCAAGTTTAAATTGTTGCTCAAAACTGTATGTGACCAATGAATGAAAATGTTGGTATTTTTCCAACCTCCCGGCAGCTCCACCTCAATTCCGATTTAGATGATTATTATTTAAATGATGATTTTGTAAAAAAAGTAATGTAATTTGTTTTTATTATCATTGCTATTGCTAATATTATTGTCTTTGTTGTTGCTTTTAATGTTATATAAAGATAAATGAATGACATATGGGAGTGCCTTCATTGCACATACGAGTACAAAATAATTTGAAAAGTAAACACAACAACTTTGGCTTAAACTGAAAAATTACAAAAACAAAAAAACGTCAGACAAACGTGTGAGAAGGCAGACGTATAGACAGACAAATAAATAGGCAAAAAATGTAAAATTAAAAAAAAAAATTCTCGTGATCGTGCCTAGTCAAAAAAGTGTCAACTTAAAAAGGCAAACAAATGACAAAAAACATTGTATTTTCTGATAATCTTTGATGGCTGAAATACCAAAATGCAGCGCATAATTTAACAGAAAAATACAACTTTTTTATACCAAATTTTGTAAAACGATTATTTTTCAAGTTTTTTGTCATCATTTTAATGGTCTTTAAGGCCTATTCGGTTATCCAGCTTAAAAGCTTGATTGCGAATCATTGTAATCAACACCATCACCTTCAGACATGAGCATCAGCAAACCAACAACAGTAAAAATTACTTTAAAACAATGAAAAAACACGATCAAAACATATTTATGATTGTTTATGTTCATTTATGTTCTTTTCTGATCATCATACATATATGGTGCAGACTAGAATACAAGTTGTATGTTAAAATGTCATTAAATAGAGTCGAGAATTGAAAATCAACGATTTACATTGTCGCCATCAATTCATTTTCATCTGAGGCAAAGTAAATAAAGCATTTAATCGGATTGTGGTGGTGGAAGTTTGTAATAAATAATAAAAAATTAATTCATTCATTCATCATACGTATATATGTACATGGTACTTTTATGTATTTAAAAAAAGTTTAGTTTTTTTTGTGTTAAATTGTATTTATTTTGCTTGTTTGCGATTATTAATTATGGAAATAATATGATAATTTACATATTGATCTGCAGAAGACATTTCATTTGACAAATGCTTGCACTACTAACATGTTATTGCTTTAGTCTCCAAATGAATTTAAAAATGACTATGAATTTGGTTAATGGCAAATAAGAATACCTATGAGAATTAAATTATTTGGCTTATATATCTCCTTTCTTTCAATAGGTTTAAATACATTATTTTAATCTCTAAATTGTCCTTAGCTTTTACACGCCCTTTCAGTGAATTTTGACAAATCACCATGAACAAGAATATGCTCCAGAAATGCCTACAAATTGTAAAACTTTATCTTAAAAATCTCAACTCAATTCGGCAAACTTATAACCAAATTTTGATTAGTAATGAGTCTCATCAAAAAGTCGAAACAGAAGACTAAAATCAAAAATTTACTATTTGGTGTGGATTGTCGATGGATTCATGTGAATTTTTTTTTTTAAATTCTAGAAATTTTCGCAAATGACATATAACATTAAAATATTTCCTTCCATTAGCTTTAAGAACTTTTCATCGACTACTATGACATGGCAGTTTTTGAAATTTCTTGTCTCAAAATCAATTCTTTTAAATTCATTAGCAATTACAAAAAAAATTTCGTATAATTTGACTCGTTTCTAAGTTCATAATGTCATACAAAATGATGCAATTAAATATTTTGAGTAACTGTTTTGAGTGCCACCAATAAGCAAATGCTCATTCGGTTGCATACAGCTACTGTCAAAATAATAACACCACTGTAATGATTGACTTTCATCCATTGAATTTTGTAGCTGTGAATGTATATTTTTCTCTATAATTTTAAAGACCTGTTACTGAAATTATGCTTCTTAAAAAAATTAATAATAATTTGTTGTCGAATAAATAGGTGTAACATATTAAAAAAAGGGCTTAAGAGTTGGGTTTATTGCATTAAATTTATAATGCATTATCGTTTCTATTACCACTAAACGACTTAGCATTAATGCAGCAATATTGCAGCAACCGTAATATATGGAAATAATTAACCACTAACTCAAACAATTTTAGTGGTAGTGAACGGTTTAGTGCACTAAATGGAACGATTTTAGAGAAAGTGAAAATTTAGTGCACTAAATGAAGCGATTTTTTAGTAAGTTTCCTATTAGCAACACTATTATTGGCAGCTCAGCTGTTTTCGTGTAACATGTTATTGTCAAACATGTTCACTTTGGTCTTTAACTACGAATCGACTTGCAAACGAACAACGCTTGCAGATAATTGTGTTCAGCAACGAAGCTTATTTCTGGTTGAATGAATACGCAAACGAGCTAAATTGCCGTATTTGGTGATGATTACAAAAAATTTTTTATGCCACAAATGAAAAAGATAAACTTGGCTGAGATGTGGTTTCAGTAAGACGGTGCCACAAGCCACACAGCGGGCGAAACAATGGACCAATTGAGAGGCGAGTTCGGTGAACAGTTTATTTCACGTTTGTGGCCGGTCAATTGGCTGCCTAGATAGTGCGATTTAATGCATTTAAACTAGATTTTGTGGGGTTGTGTTAAGGCTTATGTTTATATAGACAAGCCCGCAACGCACTGGAAGCTAATACTGAAAAATTTATTTGTGAGAATCCGGCCAATATATTGAAGAGTGTATGCAAATTCGACGAATTTCATTTACATGATATCATCTTTAAACATTGAATTGTATAGACTCAAAGATTTTATACATCTCTCTAAATTGAATGTGTTTTTTGAAATCAAATCCAAAAGCTCTGAAGAAATCACCCGATATAAAAGCAAAATAACACCTTAAATGGTCTACCACATTTCACGGCAAATAAAAAAACGCTATTTATGTTGGCCGTAGAAGTTAAAAATAGATTAAAGTTAGTACTTAAAGAAAACAACTTTAAAGCCCACAATCTAAAAAAGTTTCAAATAACCATGAGGTTAAAAGATTACAATCAGCTAAAAAAAAATGTACATTAGCCAATTGAAAAATGGTGTGATATTTTAGAGTTAAGAGTTATCGATCTTATGTTAGAAGTCCACCAAATTCGGAATATAACCCAAAATTTACCGCAAAGACTGTTAAACACAGAGGTTACGGAATCATGGTATGGGGATGTTATTCGTACTACGCTGTTGGGTCACTTCATCGTACAAATACTGTCATGGATACAACAGAATACGTCAAAATACTCGAGAAAATAATGCTGCCATATGCATCTGAAAATATGCCACTGATTTTGATCATGCAACAACACAATCACCCGAAACATACCAGCAAAAAAGCTAATAAGTGGTTTCAGCGCAACAATGTCACTTTGATAGAATGGCCTGCACAGTCCACTGATTTAAACCACAACGAAAATTTGCTAAGAAGGTATACGAAGTCAAATCGACAACAATAATCTTTGGATTACAGTGTAACAGGTCTGGCACTTCATTTCATTAGAGATGTGCCAGAGCTGGATCAATTCTATGGGAAGACGCTGCAAAGCAATTATTTCTAACAAGGGTAACGCAACTGAATATAAAAACCAGTACGATAGATAGCTACTCACCTTAAAACCACAGTCAGTAAACGATATTAATACAATTATAATATTTTTGTTTTCAGGTCAAGATAAGCAATGATATTTTGACAGATTATTTTTCAGATTTTTGGTAAAACTTGAATTTTTTGTATTAATTCGAATTTAAATGAAATCAGGTATTAGTCCTATTATTTTGACATCAGCTGTATGTACATATGTGCATATAGATTTTTTCCTGTGGCATATTTATTTAGGTTTTTGAATTGAAGTTTAATTATTTGTATCGGCTTTTGAAATGTTTAAAAATGATGGATTGAGTAAGCAAGACTTAGTGTAATTACGTTTTTTTAGAGCTATCAGAAGCAGTAGTCATGCAACAATGTGCATAGAATCAATTTTGTATGCGAAAGTAGCAGTTCATATGAAGATGTATGTGATTATAATGGATTTTTAATCGTTTTTTTTTTATTTCATTTCAATTTTTGAGCATTTAATATTCGGAATGCATTTAAAGCTTTAAAAAATGTCATAAATATCAACAATGTATGAACATTGTTTTCTTTTTTTCTTGACGAAAATTTCAATTAAACGCAAACAAATGCTTTGTGGAAAATATGACAGACGGACAACCTGCATGTATGTTTACAATTGCATCTTTTTTCTCATGCACCCAATCAAGTCGTACGTAAGATATTTATCCATCTCGTGAATTTTCATTACTATTGGCATCGATTTGTTAGTGCATATTTTGCTCACAAAAGCATTTTTTTGCATATTTCACATTTAAGATAATGTTTTCGACATTTTTTGCATTTAAAAAATATTTTAAATCTTTTTTAGTGCATATTTAGATTTTTTGTACTCTGACCAAGTCATGGCATTTTTGAATTATTCGTCAATTGATATTTATTGCGT
The DNA here is from genome assembly GCA_023159175.1 of Wohlfahrtia magnifica. Taxonomy (NCBI): domain Eukaryota; kingdom Metazoa; phylum Arthropoda; class Insecta; order Diptera; family Sarcophagidae; genus Wohlfahrtia; species Wohlfahrtia magnifica. The sequence continues at coordinate 7,101,902 of JAKWBJ010000539.1, forward strand.
CATCTATAACTCAATTCAATTTATTACCGTTTACCTGGATCTTAAACAATTTTTGGAAGAATATACAAACTACAAGGTGCGGTCAAGAAGCCTTTTACTTGTTTGTTTATCAAAAATATTAACCAAAATGCTTAGAGGATATACGCAATTGCATAAACGACCAATCTTTATGGATTTCAGTAGATGAAGCAAATGATGCCACTGGCAAAAATGTCGCAAATGTTATGTTAGGTGTATTAAATTGTAGCAGAGAAGCATCTATTAAAAAAGAATAATTTTTTGTTTTTTAGAGCATATTTTTAAATTATTATATCATGTTTTCGAACCTTTGCTGCATAAAACATTTTTTTAAGAGCATATATCTGGTTTCCTTGTGTTGAATAAAGATACTTCAACCACCCTCCAGACAGACAAATCCACCTAAAAGAAACCCCCCTGACCACCTTCCAGCTTACCTCTGGCGATGATGAGAAACACCAGACGAATGATGAGGAGAAAACGCCACCTTCTGGGAAGAAAATTACAATGCTAAAGTAAAAATCACCGCCACCACCACCACTTAGCAAGGAAACTCACCACTACACGATCGTATGTAGGAGAGCTCAGTAGATTCACTTAGCTTGAAAATCAACTTAAATAATAAAACTGAAACAAGGCAATGCATGTTTTGTGAAAAGCCAATGTGCTCCCTAAAGAAGTGACGGAGAAAAGAGAAAGCAAGCAATATTTATCATATTATTTTCCTTCTAATCATCATGAGGCAAAATATAAATGACACACTGACAAGTGACCTAGTGAAAATCTCCGAATGTGGTCGTGGGAACAAAATAAATTTTTATGCGCACAGTGCGCCATGCAAAGCAGTCGAATCACATGTGATTATAGATAATTTAGATATTGTGGAGATAGGTGATTCCGATGTTCAGGGCATGAGAACTAACTCTGGGGTAAAATTACGGCATTAGATATCGAATGGAATTTCGTACAATATTAAAACAGCCCCCTGATGTCTACTCAAGGGGATATTTTTTAACCAGATGCAAGAAATACTTTCCTCCATCTGACTTTAACATAGCTGACCTAAAATGGAAAATAACTCTTACGTATGAGTCGGTGCTTATATCAATAGAAATTAGGATATTTGTGGGATACTAAATTGCTGAACATTTTAGCTCTTGTTGAAGTTACCATAATAGTTTTATCTCATTATTAGTGAACGATTTTGTAAATTGAATGACAACAAGGGTGAAAAGACATTTTTCCATACGCCTATCACAATGTAAAATCGGCATCCTTGCCACTGATTATTTGATTTTCATAGCAGAAGATGGTGAAAATACATTGAAGTTATACTAATATCTAAATAAATTAAGCCCATGCCAACCATGTAGCTCAGGTAGTGATTTAGTTGTCTGCTATAGGGTATTATTTAGTCGTGTTGGCCCGTTTATTTCTTATATTTTTATTTGAATATGAAATATTTTTATTTCCTATTAAGATTATTATCTGACATCCTGGCAATTAGTCTGATATCATTGATTTATGCGAATATTATACAAAAATATTTACTTTTTTCGATTTTTCATTGATCACTAATAATGAATAAAAATTATTTTAAATAGAAGTGGTGTGCTATCAAATTGTATAACAAAAATTTTAACAATTTATTAAGAATGTTAATTAAATTTATAAAATTTTTGTTTTTACTTGTTTTGAAAATTTGTTGTTGTTATTATTGTAATATAAGTTATTTAAATAAAATTAAAAACAAAAATACAAAAAGACATTTCATACGTTCTAAGTAATGTTTAGGAAATTCTTACTACACAAGTAGTGAATATTGGAAAAAAAATGGGTTTGAATGTTTTCAGTTTTTATTTTTTGATTTTTTGTTTTTTTATATAACACGGATACTTTTGTATAACTGCTCAGAAACAAATATTTTCGATTCTAGAAATTATTATTGTAAAACAAATCACGTACAAAGACACATTTTCTGTTTTATTATATAAAAAATTGTTAGTAAAATTTTAATGAAAAAAATTTTTTTTTTTTGTCGGAAAGAAATTATTAAAATGTATAAATTAAAACAAAAGAAAAAAACATGTTTATTTAATATTTCCAATATATGCATTCTTCCTGTATGTGTTATTCTGATGTTTTTTTTGTCTCATTACAAGCTTTTGTTTTCCATTTAATTTTCTTAACGTTTTGTCTCGGGTCCCAATTACAAAACTTGCTTGAAAAAAGTTAAACCCACTCTCTTATTTCTTCATTTAAAAATAAATAAATAAATAACAAAAAAAAAAGAAAACAAACGCCAGATTATAGTTGTTTAATATGTAACTTTTAGAAAAATATAAGAAAAGACAAAATAAACTAAAAAACAATTATAAAAGACTGCCGCCAAAGAGTAAATAAATGGGTTATGAGACTTGTTTTATAGAAACAAAAGAAAAACAAAATTTAATACCCTACAGAAGATACGAGTATATTCGAATGAATGAAATAATTTGTTGTATTTTATATAAAAAATGTATAAAATTTAGTTTATATAAAAAACTTTAGCAGACATTATTATTATTTTATATAAAAAATGTATAAAATTTAGTTTATATAAAAAACTTTAGCAGACATTAACTTCGAGACGATTGCGAAAATTGTTTAAAATTGATATTTATTGTCAGACATGCAAGGCTTAAATTATATTTGTCTTTAAAATCTTATTTATTTTTACTTACCTTAGCTTCAACCACGATTCATGCTGATTTTTGCGCACAAGTAATAGTCGAAAAAAGTCTTTCCTAAAAAGATATACAGTAAAAATGTTTGTAGGTATTTAAAAACTGCTTTAAATAGTTTAAAGGAAAAAAATTAATGTATTCAGTGCCAAGGAGATAAATTGGGTTACTACTTAAACTGATTAAACATTAAAAAAATGTATACATATTGTCAACATATAAGAAGTTTTTTGTATATATTATTTATGACCTTTAACCTTTGACATTTAATGTATATTTAAGTCACAACTAACTATTCAATGTATTTAAAATGATATAACCCTTAACCTTACCACATTACAAAAACCAATTCTAGATAAATGATATTTGACCCTTTAGAGAGCATTTTTACCCTTTCTCTTTGAATAAGAACTTTTTTTAAGATAAAATTCGCTTATCTTTAAAACATCCACAATTTGTCTGCTCTAAATAAAGGCATAAAATACCTACGTATTAAACATTGCACCTCCTTTAAACGGTTATCGTAGTGTTAAAAACATAAACGAAATTGAAATATAAAATTTTCTAAAAAGCTTAATGCTTAACCTTAAACGAAAACAAAAGAATATCTATTCAAATTTTCTATACGTATAATTTCAAAAGGTATTCGTTCTATTGGTGTTATATTTGGACTACATATTTAAAAGCAGAACATTATTTAACATTTCAATTTATAATTTTTGACCCTTATAACCTTTTTTTAGAATTAGGATTAATTTCTTTTGCTAAATTTGTTATCATTATTGAAATTTTAAAGAGCCTGTATATATAAATTCTAAGGAAATCAACGCTTGTTCGTAGAAGTTACATTGCTTTAAATAATTTTCGGTTAGATTTTCAAATTTTAGTTTTTCTTTTAATAAATATCCTTTTCAAATTTTACTAATTTATAAAATTGTAATAAACAAATATATAAATGTGCATGAATAAATAGAAAATAAAAATTAAAAAAGGCTACTTTTGTTTCTCATGGGGCCAACCATCAGCGGTTGGGTAATCTACAGTGAATGTCACTTAAAATTCTACATCAGCACTTTTTTTGTAAATAGGCAATATTTATTACATATATTAAAAATTAACAGACACATAATTAATTAGAACAAAAAATACGTATTTCAACCAAAAAAAAGTAAAATAAAATTCAAATCTTTAAAACGATATTGACAAATGTGGCAAATTTTTCGCCCAAAATATGGTAGTTATGTCAATATATTTCATCATAACTTGAAAACGACTTGTCCGATTTTAGTGCAATTATCACCAAATGTTTAGGGACAAAATTTTCCAATTGAATAAAACCATTTTAAATTTTCAACAGTTTCGGAGTTATTCGTAACTTAAATGCGAAAAAAAAATACCGCGCAAAAAAATTACTGCGAATTTTATTTGTTAAGCACTTAAATTAAAGCTTAAAATGTTGTGAATAAAATAGGATATAAATCATGAAAATCGGTTGGCTATTGCTGATTTTATTCAGAATTAAATGCAGGTACCTAACTTTGACCAAAATTAGCGAACACATTTTTTCCAGCAAAACTAGTAGAATTTTTTTCTTTCTTTTATATTCAAAAAGTTATAAAAATTTGTAGAATATAAATTTTACATTTTAAGTATTTCAATGAAAGCCAGATATGTTGAAAGTAAAATAATCCGTAAAACATAACTTTAACAAAAGTAAAGAGCTCATTTTTAATGGCTATGGTAGGTAAAAAATATTTTAAGAATATTTTTTATTATTGTGGTAAAAAATCCAGTACAAAATGTACTTTTGAGAATGATAACACATTTTAAGCTTTAATTTAAATGCTTAACATGTAAAATTTTCATTTTGACAAATTTTTTATCACTTAAGAAAAAAAAAAATGCTCAAATTTTGTGCGAAAAAAAGTTTCTTTCGCAATTAAGTTACGAATAACTTCGAAACTGTTGATATATAAAAAAAAAAATGTTATTCAGGTGATTTATAGGAAATCACCATTTTCTAATTATCTAACGTTCATCAGTATAAATTAACTTTAAAACATTTTTTAGTTTTATCTGTTATCCGATTTTCTTCTTCGTATCTTTTAATTACGTATGTATGTATGATACACTATTACGACTATGATTAATTATTTCTAATATTTGATATATTCCTTTTTATAATAAAAATTAACGAATTGCTTTTTGTTTTCACTATTACATTTTACATTTACGTTTTTTCTTCAAACTCCTTTAATCACTGACCTTATCATTTTGACGCATTGAATTTTGCACTTATTTACATAAATTTAAACAAACACAATATAACGATACATCTCTAAGAGCAAAACTTATTATTATTCACTTATTTAAACGTAGAATTTAATTAATAAAATATATTTGTTAAACAAGTTTTTTTTTTATTAAAATATCATTTCTGATGCTAAATAGGTGTTTTTTTAATTTTAAAATTCGAAAACGTGCACTGCCTTGGCAAAAGTAGTTCACGTTATCGCGAGTTGATTGTATATCACTTTTCTTCATAAAGTATTTATTTATTGGAATAACATATTACAATTAGAAATTATATTATTTTTATTACCAATAGAGTGGCTAAGATAATATGCTCGGAGTCTAAAGGCTTTGGTTCATATCGAGCTGCAGACTAGCACGCTACCTATTATCATAGCGGGGCAACCTCTCTACAAATTATTGTAAATACTTCACAAAGCGGTAATCAATCATAATCTCTATAACTATACAGAGTAGTATTCAGCCTCAATTTGATATACCGAGCATTGGGGTAGACCATTTTTAGCTGATAGTATCAGATGCAGGGTAATAGCTTTCAACTTTTAGGTATCACTGATAATATTATGCGCATTCCGAATTATCGTTTGTGGTTTCAATATAATAAACACTCAGTTATATATTTGAAGCATGTTTCATGTTTCTTTATTTGTACGCATAGAAATCTAATTTCTTTTAAAAATTAATTTTTTTTGGCCTCAACTGTCCTACAATTAAAATCTATTGTATAGGTTAACAAAAATAAATTGAATTGAAATATCGTGAATGAATAACTTTTATTTCGAAATTCCTTGGAAAATACTTGTTGCCGCACATTATTAATAAAGTTGCGTTTAATGTTCCTCTTCATTAATTAAAGGTGGAATAAAATATTTTTAAAAGAATTTCAATGGGTTTGTACGGCAACAACTCTTGCTAAAGGTATTTTTTCTGTATAATTGTTTTCTGTTTTGTGTGATATCTTATCAGCTTCAAACAGATAAAATTTAATTTTTATTTATTTAGAGATAAAAAAGAATGAGTTACGAGTTCTATATTTAGGGTGAAATATTACATTAAAATATTATATTGTTTTGAAGTGAAAAGATCGTTTTGATAGCGGGAATCAAATGTAAGGAAAATCAAATATGGATAATAAAAATAAATTTAAGAAATTAATAGTTCACTTATGTGCTACAAAGTGCTAAAACTAATTTAAATAAAAAAGAAAATTTAAAATTTCAAACCAATTTTTAAATATAAATTCCCGATTTTATTTACAGATTACTAAACATTCCACTATGTCACGCCAGTCAAGACTGGTGCTACTGTTACTCCTCTCTTTAGGGGTCTCTCAGTTAGCCCTCTCCAGTAGCTTAAATCCTCAAAACATTGTGCATGACGATATACCCGACAATCAATTAGATTTAGACGAAGTCTTATCCGTCGAACAGGAAAAACAACAGCATGTTAAAATTTCTACTCCTAAAGTAAAGGAAATTCCTTTGCCTTCGACCACTAGTGAAAAAAGTCGTGGTCCTACAGCCACTAGTACCCAGAAGGCAGTGAGTGATAATTTATTAAACGATTTAGTAGAGGCTTCCAAACATTCGGAAGCTTTATCGAAGGATGAAAGGTGAGTTGAATTACAATAAAAAATATCGGTATAACTTCTTTTCTATTACTTCTCCATAGATTTAAGCAATTATTGGCTAAGAAATTGAATTCTACCAGCACAACTGCTGAGCCTACAGATGATTCCTACGATGAATATGACAACTATGATGACTATGAATATTATGAAGATGCCACTACTGTGGCCAATAAGAAGGCTAAAAATAAGACTTCAAAATTGGGCACTCAATTGTCTAAGAAACCTATTGAAATGAAACCCATTAAGGAAGATATCAAAGTAAGTTGTGGAAATAGTAAAAGTTCTATAACCATTTATTACAAAAATATACGGTTTTTTTCGGGAAAATGTTAATAACAAATGAACTTTCCCCTTGCTTGTATCCTAGCTTCTTATACAGATTATTTACTATTAAACTGTGTTACCCCGTGTATGTTTAAAAATCATTCCTTCTTTTTCTCTTATTAGACTTCCACTATTAAGCCTTCAGTCGGCGATAACAAGGAAAATAATAACATCGAGTTCCGTGATGATAATAATGTTAACGATGACGATGAAGACGATGACGATTATGATGAAGATGATGATGATTTTGAAAATGATAATGACATCAATGATGAAGAGGAAGTGGTATTCAGTGAAGATGTACCCTGTCCTCGTTATTGTAAATGCGAACGTAACGTCAATAGTTATTTGGTGGCCTATTGTAGTCGGTAAGTTTTGTTAGAAATTACTGACTGAAAAGCAAAAATTGATTAAAACCGTTATTTATTGTTAGCATCGATCCGGGTACACAAAAATTCGGCAAAGATATAACCGATTTGGTTGTTACCGATGTTGGTCCTAAATATCCTATACTCTTGGGCCCTGATTTCTTCTTGGAATTGGGCTTAAAACATGTTTCCTCAATTAAAATAGCCAACTGCACCATTGAGTATTTGCATCCTGATGCCTTTAATGGTTTAGATGATTTGTTCTCCGTCAATTTCACCAATGTAGGTTTGGCTATTATTAATCCAGATACTTTTGCCAAGAATAAAAAATTGCGTCTGTTAACCATATCCGGTAATGATTTGAGTGTCATGTCCAGTGTTCACTATTTATTGAAGGTAAAGTCATTTTTGTATTTAGATTTAAATATAAACGATCTTCAGCTTTCTTTCTGTTCTCGTTTTTAGTCTACCAGCATTGAAGAATTGGACTTGTCACGTAATAATTTGATGGAACTTAATCCCAATGCCTTTTCCCAATTGACCAATATTGTTTATATTAATTTATCTCAAAATAATTTGCAAAAGATACCCGATGGTGTTTTCGATAAGCTAGACACTTTGGAAGAATTGGACCTTTCCTACAACTCTTTGAAAACCCTGCCGCCAGCCTCTTTCAATCACACCGCTTTGGCCATTTTGCATTTGAAATACAATTCCATTACCAACGATTTGAGATTCGGTACTGGTGATTTGCAACAATTGGATTTGAGCTTCAATCAAATTCATACTGTGCACCATGGCATGTTTGACAAAATGACCAGCTTAACCAATTTGAATTTGAAGGGTAATGGTTTGACCAAAATACAACCTGATTCCTTTATGACTTTGAAGAATTTAAGGCACATCGATTTGTCTATTAATGACTTTGATCAAATATCCAGCATGATTTTCTTCAAAAACTCAGAATTAGATGTGATCAGATTGAATGACAATCCCAGACTGAGCCAATTGCCTACTGATGGTTTCCGCAGTTATAATGGTTATTTCACCGTCTACTACTTGGACATTTCGAATTGTGCTATTGGCGCCTTGGGTCACAAGACTTTCTCTACCATGCCTCATTTGGCAACCTTGAAATTGGCCTGGAATAACATTAACAACTTGGAACGTGACACATTTGCTAGTTTGAAGAAATTGATTGATTTGGATTTAAGCAATAATTTAATAGCCAAATTGGATGAGTTGATCTTTATGAATAATAACGACTTAACCAAATTGAATTTGGCTGGCAATCCCATACACAAACTATCCGTACGCCTATTCTTGCCTTTAAGTAAACTACGTGAATTGGATGTTAGTGACTGTGAATTGAAGACTCTCTTGACTGACAACCAATACGGTGTGGGACGTAAATATAAATTCTATGAAACCCTTAAATCGTTCAATGCTTCCTCCAATCAGATTCACAAGATTCACTCCAGCGATGTGCGCAATTTCAAGAATCTAAGAAGTCTTGACATCAGCCACAATCCTTTGAAATGTAATGAAGACTTCCAAGATTTTATCAGCTATGTCTCGCTCAATCACCAACTAATGCCACACCGTATGTCTGCTTTAGCCAATTTAGATTTGGGTGATACTCAACAATTTGAGATACAAAATCAAGCCGGCTGGGCTTCATTGGCGCATGAGGTATGCAAACATGAAGATTTTGTCAACAAAAAGAGCACGGGCATGAACAAATTTGAGAAACGCCTACAAGAAGCCGATAAGGACTTGGATGAAGATGCCAAGAACTTATTAAATATTATGGAAAATAATAAATTACAAAAGATTTTGAAGGATTCGCAACGCAATACTGTAATCAATGAGAATGACAACACTGCTGAAGAGGAAAAGGATCAAGAGGAGTCTAATTATGAAGAAGAAGATAATGGCTTTGAAGATGATGATGATGATGCCAATGAAGATGACTATGATGATGAGGATTATGAAAAGAAGGCTGAAATATCCAAGAAAATTATTGATCATGGCATACGTGTAGAAGAAATCGATTTGAGTAAAGAGACTAATGATCGTTTCTTGTTGGGTGAGTAGTAATATTGATTGGTTGGTAATAAGATTTTCTCTAATATTAAATTTTCTTACTATACTCGTAGATAAATTCATAGCCGATAGAAAGAAACACTTGGAACATATCGGCAATGACGATGGGGATGACGACGATGATGATGATGATGAGGACGATAATGATGAAGAATATATTATTGAACGTGGCCATATTTACTATAGCGGCTATAAATTCTTAGTGCCCATCATTATAATTATCACTTGCGTTATTGTCTTACTTTTGGTTATAGCCAAAATTGTTTCCATGATTATGCGTAAACGTGGCGAACGTTATCGCATGTCCTTACTGCAGGCTCATACAAATTCAATTGTTTATCAAAAACTTACTGAAGATATAAAGCCACCCAAAGAGCCTAAACAACCTAAAGTCCATCGATATGCTCCAATAAATCAAGTTTAAAACTATAACAGTAGCACACACACAAACTTTAAAAAGTCAGACAATAGAGGGAGAAATATTGGAGAGACAGACGGATTTAGAAGGATTGTATGGCTTTTATGTAGTATTTAGTTTAATAGAGCAGCATTGGCAGCACATCTTACAGAGAGGTTTTAAAGTAAAGTAAAAATACAAATATTTTTGTAGTCTACTATATATACATATATTTAAAAGAAAGCAAAATAAGAAACCCAAGTATTTTTTCTAAATAAATCTTAAAAAACAAACTTAAACTGATTTAACTAAATTCGGTTTCTATTTATGTAACTAAAAAAATAAAACAAAGACGTACATATGCTCTAAACAAATTTCAATTTAATCTATAATAAAAATAAAATATTTATAAAAAGGAAATAGTATTAAAAATTTAAGGGAAAAAAGGATTCAGTTGTTCCAAAAAGTAGAAAAGAATATGAAATTTTTTATCCATAGTATTGTACTTAAAATTCATTTTCAAACTTTAATTTGTTTCCCTTATCGAATTAGGCCCCCTACCTATTCAAATAATAATCCATTTTTTTAGTGCCATGTTTGGTGGTGTCACTTTCAAATCAATCCATATTTTTTGTTTAAGCAAATCTATGTAAATTTTTTTGTTGATAACTCCAATTCCATTTTAATAAGCTTATTTCTTTTGAATTTTATATAATTTTTCTAATAAATTTTTAAACTTACATTTCTTAAGGGGAGTTTTATTTTCGCTCTGTTCTTTATGTTCTTTTTAACATGGAAATTATATAATTTTCTTTATTTTATTTTTATATACATATATACTACGTTTATAAATTATTATTATTATATTTTAATTTAAATATTTTTTTTCTGTATAAAACTTTTTGCAGTTATTTACATTAATAATTTAATAAAAACAACAAAAACAATAAAATATAAAAAAATAATAAATTTTTAGTTTTAGTTGCTAAAAATTTGTATACTTTTTGGAAGAAAAACTATATTTAAGAAAAAGAGTGTTAAAATATTTAATAAAACATTGTAATTACTTCCAAAAAGATTAATTGTTGTTGTTTTACTTGCTAGAAATTTCATTGGTTGGATTAGTTGATCAACATTTCTGTGGAGTAAATTAAAACGTTGAAAATATTTATCATTCACAAACTGGTGATTAGTAACAGTATGCCAACATAATCATATTATGCAACGCAGTGTTGCATTTACGTTCAAGCCTATCTTTATTTGAACTGCAATTGATTGTAGAAAAACCCGTTAGTGTTTTAGTCGAAGCATATTGTGCCATTGTCGGTGTAGTATATAGCACATATTTACCAATTTTAATGGATCGGCTTTACCAAAACACTTCCACTGAAGTTAAGACAGCACCATGTTTTAGCTATACCACTTTTTAAATAAGATCTTTCCTTTGGTTGTAGTATCCATGTAAAAGTCATATAAAACCGATATTATTTGGATTAACTTTTGTATAAGGTTAGGTTTAGTTGTCAGGCAGTTAAAGTTCGGTTCAATAACACATTGTTGCATTGTGATATCTTCAAAAAAAAAGAAGAGTACCAACGAACAAGTTGTATAGTGAACCAAAAGACAAGTGCAGATAAGGTGAAACATGTCTAAAATATAACAATAACGCGTACTACTAGAACCAGCAACACAGTTGCTAGCAGTCAGGGTTTATATTTAAAAAAAAACCTGGGTGGGTTTTTTTTATTTAAAGGTTTTCATAGTTTATTTACAACAAAAATAATTAAAATTTGCGTATTGGGAGTATAAATTAATTCGGTTCGTTTTTTTTTTAGCTCAAAAAACATAATGAATTAACAAATTTATCGAATTTAAAATGTATCAAATCACTGCTTACATCTTTTTCCACCTCTGAGCCAATATCCGAATCCCATCTCAGAAAAACGTTCCGTCCTTTGAGGCAATCCACTTTGAAGCTAATTTTATATTACTTCAAAAAAGTGATTCGGTGACATGCCAAAGGAAATTGTTACAAAAAGCGGGTTGGGCACCCCTGCCGTTTATTACATTGCTAAAAAGAATAAACAAAAGCCACAAAAGCGACTATACATGCTGTTTACAAATAACTAAATCGACAACAACAACATTAGCAGGAATATAGTAAATAAAAATAAACGGCAACTACAAAAGCAGGCAGAAAAGAAAACAAGTAACAGACAATAACGAAAAACAACAAACAACAAGAACTAAAAGAAGTAGATGTTTACATTCGCATGGCTTCATAAGAACTAAAAAGAAAGTAAAGGAAAGAAATGGAATCTACCTGAAATATCGAGAGCTTTCAAAATATTGTTTACTCAGCCATATAAAAAGCACATCGATGCCGACAGCAGACAGTTTATGTTGGTAAATTCAGCGAGTACAGTGTTTTCGTGAAGTTAACTCAATTTGATCTATCTGTCGGTCTTTATATTCCGACCGTTTTTCTCACAATGCACGATTCAAACGAAGTAAATGCAGTCTGCTTCGATCACCCAGTTTTAGCAGCTCATAGTAGACAATCCCGCTTTGATTCCACCAAGAATGCAAAATTGCATTGCAAATATGAAAACAACTTGATTGTATAAACAAACAAAAAATATTGTCGACTTGAACGAAATTCGGAAACATTTATAAAACCCAATAAAACTCATCAAAAGACCCAATATAACCCGGTGGGTTGGGTTTTTTTAACCCGGTTTTTTTGGCAACCATGCTAAAAACTTGCACCATGCACCAAACTTGGTAAGCAGATTTTAATTTTACACTCAAGCTGATAAGCACTATCGAGTATGGTCTGAAAACGAAAACGAGCGTATATAGAGTACATTGTCAAACATAAGTGAAACCTAATTGCGAAGACTATTTTAAAGTTCTGGTAAACAAAGAAGTTATATTTTTAAAGTAATAAAGCGAATAAATAAACATTATCAAATTTTTGTCTGATTTGAAAATTATAACCATTTTAAGTTTCATTCGATTTCAATATCGCTCAATTTCGGTTTACAGATAGTCGGACTGTATCGTATATTCCATATAATCATTTCGAATATTCGTATATATTTTACTTTAACGCTACTGTGTTGCAAGAATACTAAAATTCGAAGAAACTTATCTACCATTGAAATAAATTTGAACTTTTGTAAAATTTATTAAACATTTCATTTTTTACTTCTGGTGACTGAAGATTTGTAGCTATTGGACTAAAATTATAAAACTGCATTAAAACCAAATTTAATAAAAAAATTTAATAAATTTTGACTTAGTCTTATCTTAATTTTTGATTAAAATTAGACCAAAATTTTCACTTTCTTAAAACAAATTTATTTAAACGGTAAAATACAAATAAAATATGTATTTTATAACATTAAACGACATTTTATGTCATAAAATATTTACAAATACAAAAGTTAACAGCAAATTTAACTTATGATTTATTATATATATATAGATACATAAAAAGACAGATGTCACAGTTCAGTGTTGAGAAAAAATCAACGTAAAACAATTTTTTGATTAAGATATTTGTCCGTTTAGAATGAATATTTAACAAAACTTTACCGGAAAAAACAAAATAACAAAAACCTTTTTCTAAAATAAATATTAAAGTATTTTTTAATTTTTCCAAATAAATTTTATACTGCTTAATACCCAAGTTTAAAAATCTGTGAAATCAGCCTGTCATTTTATATCGAAATATTTAAAATAGATTGTAAAAAACACTTAAAATACATTTAAAATGTTTGCACTAAATATCGATAGTAAAACATAAAATGTGTTTAAAAAAGATAAGTTTAAAATAACGAAACGTCAAAAATTATAAAAAATCATAAAATATCAAAAAAAAAGGAAATATGAAATATATGTACAATGAATTTTGTAAGATCACTAATTTACAATTAAGTGAGATCCTTTAAAGGCATAAAACGAATAATAATAAGTTAGAAAAAAAAAGAAAAACAATAAATAAGCATCAATCATTTTTGCACGTTCTTTAAATCGAAATCGATGACTAAAATAGAAAATGAAATAAATGTTCAACTTTTATTAAAATTTTTACAAATTTGGAGACTCGCCAAATCTAAAATTTATATAAAATTCGATTGTTTTACAATTTAAAATATTGTTTTATGTACAATAATTTCGATTTGCAGAACATTGCAAAACTATTTTGAATCTAACCCAAAACAAACACTCAAACCAGTTGATGTTGTTAAAAGGAGGGATAACTTTAAAAACAATAAAAAAAAAACTGAAAAATAAATTATTAACAAAATTTCAAAATAGTCATAATAAGGTAAAAATATAAAATAAATAAGTAAAAAACAAGGAAGCTTATAAATTAATTGAAAAGATTAATGTTCATTGCTTTTGAGTATTATAAGCTGAAGTTATATGTAGTTTTTGATAAAACATTTGTTGAAATTGTTCATTTTCTTCTTGCATGTGCAATTCTTCGGCAAAATCCTGCCACATTATCTCGAAATCATAAAGATCTCCGGAAAAATCATTTTCATAGTTTCCCTCATCAAATGTGAATGAATATTCAAATTCTGCCATTATTTATGAGTTTTGAAAGTGAATGGGATTTATCTGAATACAACGAATTACAACAATAAAAAAAATATAAATTAACGTACAATACAAACAAAAAGTTAGTAATTTATGTATAAAGCATTAGTAATTTAATTTTGATTTTATGTGGATAAGAATTATAATGAAGATTCATACCTTTAAACATAGTATTTAGACCTATAGATTGATGAAATTTGTTCCAATTATAAAGTGAGACACAAAAGTTATTAGAAAGAAATTTCACTACTAATCGCTACTATCATATTTCATATGACAGCTTGCTACAAAATCTATTCGAAAAAATTACGCTGGCTGTGCGAATGTAACGAAAAATGAATTCTATTTTACGGATTAAGTTGAAACACACATATTATGAGAACGATGGCAATTGTGGAAGCACTGATAACCACCCAATCCAAAATACTTTCTGTTTATCATTACGAATTGGCTACCTTCAGTTATTATGACAACAGCACTAAAGGCAATAACATTGAAAGACACCAATGCATCAAGGTTTTTCCTTTAAGAGTAATAAACAACTAATATCGCACCAGTTATAACATTGGTGACCGAATGCAACTTGCAAAAGTATTTCATTTTTATTATTGCTTTAAATATGAGAAAATTAATTTTAATCCATAATTATGTACATTGAAAAGAAAAAAATAAAAATAAAAACTACGTAGAGGCTGATATTTCAGTGGCCAAAACATATGCAGCAAATTGCTTCGAAAACATTTATGTCTATAAAACTTAATATTGCGTGGCTAATTCTTTATTTTCAATAACGGCCTGACATCGACGAGGCATTGGCAATAAAATTTGCAGGAATAGCGTTCCAAGCATCTACTAATTTTTGAAATATATCTGAACTAGTGCGATTTTCGCGATCGATTCTTTGTTTTACGATTTTCCAAAGGTTCCCAATGAGGTTTAGATGTGGTGATTGTGGTGGCCATTCCATTAACTGTTGTTGGTATTTCCGCTACACTTAGCGCCATAGCTTGACATTTTCAAAAGCTATGTAGTCAAGAGTTCATCTATGTCTACATCTATGTAAACATTCGTTTGGCCGCACTATACCTTTTGTCGTTTTTATGTAAATGAATGAACTTTTTTGGAAAACTTTTTCTGTATTGATTTATTTTAACAATTCCTTAAAACTAAAAAAAACAAACTTAAAATATATTTCAATTAAGTAACAAAACATTGGGAAAAAAGAAAAATATGCCGAGACATTCATTTGGACGCAATTTGTAACTGACATGTAAAAAAAATAATTATTAAACAAATGTTGTTGTTTTAATATTTAGTGTGATTACCTTGATTGTGGATAACTGAAAATACTCTGTTTGGCATAGATTGAACTAGATTTTGTATCGTTTTTATGTCGATTTTCGACCAGCATTCTTTGATTTTTTGTTTCAGTTCATTAACCGATGAAAATTGCTGTCCTCTTTCATAAACCTTTGACGCCAGAATTCCCCATAAATTCTCTACCGGGTTGCAATCCGGACTGCATGCCGGTCATGGCAATAAATTTATGTTTTTAGACGTAAACCAATCTCTACATAGCCTGGAAACATGTATAGCAGCGTTACCCTGTTGAAATATGTATTATTCATCGGAGTTTTCATCCCATTTCGTTATAAGGGCATCTTCAAGGAGTTCTAAATATCGTTGAGAATTCATTTTTGTAGTAACAAAACATATGGGAAGCTTGAAATCATAGGAAAATTCACCCCATACCATAACACTTCCGCCACCGAAATTTCTTTTAGACCAGACAACATTTTTTTCATTTAAATTATGCCAGTAGCAGCTATAGCAATCCGGTTCATCCAAATTAATTTTTTTTCATCAGAAAGGATCACTCTTTTCCACTCATTTTTCCATATCGAGTTTTTGCAAACGTAAGTCTTTTCTCTATGAAGCTTCGTTAATCGGGGTTTAGATTTAATTTTTTTCCATCTAATTAATGAAGTTTTATTTAAAACGCGAGCAATAGGTCGCCTGGACACTGGAAGGTTATGTTTTGCCTGAAATTACGGCACGTTAGTCGATTTTTAGACGCTTCAAATCGAATTAGACCTTTTTGACGGTTGTTTAATTTGGAAGCTTTAATACCATACTTGATGCCAAGCTTTAAAAAGTTTCTAACAACTTTTTCGGAACGGTTCAACAATCTCGCAATTTCTCAGTTTGATTTTGCACTTTTTTTTAAATTTTCAATTAATTTTTTTCAGTTTCATTATAATTTGCTTTTTTTACTAAAAACGTGATCACGCTACCAGATATACAATGTAAATGAAATTCTTTTAGCTTGCGTTCAAACGTATGTCACAAAAAAACTATACGATTTTTTAAAAAATACATTTTTTTTTTTTTTGAACCGTTTAGTCAGTTATTGTTTTTGATTTATTAAGCCTATTCTTTAGTCTAAAGAAAACAACAAAATAAGTAATATTTATTTAATATATATCACATGAAAAAAATAAAAAAGTAAAAAAATTGATGCGGCAAAACGAATGTATGTATGTGTGTTAGCGACTTTTTTTACAATTTTAGAAACGGCTGCTGAAACGCGTTATTCGTAATGGTTTTTTAACTCGATTGAACAGAAAGAAGTCACAGGGAGCCAAATCAGGTGAATTCGGTGGCTGTTGGATGATATTTGTTTCGTTTTTCGTCAAAAAATTTCGAATAATGATGGCACTGTGTAACGGTGCCCACAATTCTGGTCTTTTTAGGCTAATTGCTTCACGCAAACGTCTCATAACGCACAAATAATACTCTTTGTTTACTATCTAGCAAAAATGCATGTTGCACTACACCGTTGTAATCCATAAAAACCGTGAGCATTGCCTTCATTTTTGACTGAAAACAACGTGTTTTTTTTTTGTCTCGGCTCATTTGGTGAACGCCATTCACTTGCCTGATATCTGGATTGCGTGTCGTACACGCACCGTACCGTGTTGAGGTCGCAAATCATGTATTTTTTTTAGCTGTAAAAAATCGCCAACACACATAAGAGATAGATGTACTCTTGGCTACGTAGCTTTTGCAAATTTCAAGCTATGACGCTAAGATTTAGCGAGAATATCAACAACAGATGTATCAACTTAACAAAAACGCAAATTGGAACGATGGGACTGCCACAAGGGGCTTATTCCGAAAACGTTTTCATCAAGATAGTATGTAGGTATTGATGATTTTCTATACATACAGCTATTTCAGAAAAGTGAATAGTCTTCTCTTGTCTTGTTCGAAACGTATAAATGTCGTTCATATGTCATATACACAGTCCACCACAAGAACCTTGAGGATTATAACTTTATCGGTTGCTTACACAATAAGTTTTTATGGCGTTTAGGGCAATTTATATAGACATTTTGATACAATTATTAGGGTTAAAATAAGACTTATCTGGATCAAGCTTATATATATAATCTAAGTACACAATAAAAGTTTCATTTGTTTATTTATAAAAAAATGACAAACATTTTATTAAATGCACTTTAGTTATAAGATTTCCATTGAAAATGGCGGCAATGTACAGTTTTTCATATAGAATGCTTTCAAAGTAGAAAAAGTAGTAAAATCTTATTTTCATATCAGACATCATAACTTTTAAAATAGACCCACAAATTACAGCGCCAACAACAACAACAAAGAAAAGATCTTTGTCTGATTTTTTGCTGTCAAATAAATTTGTTCAAAAATAAGACATTTTTTGAAAATTTTATTATTGGGGTCTTTTATGAAAGAATTTGGATTTTTTCTGAATTTTATCATATGAAAAAGATGGCGTTCAAAAATTCAACAAATGGAAATTGATTATAGTGAAGCGTAACATGTAACCATCCGAAATCGGATGCAAAAACATACATGTATTCCTTCTCTAGGATGGCTAGGAAAAAACCGTTGATCATTGGTGAAAAATATTGAAAACAGATTAAGATAAGCTACAAAAAATATATTCGCTTCCTCTATATTACTATGATAACATAATGTTTCTGTTTGGCTTAAAATAACATTCGGCTACAATAATGGTCCTCAAAAAATTTTGTAAAAAAATCTGACAGCACTAGAAAATAAAAATATAATTCATACAGTAAAATTTGAAAAACTGTCGGTAATGGTACAGGATTATAGATCCAACAAAGGATCCCGTAAAATACGAATAAATTTAAATACAATTAGTAACTAGATAAATCATTATCTAAATCTAAATTACGCATTAATAATAATTATTCCTACCTTTTCACCGCGGGTTATGATGTTGTACATACTCGGCGAATTTTTTAGCTGATTTGCCTTTATAATAATAGAAATACCCCAATCTCTTGAGATTCGTGTTCTCGAAATGATTTTATTTAAATATAGTCATTTGTAGCATGTTTTACTAATTCTTGATGTCGAACGCTTAGTTACGTCTTTTTCATACGATAACATTAATAAAAAACCGATATTTTTTCATTATAAAAACCCGTGTTCAAAAAAATTCCAATAATTACTTATTTTTGAAAACATTTATTTGACAGCGTAAAAATCAGGTAAAATTTTTTGTTGTTGTTGACGTTGTAATGTGTGGGTCTATTTTAAGAATTATGACGTTTGATAGTTCTAAGCAGTTACGGTAAGAAAATGTGCGCAAAAAAACAAATATGTCAAGAGTTTGTTTTGGTAATTCTAAAATGAAAATATTTTGATATTTTTCTACTTTGAAAATATTGATTTGACAAGCCGTATACTATTTTTCTACAAAATTTTTTTAATTTTCTTAATCAATCGGTATGATTGAGTTTAGAACAGTTTTAAAAGTGTTACAAACATCAATACAAACGCAATATATCTTGGCAAACTATTTTAATGTAAAATATACGCAAATTTTAAAAAAAATTAAAGTATCAACTTTTGATATCATTTATACTTGCAGGACAGATCGTTTAAAATTATTATCTATTAAAAAGCCAAACTGTTCAGTTATACTAGAGTGGCAACACTTTGGAATTCTCTTTACTCAAATTAAATACTTGGTAAACAAATCAATAATAAAGTCTGCTCTCTGTTTTGTATACCATCACCTACAAGGCATAATGGAATTCTACGCAATCTTATCAAATTAGTGCAAGACTAGCATTTGTGATCAGCAGACAAAATAAATTAAATAAAAACAAAAAAGAAAAATAAAATACATATAAAATGTCAAGAAAAAATGTTCTAAATCTACTCAACACAATTGTTAGCAATTCGTAAGTTAATAAATAATTGTACAATAAAATATATTTCATTTTAAAATTACTCATAATACTACATAATTAAAGGTGTAAATGCCCAGCCCATTCCAGTAATTATGGATCGAGTGCAGCGAATGTAGCACAAACCGGCAAAATGGAATATGCTTTCGAGGTAAATAATAATAAAAATATTTATGTTTACAATTTTTTGCATTAGCAGACTTGTGCACGAGTCTTCTTTATTTATTTATATATTTAATTTAAAAGCAAAAGTATAAACTTCAAACAAATTTAAACTGCGTAACCAATTTTTACTAGATTTAGATTAGGAGGACAAATTTGGTTCGGATCGAATGCAATTTATGTAATGAAGATTTTATTAGAGACCAATTATTAACTGACGAATCAAGAGGGTATCATTTATATACATACATATATAGGTACAAGGTCGAAAAGAATATGTGCCATTAAGTTAAATAAAAAGTTTTTTTTTTAATTGAATTCAATTTAGGTTTTTGGCTGCTTTAGTTGTCTTAGAATCGAACAAAGTCATTCTAATCATATTATTAATTTAAAAGCAAAAGTATAAACTTCAAACAAATTTAAACTGCGTAACCAATTTTGACTAGATTTAGATTAGGAGGACAAATTTGGTTTGGATCGAATGCAATATTTGTAATGAAGATTTTATTAGAGACCAATTATTAACTGACGAATCAAGAGGGTATCATTTATATACATACATATATAGGTACAAGGTCGAAAAGAAGATGTGCCATTAAGTTAAATAATAAGTTTTTTATTTAATTGAATTCAATTTAGGTTTTTGGCTGCTTAGTTATCTTAGAATCGAACAAAGTCATTCTATTCATATTATTAATTTCAAAGCAAAAGTATAAACTTCAAACAAATTTAAGCTCCGTAATCAGTTTTTACTAGATTTAGATTAGGAGGACAAATTTGGTTTGGATCGAATGCAATATATATAATGAAGATTTTATTAGAGACCAATTATTAATTGACGAATCAAGAGGGTATAATTTATATACATACATATATAGGTAGAAAGTCGAAAAGATGTACCATTAAGTTAAATAACATGTTTTTTATTTAATTGAATTCAATTTAGGTCTTTGGCTGCTTTAGTTATCTTAGAATCGAGCAGTCAATATATTCATATTATATATTTCAAAGCAAAACTATAGAGTTCAAACAAATTTAAACTGCGTAACCAGTTTTTACTAGATTTAGATTAGGAGGACAAATTTGGTTTGGATTGAATGCAATATATATAATGAAGATTTTATTAGAGACCAATTATTAACTGACGAATCAAGAGGGTATCATTTATATAACATACATATATAAGTACAAAGTCGAAAAGATGTGCCATTAAGTTAAATAAAAAGTTTTTTATTTAATTGAATTCAATTTAGGTTTTTGGCTGCTTTAGTTATGTTAGAATCGAGCAGTCATTCTATTCATATTATTAATTTCAAAGCAAAAGTATAGAGTTCAAGCAAATTTAAACTGCGTAACCAGTTTTTATTAGATTTAAATTAGGAGGACAAATTTGGTTTGGATTGAATGCAATATATTCTAGATTTTATTAGAGACCAATTATTAACTGACGAATCAAGAGGGTATCATTTATATACATACATATAGAGGTACAAGGTCGAAAAGAAGATGTGCCATTAAGTTAAATAAAAAGTTTCTTTTTTTTAATTGAATTCAATTTAGGTTTTTGGCTGCTTTAGTTATCTTAGAATCGACAAAGTCATTCTATTCATATTATTTAAGAACATGCCAAATATAAATACATGTGAAATAGTTTGTCTTGGTTCGGCTTTAAGTTGAAAACCCTCACCAATTCACACTAGCAGTGAAATATATTGATATTTCTATTTTTATGTAAAATAAATCCTTTTAAAACAATTCCTTTTCGAATAATTTGTCCTTAATATGTAGATGAAAATTACACGCACATCTGCTATGCTAGCGATTCACCAACCTCTTGTTTTCATATCAAACACAATGTTCCCAATAAAAATTGCATATAATAACGTCCAGATTGCGTTTTTTCAAAAACCACCACCAAACGTAGTGAAATTCTACAATTTTATCTTAAAGATTATTACATTCCACGTTCTTGTAGATGTCTTCCTCAACCGTACGTTTCGGCCCTGGCGTTAGCGCTGAACTCGGAGCTGATTTGCGTAATGGTGGCGCTAAATCTGTCTGTGTTGTAACCGATAAAAATA
This sequence comes from Wohlfahrtia magnifica, assembly GCA_023159175.1. Classification (NCBI taxonomy): domain Eukaryota; kingdom Metazoa; phylum Arthropoda; class Insecta; order Diptera; family Sarcophagidae; genus Wohlfahrtia; species Wohlfahrtia magnifica. Next base: position 7,123,899 of record JAKWBJ010000539.1, read on the forward strand.
TAGCCAAATTATCCAGCGTGCTTACAGCATTTGACTCGCTTAAACGCAATGGTATAGAATTTGAGGTATACGATGATACTCGCGTTGAGCCCACCGATGAGAGTTTATGGAAAGCTGCCACTTTTGCCAGAACAAAAGAGTTTGATGCGTTTGTGGCGATTGGAGGAGGTTCAGTAATAGACACTTGTAAAGCTGCAAACCTATTTGCCTGTGACAAAGAAGCGGAATTCTTGGATTATGTTAACAAGCCAGTGGGCAAGGGCAAAGAAGTGAATGTTTCATTAAAACCACTAATAGCTTTACCTACTACAGCTGGGACAGGTTCCGAAACTACAGGTGTAGCCATATTCGATTATAAAAAGTTGCACTGTAAAACGGGTATATCCAGCAAATATTTAAGGCCGAAATTGGGTAAGTTTTAAATAAAATGAATTTGCATTAAATATTTTTAACCCTTTGATTTTAAAATCTTTGACAGGTTTAATTGATCCTTTACATACTTTGTCTCAGCCCGAAAGAGTTGCGGCCTATAGTGGTTTTGATGTATTTTGCCACGCCTTGGAAAGTTTTACTGCCGTGGATTATAGAGAACGTGGTTTGGCACCTACAGATCCTAGTTTACGCCCTCCATATCAAGGTCGTAACCCCATCTCCGATGTATGGGCCCGTTTTGCCTTGACTACAATTAAGGACAACTTTTTATCGGCCATTTATGAACCAGATAACCTAAAAGCTCGTTCGCAAATGCATTTAGCTTCAACCATGGCCGGTGTAGGCTTTGGCAATGCCGGTGTTCATTTACCCCATGGGCTCTCATATCCCATATCGGGTAATGTGCGCACTCACCGCCCTAAAGGCTATAGCGACAGCCATGCTATTATACCGCATGGACTCTCTGTAGTCATAACTGCCCCTGCCATTTTCGAATTTTTGGCACCCGCTTGTCCAGAGCGCCATCTTGAAGCCGCTCAATTGTTAGGCAAAGATATAAGCAATGCCAAAAAAGCCGATGCGGGCAAAATATTAGGCGATTGTATACGCGACTATATGCAACGTGCTGGCATTGAAAATGGTCTTAAGGGTTTGGGTTTCACATCTTCTAATATTCCAGACTTAGTAGAAGGCACTTTGCCGCAAGAACGCATCATAAAATTGGCGCCACGCGAGCAGAGTCGCGAACAATTAGCACAATTATTTGAAAATTCCATGGAAAACTATTGAAAAATAATAAAATTTAATTAAAATTACTTACATTTTGTTTTTTATAAGAGAAAATTCAAAAAAAATATTTGCTAAAAGATAAATATTTTTCTAAAAACTATAAAGATCAGCCGGTTATTGGTTTTGCACTTATGAAATATAACGGTACTTTCACAATAATTAGAAAAAAATTCAACACAAACACTGACAACTGGATCAAGGATTGTTTTAATTTTCAATGTAAAATAAACAACAAATTCTAACAAGAGTAGAAATGGTTCGTTATTGTAATAGATATTTAAAAATAAAATATTACATATAAAAATGCGTTCCAAATTCAATGCTTGTTATAACTTTTATTTGGATTGAGATTTGCAAGATATATCAACACTATTACGATATACTGGTGTATAATAAGCCCTTCTAACATTCTGGAAACACTGATCATAGTATTGTTGTTGTATAATATTAAACAGAAGACGGCAGAGCGTATGTCTCTCTGAATTTAGGGATCGTTTACTGTAAAACATTGGTACAAAAACCTTTTCCCATCTTTTTTAAAAAAATATACATTGGCAGTAAGAATTGCGAACAGCATGTTCTGAAGCGAAAGGTGTGTATTCTAGTGAGAGCGATCTGCATCAACTGTTCTTGCAACATATGTCTGAACGTTGACCAGTCGCATATTCCGGCCTTTTTTCTTCTTATATGCTCTTCAAACAAATCAATCGTCTTCGGCATTCTGTAATCTTTTATACAATTTAAGCTCGAGTTGCAAACTTTTAACTATAGATTGTCATGAAGACCTATTCTTAAGTTAATAATCTCATCTCATTTAATTTTTTGCTCCGTTGACAAAATTATACATATCACTCATATACTACAATAGTGTCATAACTAAAACATCAAAATTTTTCAGGATAGCTGTTTTAAATTTTCAATTTCCTATTATTTAGCACTATGTTCCTGTGCTCCTATTTTTTTACGAATCACAAAGAATTTTGTGCATAATATAGATTACAATGTTCCGCATATTTTTGGATACTTAACTTAAAAATCATGTTTTGTAAGTTATGACCCTATTGAAGTAAATAAGCGATATGTATTCACAGCTTGTTTGTTTTCTATAAACTAAACCAGTAAAAACAATAAACAACAACTCACACAATGCAATCAACATCAAAAGAGCTATAAAAAATCTAAATATTTTGATATTTTCGAAACCTCTCAATACAACATGAAATGAAACCATAAACACGACTGCACACTATGTAAACAACAATGAAACATGTCTGGTTTCTTAAACATCTAGTAAAGGAAAACATTTACAAGGAACCAAGTACATTGTAATGTAGAGCTTCGCAACTGATTTTGGCAACTGACAGCTTTTCGTACAAAGTGTCGGTTTTAATTAAATAAAATGATTACATATGTAAGACTGTAAGAATTATGTAGAGTCACAGACAAAGTTCAAAATAATAGTCACAGTTTGGTATGAATTTACTTTAGAAAAGTTAATTATTATTAATTTTTTATTTTTTTATAATTTATATCAAAATATTTAGTTGTTTTCATCCTTTGCTAAGTTTGCATGAAATTTTATTCAATTATATCAAGTTGGCTTGCTTTCCTTGTGCTGTCCCGTAACATCTCTGTTTTTCATACTGAAAAGTGCTGCCAAGTTCATTATCGCAAATGTCAATTCACTTTTGCTTGCAGCTGTTCTGCCACTCTCTTTCATTTCGTACACGTGCATTTGTTTATACACCGTTTAGTTTTGTTTAATAAAATTTCTAGAAATTAAAGTTATTAAAATTGAAACAAAATGGTATTTTTTACCTGCAATAATTGTGGTGAATCTGTTAAAAAAGCCGCTGTAGACAAACATTACAGTACCCGTTGCCGTAATAGTCCCAAAAATGTTTCCTGTATGGATTGTCAGAAAGATTTCCATGGTGAAGATTATGTGGCCCACACAAAATGCATAACGGAGGCGGAAAAATATTCTGGCAAAAACTATGTAGCCAAAGAAAATAAGAATAGTGGCCAAAAGAAACAAGAAACTTGGATGGATATTGTCAGATCCATTTTAGAATCGTCCGAATATCAATTGTCAGCCCAAACCCGCAATATATTTCAACGTCTGCAGAATTACGATAATGTGCCACGAAAGAAAGCAAAGTTTCAAAATTTTGTGTCAAATTGTTTGAAAATACCCGTTAATCAAGCTCAGCCAGTGTGGGCAGTTTTAGAGAAGGAATTGGAAAATATGAAACAGGCCAAACAACGAGAAGTGGCGGCGGCTAAGGCGGCCATAGAAGAGGCTAAGAAGGCCAAACAAAATCAACAGAATGGTCAACAAAATGGTTTAAAACGTAAAACAGAAGACATGGATGCAGACGAGGAAAAAGTGGAAAAGAAAAAGAAGAAAAAACATGCCGAAGAATCTGTAACCGAAGTAAATGGTACAGCAGAAGTTGTAGAAGAGGATGGTGAAGCATTCCAATGGTCTACAGTATTAGAAAAGATTGTGGGCAAACATGAGGAAGGTATAACGCTGGATAAACTAAAAAAGAAACTGCTGAAAAAGTATAAAAACAAATTACAGTTGGAAGAACTAACGGAAAAGCAACAAAAGAAATTCGACAAGAAATTTTCAAAAACATTGAATAAGTGTCCTGCCATAAAAGTAGATGACGAATTGGCTAAACCCTGTTAAAAATGACTTAAAATATTTGTAGTCTTATTTACATAATGTTAAAAAACTAGTTTTATTTCACAAAATGAAAATATATTTTTTAAAGAAATACATACATATGTTGCAACATGTTTAATAGCAAAATGTAAACCACAAAAGAAGTATTTTTTTCCAAACAATTTTCTTAATAACAACCTTGACTTTAAGTAATATCCAATCGATTAATTTAGTTATAAGCATAAGAATAATAATTTTTGTATAAAAGGCTTACAATTTTGGGAAATCATCATCAATCAATTTTCAATCTTCTCTTTGTACATAACACGGTAGCATCGTAAACATTAACTCAAGCAAAATGTCTTTGATTTCCATAAAATTAATAGTTTTGGTCTTAATTGGTTTTGTCGCTGTGGCAATAGCAGCACCTGGTCATCATCATCCTGTGATAATCCATGAACCAGTGGTTGTCCATAAAGATGTAGTGGTACATAAACCTGTGGTGGTCCACAAGCCGGAGGTGGTACTCAAACCTGTTGTTGTCCATGAACCAGTAATTGTACATAAGCCTGTAATTGTACATCCCCATCCTCATCACCACCATCATCATCATTTCTAAAAGGAATTGAGTTTTCTTTTTCAACGACCTGGATCTATAAAGGCATTCTGAACGAAACGAATAACGATTTTAATAACGAGTTATAGTTAATTTTTTTATACCTACTAATGATTTATTTTTGTGAATAAAGAAAAACTTGTTATATATATACAAAAACAAAAAAAAATAAGAATTTAACGAATATTGTAAAAAAGTTTTTTTCTGATCGTCGCAGAATATTGTGAAAGTAGAATTTTCCAGGATATCAGTATTAACTTTATCATTCTTCTTTAATTTAAAATATAAAAGGGAAAAGCATTCGAAGTTGGTATTGTTACTGAGTCTTGATTAGATCCTGTTGCTTTTGATTCGATTTTTACAGCCATGTCACAGAACACAATTCCGATCGAAAATGGTTTCAATTCCGAAAGTGAAGCCTTTAGAAAAGGAAAAACGAAAAATTTTAGTACCCTTTAGGTTATTTCGAAGAGATAGATATAAAAAGTATTACAAAAATGATCTCTTATTTGTGAGTTGGACAACACATCATCAACAATTTTTACTTAAGAGTACATTTTTTGGAACAAAATTGTTTCCGATGCAAATGTTTGGAAGCTAATTACTCATTTTCAAAATGAAAAATACTTCCATAAGTTAAGACGAATGTGAAATTAAGTAACAAACAATTTATCTGAATTAATGGCCTAAATCCGTGATTACTTATGAATTGATCTTAGCTTTATCACCTTATTATTAATAATAGACCTTCCGGTCTATTATATAGCTCTCCATCTATATAGGGTTTCCCTATAATATCTCCCCCACATCGTATTTCTTACGAAATTCAGGAGGTCGGTTGGTACCAAACGCGATAATTCCCTACCTAGAATCTGATAGGCTCCTAGATATTTCTTTCTAGAGTGTATCAGCAGAGCTCTATATGTACCCAGTATGTGCTCTGGCGATTCGATTTCCTCATCACAGAATCTGCACATCGAGCTTGAGACTATTGCATTTTACTCAGATGTCCAATTAGCCTGAAATGATCAAAAGACGGGTAAGTGTCCTCGAGTTGTATTTGGACATTCCTATGTAGGATTCGTATTTCCTCGAACAAATGCTTAGACCGCCTCAGACCCGAACGGCCGTAGAAGAGTACCCACTTCTCATTATGCTCATTTTTGTTGAGTATGCCTTTCTAAGTCCCCCTTTCAAGTCCTTACCAGTGGAGTGGGAGCTCCCTTTCTAGCCAGTTCACCTGCTCTTTCATTCCCCGAAATAGACACATGACCCAGGACCCTGCATAAGCTGACCATATTGTCCTTGTCTAGCTGGTTTAGTTTACCAAGACATTTCCAAACTAGTCCTTAGTCAACCTCAAGCCAAGTGCTCGAATGGCGGCTTGACTATCAGATAGTATGGCTATATCCTGTCCTCTATATTTCCTCTCCAGGTTAAATTGAGCACATTTCTCAAATTGCATAAACGTTCGCCTGGAATATGCTGGTGTGTTTTCCCATAGTTTCCGTATATTCTCTTCTCCGTCTTTGACCTATCTGTGTGTAAAATGGCTCCTTCGCCAAAGGAATATGTAGTCTCCAAACCTTCCCACTTACTCCTATTACTCAGTCTAGTCCTGAAGCTCTTGCCAAACTCAGAGTTTCATGATCCTGTCTACAGGACAGCCAAGTAGGCAGTAATCGACCACTCGGCTAAGTGGGTTAATATGACCCCCGCATAACCTCGTACCCAACTCATCTCCCATTATTCTCATCATAGGCTCTATGACTCTATTTCTCATTGCCAAATGCAGCAGACTAAGGTCCAATAGAATCTCGAGTGCAGCTGTAGGACAAGTTCTCATTGACCCAGTTATGCAAATGCACACTAGGCTTTATCACCTTGGTCCTTAACATTGCCTAAGTAAACTTTTTACTTAAAGTTGAGGTTTCAGGTCTAAAACCTAAGTTTGTCTATCTGTTTGACCCAGTGAAAAAATCTTAAGCTTCGAAGCTAGAAACTGATATCATGAAACAGATTTGTAGGTCGTTTTAGGATATCTGTCTTTATTTTAAGTTTTATTTGCCCCTATATTGGGGTTTGTTTTGTTTTTTTACCACTTTAGCAATTACATGTTTAATTTACGATTATTCATTGAAATACTCCCTTTGGCTATTGTTGTTGTTTTTCAAATCTTGTAATTTATGAATCAATTACATGTTACTCGTACGCTAATAATGAAAAAAAAAAATAAATAAATTCCATTACAAATACATTTTTGTAAAGAAAACATGTGTTGTTTTTTAATAATTTTTAAAAACTACGCTACCTTAGTTGGTCAAGGTATGTACGCTAGCAATAAAGGTTCCACTATTTCTAACAAATCAATATGCAATATGTTATGCCATGTACCCACGGCAACGCTTTTTCGTGATTTTCTACCTAATTCATAATTCAATTCACAATTATGATTCGATTACCTAATTTCTCATAAAAGATTTTTAGACTCAATCACCTAAATTGTAAGTAATTCAGTTGCGATTACTCTGTGGGTTATTATCAATGTGATTGATAACTTTTATCGGCAGCTTATCCACGCTAAATTTGTTTATTTAATTTCCTAACCTTAAATAATAAATACGAATTAAAAGAAAGAGAACTATCAAGAAGAATTACAAAGGTGCCATGTGAACTGAGTAATTCATATAAGCAATTAAAACAGCGAACAGAGTAATTTGAAGTCTAGTGTGAACGTGATCTGTTAAGGTGAGTTATCAAATTTTGAAATAGAGTCTATTTTCGTAAAGGTTGACAGATAAAAACGAAGCAGACATCATAACCTTAAATATACTTAATATAGAACGATTTTAAGACACTTTCTGTGGTCAGAGCTCGACAATATCGGTTTGTCGTGGTTGTGATTTTTTTTTTAACAAAACAAAAAGAAAAGGATTGAAAGCTTAAAGTTGTGAAGGAAAACTACTGCATTATCTCACGTCCAGCGTTAGTCAGTTGTTTGTCTCGATTATTTTCTCTAGCTCTATGGCAAGTTCTTAGTCCATTCGATACGTTAAGCAATTGGTTTAAACACAAAGTTAGCACAGATATGGCAACCCAGTGACGACTTAACTGATTCTAATGTATGTCATAATCAAAATTGGCATGATGACTAAACTGGTATTTAACAAATTTAACTCAGTATTAATGTCTTCGGTTCCGAAAGCGTATCCGTGAGTTGACGCCAAACAGCTAAGAAAAATTAGTCAAATTTTTCCTTGTCAAGTACAGTATTACGGAGAAATAATAGGTGCCATCTCCATGTAGCAGAGTGGGCGAGGTATATTTTCATTATATGTATATGGGCCAGTCCATGCATCAAATGGTTCACCTTTATATGGCATAGGTCTATTAGTCAGACGAAAATAATCTATATATTTATATAAAAGAGGACTATAAACTGCGTTGTAATTGATGTTGTCGACGAAGGCTTTTATGTATATGCGGTTTTTGTAGGTTCATTGGTTCGCGAATTATTGACTTTAGTATGAACCCCTTTGTATTGCATAAGTTTTACTTGAAAACTAAATTTGTTTCAGCATTTAAACTTTGTGTGAGTCCGACAATATTTTTAAAATTGTGTATATGAAAAGCATATTTAGATAGCTTTCATTTGGTCTGTGGCTTCACTATTGTTTAACTGGGCGGTGCCACGCCCATATAAAATTTGTATTTACATATATGTCTATATCTTTAACACAGTAATAGTAAGAGTCTCTAAATTTGTTCCAAATAACTTTGTGGTCAATACAAATCATCAGCCAAAAATTATGCCGAGTTGGATAAGAGGGAGTAGCACCTCACATACAAAGTAAACATTGATTTTTGTACATATATCTTTGGGACGGTAAAGCATTAAACACATAACCGACAGCAAGCAGCAAGTTGTTGTTGGCAGCATTAGCTGCTATGCTATTGACTTTATAAATATTTTGAAGGCGGCAGCAGCAATAAAATTAGATTTCATTGTCATCTGTTTATTTTCCATAAAAATACTTGTTATAGAAAAATATTTTTCAGTGCTGACAAATCCACCAAATTAAAATCGTTTTTTAAATACAGTAGAATCTCACAAATTAGAACCACTTTGTGCACCGGCCAGTTCGAATTTCTGGACATTTTTTTTTGATGAAATGATGAAATTATAATAGAACTAGTTATGTAAGCCTTATTTTAACACAAAACAGTTTTTATTCATTAAAATTTAATTTATAGAACTTTAATATGTTCTATGTATGTTCATAGAAAAACTTTTAAAAAGTTTTTCAATTATTAGGTATTTTATTGGTTTTTAACATAATATCAGTAATGCTTCTTTGTTTTTTTGATTTGTTTAAACTGGATAGAACTATATCGTTACGGACGTCCAAAAGGTTAGACATGCGTTTACTGGCAAATATATCAGTGGTTTTGCACCATTTTATAATATTATTGATGCCTTCAAGGACTTTTGAATGAGGAATAGCTGGCGTTATGTTGACAATATCGACATCGCTGCTATCTGAAGCTTACTCATCGCTATTTTCTGCATCAGATCCGTCAGTAAATACATCTTCATTCCATTTCTCGATTTCATTTAGATTTACGGAATTGTTTGGCATAATTTCATTCAAAAGATCAAGATTTAGTTGAAGAACTTCATTGCAATCCTGATTTCGTTGAATCAATTGTGTTAGTGGTAAATCATTATCGCTGTCGTAGTCGCCTGAATTCCAATTTTATAATTTGGACCAAGAATTTGTTAACACTGTCGGTTATACCTCATCCCATGATTGTTTCAACAATATTATTGCATCTCGGATTGAACGCCGTTTTAAAAGCTTATCAATATCACCACCATCACCAATTAATTGAGATAGCAACTTACTTCTGTAAATGAGATTTGTTATTTTAATAGGATTTTGATCCATTGGCTGAACTGCTGATGTTACATTTGGCGGCAATAAATATGCAATTATATTACCATCCTTACTTTGAAGCTTATCAATTGATGCATGAGCGGAACAATTATATACAAGCAGATAAGCAAATTGTTGCCTTCAGAAAAACGAATGACCTGTAGAACAAAAATTATGGATCTTAAAATACTTCTTTGATAAATATCTTGTGAAACCAATCATTAAATATCCGGGAAGTCATCCAAGCATTTTTCGAAAAATCATAATGAAGTGGGTTATCAAATCCTCTGAAGCTTTTTGGTTTTTTAGCTTTCCAATAACCAATGGTTTTAATTAATGTGAGCCATCAGAATTTGCGCCTAGTAAAATCGAAATGCGTTATTTTTGAATATTAAGTCCTTGGGCCCTTTTCTCACAAGAAACGACAAATGTTCTATCTGGCAGGCAGCGGAAAAATAGACCGCTTTCATCAACATTATATATTTGCGTTTGTACGAAATCTGTGTAGGAATTGAGTGACCTCACCAACATCACTCAAAAGTATTTCTCCACCAATTTTTAAAAACCGTATTCCATGACGGGCTTTAAATTTGGAAAGCCATCCATCACTTGCAGTAAATGCGTTTTCATCTTTATCGGGGTACACTTCACTAAAAATTAGCTTAGCTTTTGCTTTTAATATAGGTCCAGTCACCGTGTTCTTCTCTTTACGTTGATTTAAAAACCACTTATAAGGGCGCTTTTCCATTTCTTCATATTCCGCCTTATGCAAAGATTATTTTTTTTGCTTCCTGATGGGTTCTGGTAACTGCATCCATTATTTCTTGTTTTTTTGACTTTATGTAACTGATGGAAGATTTTGTCACATTAAAATCTTGAGCTAAGTCTTTTTAATCTTTTGACGTTGGTATCCAAAGATAAGGTATTTTTTTACGTTTATTTGGCATTTTTTAAAATTTCACACGTAAAAACACTTGAATTTGATCTTCAGTCATCAAATTTGAACCAAATTTGTACGGCATATCAAATTTCAAACGCATATGACGAAATAACTTGGTGATTCCCCGTTTTATTTTTATTTTAATAAGCGAGCATCCAATATATTGGTCGGTTCTAATATCTGGAAAGTTCGAATTTGTAACAGTTCGAATTTGTGAGATTCTATTGTATTACTCAAATATATAAAAATTATTGAAATTATGTATTTATAACTTTTTAATTATTAACATAATTGTTGTTTGATGTTGTTGTTTTCTGATAAATAAAAATTACTAATTTTTGTTTTGTTGCCTAAAAAAATAGAAAGCAAAGGTTGTTGTCTAGGCTTTTGCTGTGCTGCCTTTAAAATAATTTGTTTCATATAAACGTGTGTATCCTAATTTTGACATTTTGCTGGCTGCTGCTTGCTGTCGTTTATGTGTTTAATGCTTAATAGTTGAAGGTTCTGAATTTAGTCTAAATAACTAAGTAGTACATCATCAGTCGAAATATGAACGAAATTAATTAAAATAAATATTGATTTTTGTATATGTAGCGAACGGTTAGAATGACAGTTGCTAAATTTTGTCTAAATGACTTCATAGATAGTACAAACCAAATGGGTCAGAATCGGATAAGTGGGCATGGTACCTCGCATACAAATTAAATAATGATTTTTGTATATCTTGAGAATGGTGAGAGTTGAAGTTTCTAAATTTGGTTTAAATAACTTAACAGTCAATACAAATCATCATAAAAAAATATTGAATTTTGCATGTGTAGAGAACGGTAATAGTTAAAGATTTCTTTTTCTATCCATATCGGTCAAAAAGCAGGTAAAACGAGAAGGTTTTCAGCAACGTGGGACGGACTACTCTAGTTCAAAATCAACTTGAAATACACTTTCTTATGAGCTAGTACTCAAAAGCCGAATTTTGAAGCAGCTGATGAAAAACTTTGAACTAACGCTTGTGATTTGCCGGATAGCTAAAAACTGATAATGATTTAGAAAGGCGATGTTTTTAGCCAAATGAGTATATATTGGTAAAACTTTTTACAACTTTTAAAAAGGACCGAGAAGGTTAAAAGTTTAAGAAACATTGATCCCCGTCAAATTTTTTCATAACTGCATAAAAACGACTGACTGCGCGTTTTTTGGGTAAAAATTTTTAATGTTCGGTAGGATACTCTACAAACTGGTTTTCACTAAATTTTTTTTAGTATTAAGACGCCAAGTCCGATCCCATTCGTTAAAATGCTAACTCACTAGGAGCACTAAAACATAATGATAAATGTTTAAAAAGAATGTTTTATGCAAAATTTCAGATTTCTTACATTTAATCTGGACTGGATGAAGTATTGGTTTGGCTGATGTATTCAATAACTTATTTGAAAGAAAGAAATGACTGATTTCAATTAAAACTAATAACTCTCGTTTGTAGACCAAAAAGTTAATTCCCTGTAAAAGGTTAATAGTGGTGTTGTAGGGTATAGATATAACACTAATGCTGAATTAAGTTCTTATCAGCACTAATTATCTAAGCGATTGTCTGTTTGATTTAATATCGTTTTCAAATATTTGATGTTTTTAAATGACAAACAAATAAATTAAGAAATAATTCGCAAACAATTGCAATTAAAATGCATTGTTTTGAAAATTAAAAAGTTTTTTTTTTCTTTTTTAAACTTACAACTCAATTAAGAGTAAAAAAATTACGTTAGAAAAAAAAGCGATTTGAAGCACATAAATTTCGCCAATCAAACAATGAACCAGATTCTAAACGCTTTTGGCACATTTTCCGCTAAAAAACTATTTAAAAAGATTTATGTTAAGCAATTACATATAAAACATTGACAAAAAATGTTCACAATTCTAAGTTAGTCTAACGTATAAAAAGACTATTTTCCACAGGTGAAAATTGAGTAGTGAAACGTTTACCAAACTAAAGTGCAGTAAGAGTCCAGTAGCTGTATAGAGTACAACGTTTGTTTTTAAATTGCAACAACTTTAAGGATAAGAATGAAATTTTTAAAAATTTTCTTCCTGTTCGGCTTATTGGCTGTTATTGCTAGCATGGGCACTTTGGTTCAAGCTGAGCCCCTACCAAGTCCTCGCGGTCGTCCACCCACCACTAAACGTCCTAAAACTGAAGGCGATACCAACGATGCCGGCGATAGACGCTAGCAAAGTCAGGAAAATGACAACGTTATATCTCGTCAGAGGGTTTCGTGTTCGAAACCTCAAAAAATCGGCGATCAAAAAATAATGGTTCATTGCTATGGTGAAGATAAATTACAAACTGTTGAAATTTTATTAATTTGATGACAATTTGTCTTTTAATTATGTATTAAAAAAATAAAAAAGATTAAATAAATTTATTGAATATTTTTCTTTTAAGAATTGCTTACAATCAACGAAGATTATTCGAAAAAGGAGGCGATTTTTTTTAAAGAATATTATTTTTTTTCATAAAAAATCTAATATCACTAATTTCTGATTTTTTAAACTAGTTTCCCACAGAAAAATATGTGAGTTAATGCCTTTTCGAACACTAAAGCATTAAGCACATAACTAACAGCAAGCAGCAGACAGCAAAATTTCAAGATTAGAATACATACGTTTATATGGACACAATTATTTTAAAGGCAGCACAGTAGAAGTCTAGACAACAACCTTTGCTACTGCTGCTAAATTTATATTTTAGTAGGCAGTAAAACAAAAATTAGTGATACCAATACAATATACAATTTTAAATAAAAACGTAAAAAAAATTTTTAATTATCAGCAAACAACAGTATAAAATTAAAATATAGTATCAAACACCATTTATGTTAATAATTAAAAAGTTTCAAATGCATAATTTAATTAGTTTTTATATATTTGAGTAATATTTTAAAAAGCGCAAAGCTTTAGTGTTACCACTGAAAAATATTTTTCTATAACAAATATTTTTATGACAAATAAAAGATATGCTAATGAAACTTAATTTTATTGATTTAATGCTTTCATGCTGCTTGCTGTCGGTTATGTGTTTAATGCTTTACTACACTTCTAATAAGTACTTTTTGAAAAAGACTTGAGGGAAGCAAGGTGTCTAAACCAGTAAAAAATTAATCACAACTGAAGTAATCAATATAATTGCAAATAATATTGTTTTTGTGAATTTTGTGTTTCTCTGGACTCTTCTATTATAAATTTTGGAAGTTAGTTTTGATGAAAATGTTGTCCTTTGTTGGCATCGTTCAAAAATGTCGATATAACGCACCTCCATTGCCTAAACTAATGGTGATTTCTCATCCATGTTTTCTTTTTTTTTCTAAGATTTTTATTAGTAGTTGAAGTACTGGAAGCGTATATCACTACTATACATATGGGGCGATTTTTTAAGAGCTGTTGGATTTGATTAAAAAAAACATAAAATTTAGAGAAATATATGAAATCTTTATTTATTATGTCTTATATGGTTACCATTCTGGGTCTAATTTTGGCTACTCTCTCGGCCGGTATCTAACGAAAAAATTCTTCAATACTGGCTTCCAGTGCTTCACCCTTTGCGTGCTTGTCCCTATAGACATAAGCCTTAACATAATCCCACAAAAAATAGTCTAAAGGCTTTAAATCGCATGATCTAGGCGTCCAATTGAACGACCCCAAACGTGAAATAAACTATTCCTCGAACTCGCCTTTCAATTGGGTCATTGTTACGCGTGCTGTGTGGCACCATCTTGTTGAAACCATATGTCAGCAAAGTTCAGCCTTTCCATTTTGGAAAAACAAAATTTGTAATCATCGCACGGTAGCGCTCGCCATTCACAGTAACGTTCCTGTCTTCGTCGTCTTTGAAAAATGCGGCCCAATCATGCCACTGGCCCATAATCTGTACCTAATAGTGAATTTTTCGGGATGCATTGGCGGGTCTTGCAATGCTTCTGGCTGCTTTTCACACCGAATATGGCAATTTAGTTTGTTCACGTATCCATTTTCCGATAAAAAAGTGGATCTTCATTCAACCTTGCCAGCGCCACCATTCACCAGAAGTTAGCCGTTGTGTTACATCGTGTAGCTTCAATTTTTGCACCAACTATATCTTAATAGATTTTACATCCAAATCCTTTCGCAAAATTTTCCACATACTGGAGTAACAGAGGCCAAATTGCTGTGATCGGCACCAAATCGATACTTCACGGTCATCAACAACACTGGCGGATACAGCTATGATATTTACCTCTTTCTGCACTCTACATGCGTCTGTTTAATGTCCAATAAAGTAAATTTAATGCGGAATTTGGTCACAAGATTCCGAATAGCCGCCTCAGAAGGTAGCTCTGAGGAAAAATGGAAAAAGTGTACGATACACTCTCTTAACCGAGCATGAGTTTTGATCATAAAATTCAATAATCTGCAAGCGTTGTTTGTTTGTAAGTCGATTCATGGTTAAATTATAGACCAAACTGAACACGTTTGACAGTAACATGTTACACGAAAACAGTCGAGCTGCTAAAAACAGTGTTGACAAAAAGAAAGTTGATAATAAATCACCCTATACTTACGTACATCTTTATATCAGTAGACTCGTGTATAATTTTATCCGCCTAAATAAAAGACACTCACAATGCAGGGTACAATCAAATTTACTCACGAGGATCCTTGAAACCTCTATCATATGAGACACCTATCAGGAAATTAAACTCCTGGTGCTCTCAGTGTCGAAGGTACCGAAATTAATTCTTAGGTTAGCCTTCTAAGACCCTTTTCCATCTCTTAAAACTAGCGTAAATTGGGGTAGTATGAAACCCCTATTTTTGTCTTAATGCTGTTCGAAAATATTTGCGAAAATATTAGCGAATAGATATTATTTATAAAAAATTCAAAACAAAGTGACGTTGTAATAATTCGGAAATTGAAAAATTTAATGGCAGTGATTAGTTGTAATAAAGCCATTTGCAGGTCTAAAATGACCTTCTAATGAGTGTTGTCCATTACTGGGTTATAGTTGAAATTTGAGCAAGCTGTGTAGGGTGAATGAATCTGGTATAGAATTGATGACTAGTTATTACAATTTATTAATTGGCTTTGTTTCAGGAGAGGGCGAAGTTTCTTATTAATGACGGTATGGTAGCCTACTCTATCGATTCATTATAGCATCGTCGCAATGGGGCGTGTGTTTCATTGTTCTATCGGTACTATAAAGGAATGTATTCTGACGAACTTAAGGAACTAATTCCTAGTAATCATATATTCTTACATAGTACTCCTATTTCTCGTAGAGCTCATAACTTTGTAGTTGATTGTCCAGTGAATCGCACAACGCATTATAGGGAGAATTCATTCTTTGGTCGCACTGTTCGTGTGTGGAACAATCTTCCTGCGAATGTCTTTCCTGCTACTTACGACATGAGCAAATTTAAATCGAACGTCCATAGACACTACTCTATCCATCCTCCTTCCCACAATCTATTTTCCTAGTAGCAGCACAATGCACTGCATGAATAGGTGTTATCCCCTGGTCTCAAGAGAAAAAAAAAAATAAAAAATAAACTTAAATTTAAATATTTTTTTTTATTGACATTGAGCACTTTACTGTTCTTGTGAAAAACACCAAATTTGCCATGTTCTTATTGTTGGCATATCATATTTAAGTGCAGAAAATTATAAATCGAGATTGATTTCAAACTGTGACTTATTAAAAAAAAATGTTTTTCTCATTTCTATAAGCGAAATAGCCTTGACTTTAGGGCTTTAAAACGTAATACCGGCCATTTGTTGACTGCAACTTAAAGAAAATGGGGTAGAAAAATCCAAACTTGTTTTGGAGAAGTACGATGATAATTTGGTTAGAAAAACCTTGTTTAAGGATGACAAATAATCACCGAACCAAAGAAGGTATGATAAACGAAATGAGAGGTATCTGAGCTCATCCCACTCGTCGAAAATGTAATCCAGCTTACTATGAGATCACCGACTTGCATTTCTTTGTATAAGGGATCTTAACATCAGCCAAAGTTTACAAGAAATCCGTTTTGAAAGCGGTTATGAAGCAGGATTGGCAACCCACTGGGTAAACAAATTAAACCCACCCGGGTTTTATTGGGTATTATATTTAAAAAAAAACCCGGGTAGGTTTTTTATTTAAAGGTTATCGTAGTTTCTTTACAACAAAAATAATTAAATTTTACGTATTGGGAGTCCGTCTTTTTAGCTCAAAATGATAATAAATTAACAAATTTAACAAAGTTATCAAATTTATCAAATTACTGCATACTTATTTTCCTCACCTCCGAGCCAATGTCCGAATTTTACTCGTCTTTTTAAGCGATACACTTTGAAGCTGATTTTATATTTCTTCAAAAGAAGTGATTATGTGACATGCTAAAGATATTGTTTCCATCGAAATAGACAATATTCAGAAGGATGAATATGTGAAGATTACGGCGAGTGTGGCATTTGATTGTTTCTAAAAATTGCTTGGCAACTTTGGCGAAGTGAGACCGAGCATTGTCATGCAAAAGGAAAACTTTATCTGTCTGTCTTTGTATTACTGCCGTTTTCTTATAATTCATGGTTTAAACGAAGTGATTACAACCTGCTCCGATCACCGAGTTTTAGTAGCTCAAAGTACACAATGATGCTTTGATCGCACTAAGAGTGCAAAGTTGTATTATAAATACTAAAAAAATGTAATAGTACTAAAAACAAAAAATATTGTCGACTTGAATGATCCGGCAGCAGTTATAAAACCCCAAAAAAACCATAAAACCCGATGGATTGGGTTTTATTTAAAAAACCCGGGTTTTTGCCAACCCTGTTATGAAGCCACTTATTCATTCCCTGTTCCAAAACCAGCTGTAGATTTTTTTTTGAGACTGCTCATAAGGCTAAAATTACACAAACATAGTTCTCAAAAATTTGCCAACTGCGATAGTCCTGATCTGGACCCCCTGTATTGCAAATTGATAGTTTTAATGGTCATGTTTTGCTACAAAATAAAGTCCAACATTAATTTTCTTAATACATCATTGGCTAGTGATGAGGTCAGATTTTACTATCGCTGACGTGCGTACAATTATTGATGGTTGGCCAGTACTACTACTATGTGGTTAAAAAAGATATGAAAATAAAATAGATAAATAACTCTTTCACTTTTATAGCCATATTTTAACAGTTTTCTACCTTTAAAAAATATTTCCGATTAAAAATTGATTATTTTAAAGTAATTATTGACATTATAAATTCGACTTCCCACTAATTTTTTGCTAAGAAAAAAGGCATTTTCGTAAAAATCGAAAGATAGTCACTAATTAGAAGAAAATACTGTCAAAAATACTTATCTATGTTCAAATTGTTCTTAACATATAGAAAGTTGAGAATTTTTATAAGTTTCATTTATCTTTATTTTAATACATAATTACTTTTATTCTTAGTTATTTAAGTATAAATATAAAAATTGTCGACTACTGGTATATACCGACCTTAGGTGAACTTATCCTCTATTCGATTGCTAATCTTTATGTCACTGAAATAAAAACAAGGCTACATAAGTACAGAAAAGTTTAAGTTTAAGTTTAAATAATTTAAAAGAGATTTATTAGGTACTACTTCAAAGTTTATAGTTGTGTGATTCTGGATGAAATATGCATTCATTTATTCGATCACAGCAGAAATCAAATGGTATTGCATAATCTCTTAACATCATTAAAAATATCAATTAGTTTTATAATAAGGCTTATTAAAAACAACAATTTAACTCTTCTGTCTTAAATAACACTTATTTCGAATCAATTAAAAATTTTCGTAATATATTGCTGAATGGAATCTTTTAAATAAATATTTCATGTTCAGTTTCAGTAACATTCCATCGTTATTCGTTATTTTTTTTGGCAATTAAATATTGTGATAATTTTTTAATTGATTTCTATTGTTTTACTTAAGCAAAGCCTCTAAAAAAACGTATAATTTTTATTTTCGATAAAATTATTATTTAAATAGGGTTTTGTATTAATATTTGAATGATCATGCCAATAGGATGGCCGGTGATTCCCATACGAATCTAATGAGGAAAACCACATTATCATAAATTTACTTTAATAAGGTTTAGTCATACAGGCATATACAATACAGTGTGGATCAACAGAATAGGTCTAGCAAAAATGTATATGTTCGTTAAAAAAATGTCATTTAGGTTTTGATTTGTAAAAAAATAAAAATAATTTTTTAAAAATAATTTTTATATTAATCAGCTAAAAGGCTTCAAATTTAAATTACTCAAATCTCAACAATAAAATATCATATTGTTACGTTTTAACCTTTTTAAAACGTTTGAGTTCGTTTATATTGCGCTAAAATAAAATAAAACTCTATTTTGTTTTTGTTTTTACGGCCTTTATTAATTTCACTGTAACTTTTATGTACTATGTCTTTATACAGCATATTCGCTTATACAACACTTTTTATTTACGACAGAACGCGACTTTACTTATTGACAGCCAAATGATCACTAACTCACCAGCCGCAATGCGCGATCTTTTTATAGTATTTCATCATTAGTTTCGAATGTTCTAGTACAGTTTTTGTTTTAGTTTTTACGGCGTTTATTAATTTCCCTGTAACTTTTATATACTATGTCTTTATACAGCATATTCGCTTATACAACACTTCTTATTTACGCCAGAACGCGACTTTACTTATTGACAGCCAAATGATCACTAACTCACCAGCCGCAATGCGCGATCTTTTTATAGTATTTCATCATTAGTTTCGAATGTTCTAGTACAGACACGAATCTTTGATTTATCGATTTTATTCAGCAAGAAAAAATATTCGAACTGGCAACACCGTTAGACATGTGGACAATAACACTCTTAATTAGTACAGGCAATTATTAAGCCTTGACACAAGCCAATAAAATCTCATAATAAGTCCCCTGATGTGGTGAATTTTGTCTTCAGCATTTACATTTTCGTAACAATATGAAAAAGATACTCTTGTTACAGGTACAGGCCCCCTTATGATATTTGAACTGGAAACCGATAATCGCTACTTCAGAAAAGCCTTTCCTTTATTGAATTGCTGCTGGAGAGGTACGCCAGACCCCTTTTTGATAACTGAAGTGAAAAGAATAAGATAAGTTATTTCGTCCAACCAAATACAATGTAAAGAGTAAGTAGTTTTGTAACAGATTTGTGCTTCATAGAAAACATTTTAAACATATGATCACGGAAAAGCCATTCCACTATGAATTAAAAGCTACTTTTATTTTTTTGCAGATATCCATTTAGCACTGCACATATTCCTCTGGATTTGACTGTTTTCATTCATATAAGCTAGTGAGCGTAGTAGATGCATGTTTATAACACTGGTCTACAGCAAAAACAGCCTTTAAATAAAACTACATGGAATATAATGATTTTGAAGAGCTGAATTCAAATCCGATATCAGTTTTTTTCCATCGGTCTCAAATTTTTTTTATGGGCGTGGCAAATTTTTAGCCCAAAACGTGGTAGCTATGTCAAAATATTTCATCATAAATTGAAAATGACTTAATCAATTTTCATGTAAGTAGCAAATGTTTAGGAACAAAATTTCCTATAAGTCATTTTGTGTATCTTTAACAGTTTCGGAATTATTCACAACTTAACTGCGAAAATACATTTTTTTTCGAAAAATTAGAGCATTTTTTTTTCAAAAAGTCATAAAAGATGTTTCAGAATAAAAATTTTACGTGTTAAGTACTTAAATTAAAGCTTAAAATGTTGAGAATAATCGGTTGGCTATTGCCGATTTTATTCAAAGTTAAATGCAGGTACTTAACTTTAAACAAAATTAGCGAACAAATTTTTTCTTGCAAAATTAGTGGAATTTTTTTTTTCTTTTATTTCCAAAAAGTTTTAAAGAATGAAAGCCAGATATGTTAAAAATAATATAACCCATAACGAAAGTAAAGGGCTTATGGCTATGGTAGATAACAAATATTTTAAGAATAATATATCTTTTTATTATTGTGATAAAAAATCCAGTACAAAATTCACTTGCGAGAAAGGCAACGCAATTTTTTCATCATTCAACACTTGTTTGCGAAACCGAAAACACAAATCCTTTCCGATATTTGATTTTAACAAAACCAAAATTTAATATTCAAAAGCACTCTAAGGATTATTTCCGTTTTATATTTTTTTTATTTTGCTGTGTTTTACAAAATTTATAAAGGGTCCGCCAAATAATTTTTTTTTTTTGAAAATGCTATAAAAAAAACTACTGAATATTTTCTCAAATTTCTTTTTTATTTGAAAGTACAATCCTTCCGGTTAATAATGGAAAATAATTTCATTCAAATGTCTGCCTCGGCTGGCCATGCAGTAGCCTACACGATCGGTCCAACTTTTAAGCACATTAGCGATTGTGTGCAGCTGTATTTCACCAATGGCTTCACGAATATTGTCCTTTAAAGCGTCAATTGTCTCTGGCTTGTTGGCGTAACACGTATCTTTGACGGCACCCCACAAATAATAGTCCAACGGTGTCAAATCGCAGCTCCGAGGTGGCCCAACGACATCAGCTCTGCGGCTAATAATGCGATCTTCAAAAAAAGGGCGCAAAACATCGAGTGTAGCTTCGGCTGTGTGGCACGTAGCACCCTTCTGTTGAAACCAAATGTTGCTAATATCCTCCTCTTCAATTTTTGTGAACAAAAATTCGTTCAACATGGCCCGATAACGATCGCCATTGACTGTAACGGCCACTCCTTGCTCATTTTCGAAGAAAAATGGCCCAATTATGCCTCTGGACCAAAATCCGCACCGTATACGTGCGGGCTTTCTGTGCCCCAAATGCGACAATTTTGCTTGCTTACATACCCGCCAAGATCAAAATGAGCTTCATCTGAAAAGATGATTTTTTTTTTTTGGCAAAATTGGCATCTTCTGTAAGTTGAGCGCAGGCCCAGATCCCCAGCGTTGTTCAAGCGTATACACAACCATATTCGTTCAGCGGAAGGATAAAACTAATTATCTGTCAAATCAGACATGAGCTAAGTGTTACCATTCACGAAATAAGCACTAGTTGAAAAAAAAAACGTTAGATGGCGGACCCTTTATATAGAGTTAGCTTATTTATAGCGGACTTTTCTTTTAGATTACAATATGACAAGGACTTAGACTTGCAAAAATTCTCTACCTTTGTTCTGCTACATCACAACGCCATACAATAACTTTCCAAATTAGGATTACTTTGGATTTTCTATCGATTTAAGAAACAAATATTGGCCGCCAAAAATATGTTATAATACTTGCACATGAGTTTTAAGAGGTTGGCTTAGCGGCAACAGTAAAACCATGTCATTTATGAAATCAATGATATGGAATGAACCACAATATCACAAACATGATTGTTACTGCTACATAACCGCTACGCGCGGACTTACGAGAAAATACAAGCACAAAGTCTGCCCGACGACCGGTTCTTCGAAACAATAATGTACATATGTATGTATATGTTTTTTCCTACCATTTCCTTTCATTATTTTTGTGTTATGCCTAATAATGCATTAGACATTTTTTTGTCAAAGTTCGGTACCTGCCTTTATGCGTTATTTTACTTTCAACATATCTTTCAACATATTTTACTTTTTTTTTGCAAGAACAAATTTGTTCGCTTTTGGTCAAAGTTTACTGCTGTATAGCAGTGAAACCTGGCTTGTATCGAATATCATCACACAGAAACTCCAGGTATTCATTAACAAGTGCCTCAGAATCATATGCAGAATATTCTGGCCTAACACTATAAGTGACATAGAACTGTGGAGTATGACTAAAGAGGAACCCATACTGAAACAGATAATGAAAAGAAAGTGAGGTTGGATCGGTCACACCATCCAGAAAAGTTCAGAGAGTATCACCAGAATGTCATTAGAGTGGAATCCTCAAGGCTCAAGAAATCATGTTCGACCGAAAAACACCTGGAGACGCACAAATATCCAAGAACTGAGACAGAAAAACCTAACAAGGGAGGAGGAAAAGTCAACAATAGTAAACCGTATTAAATGGAGATGCTTTGTTGAAGCCATATGCTCCCAAGAGGACTAACGGGGGGAAAAAATTGGTCAAAGTTATGTACCTGCATTTAATTTTGAATAAAATTAGCAATAGCCAACTGATTTTCATGATTTGTAGCTTATTTTATTGTTAACATTTTAAGCTTTAATTTAAATGCTTTACGTGTATAATTTTCATTCTGAAATTTTTTTTATGACTTTTTGAAAAAAAAAAAAAATTGCTCTAATTTCGCGCGTAATTTCTTTTTTTTTGTTATGAAGAACTTCGAAACTTTTGAAAATACATAGAAATGTTATTTAAGTAATTTATAGGAAATTTTGTTCCTAAAAATTTGCTGGTACTGGCATTAAAATCGGTCAAGTTGTTTTCAAGTTATGATGAAATATATTGACATAACTACCATATTTTGGGCGAAAAGTTTGTCATCGATGGAGAAAAAACTGAAAAGGGATTTGAATTCAGCTCATCACAGTCATTATATACCATATAGTTTTATTTATAGGCCAGAAAGTTTTTTGTTTTTTGTAGAACAGTGTAATCATTGTTTGGTTCTTAATTATTTGAAAGATAATTTTTTATTTTCAGATATCGCGCTTTTAATCAGCAATTAATTTTCATTTTAATCTAAAACTCGTTGACGAAATGCATTACAATAGACAATTGAAAATGCACGAATACGTACTATTATTAACAGCATTTATTCAGGCATAAATTAAGTGAGTAAATTACAAACGATCAATCGACCCGACTATATGGTACTCAACATGACAATGTTTCTATTGGGGTGGCTGCTTTAATGTATAAAAGCATAGACTGACTAAAATTTCTAACTTGTTAGAGAATTTTAAGTTCATTTACAGCACTACTAATTGTTGTTATTAGAGTTTCGTATTTGAAATGAAGTTGGAATTGATAGATTTTTGAAAAAATGCAGATAAACATTTATAAAATAGCTTCAGATTCAGTTCTGAAGCGATATTCAGACAACTTGGGGGCGTATTATAGAGTAACACGAGTACTTTAAGCTCAATTGGCAGCAGTCAGCGGTAAAGCTCAATAGAGTTCAAAGTAAAGGTCCTGTTGTACTACCATTATTGTACCAAAGTACTCACTCACAACACGTGGACAGTCACCAACTCTTTAATGAAGGCGTGGCTTACTGCCAAGTCGCAAACTGTTCAGCCTTAAGTCGTCAAATGTCGGGCAAAGAAGATGTTACGTAGACTTCTCCTTCTCTTATTATTGAAGCTTCTGCAGAAATCATTAAAAAATATTTTTAGCGTTTGAACAAATTTAACAAGAGTTTAAAAGGCTATAGCCCCTATAAGGTTTCTTACATATTGCCTGTCGCGTTCTTTATCCATCCAAAAGTGGCCAGATTTTCCAGGTCTCGTAACATGTAGATTCACTTGAACACAGTTCGTTCGCTATGAGTTGCAGTATCTTCGGCATCAGTTGTGAAGAGCAGCTCCGATGTCTCCAATCGATTTAAAAAGATCAAAAATAGTCCCAGCCTGGGCAGTTACCTTCCCCATGTTCTTGAACCAATTTACGTATAACCGTATCTCGCTATCTTATGCAGAGACACCCAGCGTTCATGAGCAATTTTCAATATGCTATGTACAGTATACACTTTCCTTGGATCTAATTTTTAAATATCCCGTCATACTGTGCGGCCATATTTATGGCCATAGGTTGGGTTAGGTAGGGTCGTGGACCACCCAGAGAAAAGGAGTCCCAGAGATTTGGTACAATGTGATACCACAAGCATACAAGCTAACCCGGGAAACGATTTTGACTCCAAAATAAATCTTACAATTGTGATGACCTTCATTCTGGAAAGTTGAGTCAAAGACGACAAGAATTAGGAGGACAAAAACTTTGATCGCCTGATAACAAGGGCTGGACACTGACACATAAGGTGAAAAACAGTCTCCTCCTCCTCTTAAGAACCACAAGACCTGCAAAAAAATAAGGGAGGGAATGCTGAGTTTATCAGCATATCTCCCAATCAGGCAATGACCCGTGAGGAGCGCAATTGTGCAATGGATGGCCATGGGACTTATGGAAAAAAGACATTTAGTCCTCTTTTTATCGAGATCGATAAAGCAGAGCCTGAAGATAGCGCACGTGCTCTTATGCCGCCAAAGAAATTGAGCCTCGCCATACATCGAGCGGAGAATATCTAGCCTAACCGATGCGATCGGGACACCAATGATAGGCTCTCGTTCAAAAATGTCAAGCCCAGTACGCACCCTAGCCAGTTTATTAGCAACGCAATTCACGGCTATATGCCTGTGTTCGGAAACACATATGAGAGTTACCTTCGAATGAGCTAAATGGAAATGAGAAACTTACGCCATTTATGGTCGAGGATAGACGTCGAGGTGATGCCAGAACAGAGGATACAGAAAGAGTTTAACAAGGTTTTCATTAAGTCCGTACTTATATCGAATCTTTCTGAAATCTGTGGCCTAACTCGATCGAAATTTCAATTGATATTATTCGATACGAAACGAATAGAGTTAAGGCTTATGTATTGTAAAAGGATTAGAAAAACTTGCTTTTCAATATTGGATAAAATATTAAAAAAATTATGAATGGATTGTAAACAGAAAATAAATAATTAAAATCAAAAATAATTAGGTGGCGTAGTAATTAAAGAGCTTGAATAGAAAACAAATAGCACAGGTTCAAACCTCACTAAGGTTAAAATAATTATTCGTTTCTTTGGATTTTTCAAATTAAGTATGTAGAGATGGATCTACAATTGTTTTTGTTGGCAAAAGTCCGACAAGGACTTCTAACCCTGCTGCAGTCTGATTTTTCCTCTACTTGCAAGAAATTGGCTTACATGCGGCTCACTATTTTGTTATGCTTCATCAGCGTATACATAATAAAGAAGTCATTACCAAAAATTAGAAAAAATATTATTTCTTTGTATGTCACCTTGCGCCACAATTTGCAATCTTTTGCTTGCGAACCTTAAGCTTTAAATTTACCAAGGTTAGTTGGCCTTTGCTTTTCCTTGGGAACTATTTGGCATTTAATTTTTTTTTTAAGTCTGTTTGCTTTGTCATAAAGTTTCCAAGAATTTCGTTTTGCATTGAATTCTTTTCGTACTTTGGACCTTAAATTCATATTCTTTTGTAAAAACCTTACTTCGTCTGCTTCTTTGCTTACGAGTAAACACTCGCAAGCTTATGTTACTCCCATATTCATAAAAATTATTTCGATTTAAATTGAGTTTATGAAAATGGAAGTAAGTGACTTATAAAGGAACGCTAGTAAAAACGAGACTTCATTTATATGAATTTCTATAGGGATTTGAAATTCTGGTATAATATCGTCGTGCCATGAAATGAGTTAAAAGTGATTAAACCAAGAAATATAGGGCAATAATGACAATTCAAAGTATTTTTTTCTTAAAATGAACAAAATAAGAAAACCTAACATAAAGGGATACGTTTTTAATATAGACGAGGTTCGTTTCAATAATAAGCTGGTTCATTAAATATTTTTATTGTTCGTTATCGAAAGCCATCATTAGAAATTTCGGTTAATTTTATTCGGGAGAATAAGTCCAAGTAGTCAAAAACTCGTTTTTTCGAATAAGAATTCGTTCGTGTACGAATGTCGAAGTTAGCCGCCTGAACTACACTTGTAGTGCCACTTTAAAGGCGCCTATTACCAAATTTTTTAATTTTTTTAATTTTTTGTTTTAAATATTTTACAACAATTAAATCTATTTATTATTTTTCCTAAATAAAATATTCCTTAATTATAAACATGAGCTAGTAAACAAAATATTTTAAATATTAAGAAATAGCATCATTGCAATAGATACCCCCCTGCATACTACGTATGATGATGTTGATGATGATGCACCAGCACCAGCACCAGCACCATCATTACCTATAAAAGCCTTTAACAGGTTTGCTAAGAACTCAGTTTTAATTTTAAACTTAAACCAGTTGAGTCGCAGTAAAGATGAAATATTCCTATTTGCTGTTGATTTTTGTCATCATGCTGACAATATTTGGTGCCAATAAAATGTTAGCGGAGGCAACTTTGAAAAAAGGCGGTGGCGGAAAGTATGGTGGCGGTGGTAAATCTTATGGAAAAAAACATGGCTAAGATTGAACACTATACAGCAAAAGAGGGGAAACAGGAAAAGAAGTTGATTAAATCTTAAAGAAAACAAAAAATTGTTAAAATTGTTATTTAATAAAAGAAAACTTTAAAGAATATGAAAAAATAAACTAAAGCCTATAAATAATAAAATATAAGCAATAGAGTGGGGAATCGCGGTAAAACGTTGTAGAGGGAAAAAAGCTGACTAGATAATAGCGTTGTTCAGACACAAATAAAATCAAAGGAATTAAAAGTAAAACAATAACGCTTGAAGATATCAAGCTATGTATGTCTTATCCGCTCAGCATTACTTGGAAGTGGAATCAGTCCGCCTATGTAAACGTTGTTATTAAGACACAGACCAGTGAAATATATCGAATACCGTTCGATTAGTCCATGTGCACAACTAGAATTGTCTTAGAATTGTAATAAGTTTTCCGAAAAAAAAACTGGTTACAAGAAACTTGACTCGGATTTAATTACTGCATCAGAATGGTGAACAATTGGCCAAATATTTATTATAGATATTCGAGTAAATTCTTTACAGAAATCAGTGACACTCGATAAAATTGTGGCAAAATCAATTCATGGCCTTGCCAAAACAATTTTGTCAATGATTTTGGGTAAAACTATAAAATAGGTATAAATAGCCAGAAAAGGCTCTAATACGTACTCTGCTGTCTGTCAGATTTGTATATTTTATGTACAGGAAGTTATACAAATAATCACTATGGAATTCTTGGCAGTGTTTTCAGGAATTTGGACAGTTTTTAACACGTTGAAAACTGTATTGAAAAATCGTATTTCTCACATAGGGACCGGCATTTTTTTTTAAATGAGGGACCGGCGAATGGACTACTACTACTGTACATAAATTGAATTTAAATCATTCCCACTGGTAAACAAGCGGTCTCCAGGTAAAACATGTTGTGTTTCCATCCGTGAGCACGCGGACCGGTAATGTTTTTGCGGAGTGACTCCCCGGTGGGCATGCGGTCTTTAACGTGCTAATGATTTCATTCAATATGTGTGGTAAGGTGTTATTCTGATAATAGTGTTTTAAATGTTGGGCCGTCATTGGCTAAAAACTTTAGCACACAAATTTAAACGCTTGACATGATACAATCCAGTCAGCAAAATCTTTACAAACTTTAAGAGTTTATATGTTTTATTTGGAGCCGCAACTTGGGGATAAAAAGACTTAATTAACGAAATCGATTTTTACGAGAGAGGTCTTAAATGTAGTCGACCTAACAAAGAAAACACAAGTTATTTCTTTTTCAATAGAAGTATTCGTTTAACCTGCTAAATGCCCGTTAAACTTCTTATGCTTTAACGGCCATATGCAAAAAAACTTTACAAAGCTTGTTAACCTCTGTTAAGCAAAATTCCTTAATGTTGTAGGCAAAGACAATTATTAGCTTAAAATCCCTTAGTTAAACCTGCGTTTACTTTATGAATTTTAAGGTAGGAAGCTACTTACTTTAAGAGTATGTACTTTAATGTAACATTTATGTTGTGAATATTTAATATAAAAATAAAAATAGCACTTTTTTGTGTCATAGAAAATTTTTTATAAGCATAAATACTTACCCTTAGATGGTGATGGGGTGGAGTGGTGTAGTGGTTAGAGCGCACGCATAATAACACAAACGACCCAGGTTCGAGCCCCAGCAGAGGACATGACGAAGAAAAAATTTAATTGTGGTTTCGAATGTTTAATAATAAAAAAGGCTTCAACTTCTGCCCTCCAGACAACTCCATCCAAAAACAAAAGAAAAAAGCCTCCCTGACCCTTCTCGCATACCTCTGGCGATGATGAGAAACACCAGACGAATGATCAGGAAAAACACGCCACCTAATGAGAAAAAATTATAATGCTAAAGTAAAGATCACCACCAATTAGCAAGGATCTTCACCATTACACAAAAAAAAAAATCATATGGAGGAAGCTACAGGGGATTAATCATCTACTTAGCTTGATTAAAGAAACTGAAACAAAGCAACAGATGCTTTGTGGAAAGCCAATATGCTCCCTAGAGGAGTGACGGAGAAAAAAAAAATGGTGATAGTGATTGTCAAAGAATGGCTGTTGTAACAGAAATTTAAGGAAGTCATTACAGTAAAGCCCTAATTCAAATACAATGGAGAATTTTTGGACAATAGTAAAAAAACGCCTGGAAAAATATAACTGGACTTCGAGGAACATGTTGAAGCTGTGGCAACGAATATAATATGAATGGAACCATATTTCTCCTACGTTTTTGAGCAATATTGTAGAGAGTATGTCTAAATTCTTCAAAAACACCGCAAGAAAAGGAGTTCTAAGAATAGTGTTAAAAATATAAGTTCCTCTCTATTTAAGCGAACAGTGTAAGATTAAGTGTATGTGTCTTTTTTGTATTATTATCTTTCTACCGCTCCAGTTTTTTTTTTTGTGAAAGGACTTAACCTTTTATGAAGTTTTGTTTTATTTGGTTTTTATTGGAACTTTTCTGTTCAACTTCAAAACATGTACATGGTTGTGCATCCCACTGTATGTATATAAATTTATACACCCACTTTATCATCCTCGACGTTATTTTTGAATCTTTTTCTTTTAAAACTATTTTTTTTTCTAATAAATTTTTTCTTGATGATGTACAGAAAATTAAAACAACTACAAAAAGATCTTTATTTAGGTATTTAATAATAATAAAATTAATTGTCTTCATTTCTTAGGATATGAAGAATTTTTGCTATAAATAAGTAAATAAGTATGTATAGCATTAAATAAAATATAAAAAGGTAATGAAAAATGAAACAGATTTACTAAAAAAATTTGATTTTAAATGAAATTAATAAAAATAAATCTTTTTTGGTTCGACTACTCGTATCTGTGGTAGTCGTATTTTCGTATCGTTGACACAAAAAAAATCATGATATTGCCAGCATGAAAACTTAAAATTTAGTAAAGCAATCATCAGCGAATGTGGGGTTTTTGCATATGTTTTTTTTTTTAACAAATGTTTATGAAACTTAAAGTGTGTGGTAGCTAAGGTGCATTACAAGTCTACTTTTAGATTTTTTTTTGCATATGGCCGTAAATTTTTAAGAGCTCTTAAAATAAATGTCAAAATTTATATGAAAAAATATAATATTTTAAGCAACAATTTGGGATCCTAAATATATACTAGGCAGAAAGAAAGGGTTACCATAATGACTTTTTTGGAATTTTTGAGATTTGTCATATAAAGAAATTTAACCAAAGCGAAACTTTTACGACTAAAATGAAAAAAATTAAATAAAAAGTGAAACATTAAATAAACGTTCATTTAATATTGTGGCTAAATACAAACAATTTACGAGTTGCTAAGTTTAGCAGGTACTACGAATACCCTTAATATATATATATTTTTTAGCTCGATATACCTTTCCCAGTCATTTTCAATAGCTTTGATATCCTGTAATAACTATTTAGCGCTCAAACCTTCAAATTGGGAGTAAAAATCTGAAGGTAGTTTTGTGATTACGTAGTTTGGCGGATCCTGTTCTAAAATTGGAAACATTTTTCCAATCTTTTGACTAATTAAACACAATACGGACATTAAGTGTTAGAAGCTCCACCTATGTCTTCTTCTTTAACTCGTGTGTAAAATCTAAATCTGACTGCGAGTAATGAAATGCTGCAGTTAAGGATCACACTTTCATTCAGGCATTTATCAACTGCTATCTACAGCCCATTCTGAAAATATTCTTGACAGAAACGATGTCAATTTTGATTGTATTGTAAGATACATTGGATACGATTATGTCAGCCATTTTAAATAAAAATTGGTTTCCTTTTTCTCGTTTTATTTTTCTTAATTTTATTTTCATTTTTAGTTTACAATTGGTCACTTTTCAATTTTATTTGTTTTTTATTTCGTATTTTTTAGTTTCATTTTTTTATTGGAAAATATAAATAGACATTTAATTAAATATAATTAATCTCTTATTAATAATAATTAATAATTTTTGTTTTATTTTACATACATAATACATAAATCATTTGTTTTTTTTTTATTGAATAATAGTTTAATTATAGCACAGAGTTGGATTGTTCCATTTCTTAATATAAAATTAATAAAGTACTTAATTGAGTACCTTAAAAATACTATTTTAAATGTTTTTTTTTTTGTTTTTGAAATTTTTTAATAATGTTTTTAATATTCTTTTTGTGTAGTTTTATTATCTTTTCTTATAAATGCGGTTTGAAATCGTTAATAAGACAAATGTGTACCAAAAATATATATTTTTTGTATAGTAAGTATTGTTATAATTGGTTTAATTAATTAAAAAAAAATTGCACTTATACGTCTTTTTTACTTATTGAACGTTTTTAGAACTTTTTTTTTAATAAATAAAGGAAAGTTATTTAAAAAGCGCTATAAAAATTAAATGATTTTTTGAGTGCTTTTAGCGCATTAAAAAAGCAAACAATTTAAAAATGTTTTTTTTTTTTTTTAATTTAAAATATATTTTTTCAAATTATTTGGAAAAATTAAAAAAAAAATATTTCTAAAAAAGCAGAAAAAAGGCATACAGACGCATTTTACCATAAAAATGTTTAAGGTTATCTGATACATTTATGGAACTCTATTGCAGACATCGGGATCAACTTTAATGTTGCAACTTGTACACCATTTCAAATTCACACTGGTGCCTGAGTTCTCACATTCACACTATGTATTTACTATCTTTGTGGATACGGTATTGCGGCAAACTGAAGTTGATGCTACTCACGGTATTAATTGTTTCTTAAAAGAACAGGTAAACGATATGGATAACAGGAGAAATTAAAAAAGTGCTTAAGCGATTGTTCTTAAAATCAACATAAGGAAAACAAAACTATTACGAATAACATGATCAATAACTATGATCATTTTCTAGTATGGTGATCCAATCGAAAATGTGGAGAAATTGTGCTACTTTTGGAGCACGTACACCATCAATAAGTGGCAGCAATAAGCAGATATAGAATAAGAAGTTTTAGGTCTAGGGATGGAACATCGTTTATAAAAACATCGATATTTTCAAAAATTACTGTAAACACCGATGTTGAAAAACAATGTTAATGAAACCAATGTTTTTCCGATGCTTTATTTTCCTATTACTAAATAACTGAATATTAAATTAGAAGCAATGCAACGGTGAAAAATTTAACTGCCGTAAATGACAACTACTTAGTGGCGAACGTCATAGTGAATCATTGTGAAAAACACTGAAAATAGTAAATTATGATTGACAGGATTTTCTTTGGTGTCATACACGGCTTTTTAAAAAAATGGTCCAAATCTTAATAGATGACAAAGCTTGATTTTACCTCACAGGAATTCGTGTATTCGTAAGTCGTAACAGATAATATCATCGATAATCATTAGTGCTTTATTCGTTAACGGGGTAGCAGACTAAATTTTCATCATTAAACATGTAATCGACTCATAAAAATTACTGTTGCTAAATTTCGGCGTTTTTGATTATGGCGACAAATCCCCTGACCCGGATGGCATTATTTTTGCCTAACTTCAGAATAATGTTGATGTAGTGATTCCTTGGCTAATGGCTATTTATAAGGCATGCTTGACATAGTCTTACATTTCTGAGTCATGGACCACATTCAAGATGATGTTTATTCCGAATGGGAATGAAACTACCTATACGGGTCTAGAGGACTTCAGACCCATCAGCCTGTCTTCTTTCCTTTTGAAGTCTTTGGAAAAGTTGGTCGACTTGCATGTTCGTAGTACGACAGAACCTATCTGCGTCACAACTATGCCTACACTAAAGGCAAATCTGTTGAGACTACGCTTCACTCGCTTGTGGGGTATATTGATAGTACCCTCGATCATAGGGAGTATGCTTCAGTGACATTTCTAGATAAAGAGTGGGCCTTTAACAATGTGACACTAAATGTTCATTGATCCGTGATTAGATTCAGTGGAAGATCTTGTCCAATAGGGCTATTGTCTCCACTATGGGGTCAGCCGACGTTTATAGGGTGGCTGTAAGGGGCACGCCACAGGGGAGTTCTTTCCCTTCTCTTGTGGAGCTTGACCGTCAGCACTCTGCTTGTGAAACTTGGTTCTAATGGATTCAAGACTGTAGCGTATGCGGAACGTTGCGCTGTACACTTGTCATAGGGCCGTTGGAAAGTCCTGGGGTTTAAGTCCTTGGAATTCCAATTGGATTTTTGATATGGTGACTGAAACCATACTTATGTATGATCCGATTGTGTGGTGTATATCTCTTGAGGAGTCAACATATAGCAGGATCTTTGACAGGGTTATGTGAAGTGCGGCACTGATGATTACCTTGTTTTAACTACTAAGCTGGCTTCCAGTGGACCTAATGGCTAAGCAGGTGTCTGCGATAAGGTTGAAGATGTTTGTCAGGGTTTACGGGCATGTTGCCATCTTTCAGTATTTGCATGCGATTTCTAATGCGATAGATTACTGTACACCCAAAATTTTGCTATATAGTATGTTCTCCGCGTACATCTCAACGGAGCCGGTAACTGGTTCCGGTTCTGTTGAGGTATACACGAATGGATCGAAATCCTCGGAAGGGGTTGGTGGCGGTGTCTTTATTTCTGCATACGAGTTGCGAGAACCCTTTAAGCTGCCGGACCACAGCAGATTCTTACAGGCTTAGGTCTCGGTGATAAAGAGGGCAGCGGACTCGTTGATGTACTATATAGTATGCTATATAGTATATAACGTTGATCTTCGGTCTATACGGATAGTCAGGCTGCGATCAAAGCGCTCGTCGGTGTCTACTCGACATCGCGACTGGTGTGAATGACGGGCATCTCTGAACGAGATGGCAAGACATTATCTGGGTAAGGGGTCACCCTGAAACCTAGTGGAACTGTTTGGCAGACGAACTAGCACGGAAGGGCTCTTTCCTCGTTGCCACTTAATTGATATGTCAATATCCTCTTGCAGACTTCTGGTTCTGCGATACATGTTTGGCAAAGCACAGATACGATGGGATAATGAATCCACGTGTTCTGTACCCTGTACGTTCGGGTTCGTTCAGGGGCTATTATGTGGATGCCGCGACTTAGACTACGAATCCTGCTGACTGTCATTACTGCGCACGCTAGGAGAATAGGTCTACCATTCAATGCCTACTATAAGGGTTGTCAGGATGAGGAAGAGGAGGATACTGTCGAGCATTAATTTGCCAGTTTCGAAATGTTTCGGATATTAGGACTACTTTCTTTAGCAGTTTGATCCTGCATGTCATATCGGACGTAGCTGACGTGCGTATCAGTGGAATTTGTTCTTTTGTGCATGCGTCCTGGATGCGGGCATCACAACGGAATCAATATTGGGTCCAAATGACCAGTGTCTCTCTACCAGACGTAACTAATTAACTATTATGGCGTCATTCAATGACGTTGTCATACATAACTCCCTTTGTTTGTGTCATTGTCACAAGGATTCACCAAAAAATTTTTTATTTATATTAATTTTGCGAGGATGATTCATCGATGAAAATATCATAGTGACAATGTCGCTCAAAAAGTTGAATGTGGCAACTTAAAAAATTTATTAAAGTAAATAAAAGTGTACGAAGAAAGATGTCGCTTTTTCCACTTGGATGTCGATATACCGGCTACCATCGTTTGCATCCTTTTACAGGTCGCAATACTGCAGATAATTTAATGAAATTAGTAAGGAAGTCTGATTTTGTGTGATATCAGCTCTCCTTCTCTGGTATTACACGAATAAATATCACCCGATTATAACTTCAATTCTTACTTTTATTTAAACTAAGGGTGCCTTCTAGCCTGTGAATTATTACAATAAATCTGAAATTTAACACAAATATGTTAATAAAACTAATCTATTATCATAACTCGATTTAGAAATTAATATTTGAGCAAAATTTCATATTACACCCAAAATGCTTTAAATACATAGACGATATCAAGCAGCAAGTTGTTGTTGGCATCAACAGCAGCAAAAAAATTAGGTTTCATTGTCATCTGGATTATTTGTCATAAAAATTTTTGTTATAGAAAAGTAATTTTCAGTGGGGACACTCAAGCTTTCCACCAAAATAAAATCGCTTTTAAAATATTACTCAAAAATATAAAAATTAATGAAATTATTTGTTAAAAACTTTTTAATTATTAACATAAATTTTATACTGTTGTTTTCTGATAAACAAAAAATCTATTTTTACGTTTCTTCATTTAAAATTTTATATTGTACTGGTATCACTAATTTTTGTTTTACTGCCTACAAAAATAGAAATTATTTTATCTTTAGCAGCAGCAGCAAAGGTTGTTGTCTAGGTTTTTTTTTTAAATAATTGTTTTTATATAAACGTATGTGTTCTAATTTTGATATTTTGCTGTCTGTTGCTTGCTGTCGGTTATGTGTTTAATGCTTAAGTTTCAGTTTTCAACTTTATGTAAAAATGTATTATTATTTTAAATATTTTTCAATTAAAATTAATTTTAAAAAATTTTCATTTTAACACTAAACCTTTATTGTCCTCCTGTAGCTCTTTGACCTTAAAATGTCTTACTACTCCTTTGATAATTACTATTTCGTTACTGCAAATAATATGTACTGACTTTCAAAGTTAATTTTATTTCAATTTACTTTTTTTTGTCATTGTTGTTATTATTGTTCGTACATATAAAACAGAAATTAACTTTTCATAATATTAAACCGCAATTATGCAAAAACTAAATACTCGTACACCTGCTGCTGCTGGTTATTACAAAATTTCTAATTACGAGTCTATTACACACACAATCAGGTGGAAAACGTCAATTGTTGTCTTTTTTTCTGAATTTCAAAATTAATTTCATAGTTTTTGCATATTCGAACATACACATATGAGATTTGTGCTTAAATATGCAGTAAAAATATTTTCGGTAAACCATTAAAACTATTATTTTAAAATCATATATATATATATATATATATATATATATATATATTTTATTATTTATTTTTTTTTTTAAATTTTCAAGAATACCAATATGAACTTCAGCCACATGGCATATGGTAGTCGTGTGCGTTTGAAAACTAAAAGCAAAGCATTAAAAGAATTAAATCTTTGAAGGCGATATTTGTAAAAATTAAATAGATTTCTGGTTTCAATTTTTAATATTTTTTAGTTGTATTTTTTAAAAATATGCGCAAAATATTCGAAATACTTTTTAAATACAATTCTATGGCCTTTGTCTTTTAGAAGGTATTTATTTGACAGTCTAAGCATTAAAATATAATTTTTCCACCATAGCTAAAAACATATAAATATTAATAAAAACTTTGCTTAAGCAGCAGTCAAAAGTGCTTTTACGAGTGAGAGTCATCTTAGGGTTAAAAGTAACAATCCTTATGTATGTGTTAGTTTTTCTTTAATAATAAGAATAAAGGGTGTTCCAACCATAATGCACAATATTGATTGTGAGTCACACCTTAACGTCAAGTTGTTTGCCCAACTTAATAAGACAGTTCTTTGTTTCAGTGTTTGAAAAAATTAAACCGTGGAGAGGTACACAATTGAGCAGCGCTTTAAGGTTGTAGAAGCCTTTTACAAAAATTGCCGTTCAATAAAAGTGCACTTCGTGATTTTTGTGTGTAACCAATCGCGAGAATTGTGCGCAAATATCAGATAATTGGGTCTGTAGGAAATGTGGAAGCATCTGTGCATGCTCGCCCAGTTCTTTCGCCAATCTCGACTCGTGAATGGTGTTCGCTATCGCTAGATGATAGTGTACTTCTTGTGGCCAGAAATTAAGGATATGAATCTGGACGATATGTCGTTTCAACAGCATGGTGCCATTTACCACACAGCCAACGAAACAATGGCTTTTTTGCGCCAGAAATTCAATGGCCTTGTTATCTTATGCCGTGGTGATGTTGTTGGCCGCCACGATCATATAATTTGGACTTCATTCTTTGACGATATTTAAAAGAAAAAGTTTACGTCAATAAGCCAAGAACAATTCAAGAGTTAAAAAATGTGATAATACGGCACAATAACGACATTGATCCTCAATTATGTGTCAATGTCATTTAAAATATGGACCGACGGATACAGGTATGTCAACGAAGCCGTGGAGAGCATTTGGCTGATATTTTGTTTTACACATAATTGTCATAGATCCTAATAATAAAAAATATTAAGATAATTCTCTGAAAACTTGTTGTTTTTTTTACAATTAACATCGTGCGTTTTGGTTCGACCACCCTTTAATTAAGGGAAATAAGAACAATTGTCTTATTACCAATCTAAGCTGTTCGACTAACTCTAGTTAAAGTGGAACTGTTTCATAAGTTTGAAGAAGTAACTAAATGGTTTGCATCACGGAGGGCTTGTAGTTTTCAACCCCAATGAAGCAACTTGTTGGTGGTTAGTTCACCATAAATTTTAATTAAAAAAGCTGCGACAGAAGTAGCGACATAAAAATAGTACAATTATAATAAGAAAATATAATAGATACCTACGTATGTCTCAGATAACAGCAATGAATCGCTTTTTGGCTACTCATACTCACTCATGAATTTATAAGTTTAGGTGTGTACACATCTGTCAAATTTAACTACTTACGAGTATACTCACAATAATGATTACAGTGCACTCGGGATAACGGAAACACTCGTTTCCGACAACATTCCAAAAGATTGACCGTTTTTTTCTAACATTGTCTACTCTGAAATGTCAACCAAACCACAAAGCTCTAAAACATCAACACAAAATAAAACATAATTTTAGGTTCAGTAACAGTTAATAAGCTTGCATATGTGCGTACATACATTTATTTTACCAAATAGTTCAGAATCTGGAGATTTCCCTTATAACTATTATAGAAATGAAGTTATATATGTACTGTCTTTCTTTATTCTTATAATTTCTGTTCTCATTGGTAGCCTCTTTTTGTTCCTTTGGATTTATTTTTATTCGGTTTTCGCTTTTAACTATACTATCAATATATTTTTTATATTAAATTTCTACATTCATAAATGTCAACAATATGTAGCATGAATACGAATTAAACGTCGTACTCATTATTTCCCTGAAAATGCTCTTAATACTTATACATGATTCGCATGATTCAAAAGAAAAAGAAAACACACAACCTTATAATGAGTATTCAAAAGCTCATATTCGAATCATACTCATTTTGCATCGTCTACCAGTGTTGCCAAATGTAAAGATTTATCTATATATTGCAGTTTTTTTTTATGAATATTGCAGTTTTGAAGTTTTTTGTTTACAAATTAAGTTTTTCTCTAAATTGAGCAGATTTTGCAGTTTTTAACAGTTTAGTTGTCTACTTTCAATTTTGTGAAGCAAGAATCTCACCCCATTTGTTTAATATAACTGTGGTGATATTTTTTCGTACCGTTTTTAATGCAACAACATAATTATTCCTCTTTTGACCACTGATCAAAAAGAGGGAATTCATAATTCAATGTGTGATACTCACATTTAGGTCTAAGAAAGTTGCGTTTCTCTGCGTAGTCGTTTCAGAAATATAAATTTTTTTAGCATATACATTCGTAAAAGTAATATATCTGCTTCACCAATAAAATAAACTCATATGTATGTAATTAGTAATGTGGTAAAACTGTTCTTTTGCCAAAATATATATATTACTGAAAAGACTGCGCAGAAAAGCGCAGCTTTCTTAGACCTTAAAGGAATTACTTTTTTTTAGTTTACTTAATAAACAAAACCGTTTTGAGTTTATGAGTTTATGTTGTGCAACCTTTTCCATTTTCGAAGTAACGGTATATATCCAGCTAAGCTAAAGAAACGGTTAACACCACTGGATTCAGTCTACTTGAATTCGGTTTTCCCAAAGGTTGCCTCGCTTGTCGGAAAAAAGTGTCAAATTCGACTACATTGTCAACACATCATATAAATTATTTGATTAGTTGTGTTGTACTTGAATATAATATACATTATGAAATATATGAATTATCGGGTATGTTCTATAAACCGAAATCGAGTGAAATTGAATTTTGAAATCAGACAAGATTTTGATACTTTTTCTAATTAATTCACTTAATTACCTTCTCTGATTATCTAAAGTTTAAAATAATCGGCGCATTTAAGTTATATTTGTCTTTGAAAATGTAATCGTTTTCAACTTTACTCGTTTCGGTTTACAGAACACACCCGTATATGTATATTTTTTTACTTATTTAAGTATGTGCAGCTTTTCACTTGAAAATCAGTTTTCTTCTATATTTTCAGTTTTTCTAAAAAAAAAGATTATGGCAATACTGTCGCTTACGCATAATGAGTGCAGATGAGTATGAATCAAAAGCGTTATAAATGTTGATAAGTATGAGTATGATGGGTAACATACTTCAAGCTTTAGAGTATGAATGCATATGTGTAGTCTTTGCAATTAGTATGCATGAGTATGAGTATAAGATTTATGAAACATGATTCGTGTATACTCATGTTTTTAGTATTCATTGCTTATCTCTGATATGTATGTGTATATGTTTTAACCTTTAATTTAAACTATTATATTGTAGTTTTTAAGCTTAGAATCAAAATTGGTTTCAGTCTAAACTAACTTTTGGAAAAAATTCGCTATTTTTTCTTTCTGTGCTCCTACGAGTACTTTATTGCAAAAAAAAAAATTTTTTTTTGATGAAAACCTGTATATATTAATACTTCAAAGATTATCGTACAGCAATTTTAATTCCTTTAAATCGCTGCATATATATCAATCTTTTAATGGTGGGCTTTATAGCCACAAAAGATTTGTTATTCATTTAATTGTTATTTTCCGTCTCTCTAATACTCGGATGCACCACAAGTTTATGAATTTGGAAAAATATTTGCATAAATTTCATAACTACAATACATTGCTAGTAATAATGGTAAAACGATTCTGTAGATATTTTAGTGGCAGGAAACAGAAAAATATTTGTGGCATTGGTTACTAATAAAGAGGAAAATGATCAGTATTGCAACAACAAATTAGGCATTGTGGAATCATATAAAATGATAATAAAATGATGCAAACTTTTTTTTCATTAATTCTGTGAAGTGGCACAGTGGCACAGTATGGAACTCCTTTCGAAATGCAATAATATTTAGAAATAAATTTATGAATATCAAACCAAAAATTTTTAATTGTAGAATGCACAAATCTCTACATACATTGTTACGTAAGACCTGACAAATAAATTCTCTCTATTTTATTTAATAAATAAAAAGCAAAACTAAATTTCTTCTGTTCCCCTGTAGATGACTTAATTATAAATTTTGAATTCTTTTTCATTTATAATTTAGAGAAAATAATATTCAAAATAATTGTCAATGACAAATATGCACTGTGAAGCAAAAAAAAAAGTTGAAATTAAATTTATTTAAGTATTTTATATTTTTTTTTTTTAAATATGCTCAATAAACCCAAAAGTTATAGCATATTTTTTGTCATATACAAACAGCCATAGACTCAGACACTACATTGGCTCTCAGTTATTTCGATCGTAATAATTATAATATAATTTGTAATTGCACTATAATTTGAAATAAATAAAATTATGTTTTTAGTATTTGGTAACAGTTATTAATTTAGGAAGTCGGAAATATATATCGAATGACCCACTGTACAAAAAAAGCCGGCAAATATAGCACTCTTATGAATAATATTGATTTTGTGACCTCATGTAGTCAGGCTCTTATATACTAAAAAATCTAAAGTATAATACATGGGCTAAAAAGTCACGGGCATAGCTTATAGATTGCGCTAGTTCTATTGCATTCACCTCTTTTTCTGTTAGCGCTAACCTTCAAAATACAGTTGTTAAAATTTCATGATATTATATTAATTAGTTTATGAGTTATTGTGCTAAGAGTGAGCCTAGTTTTGTTATTTTCAGAACAATGGATCAAAAACAGTTTCTTGTATAAATTCTACACCGCTTCTTAAAGGAAAAAAACCGTTTAAGTGAAGCAATGGCTTGAAAAGCTTTATGTGGACTCCGCTCCATTAGAAACTAACTTCAAATGTTATCGTGGAAACACCGATGTTGCAGAACACAGTGGAGGTCCAAATGGGGCAATAATACCAGAAAACAAAAAAAATCCACGTGAGTTAGTTGACATCGTAAAGATATCAAAAGATCGTGTTGACTTTATATTGCATGAGCATTTGTCTATGAGAAAGCTCTGTTCAAAGTTTGTTTGTTGTAGACCAAAAGCAATAACGTTTCGATGATGGCAAAAATATATGAATTGAACTTCGAATTGCTCCCACATTCACCGTATTCGCCAGATTTGGCTCCCAGCGACTACTGACTGTTCACAGATCTTAAAAAAGTGCTCGCCGGTAAGAAATTTCACACGAATGAAGAGATTATCCCTGAAACTGAGGCCTATTTTGAGGTAGAAGTGCTATTGATGGAGATTACAATGATGAATAAAGCCTATTTTGAACAAAATTAGGACTTTTCCAGCACATGTGTTAGAGTTTAATGATAAAAAATGGCTTCAAACGTTGTTTAAATATTTTTGCAGCAATTTTGCACAGGTTGTCACAAGGCTTGTTATAAAGCAAGAGTTCCTTAAAGAATATAATAAACTAGAGTATCTACCAGAGTAACTTCTCGCTTTGCTGGGTGGCTTTGTGTTGTATACATATAAAATGTATTTCTCGGAACAACTTCTTTTTATATATATAGAGAGGTATGCGTATATAAATAGCTTTTACCCGGTCTCCTTTGTGCAATACCCGCTTTTCCAATCTCTCCCGCTTTTTGTTTGAAAACAAGAGTTACCGTTTTCCAAACATGCAATATTCCTAGTATGAATGGTAGTAGCTACTATCACTTATTCAATCTCGTCCAGTTATATACTGATGATGTGTCCTGGCCAAGAAGTTTTTTAAAACAAATTTAGAAACTTTTACTATACCATTCTCAAGATATACAAAAATTAGTAGTTAATATGTATGGGGGATGTAATACCCACAAATACAAATCAATATTTACTTTATATGGTAGGTCCCACTCCCACTTTTCCAATTCAGCCCACTTTTAGAGTGATGATTTATATTGACCACAAAGTTATTTGGACCAAATTCAGAAACTTGCATTACTTACGTTCTCTACATATACGAAAATCAGTATCTAATTTGTATGGGAGGTGCCACAACTACTTCTTCAATTTAGTATTGACTACGAAGTTATTTATACCAAATTCAGAGCCTTTCACTATTACTGTTCTCAAGATATACAAAAATCAACAATTACTTTGTATGATCGCTGCCACTCCCACTTATCTAATTCTGTCCACTTTTCTATTGATAATTTGTATTCACAACAAAGTTATATGGGCCAAATTAAAAAACTTCAACTATTACTGTACCTAAGTTATACAAAAAACAACATTTACTTTACATGATCGCTGCCACTCACACTTATCCAATTCTGTCTACTTTTTTACTAATGATTTGTATTGACCACAAAATTATTTGGGTCGGATTTAGAAACTTTATCTATTACTCTAGATATACAAAAATCAATATTTACATTGTATGGGAGGTACCATGCTCGCTCATACAATTCCGTCCATTTTTCTACTTATAATTTACATTGACCACAAAGTTACTTGGACCAAGTTTAGAAACTCTTACTGTTACAGTTTTGAAAATATAAACATATAATTAAAAATGTTATATGGGCGTGGCAGAGCCCAGTTCAGCGAAGCCATCAGTGAAATTACACCTCTTGAACGCATGTTTTAGTTTGAAAATCGGTTTAGTGGTTCTCGATTTATAAAATGACAGACATATCACAACTTATTTTTAAATATATAAATAATGTGATAAAAGTTTAATATTTTTATGGGAAGTGGAGCACTTTGTACGAAGGAAAAAAGAAAAGTTGTGAAAAGTATAATATCGGGAGCGAAGATCTATAGCGAAATAGACTCGATCAATGGCATTCAATACTTACACGCATACTTAAAAAATGTAATTAATGGAAGCAAATCTGTAATGTCTAATTTACTAGTTAAGCGATTGACTTGCCAAATCAAAAAGTATCAAAAAGAGTATCAAAAAAGAGCTACAGATAGTGTCATGCCTGGAAGCAGTACGCAATCTATTGTGAAAATTTCCACTGATGTCAGTGACACATGTTAATAAATATGTAAGGGTCCAAGAGCACCCAAACTGGGAAATTATATTGTGAACGCACAATAGCTAAATTGTTCTGTGTGATACATTAGATGACCTTCGAGTACAAAATACAATTTAAAATTTACGTCCAAGACAGTAAAGCACGAGGGGTCAAGCAGAATGGTTTGGGCATGTTTTACATGTTGATTTTCATATCCAATACATTGGATAAAAACAGCAATGGGCCAACATGTTTACGTTAACACATTAGAAAGTGTAATGCTTACTTGTTTCTTGAGAAATTGTCCTATCTTGTTATATAGTACGGTTGTCAGATCTATATCAACTTATGCAGCCTTGTGCTAATATCAGAATAAAATCTTACATCTTAAGCGTGAACAAATTAAAGCGATACTGATATCAGTACTAAGATGATAAGCGAATAAAGTAAATAGTTTGGTGCATAGTTGAGCTGAACATAGATGGCGCTAGTTTTATTGCATTCCTCTCGTTTTCTGTTAGTGCAAATCTTAACAGGACAGCTCTTAATATTTTTTGATATT
Source organism: Wohlfahrtia magnifica (assembly GCA_023159175.1). Lineage (NCBI taxonomy): Eukaryota > Metazoa > Arthropoda > Insecta > Diptera > Sarcophagidae > Wohlfahrtia > Wohlfahrtia magnifica. The sequence goes on from JAKWBJ010000539.1 coordinate 7,167,214, forward strand.
CTATTAATTAGTTTGTGAGTTATTGTGCTAAGAGTTTGTTATGGAGCAAAAATAATTTCGTGTTTTAATACTACACTGCTTCTTAAAGGGCACAAATACCGTTCAAGCGAAGCAATGAAAAGTGTTATGCGGACTCTGATCTATCAGAAGCAACAATAAAACGTTGGCTGACTTCAAACGTGGTCGTAGAGACACCAATGAAGCAGAACGCAGTGAGTGTCAAAATTTAGCGGTAACACCAGAAAATATTAAAAACCCACTCAATCGTTTGCAGTAATCGAAAAGTAAAGTTGCGCGAGTTGGCTGACATAGTAAAGATATCAAAAGAATATAAATTTTTTCAAAAGAATATGTTGTAACATTGATTTGGAGAGGTGTAGTGGTTAGAGCGCACGCATAACAACACAAAGGACTCAGGTTCGAAACTCAGCAGAGTACATGACGAAGACAAAATTTAATTGTGAGAAATTCTTGTATCTTCGGGTAGCCAAAAAAGACAAAGGGCTAATGACGACTTGCCAACCACGATATGTTTGCTTATTTACGTGGCATAGGCGTTTCTTTTATATCTTAACTATGTGTGGCAGAAATAGTTCGGGAACGAAATCAAAGTAAACTGCAGTTTCATAGAGATGAACCCTTAAGTGCTATTTTATTTAACGCAATTGTGTTTTAGTAGTAGTAATAGTAGTAAAAACTTAATTATTTTCAATTGTATTGTTATTGATACGAGTAAATAATTAAATTGAAATTTCATTTCCAAAATTTTTCGTATTGGTCAGCAATTAACTGAACCATTATACTTAAATTAAGTCACACAAGTTTAAATGCCAAAATAATGCCAACCCTGTAATGCTGTTATTGTGGTTATTATTGTTGGTGCATTTAATTGGCAGTAAAAATGTTATGTAAAGATTTAATAGAGTAATTTTATTTTGTTGTTCTTGTTATTGTAGTTTAGTTTATTTATTAATTTAAGAAAAATAAATTTAATTTTGTAAAAACTAACTACATGTAAAATAAAGTGAAATAAATACGATTTTTGTTTGTTTCTCTGTTAATATGTATTATTATTTTTTAAAATTAAATTAAATAGAAAACAAAATTTATTTAACCTACAGTTTAATTTCTTTTTCTTTTAACAATTTATTTGAAATTAAATTGTTTGTCTTTCTGCGTGGTTTTTCAAGTTTTTTTTTTTAATTTTTTATTAATTCACTCAATTTTGGTTTTTTTTCTTAATTTAATTTTGTTTATTTTTTAAATTTAATTTTTATTTAAGATTTTATTTTAAATTAATTTATAAAAAAATAAAATTAATGCAAGTCCTTGTATTTTATATTTTCAAAAAAATAAAATCCTTTAGGAAAACAGGACTTACATTATAATTGATTCTCATACGGGTGAATTTGAGGAGGCTGTAGAATTGCCAGGATGATTATTTTCATGGATTATAGCACCACTTAAGCCGCTACAAATGCTTGCCGTATCGCCCGCACTGCCTAAGCCACTACTTAAACGTTCTCGTGCCAAAACCGGCTGGGAACCATAAGTAGACGCTGTGGCACCTATGTCATTAATACTCTTGACACGTCTATGTTGTTCGTATAAAAGATTTGGATCTGATATGGCTTCAATGCCTGTACCCGAGGGTGGTGCACTTACGCGATGGGCAGCAGCAGTTGATGCTGCATTTTGATGTTGTTGTTGTTGCTGCAGCTGCTGTTGTTGATAGTATTGTTGCTGTTGATAGTGTTGTTGTTGTTGGTGTTGTGTAGTGGGTGGCGGTGGTGGTGCTGTTGTAGGTGGTGGATAGTGGTGGGTAAAGTGATGTGTACCGCCTATAGTGGCGTAAACTCCTCCGCCGCCTTCTGAGCTACTAAACGATGGTGTTGGGGAGGTGGAGTTCCCAATAGAGGCACGGTCGCCAATTGAGCTACCGCTGCGGGATGATTTTGTGTTAAAACGGAAGGCTTTTGAGAGTGAACTCTGTAAAGAATAAATTAACAAGCTCATGGAAAAACACACGAATTCTGGCGATAAGATATTAGTAAATATTAAAAAAGGCAAAGTGTAGTGCTTAACACCTAAAAGGAAAACGAACTAAATAAAGAAGATATCGGAAGTAAATACTGTCTGTCTTAAATCTTACTTTAGCGATACAAAATGAATACGTTTCTAAATAGCATTGTTAAGCACTGCGTATACATTATGGCAAATTGTAAAGCTAAGAAAATCGTAAGTAAAACCCGACTAACTTAAAAGTCGATTATTGCTTTTTATTTGATCTCGCAGAGTGTCATGTTTTTAGTTTTTGGAATTTGAAAAACATTTGGTAGTCTACTTCGAATTGTAGGAAGAAACCGTAGAGATCTGGAAATTAGAATTTTTGCCGGATAACATTAGTGGTCGCTGTGAATCGTGTTCGGAATGCAATGGAAAGACTACTGTCTCATTGATGCAGTAAAAGTTAATCATAACATTGTCCTCAAATATACCAATATTCCCTAATTCGATTGTTTCTCATTAAAATCATGCGAGGCTAAGCCTATTTCAACAGATAAGTGCATAGAACTTATGATACTTTACGAGCTTTTTAACTGTGTAAACCGATATCTGAAGAGTTGTGTAGAACGTAGCTATTTTACTGTAATATTGGCCAGAAATTTAAAAACTAAGAACTATTGGAGGATGAAAAGTTTTGCACAGCACATTGTCTAGTCCAGTATAGCTACTGACCCTAGTATTTTAAAGTTAAATAGCTGACATACGCCTTTTGATGCGTCGGGCTTGTTTTTAAAGCTCCTAAATGGATCAGGCTGCATGTTGTGTATTTGATCCTAATACTCCATAGATCAAATATGTGATATAACTGAAGTTGGAATCGCAAGACTGGCTGTTACATAAATATCTGCTAATGAAACAAAGTACTTAGGTGTTGTTAAAGACTCAAAGTTAACTCTTTTTCAAAATGAAAATGGTACCCCGTGCTCTTCTATTAAGAGTACCACTTTGATTGCCTTTATGCAAAAATCAATGGTAAATGTTAGAACCGGAAACAGAATTTTGTTTTGTTTTTTTAAGCTGAGAACTATGTCGCATAGGAGATTGATATCTTTATTTATAGCCTGGTAACAACATAAGCATTTCAAATTTTTACAATCAGGATTTCAAAGTGCTTAAGACTAAATACTGACAGAAAAATCTCTTGGAAATAAGTACGTGAAAGGTCTCTTATTAGTATGAAAATTATTATCCAAATTAGCACTGTTTTAGTTATTTTTTTACTAACCTGTGATCCTTTCCATGCCGATATCTATTCGAATAAAATATATAAAATAGAAAAATTTTTGTTTTTTTGAATTAATTAAATGTTTTTAAGCAAATAAATTTATTTTTATCTTATTTTTTTAACAAAACACCCCTGTATAAAATATTTTTTTTACTAATTATTACTATAAAATTTCTCTGAGTGTTTGTTAACTCGCATGTTAAAAATTATTATAAAAATATAAAAAAAATCATTATGTAATAATAAAAATATAAATCTCAATTTGTCTTTTATATTGTTTTTAAGGTATAAATTATTTATCTGTTAGCTAAATACAGTAGAAGACAAAAAAGGCGAATCTGACGAGTTCAAAAACGTAAGTATGTTACGTGCAGACAGAGTAAGATGGTCAGATCAATATAGAAGATTTTGTCAATATTCTTGCATTTTGGTTGTGTTACTTCAGAAATAGATAAAATAATCTTTCATAATCAGAATATTAAAATGATTAAATTAATTGCCAATGCTATATGCATTTTAACCTACACATTTTACATTTTGCATGAATATTTAGATGTCGAAAAGCGGTTGCTCATAATCAACCATAAACGAAAGGGTTTTGCTACGTTTACCATAGTAACTGTGACAATGTACCAAAGAAATTAAAATGTTTTTGTCGCTCAAAGAGGAAATGGCTATAGATTTATGTAGTACCTAATGAGCCGCTTAATTTGGAAAGAGTAAAACTGTTACCGCCGGACATTATTAAGAGCTTTTGATCAGTTTAAATATTGATATGAAGCAAAAACGATCTCATAAATCAATGAAAAACTGTCACATCAAGACAATGCAGGAGTGAACTTATGTGTAATCCTTATGTTATTAAATTTCTCTTGTAAAGTGTTTTCCATTAGAGACTTCCAAGCTTAGGCAGCTGATAGCGGGCATATTGTTGAAGCCACACCTATTGAATTCGTTTTTATTTATTCAATTGGTTATGTCAAATTACCATGGATGGATATAAAGTTCAATCGAAAGTGCAAATGACAAAACTATTTTATATAAATGAGTGTTCTGTTCGTGCAACGGTCAGTGCGCTTCGCCTAATTTATAATGATCATAATCTTCCTACCGAGAAAACTATTCGTAGTGAGGTGGGAAATTAAAAAAAATGGATTAACACCCGTAAGGCGATGGGGGTGGCGTGGTATAGTGGTTAGAGAGCCAGGTTCGAGCCCCAACAGAGGACATCGCGAAAGAACTTAAATATACTCTCATTTCGAGTGTTTAATAAAGAGGCTTCAACTTTCCTTCCAGACAACTCCATCTAAAAAATAAAGAAGAAGCCCAAACAAACATCAGACGAATGATCAGAAGAATAACGCCACCTACTGGGAAATTCTAAGTAAGGATTACCACTTAGTAACGATCTTCACCACAACACAATTATATGGAGGTGAGCTACAGTGGATTAATCATCTACTGAGCTTGAAAAATCAACCTCATTAATGAAACTGAAACAAAGCATTCAGTACTTGGCAAATTTTGACGTGTGTTTTACATAGCAGTCGGCAAGTGACCTTAATTTTCATCAACAAATCATCTTTAATGATTAGATCCATGTATGGGTACGTCGACAAACAAAATTGAAGAATTTGAGTAGATACGGCAAACACTAAGGGTCGTTCTTTTGGCCTGAATTGAATGATAAAGACATCAGTTTGTTTTAATAGGACAGAGCTACGTGCCAAAAAGCTCTTGTCATATTGGACATCCTGCATAAGCAATTAGAGGGTCTGGTAATCTCACATGGTGGTGATATGAACTGACTATTGAAATCGTTAGAATTTTTGTTGTGGGTCTTTTTAAGTTGCAGGTCTATAGGAAACACCGACCTTCAAAAGCAGAGGGACCCTTGTAATGCATTGCTCAAATTTTGTGTCAGAGTTATGAAAAATGTTACATTCCGGAGGCGCGCCACATACCAAATTCACATTGTTATATACCATAAATAATGACATTAATAAACCTCTCAAACGAATAGTGCCAATGAAACTAGTACTACCTTATATAAAGGTTATAATAGATAGTTTAAAAAATGTTGCTGGGGTGGCGTAGTAAAGTGATGAGACACAGTCATACAGAACAAGCGGTCCAGGATCAAACCCCAGAAGAGGACATGTCGAAAAAATTTAATTACGGTTTCAAATGGTTTCAGCCTCCTTTCAGACAAATCCGTTTAAAGAAGCCCTCTGACCTTACCTTACCTCTGACCTCTGGCGATGATGACAAACATTTGACGAATAATCAGGAGAAAACGCCAATTACAATGCTAAGTAAAGATCACCACCATTACTTAGCAAGTGTCTTCACCACTATACACAATCATATGGAGCCGGCCTACAGTAGAAAAGTCATTTATTTCGGTTGAAAATCAAGTTGAAACTGAAGCAAAGCTTTGTGGAAAGTCAATGTGATCACTAGAGGAGTGGCGGGAAAAAAATATTGCCAATTTTTTTATCCACTACTGTACTTTCTTTATTTTTAACTGTTATATCCATTTAAAAATTTTTTTTGTTTCTTTACCAATGGTGCGTGAAACTTTCATTGTATATAATTTCTATGTATATGTATGTGTATATATGTGTGTGTGTGTTAAACTTATGTTTTTATATGTGTAGGCGTGTATGTGTGCGTATATATATTTTAATAAGTAAAAGATAATTTGTGTAAATAAAATTAATGCCTTCATTAAAAAAAAATTATATTGGAGGGGGAATTAAAAAACAGAAATCATACCAAAAAAGGAGAATTTACAACTAAAAATATAAAAACACAGACACACACACACATACATGTTGAGAACGTTAATTGATAACGGTAAATTATAGTCTCCGTTGGTATTATTAACATTTAATACACTTCACACACACAGTCTCGTGGGAGAGTATGACAATATGTGTGTAAAGCAGGGTGTGCGTGTGTGTGTGTGTGTGTGTGTGTGTTTTTAATTGAATTCACTGTTAAAGGGACACATTTTAATTTAAAATTCATTTTATTGTAATAAATTTTTATTGTAATTTTTTGGTTTTTCTTGTTTTTATTTAAATCTTGTAACGTTTTTATTTAATTCTCTTTCGTTTTTTTGGTTTATTGTGCTAAATTTCATGACATTTTTTGTTTTGTTTTAAAGATAATAGAGTATATTTTTATAACTACGATAAGTGTATAATTTTATAAATTTTCTCATTTTATATATATTTTCATCATGATTTTTGTTTTTTGCTTTTTTTCATATATTTGTCTTTATTAATGCAAAAACATGTTTTTTTTTTTTGTTTATAATCATTCTTTTATAATTAAAATGATAATGTTTTTTGTTTCTTTTTTTTGATATAGTCCCCTATTGTTTCGTTTTGTATTAAATAATTTAATTAAAAATTATTTTTATTTAATTATTATTTTAATTTTTATTATTATTAACTATTGTTTTAATTTTTATTAAAAGAATTTCAATTTTACGTTCATGCAATTTCATTTATAATTCTTAATACACTTACAAAAATAAATTGTTATTATAAAAATATTTAAACAAGCATATCCAGTGTATACAAAAAGTGGACTATTTTGATTCACACAAATAAGAATTTTATATGAAAAGAAAACGGAATAGTTTTTTTTTTTTTTTAATAAAAAAAGAAAATTATAAAAAATATTTAAAAACATGTGCATATACGAGTACATATTTTCTTTTATTTAATAAAATTTGCTAAATATCGTAATTGAGTTTAAACAATGCCCAGTTGGAAATTTATTTATATTTTAACAGACTTTAATTGCTTTTTATTTATTTACAGCATCAGTACTACTAGTATATCGTAGCTTGTTAATGCTATATTTTTTGAATTATTTTTTCTTCCAAATAGGCATTTAAGTAGATTTTCTGTTCACACATATACATTCAACATATTTTATATTAATTTTTTTTTTTTATATATTGTATACAACGAAAGCTTCACGTCTAGACAGTATTTTTCTAAAGAAAATCAACAACCAAAAATACTTAGAACGAGAATTTAAATTGAGATTTAAGAAAATGAAATAATTAATAATTAAATTTGAGTAAATTGTGAAGAGATAGAGAAATATTGAATGTTATAGCCATGTAAAGTAAAAATGTAATTTCGAGCACTGATTAAATATTACTTTTTATTTAAATACACAATCACTATAAGCAAAGAGAACACCACAAGGAAACATAGTCAATAAAATCTGTGGAATGATATCGAATCTCAATCGAACGGGTACAACGCACTTTTCATGGATAATTAACTTAAAAACACATTTTTTTTGACAAATTCAGTTTTATTCATTCCAATAGAAAATAGAAATATGGGAATTAATAGTGGAATATGATGTCTGGCAAATGCCCACCTCTAGCACGCCGGCAGACGTGCGCTCTTTTCATAAAATTTTGAACCTAAATCATTTTTAGTGATGAAGCCCATTTTCGATTAGGAGGTTATGTTAACAAACGAAATTGTGGCATATAGGGCTCACAAAATCCGCAAACAGTCCTCGAAAAACCATTACATCAAAGAAAGTCAGTCTCTCTGTATGTTTGAATGGAACTATTCAAATATTCTAACTGAGTGGTCCCACGACGATACAAAGTGAATATTTATTCGTTTATATCTTTCAAATGGTGATATAAAAAGTGGGAGGAATTGAATAAGTTGACGTTGTATCTCTCATACAAAGTAATATTGATTTTAGCACGTTTACAGCTAAAGTTTTAGAATTTGCTTTGATGGACTTCATAGTCAATACAAATCAGTCAAAAACTGGGTGGCGTGGTACCTCCTAAATATTGATTTCATTGTATATTTAGAACAGCAAAAGCTAAAGTATCAGTATTTGGTCTAAGTCATCGGTCTAAAAGTGGGCTGAATTTGACGAGTTAATCTGATACCTTCCATGTAAACTAGATATTAATTTCTTCCTTTTACTAGATATTGATATATTGAGAATTGTTAAAGCTAAGTGTTAGTATTTGATCTGAATGAATTGGACAAGTGAGTGTGATACCTGCCACAAAAAGTAAAGCCATTTTTTAATAAGGCTCAAGCAACGTCGTGAAGAATACACATCATCAGTCAGTGCCTACGAGAGTTTGGATAAGTCGGCGTGGTAGCATTCATTCATATTATATATTAAAGCTTCGTTATCTATCCACTTCAGCCAAAAATCGGGTATTGCAGAAATCACACTGGATAAAAACCATTTATATATGATATGCATGCTTTATAAAATTGTATGTATCTTTGTTTGAAGAAGAGTCTACAGGAGGAACTATATATACATAAAGGCAAAGTAGGGTAAAAAATGTATCTAAGATAGCATTTAAGATAATAAATAAGATGGTGGTAGTGAAGCGTGCCGGATTTTAGCTTGTTTATGTATAAAAAGACCATCTATATAATGGTTGCTGAGATTGATAAAGCCTTGATGATCGCTATAGATCAATTATTGGTACGGCAATCGCGTGACTGCCCAATAAGTAATAACGCGGCAATAAAAATATCAAAAAAGCGCCAATATTTATTATGTTCTTGTACGACATTCGAAGTTGACAGTACGTAATAATAATTAAATTTTGAAATTTATTTTCGCTTGATAATTTTGATATTTACATCAATAAAGCACAATAGAAATTGTGTCATATTGGTACATTTGCGACAATCGTGTGATCCTAGCTTAATTCTGTGAATGCTTTAAAAAGTACATTTAGAGACGTTACTGATACCTCCTTTAAAGAGGTGATATTTTTTTTTCATTGGAAACGGAAGGCTGATATTCGATGCTTGTGTGAGCTTCTTTAGCAAGAGGCGTTCTCATTCTAATTGCTGTGAGCGCTTTATATATAAAAGCAACTATAAGGTTTTGTAGAGAAGTGTTTTGCTCAGTGCATTAGGCAACCACTTGATGCCAAACGATATTTGTGTAAGGGTACATATGCTGTCTATCGTAGCGTCGAACTAATAAGAAGTTTCCGTTATAAGATCAACTGTAAAACAAGAGCAAAGTGGAGATCACAGAAGAACACGATCGACTTTATTTTAGAGTACACGCTATGTTTACTATGATTTACATCAATATCATATGTTATCTTGTGTCTATACTGTCGAGTAAACAGACGCTGTATCGAAGAGCTTATCAAATGATAGAAAGTTTCCAAATACTGCACAGTGGTAAAATGTTAGTTTCAAAAAATTTTGTGCAGTTACGGCCTTTTTGGATATAAAGGAGGCTTTTAACACTGTGACCATGGAGGCGATTAAATCGGCTCTGGTGGGACTGGATGTTCATAGATCCGTGACTAGGTTCCTAGAAAAACTCATGACCTACAGGGTTATTATATTCACTATTGGGTCTGCCAACGTCTCTAGGTTGGCTGAAAGGGGCACCTCACAGGAGGGAGGGCTTATCCATGCTACTGTGGAATTTGACTGTCAATACTTTGCTCGTGAAGTTTGATTCTATGAGATTCAAGACTGTAGCATACCATATGTGGATAATTTTGCTGTGGCTGTGTTGGGAAAATTGTTCGACACAATGTCGCAGCGCCTTCATACATCTCTGAGCCTTATTAGTCGGTGTAGCACAGACAGCGGGCTGAGCGTTAATACAGGGAAAACGGAGTTGGTGCTGTTCATGCACAGGTATAAAATTCCGACTTTTTCCCTACCGAGCCTGCACAGGGAGGAACTGGGGCTGTCAGATAGCGCGAAGTATCATGGGGTAATCCGAGAGAAAACGGGCGAGAGCGAACGTTGCGCCCGTCTCAATCTTAGGAATTTTAAGTGGATTTTTGACACGGTGGTTGAGCCCATAAGTTTTTATGGTGCGGTTGTATGGTTAACATCTCTGAAGAAGTCCATATGATGATTACATGTGCGCTTAGGTTCACTCCTTCGAAAGCTTTGTTTGTATTGTTGAACTGGCTTCCGGTGGACCTGATGGCTAAGCAGATGTCGTTTATGCCTGTGGTAAGGTTGAGGATGGCAAGGCCATGGTCTGTTGAGATGTACACGGACGGGTCGAAATCCTCGAAGTGGGTATCTTTATTTCCGCATATGTGGTAAGAATATCCTTTAAACTTTCGGACCACTGCAGTATCTCAGTGACGGAGGTCTCAGCGATAAAGCGAGCAGTGGACTGGTTGATGTACTATATGGTATTTGTTGTTGATATCGGAATCTGTACGAACAGTCGGGCAGCGATCAAAGCGTTCTCCGGTGTCTATTCAATATCATGACTGGTAAGTGAATGCCGGACATCTTTAAACGAGATGGCGACACCCAGATACCCGGGGAAATAGTGTGGCGGACGAACTAGTGAGGGAAGGAAGGTTCACTCCTTGGCAACGAGGAGATTGGTCATCTAGTATGGAGTGCCGCGGTGAGAAATGAACCCACCTGCTCTGTAGCAAGACAAATTTGGCCTCTAAGCGATCGGGCTCGTTTGGAATTTATCATAGGGATGCCGCGACATAGGCTGCGATTTCTGGTGACTGTCATCATTGGGCACTGGGTGGCTAGTGCGCATGCTAGGAGACCGTTTAACAGAAGGAGTTGTCAAGATGAGGAAGAGGAGGAGACCTGTCTAAGTTTTCTTATGTCAGTGTCTGAATTTTTTGAATATCAGGACTGTTTTCCTTGGCAGTCTCGTCTTTGCATGCAATATCAGATCTGGTTGATGTGAGTATCAGCGGACTTTGTTCTGTTGTTGGATCATTTCGGGCCGGAGTGGACGCTATAATGGAATCAATATTGGACCTGAGAGAGCTGGAACATTGTCTGATTACCTGTGGTAACTAACCAACTAACTAATAATTAATTTTGGCTTAATGACACAGTTGTACTCTTCTGTTTCGATCAATAGTTAAGTCCCTAAAAACTATTTTATTCTTCTTCTTCTGATTTTTTTTTTACTTATGATTTCAAAAAGACAAGCAAGTACATTAGTGAATACAATACATGGCTATAACATTTAGAACATACATACATACATATAGCGCTAACACTTATAAACTTAAATTTAAATAAAAGAAAAAAAAAAAAAAAAAAATTTATTAAAGACTTACCCTTAAACTGCTACTGGAACGTCTATCGGCCGTGCCATAGTGTTGTAAGCCGCCAGGACCAGTTATGGGCACAATGCCACAACCGGAACGTATACCTTGACCCAATGTAGCTCTAAACACATTCAACAAACATCAAATGCACCAGTAATAATATAATAAAAAAACAAATTATAGATTTTCAAATTAAAGAGCAGGCAGGCAAAACAAAAGAGGCAGCCACCACGCGCGCACGCATCACACACAGAGAGACAAACAATTAAAAAAAAAAAAAATAAAAACACATTGAAAATTGAGATCAAGTACATGGAGAAAAGTTGGGAAAAAATAACAATTTTTAAATAAAATAGAGAAAACAGTATTGAATTAAGGCCAAGATATAAATTTTAATTGTTTTTTTTTTTCAAAAAGTAAAGCCAATTCACACACATACATGTTAAATAATAGGAAAGAGTGTTAGGAAATGAGTAAAAAATAAAACCGTTAGGAGAAGTAGTATAAGTGTTAGTATGTTATTTACAATATGTAGTCCATAGGAAGAGAGAGTAAGAGAACATATGAAAATATATGTATGTGTGCGTTAGTGAGTATGGTGAAGGGAATTTTGTTGACATATTTTATGGTTAAGTTTTTTTTACATTTTTTTATATGCGATATACATATATAAGCATGTATGGAGGTATATGGGTGTATGTGAGAGCGTGTGTTTCCGGTAGTTGTTTTAATTGCCATTTGTTTTTTAAATTAATATTATGTTTTTTGGTGTATTTATGTATGTTGGTCATAAGAACACATTTAATAAATTTTAAAGTATAGAATGAAAAAATAGTTAAGAAAAAAAAGAAAAAAAAGAAAGAAAAGAAGTATGAAAGTAGATTAAAAGAAATCCATGTAAAAAAACATTAATTTTAATATTTTCTTCTTTTGATTTTGTTATTATTTTTAATCATTCCTAATTATTTTATATATGTATATATTTATATTTTTATTTAATGTGATTTTTGATAATAAAAATTGATCTATAAAGTTAAGCTATGTACTTAAACTAAAAACAAAAGAAATAAATAATTAAAAACTTTATATATAAAAAATTGTTCAAAATATTTGAAATAACGTGCCTTAAAAATATATATATTTTTTAAGTTAAAATAAAATAATTTTTATTTTAATTTTTCTTCTTTTTTTACGTTTTTCTTAAACTGTGTTGTTTTATTTTATTTAATAATATTTTTTAAATTTCATAAATGAAATAATATAAATATTGGTCTTTTATTTGTGTGGTATAATTCTATAAATTTGTTAAAATTATAATAAATTATTTATTTGTACTACAACAGATGGTTTTTAAATTTATTATGCCGCAACAAGTGTTAAAACTGTATAATTTATAGAAAAATCAGCCAATAATTTTCATTACGGAGTATCGTTATAGTAAACAAACAGCTTTAATGTGTTTAATGCAACTACTCAATGGTCAAATGGGAGATTTTGCTGTTAAGACTAAAATTGCTTTAAAATTTTAATTCAACATGTTGTTTAAGTACTTTCAGGCTAAAAGGTTATAAAGACGGCGAATTCAATGTTCCGATTGTAAAATCTTTCGAAAGTTTCTTAAGTTTGTTGGAATAATATTTTGCTTTATTTCATGATTTGATTTAATCCGACTGTAAGAAACTTTGAAAGTTTCTAACAATGCATTCAGAAGCGGCCAAATGTAAGAACTTTCGAATAGACTTTTTATAAGTTTTAAGACAATCACAATTTTTACTGTTGTAGTACTATTGATAGTCGTTTTAAGCTAACTTTTTTATATTTATATATTTTTTATTATTTAAACTTTGTTCTGTGGTTTATTTTAGTTCCTTTTTTCTTCTTTTTATTTTTATTTATTAAATAAAGTAATTGTGCGATATTATTTGGTTTAATTTCTATTTCCCTATTTAGTTTTTTTATAACTGGATTCCTTAAAGTTTTATTTTTAATATTTTTAAGTCTTCTATTTGATTTGATTCGATAAAACATGATTTGATTTGAATCGTTTATTTGAAAAGAAAAAAATTAAATAATAAAATGTTCAGTTTTTACAATGCACATCTGTTACCGTTAACTGTTATCTATTACTTAGCTACTGTTGAATTATAAACTAGCTTAGGTTTTTCGTTTGTTTGTGTTTAATATTTTTTAAAAACAGTTTGTTTTGACAAAAATGGGGAAAAGTTAAATTGTTGGACTTTAAATACCTTTCAAATGATGCCTAGTCACACTCAACATCATTTTTGAGAGTGTTAAACAAACTGCTTTTGGTTGCTAGTTTTTAAAGATTGGCGTAACACAAGCAACTTGCTAGTAAAATGGAAACCCATGACATGATATGATGCACAAGCATAGAAGATAATTGCTTTAGGACCAGTGCACAGTGGTTCCTGCCACAAGTCAAATATATAAAAAAAAAATTTCTGCAACAAATTTAGCATCCCTATTTCTAGATAAAACAAGCTTTATAAGGGTATACGATGGCGGATTGACATTGAGGCTACCTAGCGCTAGATGGTAGCACAAACACAAAAGCTTTTTCTTTCTTAGAAATTACGATCTGTCAAACGTCAGCTGTTAAAATTTTAGCCAAATTTATCAATTAGTTTATTTGTTGTAGTCGTTTGAAATAAGCAACTTTTGTGAATTTCGTGTAGTGATTAAACACTATTATTTGAAAGGCAAAACGGCGAAAGAGACAAAAAAAGCTTGATAAACATTACGGCGAATCTGCTCCGTCAGATTATATGATAAAATATTGGATTGCTGAACTTAAACGCACTGCAACAATACCATCAACAGGAAGGCCAAAAGAGATGGTTACTGAAGAAAATATCAAGAAAATCCTCGATATCGTTATGAATGATCGCCGGGTCAAAATACATGAGATTGCTGAAATGGTAAACATATCATACGAACTTGTGTTCAAAATTTTTCATTAACATTTGCATATCAAAAAACTATCGGTAAGATGGGTGCCGCGTTGCTCAGTGTTGAACAAAAACGAGTTCGACAGATCACTTCACAGCGGTGTTTGGACATGATAAAGCATAATCCTGCTGACTTTGGCGTAGATTAATAACTGTTGATGAAACTTGGGTCCACCACTACACACCTGAAACCAAAACACAATCGAAGCAATGGGTGGAAGCTGGTGAAAGTGCTCCGAAGAAGGCGAAGACAGCGAAATCGGCCGGCAAGGTTATGGCCACTGTATTTTGGGATGCACACGGAATATTGCTCATCGATTATCTTGGAGAGGGATCCAAAATCACAGGAGAGTATTATCGTGCATTATAGGATCAATTGGTTGATGCAATCAAGGAAAAACGATCATATTTAAACAATAAAAAAGTGCTCTTTTTTCAAGAGAACGATACGATGCTAAAACTACGAGAAATCCACTTCGAATTGGTTGATCATCCACCTTATGGTCCAGATTTAGCCCCTATTGGATTTTCCTGTTTCCAAACTTGAAAAAATGGCTCGCAGGAAAAAGATTAATCTCAAACGAAGAAGTGATTACCGAAACTAAAGCGTATTTTCAGGAGTTCTTAAAATCGTATTATTCAGATGGTATAAAAAAGTTGGAAAATCGTCTTACTAAGTGTATTGAACTAAAAGGAGACTACGTTGAGAAATGAATGGTTTTTGAAAAAAATGTTTTTTCCTACTTAGGTAGCTTCAATATCAATCCGCCCTCGTACATACGTTAAAAAAAGTTAACGTGACACACACAATTTTATTTAAAGCGAAAACGTCAATCTATAAAGATGCTGAGACTGCTACTAATTCAAGGCGTGCGCGGGTGTACTCGTACTTATGTAATAACGATGAAAATTGCTTGAATTGCTGTTGCCATATTTAAAAATACGGCTGTATGGTAAGAGATTTGATACCAAATGAAGATATCATCTCCTTACTACTAATAAATGCTGTTTTATTTAGCAAGTTTTATAAATGCTATGCTTGGAAGAAGTGGTCATTTTATCTATAGTGCATTGTAAAAACTGGAAAAATAAAAAAATTTTTAATATTAAATTATTATTATTATTCTTTTTTTCATTTGTTTTTCGTTTTTCAACTGGCATCACATACAAATTTTTGAAGCATTTTTTTCTATATTTTTAAATATTTATTATTATTTTACTCTAGACGATTTCTGTTTCCGTACACTTTCTCTAAATAATTTTGTATTTTTATTTAACGCTTTACAATCAGCTCTAGAACAATTGACACAAACTTTTCGACTACCGACTAATAAAGCAGACAATTTCTTTTAATTTTTATTTTTTTGTTTGTTTTTATTTTATAATCTAGTATATATTCTCATGTGTTATTTTAAGTATTTGTCTTTTTGATTTTTAATAAAAAAACGCTTAAATTCTATTGTAAGACTTAAATTTGTAGTTTTCGTGAATAAATGTGTAAATGGATTTGAATTCAGTGTGTAAATGGTGTGCTTATTAGTTGTTTAGTGTTAAGAATTATGATAAAAAATATAAAAAAATTTAAATTTAAATTGATTTTTAAATTAAATTGAAAAAAATTATTCTATGTTTTATTTGTATTGTTATTTTTAAATTTCTATAAAATTAACGTCCTGTAGGTGGTTTTTGATTTAAACTTAATTGTCTTGCACTATTGTTATCCACTTGAAATTCATCCATTTGACAGTAAATCATGTATCTGCAGCATTTATTTATTTATTTTTTGATTGCAATTTTTTTTAATTTGTTTTATTAAAAAGTTGATTTGGTATTAAAATTTTTTTATTTTTGTTTTTGTTTTTATTAAAAATGAGAAATAAACAGGATAATATATACACAGAGATATATAAAAAGAAATAAATTAGACATATTCAGTTTATTTCTTTTTTAACACTTAATTTAAAAAACAAAATTTATTGTTATAAATTTTTTGTCTTAAAAATTGAATTTTAGCCAAAAATCATAGAAATTATCATTACACAATATCGTAAATTGAAAGTACAAGTACACTATTAAATATTTTAGAAAAAAGAATATATAAAAGCCTACTATTTTGGACATTTAATTACAATATTTAATAAAAAAGAAAATGTTTTTTTAATTACTTTTTAAAGAGTATTACATTTAAAATAATTTGTATATTTTTTTAAATTTATTTTTTTAAAGACATTCAATATTAATGAGTAGCTTGAGAGCAAGTAATGCAAATGTAGTTTAAAATGTTCATTTCTTTTAGTAAAGAACTTAAAAAAAGAAAGCAATGAATGAGTTTTGAATAAGTTTTGTTTTAACAAATGATTTTCATGTGATATTAATGATAATGAGATGATGTTATTGTGGTCACAAGTACAAAATATTAAATAGAATGCAAGATCTTATGCATTTGATTTTTATGGAAACAAAACTAAATGATTTCTCTACCGAGACACTTAAATACTAAAGCTGAGATCATACCAATTGTGGCAATATGACACAATTGGTACTTTGCTTTATTGGCGCAGAATATTAAAATTGTCCACTTCGATTGTCGTACAAGAACGTAATAAATATTGACGCATTTTTGACATTTTTGATGCTGCATAATTGAATATCGTGATCTAGCACGATTGCCATTCCAATAATTGTTATATTGCGTCAACCGTGTGATCCCAGCTAAAGACCTTTCGGTTTGTTCTTCGTAACTTTCCTTTTAATACAGCAATATTTTATTGTTACAAAAATATTGAGTTCAGAAGAGAATATTTACAATTAGAAACGAAAATCAACGTCATTTGATATTGTTAGGAAAATAAAAAATGCCTAAAGAAAAGATCCACTAAATTAGTATAGCAGTAGCTTAGCTATAAGCTCTATTGTGGCATTTATTCTAATGGCTTGTGTCGAGGCCAGCTTGGTAATGCCATACTTAATTTGTTTTATTTTTATTTTTACCAGTTGCGTATTGAATGGTGTTACCGTACCGATTTTGGGTGTTACATTTGAAATTAACGGAAATGAATCGAATGTTGAACATTCGGAAGTAATTTAAATTGTGCAATACATAAAAAGCGGTGCCTTAGGCATCAGTTAGTTCAGTTATAGTTTGAAAGTCATTGTGTAAAGTCGTAAAACATAAAGTAAATCGTGTTTAGGCGTAAATAAAAGTGTCGAGCAATATGTGAAATTAGTGTCGTTGTATAAAGTAAAGTGTACAAATAAAAACAACTGTGTTTTACAAATGTTAAAATGCAACAATATTGTTACGAAAACAATAAAGAAATGCGTAAAAAGATGTACCAACATTTAAAGCTACAAACTTTATTGGGGAAGTTATTCCATTGGTTTTTGTCAATGCTTCGATTCCCTTGCCAAGGCTGTATTTATTTGAGCAGTGCTACCAATTTAATTTTGGGTATTAAGAAAGTTGTGGTATATACTAGAACATTTGAAAATAATATTAATTTTCTATAAAAAGGCGCCACATTCTGCTTAGTCAGTCATTAATAATTTAAGAGTCAATGAGTAAGGTGGTGCTAAAGTATTATTTAAAGTGTTGAGTATATTTATTAAATAATTTGAATAGTGTACAAAGTTAAATTGACATAAATGACAGTACAAAATAAAACAACAAATTTGTTGCCTCTTTTTTATTCTACAGAATTTAAAAGGACTCAAACGTTTTAAACAGGTTAAAACATAACAATATTTAAAAAATACAATAGCTTGACCAGACGGTATGCTATATAATTTTGGGCAATGCTATAGACACTCGATTAGCTTGACTCTTTTTCGTCCTTTTTGAGCGGAATTTATATGTTGCCAAAAGTATAGAATCAAGTCATAAATAGATAATAATGGATAATATTGAATACTGTGTGGCTAACCGCGGCAGCCATATAAATAAAATAATATTTCATTTCTAACCGGAACAATTGTACTTTACAACAAAACAATAAGTTTGGCATAATTTCAAACCATTTAAAAAAGAAAATACACCACATTAGCGCCTTTGGAACTGTAGTGTAGGATTTTTGTCTATTGGTTTGTGTCAAAGTTGATAATGGTTTAGCCTGGTATTGCTGTACTGATTTGTGTATTTGACGTTATTGCTATTGATTTTGGTATTTGAGGGCATTGCCGATTCGACCATCTTTATGTAACACAATCTAACATATTTAAGATAAACGGATATAAAATAGAAGATATGAGAGCGTTTGAGACATTTCTGGAACTTTCCAGACTGTAGGCAGTTAGGTATATAAGGAGGCTGCTTTGCCTACGTCATATAGTTATCGTGTTGCAGTCATTAAGTAAAGTGGTGTTAGGCATAAATAAAAGTGTTTTATAAACGAATATTAAGTGCAACATAAATAAGTTGCTGTATTAAGATAAAGATGAAGTGAGGAAATAAAAACTTTAAAACAACAACAAGGTGATGTTTTTGTTTTGACGTAATTTAAAAGAATTCAAACGTTTTAAAAAGGTTAAAACGTAACAATATATATGAAATTATTTCAAAAAAATTTCAGACAACACGGTATTTTATAGAAAGAAACACATTCTTTGCTTGGTTCATTCCTTAGATTATTAGCTGAGGCCACAAATAAATGCATCGACTGGAAAAATTTTGTTTCTAAAATTAAGGCTATTGTAACTTGGCTTAAACAGAGTATCGTTTTTGCGCATGAATTGTGTAATGCTAGTTCCAGTGAATCAAAACTAAAACAATTCGTCCCTACAAGGTGGAATAGTACATATGACATGGTAGTATAAATGATATTCTCTTTCGCCAATGCTCAGTGCTTCAGAAATATCCATTGTCTTTTCTGGTTTTATGACCTTTGGAAGCAGCGAAAAAAACACAATTTTCCGGCTATAAGTAATGTACAACTGGCAAAATAATACTCTAAGTACGTTGTATGATTTCCAATATTACTGTTACAGTTGTTGTAGAAAAGCCTGTGGCAAAGATTGAGTTCCATAGAACATATCTAAGGACGGTAGGAACATCTGTGATGATCCGCACGGGTGATGACTCAACAAAGAAGTCGATCGAGTGGCAAAATATTGGGTAAACTTATATTTTTACGAAGTAATGATAAAATCTACTGGGATATATAAATTTTTTGTATTTGAACCCTAAATTTATTTTAATACACTCTGTGTTCTGTTTTACTTAGATTTTGTAACAAAAAACAATCGATGCAAAAAAACATCGACGAAATAATGATGTTTTTTAATGCCCATCACTAGTTCAGTGGTTTTCTTATACTATGTTAGCACGAGTCTTCGAATTACTTCGGCCTCTGTTTGTATTACTTATTTGTATTCTACCGTTCGCACGGCACCTTTTAACAGCTAGCGTAGTCAATGCAGCGAGCGGCCATTGTTTTGTTTGTTGCCTTTATTTGCCTTTATTTATGAAAGCATACTTTAGGGTGGTCAATTTAATAAATTTGCAATGTTAAACCTATAATTAAAACGTTTTGATTAAGAGCTAAAAGTAGGCCAAACCGTTTTGATCTAAGTTTTATTGAAATTAGAGATGACACTGATTTTTAAGTAATAAAGGTTGCGCCATCTAACGTTTTTTCAACTAGTGCTTATTTCGTGAATGGTAACTCTTAGCTCATGTCTGATTTGACAGATAATTAGTTTTATCCTTCCGCTGAACGAATAAGGTTGTGTATACCCTTGAACAACTTCGCTAAGTGGGCCTGCGATCGACTTACAGAAGATGCCGGTTTTGCCAAAAAAAACATATTTTCAGATGAAGCTCATTTTGATCGTGGCGGGTATGTAAACAAGCAAAATTGTAACATTTGGGGCACTGAAAATCCGCACGCATACATTGAAAAGCCGATACACCCAAGACGAGTCACTGTTTGGTGCGGATTTTGGTCCAGAGGCATAATTGGGCCATTTTTCTTCGAAAATGAGCAAGGAGTGGCCGTTACAGTCAATGGCGATCGTTATAGGGCCATGTTGAATTAATTTTTGTACACAAAAATTGAAGAGGAGGATATTAGCACCGTTTGGTTTCAACAGGACGGCGCTACGTGCCACACAGCCGAAGCTACACTCGATGTTTTGCGCCCTGTTTTCGAAGATCGCATTATCGGTCGCAGAGTTGATTACGTTTGGCCACCTCGGAGCTGCGATTCGGCACCGTTATGCTATTATTTGAGGGGTGGCGTCAAAGATAAGTGTTACGCCAACAAGCCAGAGACAATTGACGCTTTAAAGGGCAATATTCGCGAAGCCATTGGTGAAATACAGCTGCACACAATCGATAATGTGCTTAAAAATTGGACCGATCGTGTAGGCTACTGCATGGCCAGCCGAGGCAGTCATTTGAATGAAGTTATTTTCCATTATTAAGCGGAAGGGTTGCACTTTCAAATAAAAACAGAAATTTGAGAAAATATTCAGTAGTTTTTTTTTATAGCATTTAAAAAAAAAAAATTATTTGGCGGACCCTTTACAAAGCATAATAGAAATAGAGTTACTTACAATTTGAGTGATTCTCTCTCAAGAAATTTTTGTAATTCATTGCATAATCGGGGATTGTATTATGAATGAAAGATCGAATGACCAAAAAATGGAGTCGTGCGAACATGGCATTACTCGTTTGTTCCCAGCACCGGTGGCGTATGATTTATTTCATTTTTAACTAAAATAAATATGCTCTTCTGCCCTCAATTTGTGTAACAAATCACTGTTTTCTACTGTTTAATATTTATTTATACGCTGATGTAATACCAAACAAACGAAAAATAAATGTAATTTTAAAGCCATTTATTAAATATTTATAATGATTAATGCAATATTAAGCCTTATGCGTAATGATAATACGATAGAATTTTGTTGTTGTTGTAATATTTTAATGAAACATGATCGATGGTGTTAAAATAAATGAATTAAAACTTTTATTTTGTGTTTTTCAAATAAACTAATGAGTTTTTCTTTTATTTTTAATTTTTTATATGCCATTATAAACTAAAATACGATTCGATTTCAAATAAATAAAATTAAATAATAATGTTTTATGTATATGCGAGTGTATGTGTGTGAGTATCTTTAATATTGATGAGGATGGATTTATATGCACGTATGTATGTATATGGAAATAATTGGCAGAATTATAATTAATAAAAGAGATTTATACAGGTATTTATGGAAAATTACCAAAACATATTACAAAAGAAACCATATGGATGGATGGATGTATGAGTATAATATATAATAAATTTTGATTACAATCAATAGAAACTAATAATACAACTAATTATAATCGGTGATAATTAAAAACGGAAAATTTAACGAAAAATGTAAATCGATAGACACAATTATAAATTATAAAAAAAGAAGGTTATTGCCCCCTTAGTAATACATAAATTATTGAAAACGGAAGTCAATAATTAGTCTAAAATTAAATTCTACATACACATGTTATATAAGCAAATATTAAATACATCTGCATATACATACAGTTGGAAGCACAAATGAAAACATATATGTACTCTATGCGCTTTAGTTGCACGAGATTAGAAATAACAAAGTAAATTGCAAAGGGAAGTAAGTGTTCGGATAATGCAGATAAAAAAGACGAAACTTTTAACACAAGAGAATGCTTTAAAAGCAATACATTAGACTGGTGAACTGCTGACGCTAAGATTTAGCGGGAATATCAACACTAGATGTACCAATTTAACAAAAAAAAAGAAACTTAAATCGGAATAATGGGACCGACGGTAGTGTATGTATGACTTACAAATAAACATTTCAAACTGACTTAGTCATCAACATAAAGTCCCTATCTCAAGCCGGTTGAGAGTATATGAGCCAACGGGAAAAGATGATTGGAACGATACAACAACACACATGATTTTGAACGATTTTGGCAGCTTGTAATTTATACATAAATTTGGTAAAAGCTATGACAAAATGCATAGAAAGTATTTTATGTACTTAAGGGCTGTGGACTAAGTAAACCCAACCGAGTTTTTTTGGGTATTATATTTAAAAAAACCCGAACGGGTTTCTTGTTTAAAGGTTTTCGTAGTTTATTTACAACAAAAGTAATAATAAATAAAAAAGAATAATTTGTGTATTTGGATATAAAAGAGGATGAATTTATATTTTGTGCCAATTTCCAAATCCCATCTCAAAAAAACTTCTCGTCTTTTAAGGCGCTCCAACTTTGAAGCCGATTTGGATTTCTTCAAAGCATGTGATTAGGTGACATGCTAAAAGATAAACTCATACCTTTTTATATGGCATAGATAGGTTTTGAAAATATAGGCCGTAATCTAAATGCAGTGAAACGAGGTGAATATGTGTCGCGTTTGCTTGCCTTACACTTTTTTTTAAAAAAAACACTGAATTCACGGTTTTTTATTCGTAGATCGAGGTAATTTACGCCATAAGGCGAATTTCTTCATAATTTAAATAGGCAGTTATAGCGAAAGAACTTATAAAAAGGTATGAATGTATTGTATCTATCGCAGCTGGCAATAGTCAGACTGTGCAATGTTCGGAGAATATGGCGGTTGCGTCATTTGATCGTTTAAAAAATTTTTTTTTTTGAAATTTTTGCGACGTGTCATGCAAAAGAATAACTTAATCCTGATTGTCTTTATATTCATTTTTCTCAAAGCGCATGGTTCAAACGAAGTAATTGCAGTCTGCTCCGATCATCGAGTCTTAACAGCTCATAGTACACAATACTACCTTGAGCCCATCAAGAAAATTGGAAGCATTTATAAAAGCCATCAAAAAACCCAATAAAACCCGCTGGGGTGGGTTTAAAAAAAGTGCGAATTTAAATATATGAGGGTTTTTTTATTTTCAGTTTAATTTCTTTTACTTTTTTCATTTTTAAATTATTTTATTCATGTGTGCCGCTGTGGTATGGTAGGAAAGACACCCGCGTACCAACTAGAAGGTCGTCGGTTCAATACCAGGCAAGACCATCTTAAAAAAGAAAACTGTTTTTCGATAGCGGTATCACCTCATAACATTAGCTAGTTATGGTTATGAGTATAAATACTATTGAAAATTTCTTTAAATGCATTTGCCGTTCGGAGCCGGTGTTAAGCTGTAGGTCTCTTTCAATGAGCTTAAAAATAGAATCGGGTGCAGTTCGTTGACTGAGAGAAGTCCATATGTTCCTTCGTGGAATGTTATGGGAATTAATATATATATTCATTTGTATACAATAAAAAATGCTCGATATACAAATATATGTATTCATTTTTACTTCCCACTGTATGTACGAAATAATGTATATGAGTAAAATTTAAAATTATTTTATTTCATCTCTGTTTAATGTCTACCATTGTATATAAACATAAA
The DNA here is from genome assembly GCA_023159175.1 of Wohlfahrtia magnifica. Taxonomy (NCBI): domain Eukaryota; kingdom Metazoa; phylum Arthropoda; class Insecta; order Diptera; family Sarcophagidae; genus Wohlfahrtia; species Wohlfahrtia magnifica. Next base: position 7,190,987 of record JAKWBJ010000539.1, read on the forward strand.
TTTATTTTTTGTTTTATAATCTAATAAATGAAGGGATGAGTCGCAAATTAGAAAGAAAATAATTGTGAATTCCGCTATTAAATAAAATGCACTCACACTTAGAAAAGTAGAGAAATATTGAAATATAAGCCTAAAAATATGTTACTAAAATATGCTTATAAATTATAGGAAACACAACACTAAACAACAAAAATACATATTCTTACATATAAACGATATGGGCAAACAAAACAAAATACACCACACCACACACGCACGCTCAGTCCAAAACGAAAACAGACACACACTCACTCTTCTTGTTTTTATTTGGTGTTATAGATCTCGGTTGAACAGTGCAAATTGAATGTGCTGTGTTTACATTTTATAATTTGTAAACAAAAGCTTTTTTTCAAAACAAAGCACGTTTTTATTTATAGTTACAGTGAGTAACAAAAAAATATGAAAAATATCTGATATTTATTTAAAAATAAAATGAGTTTTCGAGTTTACTTTAACAAATAAAGTCGATCTTTTTACGAGGGTAGCTTGATAATTCCCTGAATTTTCTCCAGTGCAGTAAATTTCAATGCTATATTGACAAATATTCGTAAAAGTGAATTAAATTTTTAATTGGGACGATAAATGAATGTGTGCCCTTTTACTTTTACTATTCTGCTCGTAGCTACATAGTAGATGGTCCATCAGCGGCTGATTTGTTAACAATTTGGTTTTCAAAACTGAAAAAAATACAGAAAATTTGCTAAAGTGCATAAATATTCAATTAATATTCATGTAAATGTTGTCCGCGGCTACGTTGTAGGTGGTTCATTTGTAAGTTGCAATTTTAGCCTATTTTTTCCAGCATATCGGCCAGTATCTTATCAACGGCAGCCGTAATGTTGATTTCAAGGATTGGAATTATGGCTGTCTTGTAGCTGTACATGAGAGATTTCACTTATTCCCGCAAAAAATAGTCTAGCGAAGTCAAATCGCATGTTCTTAGCGGTCAATAGAATACCAAAACAAAACAATCAGACGTTTTGTGCTCATCAAACTCGTCTCCCATTAGATTATGGTATCGCGTGCCGTGAGGCATGATGGCATGTAGCATCAAATGTCATTTAAGTTCAATCTTTTCATTCTGGGAAAAAAGTCGGTAATCATTGCACGGTTCCTTGTTCCATTGACTGTACCGTTGCAATTTTCATCGTTCTTGAAGAGGTATGGTCCACTAATGTCGCTGACCAACAAACCGCATCAAGCTGTACTTTGGCAGCTCTTGAATGAATCCTGGCTGTTCTTTACATCAAATTTAGCAATTCTGTTTGTTGACGTACTCATCGAGCCAAAAATGGGCTTTGTCGCTTAAGAGAATTTTTCGATACATGGTCTATTCATGGTGAAATGGCAAACCTAACTAAGCAAACATCGAAAAACTGCAGGCACAACTGACAGCCTTGACTTTCTGAGCTCGATTAATTAAATCAATCTTGTGCTTGAATTATGCACTCCTTATACTTCAAGTAAGCAAATCATTGCCCACTCCACGGAAAATGCCGCAAAAGCCATACTTAGGTATCAGAAGTCTCTTACATGGAACCCATGGTAAGACCAGGAGTGCCGTAATGATACTAAAGCGTTGGATGCGGCATGCAGGGCAACTATAAATTTAGTAGCAACGTGCCAAGCAAAGGAGAGGTATCGGGAGAAAAGGATTGAAGACAAACGTCTGTTGCGCAAGACGAAGAGAAAAATGGAGAGACGTGAGTGCAAGCGGATCGAGATATATAGGAGTCAGAATAAAGTCCGAAAATTGTACCAGAGAGTAAAGACTGATGTTTTCGGTCCAGGCACATCCTCTTAATGTGCTAAGAATGTGGAAATAACAGCAGTTGGTGTTCGATTACAGTGTAGATGAGGACACCTCCAAATCAATCCCAGATGACTGTATTGAGTGCTTACCGTCTAGCCAGAAGGGGGCAATAATCCGGCTGAAGAATAACAAGGCAGTAGGAGCCTTTGGCTTACCCACAAAACTATTGGCCAGAGGCGACACGCTGTTAGGGCTACAGGAGTACCTTTGACAGCTATTCGTTCAAAGGTGTTGCAAGCTATGTCTGAGCGACATTGTAGGATGACAATAGCTGGTACACGATCCTCAGACAAAGAGACAGCCTATCGTCTGATCATTTTAACATCTTGCTGGAAAAGTTAATACAAGATTAGGTGGGAATATAGTTGGCACACTTTACACCAGATAACATATGCTACTCGCTTATGCCGACGACATCGACATCATAGGTCGAATATTGTGAGCGGTTACAAGCACCTTTGAGAAAATCGAGAAAGAATCTGCTTAAGTGGGTCTGGCAGTAAACGAAGATAAAACGATGTTGATGATATTAACGCACAAAACGTCCTGTGAACACGGGCGCACAGTGGAAGCTGGAAACTACAACTTTGAGATAGTCAGCGATTTCATCTATTTCCGGTCCGAATCTGAAATTTATTAGGCTTCTTAACGGTATAAAGACTGCACATTATATGTATAGACTTGTATCGCAATTTATGGGTTAACCATATTATATAAACTCAATTATGTGAGTGTCCTCCTCCACAAGAGCAAATGCTAAGGCATTTTGGAATAATTCTATGTTATGATATATTGTGTTTACACACAACGCACCTTAGAACAAAAAGCAGTCAAATCATCATCTTTGTTTTAAAGCACTCCAACGAAGATTAAATTCAATCAAGGTTATGGCCGCATTGTTTTGACATGCAAGCAGTGTCATTAGTATTGATTATACTGAAAAAGATAAAAGCTTTACTGGTTAATATTATTTAGAACTCTTAATAGATGTATTGCTTTTTAAGGTAAAATCGAGGCGACCAGAAAAAAAATAGTACTATTTCATAAACACAGGGTACAATGAGTTAATCGCTTTACGTGAGTACCTGCCCTAGGACTTTACCTTATGGTGCCAAAGCATGAGCGAATACAATGCATCCACCAATGCCCCAATCTATGATTAAAATCATCAGTGAGTACTAAGCCGAAGCCATGTTATTTGGATGATGAGTTGTCGGAGACTAATTAAACTCCTACCGATCTATGAGTCACGGTACACGGTTAAGAGTGGGTCCAAACCACAACTACCACGTTGCTCCCATAAGAGGGACTCGCAATAGTCAGGCAGGCGCCAAGGTTCTTGGGGCCCTGATACCTGTGGTACCAAAATTATCATTCAACAACACAATAATAGGCAAAGCCACCTCACGGGAGAACACAAAGTGACATCGTGTGCTACGGACACAAATACTCAGAACTGACCAGTTACAATACAACACCATGGTCGACAACAACGCAGCATCAAATCATCAGCACCCCAACGAATAGAGCTAAGAAAGGCTGGTCAGGAGACTGCTGAGATTGCGGTGCTATCCTTCTAGAGCTAACTCCTGCCAGGGCAAAAGCGCCCAAAAGTACGATCGTCTTACAAGGCCCTACTGAAATCTCACACTCCCCCAGTATGAGACATACCCTACCATCTAGATCTCTAATGTCCGAGCCTTCAGTCATCAATATTCATTCCACACCGGCAGACCGCAGATTCAGTCCGGCCCATCCGATACAAAAATTCATTGAAATAGCCGTGTTCCATCAGTATAAACCACAGACTTAAGCCGAAGCCGAAGTCTGGGTATTCCTGTACGAACGTAACGTCCGGTATAAATTTATATGCCACCCTTCCCTTGTCGTCTATTTTGTCTGCCACCTCTCTACGAGGAACCTCTGCAAAATGTCCCTATACCTATCTCTCCCATTCTCGAGCTCCGAAGTAGAAAGTCAATCGTTCGTGAAAGCAATACTGCTCCGTACTATATCCAAGTTAAGCGGTGGCAAAACCAACAAGTACCTGCAAAGCTTCGGGTACGAGGGTACAGGCTATGAGAGCATAGATATATATTCACTATGGAAAAGAGAATTAATTGGACTAATGGCTGCTTACCACCTAAAAAGATGGTAAGAGGTTTGGGTTAAACGAAGAAGTCATCACTGAAGCTAACGTCCTATTAAGGGTTTTAGAGAATCTTAATATTTAATTGAGGGTGACCTGGTGTAGTGGTTAGAGCGCACGCATAACATCACAAACGACCCAGGTTCGAGCCCCAGCAGAGGACATGACGAAGAAAAAATTTAATTGTGGTTTAATTGTGTGTTTAATAATAAAAAAGGCTTTAACTTATTCCCTGCAGACAACTCCATCTAAAAAAAAAATAAGAAAAAGCCCTTCTGGCCCTTCTCGCATACCATCCGATGATGAAAAACATCAGACGAATGATCGGGAAAAACACGCCACCTACTGGGAAAAAATTACAATGCTAAAGTAAAGATCACCACCAATTAGCAAGGATCTTCACCACTACACAAAACCAAATCATATGGAGGAAGCTACAGCGGATTAATCATCTACTCAGCTTGAAATATCAAATTGATTAAAGAAATTGAAACAAAGCAACAGATGCTTTGTGGAAGGCCAATATGCTCCCTAGGGGAAAAAATATTTAATTGAAGAACATTTAAAACTTAGTAAAATGTTGCACTAAATTTCTCGAGCCTAGAAGAGATTATAATGGGAAACAAAACAATTTTTTGTCTAAAAGTTCACGGAATTAGCAACTACCCTCGTTTGGCATTAATAGTAAAGCTTGCCGATTTTACACTTTATCATTACAAATATTTTATACGTGCAGTAGGCACACTGTTTTATTGCCCACTGTAACATAAGCATTAGCGTACTTTGCGTACATGCGTTCGCAAATTTTACCTTTTATCTCTTTCACACACACACAAGCACGCACACAGTGTAATAAATAATGATTGTAATACATTTTAAAATTAATTATCGTCTAAAATCTAATGAACACTACCCAACAAATACAAAAAAAGGAGAAAATGTTTTTCTAATATTTTTTGTTTTTTGAAATTAAATTGAAAATTACCTGGCAGGTAATATTAATGCATCGAATTCCGTTGATAAATGTCGTCGAATAATATTCTTCGAGGGTGGTATACCTAAAGCCGTGGCCATTGTATCGCCAGAGAATGAAGGTTCCAATACCACTAAGCCGCCATGTACACCGCTGTCTGTAATTATGATTCAATCAGAATTAAATGAAAATTAAAGAATTTGTTAATATTTTTATATAAAAAACAAAAATAAAAACAAATAAACAAGCTTGTGACAAACATTTGATGTCTTTCTGAGTTAAAAGGAGCATGCCAGTCCATTAATGAAGTTTTCCTTGAAAGCTTATAGGGTCAGCTAGCTTCCATGTCGGTATTCAAAACGTGAATAACTGCAACACAGAGAGACTTGAGCAGAAATATTTTGAAAACGGCACTTCCATATTTTTTTTTGACAGCCGTGGCCCTGACAACATAATTTGTATTCTGTGTAGCGTGTACTAAACGCGGAATAATGGAATGTCAGCCATAGCAATTCAATAACGTAGAAGTTCAAAGTTCGCTGAAGATCTATTATTATTATATGATCTATTGTACAGCCCTCCATCTATATTACGTTTTCCTAAAATATCTTCACCAACTCCGTCGATCTGACTAATTTCAGGATGTCGTTTGGTTCTAACAGCGATAACTCACCACATGTACGCAGTATGTGCTCTGTTGATTGAATTTATCCATCACAGAATCTGCACATAGGGCTTGAGAATTTTCCCAAATTACTCAGATGTCCATTTAGTCTAGAATGACTGGTCAAAAGCTCGTTCAATATTCTCAGGTTTTCTCTGGATAATTCAATGTAGGATTAAAATCTCCTGTTATATTTACCCGTCAAACATTTAGGTTCGAGCCCCAGCAGAGGACATGACGAAGAAAAAATTTAATTGTGGTTTAATTGTGTGTTTAATAATAAAAAAAGGCTTTAACTTCTTCCGTTCAGACGACTCCATCTAAAAAAAAAAGTAAGAAAAAGCCCTTCTGGCCCTTCTCGCATACCATCCGATGATGAAAAACATCAGACGAATGATCGGGAAAAACACGCCACCTACTGGGAAAAAATTACAATGCTAAAGTAAAGATCACCACCAATTAGCAAGGATCTTCACCACTACACAAAACCAAATCATGTGGAGGAAGCTACAGCGGATTAATCATCTACTCAGCTTGAAATATCAAATTGATTAAAGAAACTGAAACAAAGCAATGGATGCTCTGTTGAAAATCAATATACTTCCTAGAGGAGTGACGGAGAAAAAAAAAAAAAATGTGAACAATGTCATCCTTATAGCGCTGGCAGTCAATGCCCGCTGTAGATAGTGTCCTTAAAAGTTCATCAACAACTAGACTCTACATTAAGGGCGATAGGACGCCCTTGTGAGCAACTTTTAGTAGGACTCACACTTATGTTCACGTTCCCCGCTCTAGTTTCCATATATATAGTACGAAGGACTTCCTAGTAGGCCCACTCTCCTTGTTGCCAGCGCCCTCTCTATAACTTCGTGAGAAGTGTTATCAAAGTCCCCTTCTATGTCGAGGAAAGCACAAACAACAATCTCCTTGTCTTCCAAGGATTTCTGTATAGCACGCATTGCAGAACTCCATATCTTATATGGTGGTCCACAACTTTTTCAAGTGTCTTCAACATAGGAGATGGACGGCTAATTGGTCTGAAAGACTATGGATGTGTTATAACCTTCTTACATACGTATAGAATGAACTCCACTTTCGCTTTCCTCCAGGCTGTTGGTATATACCCAAGAGCCAGACTTCTACGCCCTATATATAAATTATATGGCAATATTTCCTCTATGCCGTTTGGTTAAAGGACAGGAAATATTTTATTCTTTCCCGGAGACTTTCTTTTGATAACCGATGAGTTCAATTTTGTACATCCCGCTTCAATTTACAAGCTAATGGCCATATGAAAAATCATTGTGGGAGTATTCTCAGACCATATTGTTTTAGAGGAGGTGGAATATTTAATGACCAAGAACTGATATCGCAAGAACTACTTCTCAGAGCAAATACACGCAGGGTATTTGATCCCATCTATTACCGTCCAAGAATATATTGATTCCCATAACATTCCATGAAAAAACACAGGGACTTATCTCAATCAATGAGCTGCACCCGATTCTATTTTTGGACTCATTGAAAGGGAACTACAGTTTAACTCCGACTCCGAACGGCAAATTCATTAGAGAAGTTTCGAATAATAGTAATACACAATAACCAGTTACTAGCTAATGTTCTGAGGTGTTATCGCTGTTGCAAAAACTTTTTCTTTTTTCTGATGGTCTGGCCTAGTATTGAATCGAGGACCTTCTGGTTGGTAGGCGGGTTTCTTACTTTCTATACCACAGCGGCACCATTTAAGAAAGAGTGACCAACGAACAGTATGGTGTTGACTCGTAAGCATGACCAAAGTTTTAATGACGGAGAGGAGGAAAAATAAGCTGAAAACCTTCTCTTTTATTTTTATGTATTTGGAAATTTAGACTTGACTTTGCTTGGTAAGAGAAGATTCTGCGTCAAGAATTTTCTTGTAATGGGCGATATTGAAGAGATCCAGATGGATGACATATGACAGCAAAACAGGACTTACTCACTAGACCCAAGTAATACACGCAGTTAATTGCAAAACAACCTGATTTCAACAGTAATCCGAACAGGGTTGACAAAAACCGAACCCACTGTGTTTTTTTCAGTTTTCTTGGGTTTTATAACCCGCTTGGGTTTAAATGGGTTATCCAGTGGGTTGCTAACCATGAAACACAACATCAGTAAATTTGTAACCACAAATTTTTACCTTCAGTTTTTACTTGAGTATGAAACCGAAATATGGAAGTCAAATACAAATGGCACAGAGCCAAATATAATAAGAATGGTTTGGCAATCGGACGTTAAATATCTAATTGGAAGGAAGTAAAAATGTTCACTCACCTTTTAAATTATCAGCATATTCGGCCAGGTCTATTGAACGCGCCCAGCGTATAAAACGTTGATTGGTCCACACAATGGGATCTGTGTCGACATTTTCCGATTGTACTCGACGCATGGCCAACGTTTGGCGATCATATTTCACAATACGTAAGACATGTATGCCTGAAAAATATTTTCTAATTAGAAAAAAACTTCCTTCCTTCCTATTTTCCCCTCACTTTCTCTCTCTCTCTCTCTTTCTCTCTCTCTCTCTCTCTCTCTCTCTTATATCACTTTCGTTACCAACTTACCATGAACAATACTGGCCTGATGAAATTTTCTTGTAACACCTAAAAACTTTTCCAGTTCCTTTTTCGATAGTGTATCCAACATACGAGCATCGACTAGCGAGTGTAGAAATGATTCAGCATATTGAGGCAAACCGATATCAGGTAACCATTCAGAGGCTACCCATGTGTGACCCAGTTGTGTGATCATGGGATAACGTACCATTTCTGGTCGCCTTTGCTCCTCTATGGCCAAACGTAGTTTTTTACGATGCATAGGATGGGTTAAACCCAAGCCAGCTTCGAGTTCAATATCATTTAATTCCAATAAAACTTTACCGCTCTTAACATTTTCAGAGCAACGTGTGCTATATTGGGGCATGCCCAAAGCAACCTCTAGCCAAGCCAAAACTTGAGAAGCCCGCCATCTTTCCATAGGTATTTGGGAAGCTTCGCGTAATAAACGCAATTTTTCTGCGTAACCTTCCTCCGAAAGAGGACTCCAGGAGTATTCGTTATCTGGGGAAAGTTAAAAAAAATAAAAATAAAAAAATAAATATAAAGCATAAGTGAGCCTTCTAGGAAGAAAAGAAAACCTACAATCTGAGGCACCATCAGCAGAAAGTGCTTTATTTTTATTTCTCGAACGGGCAAAAACACGTGATATACTGCCCCAGGTTCCACCACGGCCATTGCGAGCCCCTAAAGCTCCCCCGCCGGCACTAGTTTTGGGAGCAAATTTTCTGGCTACAGCTCCTGGACCATCCGAATCGACAGGAGAACCCAACTGTTCCACCGACCTAGAAAATTATTTAGGGAATATGTAAATTATTTAGGAAATATGTAGATCCATAAACTATATGAGAATCCAACTTACCGGGAATAGGCTGCAGAATTAAGTGGTGATAACGTGGGACTTCTTTCCTTAGGAGTGCCATCTAAAATTATTATTTTCTTTATATTTTTTGTCTCAAAAATGCCTCTTTTTGTTTTTCAACTTACACTGATACATATTTTGACTAGAGACAAGTGATATACTGTCCGGATCAACGGTAATACAGGGACCATTATCCGATATGCCATCACTAAAGTTGATGTCACCGCCAGTACTTTCACGATCACTGCTGTTTCTCAGCACTGAATCATTGGAACAAGAATTACGATCGCCAGCCGTGTTACCTGAACTATTACTAAAAGCTGACAACGAGTTTGAATTGCCACGCCCACTATCGTCATTACGATAGTTAACCACACCGCCACCACTACCTGTTGTCATTTGATTTAACAAACCCGAAGCAGCCGAGGGTGGTGTCAACGGAGCAAACGACAAAAGACTCTCCTGGTCCGATAGACAACCTGACATTTGTCGCTGTAACTGTTCTTGCAATTTCTGTAATTGCATATCTCGAGCACTTAACTGTTGTGCCAAGGCTAATGAACGTTCGGCTTCATCACGAGCCTGTTTCAACAACTGCCATCTCTCACGTTCACGATCACCTGTTAGTTTCGCATTGTTACTCTCCGATTCTCTTACCCTGTCTTGGTAATTACGTATGAAATCTCTCAGTTCCTGCTCCTTTTCCTGCAGCGAGGCACACAACTGTTTCACTTGACCCAGCAGTTCATTTTTATCGCTACGCAATTTTTTTCTTTCAATTCTCAGAGACATCAATTGATTTTTTGCTGAACGTAATTCTTGTTCCAAACGATCAATACGCTGTTGACTATTGGAACCACTGCCATCGGTTGATTGTCCATCGCCGCAACTATTCGAATCGGAAAGATCGATGCCACCCACAGCACCTTCAGGTGAATTTTCTAAAAGTTTTCGTAAGCGATGAATTTCAGCATTTAAACGTTCGTTTTCCTCTCGCAGTTTTGTGGGTGAATCTGTAAGCAGAGAACAAATATAAGAGAAATTAATCGAGAAAAAAAAACTAAAGAAGCTAGTAAAGCATTAATAAAATATAGTTTAAGATCTACACTGTGCAACAAAAAAATAAAAAATTTGAATAAACAGCAAAACAGTATTTTTTTTTAAATCAAGCTTAGAGGATAAGATTGTAATTTTATTTTTAATTAAAGTGTGGCAATATGAGCTCATGTCGGAACTAGTTCCTCAGTTTCGATTGTATTTCTCAGGAAATTTTACTGGCTATAAAATATGGATCCATTACGACAACCTAATATGCAAGATATTTTATATGAACTAAGGATACGCAGCTAAAACAATGTTGCCAAGTTAATAATCCATATTTGTCTGACAAAGGCTTTGATAAATGCTCACAAGTTGCCAGAAATCTCACATTTTTATGAATTAATTTCCCGCCACTCCTCTAGGGAATATAATGACTTTCCATAAACCATCCATTACTTTGTTTCAGTTTCAGTAATCAAGTTGATTTTTTTTAAGCTAAGTGGAGGATTAATCCACTGTAGCTCGCCTCCATGTGGTTGTATGTAGTGTTGAAGATCCTTGCTGAGTGATGGTGGTGATTTTTACTTTGTATTGTAATTTTTTCATTCGCATTCGAATGAATATTTCTCAAGCTTGTTTGGATCGATTTAAGCGAAATAAAATGGATTTTAAGCATTGTTTCATAACTGTTAATGAAACATGGATCCATCACTATAGACCAGAGACAAAAGAACATTCCAAACAATGGAATGAAGCTGGTGGAAGTGCACCAAAGAAGATAAAAACAATTTCATCAGCTAGTGTGGTCATGGCAACGGATTTCTGGGACTACAAAGGGTTTTTATTGACTCGAGCAAAACGACTTGGTTTACAACACAAAAAAGTAATTTTTCATCAGGACAACGCACCATTTCACAAGAATGATGTAACAATGGCAAAATTTAACGAATTGAAGTACGAATTACTTGACCACGCATCTTTTTCTCCCGAGTCACCTACCTCTGACATCTATCTGTTCCCAAATCTAATAAAGTTTCTTGTTTGCTAGCATTTTACCTCGAATGAAGATGTTGTGGCAGCGATTATTTAGAGAAACTTCAGGAAAATTAGTTTGAGAAAGGCTGGGGATTGCTAGAACATATGTTGAATTAAGTGTATTGAAGTTTCAGAAGATTATAGTAAAATATAAAATAAAATAATTTTAATACCTTGGCCCTTGTTTTTCAATGTTAGGCTAAGAATATTTCGAACTGCCATCGTATGTAGATGGAATATACAGATGAATTTGAAATTTAACTAAATTCATTAATTAATTTCTTCAAAGAAAGCCAAAAATAGAACGAAATACTTTTTTTATTCCCAAAAACCTTTAATTAAAAGTTTCCCACAATTATTATATTAAAAAGAGGATAAAATGCAAAACTTTAACAAACAAACTAAATGAAACTAAACGATAAAAAACAGGGAAAGAAAACATAAATGGTAATATGTAAGAACGTTGTATGCAATCTAGACCGACCATATGATGCTATACACAGTGTACAGTACACCACAGTGTTCTTGTTGGCTTGACAAGTTTTTAAGTAAGAAAACGAGTGGTAATTATAGACTGATAACACTATGCAACAAATGGAAACAAATTTTCTGACCTTGGATCACCACTACATTTTTTTCGTGCGCTATAATCACCTAACTTCAAAAACCATCAGAATTTCAGATTCAATAGATGAGTTTTTTTAGAATTTTTTTTTCTAAAATGTGATATTTCTTAAAAGGCTGCTTGACACATCCATTTGTTAAAAAATTCCAAATTATACCAGCATTAAGGCATTCTAATATAATTTTTTAATATGACCAATATATTTGGAGTTATTGAGAAACAAATAATTTTTTTTTTTTTTTTGGAAAAATGATGAAGTTATTGATTTCTAAAAATCTATAAAAAATATAAAGCAGCAAATATCTATCAGTTTCACTATTTATTCATAAAGCTGCATATAATAGAAATAAAATAAACCGTAATTCATGAAAATTTATGGATAAATACTTATTTTATTCCCAATAGAGTGAAAGTACCTGGTTTTGAAAAAAAAACTTTTGCTGTAATTGCCGAATAATAAAGAAATCGAAATTTCATAGAAAATGGTGTTAAGACAACAGAGCATCGGAATCGACTAGGGAGATCGGTCGGTTATAATTCGACCGATCTTAACCGGCTTTGTCGAATACGATTTTATCAAAATCTTTATTTTTCGAATACCGAATAAGCCGGTTAATTCAACACGTATAACCGTTATCGTTTAACTATTTGTATAAATTTAATTATTTTTGTATATATGACAACCCGGAATGCCTCACAAAGAACGTGAAAACAAAGGTAAATCGAAAAAGATACAATACAATAACCTTTACTCATCTTCTGTAAATAAATATTGATTTTTATATAGGGTCCGCAAAATAAATTTTTTTGAAAATACTATAAAAAAATAACTACTGAATATTATCTCAAATTTCTTTTTTTATTTGAAAGTACAATCCTTCCGATTAATAATGGAAAATAATTTCATTCAAATGGCTGCCTCGGTTGGCCATGCAGTAGCTTACACGATCGGTCCAATTTTTAAGCACATATCAATTGTGTGCAGCTGTATTTCACCAATGGCTTCACAAATATTGTCCTTTAAAGCGTCAATTGTCTCTGGCTTGTCGGCGTAACACTTATCTTTGACGGCACCCCACAAATAACAGCCCAACGGTGTCAAATCGCAGGTCCGAGGTGGCCAAACGACATCAGCTCTGCGGCTGTTAATGCGATCTTCAAAAACAGGGTGCAAAACATCGAGTGTAGCTTCGGCTGTGTGGCATGTAGCGCCGTATTGTTGAAACCAAATGTTACTAATATCCTCCTCTTCAATTTTTGTGAACAAAAATTCGTTCAACATGGCCCGATAACGATAGCCATTGACTTTAACGGCCACTCCTTGCTCATTTTCGAAGAAAAATGGCCCAATTATGCTTCTGGACCAAAATCTTCACCAAACAGTGACTCGTCTTTGGTGTATCGGCTTTTCAATGTATGCGTGCGAGTTTTCTGTGCCCCAAATGCGACAATTTTGCTTGTTTACATACCCGTCAAGATCAAAATGAGCTTCATCTGAACACACCGCACACATTCTGCAACATTACCATGATTTTCAAAGTAATATTTCCCAGCGTTGTTCAAGCGTATACACAACCATATTCGTTCAGCGGAAGGATAAAACTAATTATCTGTCAAATCAGACATGAGCTAAGTGTTACCATTCACGAAATAAGCACTAGTTGAAAAAAAAACGTTAGATGGCGGACCCGATATATATTTGAATATATCTCAGTTTTGTTGAACATAAGCTTGCCTAGTACATGCTTTTTCCGCCTACTTTCCCAATATTGTTTTTAAGCAGGTCGTCTGCTAACATTGCTCGAATGTTGCCTGTAAAGAAGTATAAATGTTAAAACAGTATAGTAATTATTTGTGTTTATTACCATTACCTAAGTAAAATCTGGCTGTTCCAACTTTTTCTTTCCATCCGCAAGGATCATCAAGAGCAGCATGCATACGACTTCGTCACGGTGTTTGTCCTGTATCTCACCAGTCATGCAACAGACAGACTGATGGCTATCTTGTATTTTATCAAGAATTTCGATTGAGCCATTATTTTTATTATTGATTTTTGGTTTCAGGTGTGTAGTGGTGGACCCATGTTTCATCAACAGTTATTAATCTACGCCAAAAATCAGCAGGATTATGCTCTACCATGTCCAAACACCGCTGTGAAGTGATCTGTCGAACTTTTTTTGTTCAACACTGAGCAAACGCGGCACCGATCTTGCCGATAGTTTTTTCATATGCAAATGTTCATGCAAAATGTTGAACACACGTTCATATGATATGTTCACCATTTCAGCAATTTCACGTATTTAGACCTGGCGATCATTCATAACGATATCGAGGATTTTCTTGATATTTTCTTCAGTAACCATCTCTTTTGGCCTTCCTGTTGATGGTATTGTTGCAGTGCTTGGTCGGCCCCGTTTAAATTCAGCAATCCTATATTTTACCATATAATCTGACGGAGCAGGTTCGCCGTAATGTTTATCAAGCTTTTCTTTTATCTCTTTCGCCGTTTTGCCTTTCAAATAATAGTGTTTAATCACTACGCGAAATTCACTTTTTTCCATTTTCCAAGAAACACAAATTTGCTTACTTCAAACGACTACAACAAATAAACTAATCGATGAGTTTGGCTAAAATTTTAACAGCTGGCGTTTGACAGACTGTAGCTAGGTAGCCTCAATGTCAAACCGCCCTCGTATTAAAAGTACTGGATACTTACATATGCTTAAATTTCCTCCAATCTGGTTACAATCACTTGTCCTTTTATCAGTTTTTTTTTTACATGATACATACAATATTTTTATTTCAATTACTTTTTTATTATTATTTAGATAGAATTCACAAAAATATTGTTTTCTATGTATGCTGTCGAATGTCTCAAAATATGACTCTGCAACACTTGTTGTTTTACTTTTTCCCTTGTTGTTTCATTCTTTCATATGTTTAAATATAAACAAGTTGTAAATGTGTTAGTAAAAAAATTATTTTTGTGTTAGTTTCGGTCATTCACTTCGTAAAAAGTTGTTTTCAAGTAAGCAAAGGCTCTAGTATCCTTGTCTAGTGCCTTAATAAAATATTTAACTAAGCTCCGCTTAATATGTAGCTGTGGTAAGATTACATTATCCTTTTTGATCAGGGCGTGATATTTTACATTATGCAAGCCTAGTACGCTTTTGGGTCTTGTCGGCCAATACTTCTTTACATAGTGATTTTTTCGACCTCGGTTATTCCAGAGGCAGAGAAAACAGCATTATTTTGTATAGCCACCTTGGATGCCTGTTAAAATAGCAACAACTTTTAAATCGCAACACACTTTCCAACCGCGCTTTTCAGAATTAAAATAATTTAATAAACTGGCCATGCATGGGCATGTGCGATAGATATAGATGGCTTTTGTTGCCGATTTGAAGTAAAACGGCCTTCAAGATTGCTTTACTACTATCAACGAATAGTCGTCACTCACTTGCGACATAATTTTTGGCCGAGATCCTCAAAAAGACCACTTACGCCGTAACAAAAGCACTTAATGTCTTTCGTCGTATTAAAATTGGCGTATGGCTTATGTTGATTCTAGGGAGATCGATTATTCGACATTTTTCAAAAATCGGTTTTCGAATAATTCGAAAAGAGCACTTATTAAAAAGCCGGTTTTCGGATACTAATAATTCAAATAACCGGTTAACTGGTTGTTTTATTTAAATAAAATTGTTCTTAATTCTTGAAGTGCAGAGCTCGACCACGACGAGTAAAAATAAGCAGTAGCTAACGGAGAGCTTAAAATTAAAGTAGCAATCAATACTAACAATAATTCTAACAAATCTCAAAAAAACTATGCCAAAACGGTGTACGGAGGCCATAAAAAACAAAGTTTATTACACAAAGTACTAAAACTTGCTTAAGTTTCGCACAGCTATTCCAGGAGCTAATTTCCTTCTTTTTTGTATTGCTTGGTAGAGAATTGAATGGTGCCTATTATAACAAAAATTAAATGTTTTACTTTGAATAAATCTATTAGTAATATACGAGTCCTTAATTGCCTAGACAAGAAAATTTGTTTAGATTTCGATTTATGTAAATTTATGTACCACGTATTTAATTTAATTTAATTTATGTACCACGTATTTAATACCTTCCAACCAAGCAGTTGTCTGTTCAATCCCAGGCCAAACCGTCTGACAGTTTTCAACAGCGATATCACCTCACAAGATGACTAGCGACTGGTTATGTGTATTTACGCTGTGAAAAACTTCACTAATATATCTGCCGTTCGGAACCGGCTTTTGTGGGTTTGTTAGCTTTCAATGAGTCTAGTTGATCATTCTTCATATATTAAGTTATTGCTCTCAATTAAAAGCAATATGATATATTATTTTCTTTTCTCAATTTAACTAATTTGCCTATTATCGTAAAATAGATTGCAAATAAATATATAGTAATAAAAAAAAATTGTTAATTTCATTTTTTAAAAGATATCCATTACATCAGATGAACCGTTGTTGGAATTTTCGGCAATTAAGGGGTCTTCTTCTTGCAATAAAACAACGATGGATTATTCGATTGATACGAATTTTATTTATCCAACAGATAATCTTGTGGCATTAGATTTTAAATACGATTTCTGGCATATGACCACCACGGCTGGCGCGGATGTAGTCCAATCTGGACGTTCAATTTTCGATGACTTTTTCAACATTTGTGGCCGTATATCGGCAATAACACGGCGAATGTTGTCTTCCAAATGGTCAGGCGTTTGTACCGATCACCATTGACTGTAACGTTCTGGCCACCATAGTTTTTAAAAAATACGCACCAATGATTCCACCAGCCCATAAAGCGCTCCAAACAGTCAGTTTTTCTGGATGTAACGGTGTTTCCACATACACTTGAGGATTACCTTCACTTCAAATACGGCTGTTTCGTTTGTTGACGTAGCCATTCAACCAGAAGTGCGCTTCATCGCTAAATAAAATACGCTTATAAAAATTGAACAAAAAAAAAAAAAAAAAAAAATCACTTATGAAAAATGAAAATTCCACTATTTGCAAGCATTGTTCAGGCGTGAGTCATTAATGACGAATTGCCAAACCAAACTGAGAATAATACCTTTCCTAATTCTATACCTCTATAAAAAACGCCCTTTACATCAAAAAAGTTTTTTTTTTTCAAAACCAGGTACTTTCACTTTATTGGGAATAAAATAAGTATTTATCCATCGATTTTCATGAATTATGGTTTATTTTATTTCTATTATATGCAGCTTTATGAATAAATAGTGAAACTGATAAATATTTGCTGCTTTATATTTGTTATAGATTTTTAGAAATCAATAACTTCATCATTTTTCAAAAAAAAAAAATCAATTTTTTTATAATTTGTTTCTCAATAACTCCAAAAATATTGGTCATAATAAAAAATGATATTAAATGACTTCAGTCATTTGGAAGTTATCATAAGATGTATGAAGCAGCCTTTTAAAAAATTTCACATTTAAAATAAAAAAAAAACTTTTCCATAGAATCTGAAATGCTAATGATTTTTGAGGTAATACGACCATGGCGCATGAAAAGAATATATTGAATATCAAAGGTATTTTTGCTTGTTGCGCAGTGTAATGCTGCAATTCAAGTCTATGTTAAATCAAATCAAGTTTTATTTTACTTTACCAATAAGGCAGACTTATTTAATTCGAAAAAAATTCACTGATGACTGGTGAAGATTATCCACTGAGTTTCAAAAGAGAAAAAATTTTGTTTTTTTTTATCGATATTTACCAATCATAGAATATATACATAATTTTAATCGCATTTGTCAAAAATTCTTGGACCAAATTTTGCTTTTATTACTAAAATTATGTTAGATTTCAAATGCCATTTTGTAATTATTTTAATACTAGATTTTCCAGATCTAAGTAGCCTTTATTTATTATGATCCTCTGTTTGTAATTCGCCTCGATTGAGTGATGAAAAGAAGCAATTTCATGTTCTTTTAACAAAACGCTCTTTATAATCGGAATGAAACTCGTATTACTGAATGCAGTCCCAGATTAGATCCCAAAAAACTTTTTTCTATCGTTTGGAGTAGTTTTTTTTATCTTAAGGCCAGCACTCAGAAGATGACTCCTACTTATGCAGTGCATTGTGCTGGTACTAGGAAAATAGGTTGTGGGAAGGAGGACAGAGGGAGTAGAGTTTATGGACGTTTGACTTGAACCGAACCATATCGTAAGTGACAGGAAAAAATTTCTCAGAAAGATCGTTCCAGAAACGAATGGTACGGCAACAAAACGATTTCTCTGTATAATGCGTTGTGCGATTCATCGGACAATCAACTACGAAGGGATGTGCTCTATGGGAAAAATGAGTACTGCGTGAAAATTTATGATTATGCGGAGTCAAATCCTATATTTCGTTAGAACACATTCCGTTATAGTATCGATAGATCAATGAAACACACGCCACATTGCGATGATGCTCTAAGGAATCGATAGAGTTGGCTACACTATCGTCATTAATAAGCATCTTCGCCCTCTCCTGTACGCGGTCGAGAAGCCCCAAAATAGACTTTGAAGCACCGGCCATACATGAGGGTTGTATAGCATTTTGGGTCGGATATAGGTCCTGTAAATATTGAAAAGGTGAGATGCAATAAAGTATTTCTTGTACCGTCTTAAAAAGCCGAAGCACTTGAATGCTTCTTTCGACACATTGAAAATGTGATCATTCCAACGTACATCACAATGAAGCCTCATGCCCAGAACATCAAGAGCATTTGATTCCTCAATATCACACCACATCACCACGTCTGTGTGTCAGAAATTGACTTTTCAGTTGCCATTTGACAGGTTGACTTTTCCTCTTGGCTATGAAGGTATGCTAAGATAATCTTGCTGATATATTAATTCCAGCTAATTGAGGTACGAAAAAATTTCTAATCATGTTCCTATACTGTTTACGTTTTTGAAGACATATGAAGGAATGACCCCGCCAGCTTATAAATCGCACCAAACAGTCATTTTTTGTGCATGTAATAGTGTTTCAACAAAATTTTGAATGGATGTTCAATATCAATATCATTTCAGAATTTCAACAACTTGCAAGCGTTGCTCTGGTTTCAGTTTATCCATAATGAAATTTCAAACCAAACTAAACAAAACGCAATTATCAGCAGTTAAATCGGTTGTCAAATAAAGCAGTGGTGTCAACTCCAAATTATGAATCTTTAAAAAAAACACCCGATACAAAAAAATTGTTCTGAATAAATAGAAATACTTAACTAGTGAACCAAGAAATAGATGAATAAATGAGCAGGCATGAATGATTAATTTAAAAAAATAATTGCTGTTAAAACAACAACATAATGTAACAATTACTGCAAAGTTATACCACTCGCATAAGCAACAATGAACTCTTTTATATGTATAAAGACAGTTCAATTAAAACAAAACGTCTCTTTTCCATTTTTTTCTAAATAAAAATATCAATTAAATTCAATACAAAATGGTTGCTGGGTATTTGCATTCTTGTTAAATAATAATAACAAAACCAGCAACATGTTGCTCTCTATCTTAATTGCCAATGGTAGTGGTAACGTGTGAGAAAAGACAAACACACAATACAGTAAACATTCATACACAACTACATTTACAATTAATTTTTTCCATGACTTGTACGTGTATGAGTGTTTTTATTTCACTCTCTTTTAATTTTCCTTACTCACTGAAACGTTTGTTGTATTTGTTGTTGATATTCATTAAATGAAAGAGTAAAGCTGTTACTCCTCTTTATATAAAAAGTAAGAATGTATGTGTACAATGTTTTTGTTATAATTGCTTTGTACAACTAATTAATGAGCAATTACGACTAAACGAAAAAAAACTCCTATAAATAGTAGTGAAAGAGCGAGTGAGAAGGAGTTTCGTTTGTAGACTTTAAGAGAACGATATATGTACGTACCTGCGTTTGTAGTACGCAAATTACTTACACCACAATAAATTCTCTTGTACACACACAAAAAAAAAGAGTTTTTGCGGAAAACATGACAAAGTAAAAAGTAGTAACGTTAGCAACGAAGTTATAATTGCTTTAGAATTGAAAATCAAGAGAAGGGGACGGAATTTTGAGAGTAAATGTCAGTGCTTTAAAAGTACACATTGATTAAGCAAACGAAAGATAAGCACTTTTTGTGAATTAAACAAACCACACGAATTGAAGCCGGGTCACGCAGAAAGGCGGTTTTGCATGTCTGAATGATTAAAAAAATACTGCTTTTTTAAGAGATTCACTTAAACTCTAAATATGATCGAGTCTCCAAGCAGCATTCAGTCAGAACCTAATGCCACACTTTATTATTGCGCTAAATTTCCTGATGCTCTCAATACTCGTATTACAGATTTGGGTTTCTAGCCAGATTTTCTATATCACTTTTTTTCCACGTGGCCAATAAACCAATTAGTATTAAATTAAGTCCAAGCTATCAAAAATCACTAAGAATATATTCAATATTGCATTTGTAGTCTGCTTAGTCTTTGCAGAAAGTAAACTTTATGCATCATGACATCGAATCATTACATTCTAACGTTAATTTAAGGTTTAAAACAATGCCAGTAGATATGGAGATCTCTCAATTGTCTGGGTTTATTTGGTCTATTGCTTTATAGGTTTTAAAATAAAAGCCTTTTGCAGTTTCATCAACTGCTTTAGCACACGAAATGAAGGCCAGCTTAGAAAATATTGGATGTATAGCTTCAAATTGCGGAATTGACAAGAGAAGGCGTATCTTTTAAACTGCTTAATATGTTTTAATAACATATATGGCATTTTGTAGGGTAAATATCTGTCACTTACTTCTTCTCTTTCAATCATTTTACTTAATAGTAAAGCAGCATTTACTTTTAACATTTCTTAATAAATTTAAAAAAATAAGAGCTGCTGAATGTTAGCGATTGCTAAGCTTATCCTAAATATGTTTCAGAAATTTCAACGTCTAAGAATTCGTTTGGGCAGTGGTGAAGTTCCGACTTTGACACGTAAAAGAAGGACCGCCCAGAACAGTTAGAAAAATTCGAAGTACTTCTAAGCTACTCTAGGAGCAATTTCACGACATCCGTGATCAACTGGATTCAATGAAAAGCAAGGAAATTTGGTACCACACGAATTGAAGCCGAGATACACTGAATGGCGTTTATGCATGTCCGAAATGCTGTCACTTAAGCATGGAATCATTACTGGCAATGAAAAATGGATTTATTAAAACTTAACAAGGCTGTATATTTTCTCCGCCACTCCTCTAGGGAGCATCGTGGCTTTCCATAAAGCATATATTGCTTTGTTTCAGTTTCGTTAATCAAGTTGATTTTTCAAGCAAGATGATTAATCCACTGTAGCTCACCTCCATATGATTGTGTTGTGGTGAAGATCTTTGCTAAGTAGTGGTGGCAATCCTTACTTAGAATTTCCCAGTTGGTGGCGTTTTTCTTCTGATCATTCGTCTGATGCTTGTCATCATCGTCAGAGGAAAGCTAGAGGGTTTGGGGGGTTTCTTTTAAGTGGATTTGTATGAAGGGAGGTTAAAGTTTATTCATTAAATACTCGAAACCACAATTAAATTTTTTCGTCATATCCTTTACTGGAGATTCAAACCTGGCCCGGTTGTGTTGTATGCCTTCGCTCTAATCATTATGCCACTCCACGGCGCCAAGAAAGTACTCCTTATTTTGTGATATTAGTGGGGTGACATTTTTCTGTAGGCTGCTGAAATAGTACCAGACGTTCACTGAGGTTAAAGACTATTCAGAGAAAGTGCTTGGGAAGTTATACCTTACGTGCTCTCATTCACTATTGTCCAGAACTTTCCTAGTCTGTCTATTTGTTTCAATCGATGCAAAATGAAATAAAATACGCTTCACTTCAAGGTGTTTAACAAAAGCTTGTTTTGTCACACAAAATGAGCAGTTCTTCTGGCGCAGTGTCAATATGTTACTAAATAGACGGTAACAAACTTGAGACGAATGCTGAAAATTTTCTGGCCCGATAGTTTATCAAACGAGCAACTATAGACATGTATTCAGCAAAATTAAATCAGATTGGTAATACGGAAAATAACATGGCGATATATTGGTCATGCGTTAATAATGCACCTGATAATATCACCCGCTATGTTATTGATTGGAACACGCAAGGTGGCTAATGCAGAGGCCGTCCCAACTACATCTGGCGCAGACAAATATATAAATATATACAGACTTCGGGAGGGAGAAAGATTTTGATTGAAGTTAAAGATAGATGATTGGAGATGTTTATACAGATACAGGTGCAAGAGTAACTAATATTTAAACACATATAGTAACTATTATATAATAGGTTTTAGAAATCGTTGCTTGGGGTTTAAATAAAACCGACCTCTATTTGGTTCTTATATCAGAATAATTCTATGGTGTGGTACTAAAAGGGCCAATGTTAAAATATATATTCTTAAGCAAATTGAGTTAAAAATTTTCATTTTATAATAGAGTAACCTGCTGGGAACCTTTATGTTGTATACCCATAAAATGAATTCCTCATAAGAAAAATTTAAAAGAATGCATTAAATCCAATGATTTGTATTGACTACCAGATCACTTAGACCAAGTTCAGAAACTATCATTCTAATCGTTTTCTGGATACACAAAAATGAACATTTTCTTTGTATGCGAGGTGCCACACCTACCTATGGAATTTCGCCTGTATTTCGACTAATGATGTGGATTGACTACGAAGTTATTTAGATCAAATTCAAAACCTTACATTGTTACCGTTCCAAAGATATACAAAAATTCATTTTTACTTTGTATGGGAGGTGCCACTCCCACTTATCCAGTGTCTTCCACGTTTTTAGTGATAATTTATATTGATCACAAACTTACTTAAACCAAATTTAGAAACTTCAGCTCTAACCATTCTTAAGAAATACAAAAATCATTATTTAATCTGTATGGGAGGCACCATGCCCACTTATCCGATTCTGCCAACTTTTTAACTAATAGTTTGTACCATCTAAGAAGTCATTTAAGCCAAATTTAGAACTTTTCATTCCAATCGTTTTCTAGATAAACAAAAATCAATATTTAATTTGTATGGGAGATGCCACACCCACTTATTCAATATCACCCATATTTCGGCTGATGATGTGTATTAACTACTAAGTTATTTAGATCAAATTCATAACCTTCCACGATTACGCTTCCAAAGATATACAAAAATCAATATTTACTTTGTATGGGAGGTGCTACTCCCACTCATCCATTTCTGCTCAATTTTTTACTGATAGTTTGTATTGACTTCAAACTTATTTGGAACAAATTTAGAGACCCTTACTATTACCGTTTTGAAGATGTGGACATATAAATACAAAATTTATATGGGCGTGGCACCGCCTAGTTGAAAAACAGTGAAATGAAAGCTTTCTAAATATGCTTGTTATATATACGGCTTAAAAATATGTTCTAGCGCACACAAAGCTTAAATGCTGTAACAAATTTCGTTTTCAAGTAAAACTTATGGAATACAAAGGGGTCCACTTTAACATCAATAATACGCGAACCAATGGACCTACAAAAATCGCATATACATAAAAACCTTGGTATTGGCTTCAGCTTTCGTTAAGATGCTTGCAATATTTCCGATAATATCAATTACAACGCATTTTATGGTCCTTTTTTATACATATACATATTGTTAACCTCTTCAACGTTTTAACCTTTAAAAAGCATTTGAGTTCTTTTTAATTGCGTTCAAATAAAATAAACACTACGTTGTTGTTGTTTTACAGCTTTACTTCCTCATTTTATTGTATACAATTATAACTATACAGCCTTCAACTTATTTTCTGGCACTTAATATGCGTTTATAGAACACTTTTATTTACACTTAAACACGACTTTACTTTATGACTGCCAAACGATAACTATATCGATTTAGGCAAAGCAGCCTCTTTATATACCTAATTGCCTATAGTTTGGAAAGTTCGGGAAATGTGTTAAACGCTCTCAAAGAATGCCGAATTGGCAATGCCATCAAATATATAAATCAGTACGGCATTATAGTGGTAACACATTCAAAACCTTGACACAAACCAATAGACCAAAATACCACAATACAGTCGCTGATGTGGTGTATTTTCTTTTTAGACATTTTTACTATATTTATAGTTCATGCATGGTAACATTGGCTAGCGAAACCCTCATAAGCTATTGTGGCTGTTTAAACAAAATAAAAGAAATTGAAAAAAGGAACCTAATACAACGACCAACTCAAAACAGCAAAATATTGACATTGGGCCTTTTAGCACCAAGTCACAGAATTAATAGAAAAATAAAAAATGTCGCTTTTTTTCAATACATTTTTATTTATTTATATATTGTTTGGGATTGGATTATGATGTAGCGTATTTAAGAAGCGTCTTAAACTAATAATAAATTTCTTACTTCATTAATTACATACATAAGTATGTATGTAAGTATATACTTAATAAACTTAAAACATTACCAAGCAAAAAGGGAAAATAAGCAAATTAAAGTTTCTACGAGAATCGCTCATAAAAAATTCCATTTAAGCTCTTTCTAGCAGTACAAACGCAAGCATAATTGATAATGTGAGAGTGATTAAAACAAAAACAACTACAGCGAGTGAATTTATGATTAAAAATGCTGTGTAAGCGTAAGTGTAAGTGTGAAAGTCTAAAATGTTGAAAAGTAAAGAAGTATGTGTGAAAGGAGAGAAAAAACCTAAGAAGAGATTAAAAGTTAAGTGGAAGGAAGGAAGGTGAGTGATTAAAAGTGTTAATTGCTATTGTATTTGTAAGCTTTTGGGAGGAAGTGTGTGTTTATTTGCCGCTTTTAATTGTTAAGCTCTTGTCTGTTACTTTTTCTTCTTCTTCATATGCTTTGCTTAAGCTATTGCGGTTGTTGTTATTGCGTTTTATGACAATCTTACCTGCATTATATTGCTGTTGTTGCTCTTGTTGTATCATATATTTTATATCATTATTACGATTGCCATCGCAATTATTAAATGTCTCAAATTGCATTAATGTTGCTGTGGCTGTTGCTGTTGCTGTTGTTGTCGTCTTCTTAATACCCTTTGTTGGTGTATTCATTGTTGTTGTTGCACAAATATTATTGGCATTTCTTTTATCAACTGTTTTATTGAGAAAAAAAGATGGGGGAGTTTTTTTTTTGTTTGTTTGTGTTGGTTTTCATTATCTTTATATTCTTCATAAAGTTTTATAATAATAATTAATTGTGGTTATATGTTACATTTGTATATATGTAAGTATGAGTTTGTGTGCATGCGTAGAAGTCAATAAAAATGAGGATATACACATACATATACATATGTATGTATATCAGTAAGAGTGTATTTGTGTATAGTTAAGAGCATAAGAATAAAAGTTTAATATTGTAAATGTGTGACAATTTATTTGAAATTTGTTATTGTTTTTCCTTTCTGGGTTTAACTTAATAATGTTTTTATTGTTTTTATTGTGTGGGTTTGTATACGAATATGGAGTATATGTATGTGTGTGTATGTACAAATTGATTGTAGTTTAAATGAGCTGATTTCTTAAATATTAAAGAGAAAAAAACATTTGTGTCAACACATACACTTTCCATTTTAAATAATGAGTAATAAAATAAGTGATGAATTAAGATGAATTACACTATGCAACAAATGGAAAACAATTTTCTAACCATGAATAACCACTATAGTTTTTTGATGCGCTATGGTCGCCTAACTTCAAATATCATCAGCATTTCAGATTTTATGGATAAGCTTTTTTAGAATTTTTTTTCTAAAATGTGAGATTTTTGAAGAGGCTGCTTCATACATCTTATGGTAACTTTGAAATGAATAATTCGATTTCGTTGAACCATATGTTAAAGAATTTCAAATTATACCAGCTTTTATTTATTTTGAAATCATGTTTTAATATAACCTTTATTTTCGGAGTTATTGAGAAACACATTTAAAAAATTTTTTTCTTTTTGGAAAAATTTACGTATTTTTGGTTCCTAAAAATTCACAAAAATAGAAAGCAGTAAATATTTAAAAGTTTCACTATTTAATTCATGAAAATCGGTTGGTAAATACATATTATTAGGTTTCAACCTTTTTAAAACGCTTGAATTCGTTTATATTGCGCTTATGTAAAATAAAACTCTACTTTGTTGTTGTTTTTACAATTTGTCTCTTTTTTATTTACTGCACTATAACTTTTCTGCACTTTGTCTTAATACAGCAAAGTCGCTTATAAAGGGTCCGCCAAATATTTTTTTTTTTTTTTTTTGAAAATGCTATAAAAGAAAACTACTGAATATTTTCTCAAATTTATTTTTTTATTTGAAAGTACAATCCCTCCAGTTAATAATGGAAAATAATTTCATTCAAATGGCTGCCTTGGCTGGCCATGCAGTAGCCTACACGATCGGTCCAATTTTTAAGCACATTATCGATTGTGTGCAGCTGTATTTCACCAATGGCTTCACGAATATTGTCCTTTAAAGCATCAATTGTCTCTGGCTTGTTGGCGTAACACTTATCTTTGACGGCACCCCACAAATATTAGTCCAACGGTGTCACATCGAAGCTCCGAGGTGGCCAAACGACATCAGCTCTGCGGCTCATAATGCGATCTTAAAAAACAGGGCGCAAAACATCGAGTGTAGTTTCGGCTGTGTGGCACGTAACACCGTCCTGTTGAAACCAAATGTTGCTAATATCCTCCTCTTCAATTTTTGTGAACAAAAATTCATTCAACATGGACCGATAACGATCGCCATTGACTGTAACGGCCACTCCTTGCTCATTTTCGAAGAAAAATGGCCAAAATCGGCACCAAACAGTGACTCGTCTTGGGTGTATCGGCTTTTCAGTGTATGCGTGCGACAATTTTGCTTGTTACATACCCGCCAAGATCTAAATGAGCTTCATCTGAAAAGATGATTTTTTTTGGCAAAATCATTACCATGATTTTCAAAGTAATGTCGCAATATTTCCCAGCGTTGTTCAAGCGTATACACAACCATATTCGTTCAGCGGAAGGATAAAACTAATTATCTGTCAAATCAGACATGAGCTAATTGTTACCATTCACGAAATAAGCACTAGTTGAAAAAAACTTTAGATGGCGAACCCTTTACAACCCTTTTTATATACGCCTGAACGCGACTTTACTTATTGACAGCCAAATGATCACTAAACTAACTAACCGCATTGCGCCATCTTTTTAGAGTATTACATTATTAGTATCGAATGTTCTTGTTGTTGCTACGAATTTCGATTTATGTGCTGTAAATTCAAATGGTGTAAAACCAAGATACCCCAAACATAGTTGAACTGGCAACATCGTTAGGCATGCGGGCGGCAGTAACCTTAAATTAGTAAAGCTAATTATGGCACCAACGGCAAGCTCCGACACAAACCAATGAAATTCATAGCTAAAATCCCACAATAAATCCCTGATGTGGTGAATTTTCTCTTCAGTCTTTTCATTTTCGTAACAATATTTTATTCCCAATAAAGTGAAGGTACCTAGTTTTAAAAATAATTTTGTTGTTGTTGTAATTGTATGTAATGGGTGTCATATAAGCGATATTTTTTAAAATTTATAAATATCACTCATACGCTTAGTGGAATTTTGGGCAGTTACAGGAAAATATATTTTTCTTAAAACTGGGTTATTTTACTTTATTGGGAATAAAATATGTATTTACCCATCAATTGTCATGAATTATGGTATATTTTATTTCCTTTATATGCAACTTTATGCATCAAAAGTGAAAGTGGTAAATATATGCTGCGTTCTATTTTTTGTGGATTTTTGGAAATCAAAAATGTAATTTTTCATAAAAAAAGAAAAATTTTTTTTCATGATTTGCTTCTCAATAACTTCAAAAATATTGGTTATATTAAAAAATGGTATTAAAATGACTTAAAACTGATATATTTTGGAATTTGCTAACATATGCCTTAACGAAATCGAATAAGTCATTTCAAAGTTATCATAAGATGTATGAAGCAGCCTCTTCAAAAATCTCACATTTTAGAAAAAAACTTATCCATAGAATCTAAAATGCTGATGATTTTTGAAGTTAGACGATCATAGCGCATGAAAAAAATAAATTATATATCAAAGATATTTTTGCTTGTTGCATAGTGTTATGCTGAGTCGTTTTATCACTGCAAGTAGAAACTTTACGCACCCTGAATTTGAAAGTTTTGTTTTTATGATTTATTTTAAATTATAAAAAATTAGGAAGAAATATTTGTTTAATTAATCTGTTTTTTTTTTAAATGACACTGTAAACGTAAGAACTATAAGATGTTCTGAACTGCCTTAAAACCTGCCTGTGAATCGAGGATTGCTAAATTAGTACGCAAAGCATTTATATAAATGGCTCAAGTTTTGGGAAAAGATGCGGTATCTATTCGACATATGTTAAGGTTAAAGATTTGAAGGCTTAAAACTGACTGTTAATACATATTGTTACGTTTTAACCTTTTCAAGACGTTTGAGTTCTCTTTAGTTTTATCAAAATAAAATAAACACCATGTTGTTGTTGTTTTACAGTTTTTATTTCCTCACTTTATCTTTATGCAGTTTATCTTGCACTTAATATTCGTTTACACAATACTTTTATTTACGCCTAAACACGAATTTTCTTTATGACTGCCAAATCATAAATAAATCTCACCAAACGCAATGCGCCATCTTTTATGGCAATTGATTATCAATTTCGAATATTCTTGTAGTTACCACAAATTTCTATTTATCGACGTTAAATTCCTTAGATTTAATATAACAATACACGAAAAAGTTATCAAACGGGCAGCACCGTTAAACATGCTAGTGGTAGCACTCTTAATAGCACAGACAACAAGAGCCTTGACACAAACTAATAAAGTTTATAGCTAAAATCTCACCCAGATGTGGTGTATTTTCTTTTAAGGCATTTTTATTTTCGTAACAATATATAAAGGGTGGGCAAATTTGAGGTTAGGAAGTAAATTGGCTTAAAAAACAATTTTTTTTTTGACAAATTAAGTTTTGTTCATACGAATATAAAGTAAAAATATGGGGATTAACAATGGAATATGATGTCGCTCAAATGTCCGACTCTAGCACGTCGGCAGACGTCTGCTCTTTTCACAAAATTTTGAACCACATTTTGCAACGAAGCTTCGCTAATCTGAAATCTAAGCCCGGTCTTTCAAATGGCCTCAGAGAAAATAATCCAACGGCGTCAAATCACAAGATAGAGGCGGCCAATTCAAATCGCCAAATCTGTCAATTAAGCGACCGGGAAATTTCTCACGAAATAATTGAATTGTTTGGCTGGCTGTGTAGCTTTTGGCGCCATTCTGTTAAAACCAAAGGTCATTGATATCAACATTAGCCAATTGTCGCCACAAAAAATTGTTTGTCATGGTTTGGTAGCACAGAGAATTCATGGTGACGGCATTTCCTTACTCATTTTCGAAAAAAATACGATCTGATCATGCCGCCTAACCACTAATCGCAGCCTACGGTCACATTTTTTGGATGTAGAGGTTTTTCAAAGACTGCTTGTGGATTTTGTGAGCCCCATATACGACAATTCGGTTTGTTTATATAACCGCCTAATTGAAAATGGACCAAATTTTGTTGAAAAATGTGGTCTAAAATTATGTGAAAAGAGCGGACGTCTGCCGAAGTGCTATAGGTGGACATTTGCCCGACATAATATTCCATTATTAATTCTCGTATTTCTATTTTATATTGGTATGAATAAAATTGAATTTGTCAAAAATTGTTTTTTAAGCCAATTTACTTCCTAACCTCAAATATGACAATCTCATATAAAAGGGCTACAGCTAACGTTCCTTATTTAAATTCACTGACTGTTTGTAACTCATCTATAGATGAGAGGTAATACTTGTCGATTTGTTAGCAACTATAAATCTATGAAATTCATTTTTTAAATCCTAATATGGTACTCGTTCACATATACAAGTATGTTACATATATTTTTCCTTGTAACTTGAAAGGTCATTATTATATACTATTAAACAAGATTTGTTTTCTTGTTATACTACATTTTAAATCATAAATAAATAAATAAAATAAAGTAAATTGTTTTAATTTTTTCACATTTAAAATTCATCTGTTATTCCGCTGTAATTGAAAAGCTTAAAACTCTATTATCAACTTCAAACCAAAAGGAATTTCGAATTCTTCTCTTTGGCCTTAATTGCTAAAGTAATGCCAACTATTTTACAGATGTTCTGTTTAATTTAAAATTGCTCGTACATCAACGAAAAATTCCTTTACTCTGACGCTATCAGATTGAAATGTTTAATTCCTTCCACTCTACCATTTCTGCTTAACCAAAGTAAGAGTGAAAAAAAAAAATCATTCATGATGATGACAGACAATAAATAAATCCTTTCATTTTATTTTAAAGTTTTTCTTTTGTTGTTCCATTAAATACAACTCGTTGGCATTTGGAACTGGATTTAATAATTAAGAAAAAACAAGAAAAAAGTTTAATTTTTTTTCGTATGGTTTTAATAATAAAATAAAGGAATTTATCTGAAGTACATGCAGACAATGATTTTTACTCAAATACTTTGGAATATTTTAAAAGGTATAGTGATGTAAATTAAGCTCGTACGTATTGAAATAATTTTTCAATATCTTTTTGTCGATTTAATGAAATCATTATGATGAGATTTAACAGAAATGAAATATTCATGTGAAAATATTGCTTCTCTCCCGTTGTGGTATTGAATTTGAGTAAAAAAGGATAAACGAAAAAAATCATTTTTTTTAATTTTATTTGAATAAATGTAATGAATCACAGGTGATGACGAGCTGCTGCCATCATTGTTGTGAAGGAAATATATTTAAATAATAAGAATTGTTTGTTTTTTATTTTAAATAATTTTATTTTCACTTAATAAGTAAATATTAATAAGTAAATATTATTTGAACTATAATGATGAAATTTTCTGTGTTAAACTATTTTTAATTTCCACCAATTTTATTGCGTTTTTTAATGACTAAAAATAACACTATTTGGTGCTGCTTAGACACAATTCGAAATACTTTTTCTGTGGATCCCATAGAATATACCAGAGAACCAGGGCACAGTAAAATGTTATCAACAAAAGTTAAGTTGGACTTATCTGTCAACAAATTCATGGCCAACATAAAATTCCTTGCCATCAGTTAAGGCTTTAAATTTGCTTAAGCATTTAACAAATTATATTCTATTACTGGTATTTAAAAATTATTATTTTTTTTTTGTAAAACACAAAAAATTATTATTTATGTTTATTTTTTTAAAAGTTTTTAATTAAATTTATTACAAAAGCCTTTAGCTAATTCCTATATTATTAATTAAATCACTAACCGATTGAATTTTAAACATGGAAACATGATTTTAAAAGTTTTTTACTTGTGTGCAATTGTTTTAAATAAAATTAAAAGCGAAATGTTGATGATATTGACACGAAAAAAAAAAAAATAATTCTTTAATTAAGTTTTTAAGCACAAAAGTTAGTTTTAATCAATGTTGATTAAATGTCAAAATTTTTTTTTTTTGTATCGAATTTTAACAAAATGCAAACAGTATTGTGTGCAAAACGAGGGAAGCTTGAAAAGTACAGAAAACCTATAACAATACAAAAACAAGAAAAATTGTTTGTTTTCCATTTTTGGAAAAGACCCTCGTTTAAAAGCTATTAACTACTATTCGTAAATTTTATGTCAATAAGCAATTGTTGCTGTAATTCTGTCTGTAACTTTAAGCCCCATATTTGTGTAAATCTCATTAAAGTTTTGTTTTTCAAATATAAATACAATTGTATAATGACACACACACCCACACACACACATACACGCACACGCACCCATTAATTAGGATATACCCAACATACCAAATGACTTGAAAATAACTTTATCACAAGCTTACCAACACAGGCTTTAAGCTTGAAAAATTTTCAGAATTTATTAAAAACGACTATCGTTAGAATTGTAGAAAAATCAAAACGGAACCCTCTTGAAGATATACATACATATGTATGTGCAATCTAACTGAGAGGGCGGATTGACATTGAAGCTACCTAGCGCTAGATGGCAGCACAAACACAAAAACTTTTTCTTTCTTAGAAATTACGATCTGTCAAATGTCAGCTGTTAAAATTTTAGCCAAATTCATCGATTAGTTTATTTGTTGTAGTCGTTTGAAGTAAGCAATTTTTGCGTTTCTTGGAAAATGGAAAAAAGTGAATTTCGTGTAGTGATTAGACACTATTATTTGAAACGGCGAAACGGCGAAAGAGACAAAAGAAAAGCTTGATGAACATTACGGCGAATCTGCTCCGTCAGATTATATGGTAAAATATTGGATTGCTGAATTTAAACGGGGCCGAACAAGCACTGCAACAATACCATCAACAGGAAGGCCAAAAGAGGTGGTTACTCGTATAAGCTTAAGCTTTCAATTGGAGAATAAGCTTACAAAAAAAATATTGTATTAATAACAGCAAAAATGCCTTTAACTAAAACTATATCGAATTAAAAAAAGTTTTCAGTTTTTCCATCCAGCTCAAATTTTTTTATGGGCGTGACAAATTTAGATAGTTATGTCAATATATTTCATCATAACTTGAAAGCTACTTGACCGATTTTAATCCAAGTACCACCAAATGCTTAGGAATAAAATATTCTATAAGCCACCTTAATAACAGTTTTTTTAATGGGTGTCATATAAGCGATATTTTTAAAATTTACCACCTGAATAACAGTTTTTTGTATTTTTAACGATTTCGGAGTTAATTGCGAAAAAGTTTTTTTCGCGCCAAATTAGATAATTTTTTTTTTTAAAAAATTTTTAAAAAATTTTCAGAACGAAAATTTTAAATGTTAAGCACATACGTGGCTTTCATTATAATGTTTAAAATGTAAAATTTATATTCTCAGAATTCTTTTTGGAAACATAAGGAAAAAAATGTTCATTGATTTTGCAAGAAAAATTTTTTTCGCTAATTTTGGTCAAGTTAGGTACCTGCATTTAATTTCCAATAAAATTCGTAATAGCCAACCGATTTTCATGATTTAGAGCTTGTTTTGTTCTTAACATTTTGAGCTTTAATAAAGTGCTTAACATGTACAATTTTCATTCTGAATAAAGTTTTGACTTTTTGAACAAAAAAAAAAATAAATAAAAAATAAACAATTTAAGTAATTTTGTGCGAAATTTTTTTTTTTCGCAAATAACTTATGAATAACTTCGAAACTAAAAAAAAAATGTTATTTTGGTGATTTATACGAAATTTTGTTCCTAAGCATTTGGTACTTGTATAAAAATCGGTCAAGTCACTTTCGAGTTATGATGAAATATATTGACAGAACTACCACATTTTGGGCGAAGAATTTTTCACGCCCATAAAAAATTTGAGTCCGATGGAAAAAAAACAGAAAACGGATTTGAATTCAGCGTATCAAAATCATTATATTCAATATAGTTTTGTTTAAAGGCCACAAATTTTTTTGTTTTTTGTAGACCAATGTAATTGCATAAAAAGGCTTATTCGCCTCAATATTTTCATAGCATTTTTAATATATCGTCGTTCGTAAATTATTGTGTTCTATATGCAAAAAATCTGTTTTGAGAAAATCGATGTTAAAGTTTAGATGTCAATTACAAAAAACTGAACCGAAAAAGTACTACGATATTTTTACATGGAAAAGCTATGAACTTTGTCTTTCATTTTGTGTACTTGTACTTGTTTGATTTTGGAAGTGTGGCTAGAAGCAACTAGCGTTTAAAAAAAAGTACTTTGTTCTATATGCACATATTTACGACTTTATTCTCATTTCTTAGCATATAGACCAATATGTTAAAAAAATTACAAGTAATAAAAATCCATGAACATATAGATGTCTAAGCAAGGTTACATTTTAATATAACAAAATCTTTATTTCATATTAAGTTTTAAGATTAATTTTATAACTATTCTTTAAATTTATTAAAACAAGATAACTTTAAACTCAAATCAGGAAGTTCTGGGTTAATTATTTCAATGTGCATGTAGTAAAAATTAATTTACTTGAAACAAATCATCATAATACGCCACTGCATCTAATGATAGAAAGTTATATAAACTTTTGACATCATAAATTTTCTCCGATGATATTTTTTTGGGAGGTGAATTTTGTAATGTTGTTGAAATAAATCTACTGGTGTCGAAAGAACATTTTTTCGACCTTTTTTCTTAATATCAGTTTTCATATATTCTTTTTGCGCTAAAGACGTTTTATGATATATTGCAAATAGATTACTCTTTTGATACTGCAGCGATTTCATTTGTGCACAAGGCACGTTTTTGAAGTCAAGTAGTTTTGATTTTGTTGAATGCATGTAAAAATCCCTACGCGTCATTTCCAGCACTATAAGAATTACTTTTCATGACTTATAGGTGTTAAGCAATTCAATTAGATCTAAAGGCCCATGAATTTCTCGCAAATTCAAATGTCGATCGATGGCAATATGCACGGCATTCACTTCTTGAATTTGAGAATGACCTGGTTCCGAAAATTATTGTGTGATTGATATAATTTGTTTTTGGTTATTCAAAATGAAATTCATTGCATATAGAACAATACAAGCAAATTATTTTTTTCTTGAGTATTTTTCCCATGTTTTTGTTCTATATGCACAAGTTTTTGGGTATGGAACATAATAACTTACGAACAGTATCAGTAAAATACTGTATAGGCTAAAGTCGATGTCTCGTATCTCGAAAACTATAAGTGATATCAGACACACATCGATTACACAGATCGGTAGATCTCCAAAAGCTTATAGCGAATCCGCCCTTATCTCATTTTTTCAATTTTGCGGTATAGAACACAATAGTTTACGAACGACGATATGTGTGCATAAGTATAATAAGCATGAAAACACCAATATAGTCTTTAATATTATTTTATTGAAAGAAAAATTCTTTAATATTATTACACAAAAAATACAATAGATGTTATTTGTTCGTTTTTTTCTTATTGTTGTATTTTGTCGCAACTTTATACGATTTTTTTGCAAACTGAAAGAAGGTTTTGTCGTCTTTAATACATTGGTCTTCTGTGATAATTATTGATATACTGCATCTACGAATTATAGAAGTTTAATGATTATTATTTTATTTTCTCGTTTGAACTTACTATGAATGAAGTTTTCTGAATATTGACTATTTGCAGAAACATCAGCACTAAAATATTCATCTATTTTCTTTGTTGCATTTGTTTTTACTTTTTTATTATTTAAAAGAAAATTATTTCTCTTCTTTCTCTTATACTTTTTATATTTATTACACATGTTACACATGTTGTTTCATGCATAACACATTCGGCTCTTTTGTGGGAATCCCCTAAATTTAAAAATATGTGCTTTTTCCTGCACATACCAAATAAACAAATTGAGAAATACTTAAAAACAGTTGTGTAGTTGCGAATTGTTGAAAAGGGCTTGTAAGTTCAAATTCTATGTTTACTATTATAAATGAGATTAAGAAAAGCTTGTATTTCACTGCTTTTGTAAGCTTATTTTCAAGTTGCATTGTAGATTGCTTGCTATATGGTATGCTGGGTAAACATAAAGTCAAACAAACATATACAAAACATACAACTAAGGAGTACTTATCATAAAAATTACTTTTAAACTCAAACAATAAACGATAAGAACAAAAAATACAAAATTTATTGACAGACAGACACAATGTTATTGTAATAGATATTAAAGAAAATTAAAAATTTGAAATACTCTTGATGGACTAGGGCTTGGGCATGAAATTATACTGATAAGCAGTAGGAAATAAAATAAAATATTTAACACTAGAGAAACCATGTAAAAGATAAATTAATACATACAGACATACTCGTATTAATAAATTACAGTCTTTATTCAAAGAATTTTTGTTGAAAAATGTCTAGTAATTTATATAAACTTATGCAATAAGAGAAAAAACACAAAAAATTTGCACCAGTTGATGAAAGACTGGAAGATCCTAAACTCCTCGAGATCCAATCAATCCCCACATTACTATGGCTAACCGAAGGATAACGATCCCTGTAAGTACACGACAGGAAAGTTAGAGTTTGGAAATTCACCTAAGAGTCGATACCTTCTGCTCGAAATGATAGGCCAATGATACAGTAGGTTGTTCAATCGTCACGAACTCTTCCTCATTTTGGCACAGCCTACATATCATATGTCGATATCATTGTCCATCTACGAGCCATTAGGGATACATCGTGGATGACATTGACTCATTATGATAAAAGACGTCTTACAACTAGACATTATCGATCGTATGGATCTAGAGACCCTATAACCAGGTACGTTATAGTAAATTTGAATTGTTTTCCCAACAAAAAACCTTCCTAGTCCACCTATGTAATGACTCAACGGCGGCTCATTACCAGCAATACCACAACAACCTGGTACCCTTCAAAGTTTAACGTTCTTCCGCAGCATATCCGAGGCTAGTTTGTAGTCCAGAACGATTTTGGATGTGATCGAACATTATCTAAGTGTCTTGAACACCGCTACGATAATTGTCACCAGGTTCTCAATGCCACCAATCAAGTCTTGATCATCTCTATTGCTTTCGTTACTGGAAAAACTTCCGTCTGGAGGACACGGTACTTGCCGTTCAACTTATAAGAATACCTAAGATGAAGTTATTCGCAGTAGAAGCCACCACCAGTGCCTTCCTCCGTTTTCGAATCGTCTCGGTATCACCACCTCCACAGTCTCAAATCTCATAGTCGGTAGGATATAATCACTGGCCCCTCCACTCTTTCTAAAACTCAATCCCAGACATGTTCATAATTAGAATGTCGCCAAAAGTTTAGCTCAATCATCCGCAGGGTACTTCTTGCCACCTGAAGGTGAATTTTAAGGTCCAGAGGACTGATATCAAGCATCACTTTCAGAGCCGTCTGCGAAGTATCCTACACGCTCTCGTGATGAGGAGCGAAGCGGTACGCTGCACACTTCTAAGTTTCAATAAGCGCTATCAACCGCCTACAGCGTGTCATCAAATATAAGTAAGAATGGAGTGTATCACAGTACTGTACAACCATTGAATACCATGCGGTTTAAAACCCTTATTTCTTCCAATTATGTTCTTGCAGGAAAAGAGTGCTTTCTCTTGCAATCCAGTCGATGGAAACTGTGTTAGTGATAGCTGCGATATATTACATTTTTCAGAAAAAAACAAATACAAGCGAAGGGTACCGCTATTGCTACCCTCAGAACATAGGTGCCACCATGTAAAAACTTCAGAATACTGCTTGGCAATGTTCTTGCGATGTTTTGTAATAAAATAAATAAAAGCAATCAAAACAGTAGATTTTTTCTTTAGGTAAGTGTATATCAAAGAAGACTACGTTTTGTCTGCCTATTAACAATATAGTGGAAACAGTGATGCATATAGTAAAGGGTCCGCCATCTAACGTTTTTATTTTCAACTAGTGCTTATTTCGTGAATGGTAACACTTAGCTCATGTCTGATTTGACAGATAATTAGTTTTATCCTTCCGCTGAACGAATATGGTTGTGTATACGCTTGAACAATGCTGGGAATCTGGGCCTGCGATCGACTTACAGAAGGTGCCGATTTTGCCAAAAAAATCATCTTTTCAGATTAAGCTCATTATGATCTTGGCGGGTATGTAAACAAGCAAAATTGTCGCATTTGGGGCATAGAAAACCCGCACGCATACATTGAAAAGTCGATACACCCAAGACGAGTCACTGTTTGGTGCGGATTTTGGTCCAGAGGTATAATTGAGACATTTTTCTTCAAAAATGAGCAAGGAGTGGCCGTTACAGTCAATGGCGATGGTTATTGGGCCGTGTTGAACGAATTTTTGTTCACAAAATTTGAAGAGGAGAATATTAGCAACATTTGGTTTCAACAGGACGGCGCTACGTGCCACACAGTCGAAGCTACACTCGATGTTTTGCGCCCTGGTTTTGAAGATCGCATTATCAACCGCAGGACTGATGTCGTTTGGCCACCTCGGTGAAATACAGCTGCACACAATCGATAATGTGCTTAATTGGACCGATCGTGTAGGCTACTGCAGCCGAGGCAACCATTTGAATAAAATTATTCTTCATTATTAATCGGAAGGATTGTACTTTCAAATAAAAAAGAAATTTTAGAAAATACTCAGTAGTTTTTTTTTATAACATTTTCAAAAAAAAAAAAAAATATTGGCGGACCCTATATTTTTCACATCGATAACTTTGTGCAAGATAAAGCGAAAAACATAATTAATATTGGTTTTAAGTAACAACTACTTCATTTATCACCTTATTCTCATATTCCCTTAATACAATGGACGGTTTCGAAAGCGTGTTAACACTACGGCAAAAAGCCATATATTAGGATGCGAACTGTAACCCAATCAAATACAATTTCTTGAGTTTTAGCCCCTTCTGACTATTTTGGGTTTTCAAATTTCAAGAAAATAGTATAGTGGTAAGAGATTGTCATGAAAAACAAAGTATGTTTTAAGGTACGGCTAAGTATCAGACTGTTTAGAAGACTAACAGACTACAGTAGTATTTTCCTAGCCGGGAATATAAGCACAAAGATTGTCGCAAAGTTTATTTGGTATTGCTGGATATTCAACATGAATATTTTTGTATGTGTTTATGGATAGCAAAGTGGTCTTACTAAATGTCGCACTAAATGCAATTTCTAAACACTCAGATTACTTTATTTTCTTTTTTTCTTTTTTTTCGATTATGCAAAGAAATATTAACAAAATTAATACAGTTTTATTACAATAGTTGTTAAACAAACCGAAAATAAGGCTTCATGTGCTTGCATCATTATCATCATACCGACCAAGCACTATTGCAAGATACTGCGACCCATGGAATCTATTATGCCCCTTCCAGCCTACAGTTTGTTCAGCAGATTTGCCACCTTCTTAATGAATACGAGCAGACCTGAAACCATAATTATAGATATGTCACCCAGTGAAACAATGTGTCCACCTAAACATTTGCAACTAAAACTATCAATCATGTGCTTGTAAGTTTAAAGGTACGGTTTAAAATTTCCGAGAAATATTTTATTTCAAATAAAAAATATATAGTAAATTTCTATATGTTTTAAAAGTTCAATTTTTTGACAGTATTAGTGAAAAAGTAATATGATGTCATGCATGTCTCTGGCGATAGCTGTAACATAGTTTGTGTTTCCAGCTGGAGTATAACTTAGTCTGTCCTAGATCGAAACAAAATTCTGCGTCCTTTGTAAATGAAAATACGAAAAATTTCCTTTCGTATTAAAATATAAGCAAGACTTTATTGTGTACCCTTAATTATACACTTAATGGCTTGCTTACTCTAGCAGACGAAATGACGAAAAAAAAATGGATAGCGGTTACGAGGTAGGCTTCAACTACCCTCCAGACAAATCAATTTAAATGGAGGCCCCTCCTGATCTTTCAGTTTACCTATGGCGATGATGACAAACATCAGACGAATGATCAGGAGAAAATGTCAGCACTGGAAAAAACTTACAATACTAAGTAGGGATCACCACCACTACTAAGCAAGGATTCTTCACCACTATACAATCATATGGAGGTGAGCTACAGCAGATTAATGATCTACTTAGCTTGAAAAAAGAAATAACCTGATTAATGAAACTGAAATCAGGCAATGGGTGCTTTGTGGAATGCCAATATACTCGTTAAAAGAGTGACGGAAAAAAATATATCACAGATTCAACTTGGGGACTTAGGTCGTCTGCGAGAAGCTCGGGAACTGGTGTCGTATGGTGAATAGCGCCTGGTGGTTAATCTGAAGGCTTTTATAGGAACTGGCACGGTGTCTGGTTGGAGAATCAGGAGTTATTATCTGGAGCGATTCTACAACCGACAGCGAAAGAAGGGATTATCACCCAAGCAGGGATGGGCCTTATAAAGTAGTCAAAAGTTAAACGATGTGGTATACAGAATAGGGAAGAACACTAGCCTGCGATCAAAAATAAAAGTGGTACAATTAGAGCCTAAAAAGAAAATACACCACATCAGGAACTGTATGGTGGGATTTTAGCTTTAAACTTTATTGGTTTGTGTCAAGGCTCTGTATCTATTACTGTAGTAATTGCCTATGCTATTAAGAGTGCTACCACTTGTTTAATAGTGTTGTCAGTTCAATGCCTTTTTGTGTACTATAATTTTACATCTTCTGAATTTAACGTAGATAAATAGAAATAGTAACTACAAGAATATTCGAAATTGATAATGAATTGCTATAAAAGGTGTCGTATTGCAGTCATAAAATAAAGTCGTGTTTAGGCGTAAATAAAAGTATTGTATAAACGAATATTAAGTGCAAGATAAATAAGTTGGAGACTGTATAGTTATAATTGTATACTGTACAAAATTAGAAAATAAAAACTGTAAAACAACAACAAAGTAGTGTTTATTTATTTTGACTAATTGTGTATATTTTTCTGATACTTTACGATTATAGAAAAAAATAGGATCGAGCAATTAACAAATTTTAACAACATAGTGATTTTTCAAATTGCAAATTTCTGCAAAAACCTACCAAAATTTTGTTTAACAATCCGAAAAATATTCTACCAATTTTGGTAGAATTCTACCAACAGTGTTAACAGTGATTGTTATGTCTGTTCCGTTTTTTTTGGTTAAGAGGTTACTGCGTGTTTGTACGTATGTTATATGTTGGTGTTTTATCTGGTTTGTGCATTTCAGATGAATCTTTACAAGCGGGTAGTACTTTGGGTTTCAACAGACCAATTACTTAGATACATTGAAGCTTCTTTTCAAATAAAAATTTTTTAGAGAAGAATCTACAAAAGTAGTCTACTAACCGGCGTTGCCAGAATGCTAATTTTATCATATTTTTGATGATGATCAAATGATGATTCTGTAAAATTTTAAAATGATGATGGTGATTAATTTAAACAAAATTTTTAAAATGAAAAAATTTTATGTCAATCGACTTGTTGTTTAATACTTTTGATTACTATTTACCCTGATAGCACAGACAATTAGGAAATTAACAGATACAGATCCTTGACACAAACCAATAAAGTTTATAGCTAAAATCTTACCACTTATTCCCTGATGTGGTGCATATTCTTTTTAGGCATTTTTATTTTCGTAACAATACTAAGAATACAGATCATTGTTTTATTATGATGAGAAAGATATTCGAAATGGTGGTAAGGTGGTGAGTTTTAAGAATTTCGTCTTGTCAACTTTAATGATAATTTTGCATCTCTAAATTCTGCTAAAAAATCTCAAAATTACTGATGCCGACAAAGCTTCAGATTTCCATTCTTTTAAGAATTCCAAAATTTTATGAATTTTCTTAATTTTTTTCTGAAAATGTTGCTCGAATAAATATTCGAGTTTCAGTTTCAGTTTAAATGAAAGCAAATATTGAAATATTGGTATTAAGTTTTAGAAATAGAAAATTTGCAAAAGTGAATGAAATATTTCTTTGTAGCGATAAGGGAATTCAAGCCATTTTCTTCTTGAAGGTTATTTCATATAAATGTTGCCCGAAGCTACGCCGTAGGTGGCCCATCCGGCAGCTCTTATTTTGACAAAATTTTTTCGACATTTCTGCCGCTATCTCATTATTGACAGCTGTAATGTTGTCTTCTAGCGCTTGTCTGTATACGAAGTCCAGTAAAAGATCATTTAAGGAAAAACAAGCCGGTAAATACGGCACGGTATCTTGTTCCATTGACTGTAACGTTGTGATTTTCTTGAAGAACGATGCTTTGTGTGTTGACGTACCTATTAAGCGAAAAATGAGCTTCATAGCTACATATAATTTTTCGATATGAAACACATTTTTCAGTACGAGTTTTGATTATAAAATTTAAAAATTGGCCAACATTGTTCCCTTGTTAGGCATATTTATGGCCTGCAATGAATCTCTTTTTTACACGGAAAACCAAATAGCAAAATAAATCATCCTATACATGTTTTAAACTTTAGTTCATACTTAGTTTATATTATTACTTTTAAATTTTTGTTAAAAATGTTTAAATTAAAAAAAACGATTATTTAAAAAATGATAATTTTTTTTCCAAAGCTTCTGGCAACGCTGCTTCCAACAAAGCAGTCTTGTAGCAGAATTGTCTGCACAATACGTATACGTATTACATTATTTATCATTTGGATGGTATACCGTTAAAATTTGGTTTTTCTAGTGTTAAAGGATTATATTTATTTACTTTAAAACAAGTAATTAATTTGAGTAGACTTTTTGGTTTATTAAGGAAACATTTAGTTAGAAAATAAAAAAATTAGTAAATGGAAAATATAAATTAATAACAATAAAGGTACTTAACAGGTACAAACACACACATACATATATAATATATAATTTATTTAATTCTTTTAGGTTTCCAAACGATTTTGAACTCAAAATGAACCTTAATTTACAAAAAAAGTAAACATTTATGTTAATAAGACACACATACACACATACAAAAATACACTCTCAAAAGAAAATAAAAAATGAATTTTAATTAATTATTACTAAATAGCAACCAAATCAATAACTATTCACTTTCTTGGATTTAAATTTAAAATTCATTAATAAACAGAAAATACCATCAGAATAAAGGCAACAAAGTGGACAGAGTGTAGAAAGAAACAAACGGAATAGGAAGAGAGTACAAATGTTAACAAAAACGGAAACAACACACACATGAAACAAATAATTCTTAAATACACATAAGATGCTCTCACACATACACGCACATGTTTAAAAAATTATTGCATTCATACTCGTCGTACATACCAAGTGACGTTGGTAAATTATTTGTTGTCGCTGTTGTTGTTGATGCTGCTGCTGATGTTGATGTATTAGTATGTGTTGCGATAATTAAATTATTAATATTGTAGGCATTTGAGCCACTTAAACTGTTGCTATGGTTACTATTGTTACTGGAAGAGCCTATACTACTACTGCCAGCACTACTGCCGCCAGCTGGTGTTGCTGTGGCTATAGAATTGCCGCCATTAATTAAATGATGATTCAATTGTTGTTCGTTTAATAGGCCACCACTAACACTGCCACCACCAACACGTTGGCCACTGCCATTTTGTTGTTGTTGCGTCATATGTGTTTCTGTACCACCTTTAATTGTTGTTCCGGTTATCGATGAATTCGTATAATGATAATTTAATCTTTGTTGTTGTTGCAGCTGATTATCAATCGTCATTGGTGAGGTAAGCGTATGATTACTACTACCATTGGAACTTAAAGGTGATGTTATACTCTTACCACCACTAGGAGTTAAATCATTATTAGTTTGTTGTTGCTGCTTTAATTGTTTATTCAAATATAAACTAGTTGTTGTTGTTGTTGTTGTTGTTGCTGCTGCTGCACCTCCACCAGCCACTATTGTTGTCCCAACTGTCCCAGATGGTGATTGTAAATTATTTGTTGCTGTTGTTAGTAATTTTCCGCTTTCTGTATTGCCAGCAGCATTATTTATTGCTTTAGCTGGTGTTGTTGTATCCAATGATAAAATTGCTTTTAATGGCTTATTATTGTTGGCGGTTTTGTCATTCAGAACTGAAGAATCTAATGATTTGATATTTTTCTGTAAATGAATATTAAAAATGGGAAAACAATTTTATTATAAAGTTATCGGTTATGTTTTGTTTTCGATTTAATTTTTAATTAAAAGTAAATTTAGAAAAAATAGATTTCAAAAAATATAATCGGGCAAAGGTTACATGAAAATTGCATTACAAATGATTTTGGATAATAAAGATTTTTTAAGGGTAAAAAATTTAGTGCAATATTGGTATTAATTTTATTTTCAATAATATATAAGCAATTACATGCCCTTTTCCAGAAAAACAACCTACTTAGAGGTTGCTATTACTAATATAACAGTTCTAGTATCGTCACTGTACACTGTTCTAATGAAATAATTGAATAAATTAGGTTATGTAGGCTATTAAATACAGCGTCTTAATTGTGCGTCAAAAATTCATTTCTAAGCCCCGCACCACAATAACTTGGCTAAGCTTCTCAAATTTGTTTGAAAAGGCTTAGGTCATAAGATCAAATTTCTCGCACATAAAAGTTCAGTTCAGGCCACTGCTATTTACAGATCTTATTGGGTGCACAAATTAATAATGTCGATTTGGACAACGTAAGGCATAACTATCACATATGGTTTGTGTGAATATTAACAAATATGGTATCTTAGAAGGTAAATATCAGTCATTATAATTCAGTATTCGATTGACGTCAAAGTGTGAAAATACATTTTTCTCAATCCCTATAATAATGTCGAATTTTGTGTCTAAAAAAGATATTTATCTTTAATTTGAAGAAAACTGCTGTTGAAAGTTATCGATTGTTGGTGGAAGTTTACGGTCAACATGCAACAACTAAAAAAAAAATGTTGTGAACGATGGTTTGCGTGATTCAAAAGTAGTGATTTCGACACAGAAGAATAAGCCTGATCAGCCAAAAAACTTTGAAGATAAGGAATTGGAAGCATTAATCAATGAAGATTTTTGTCAAACGAAAGAAGGACTTGCATTATTATTGTGAATCACAAAACAAGCCATTTCCCTACGTTTAAAAACATTGGGATTCATTAAAAAAAAAGGAAATCGGGTCCATATGAATTGAAGCCGAGAGACGTTGAAAGACGATTTTGCCTGTGTGAAATTGTACTTGAGCGCTACCAAAATAAGTCATTTTTGCATCGTATTGTTACTGGTGATGAAAAATGGGTACATTACGATAACCCTAAGCGAAAAAAGTCATATGTAAAGCCCGGCCAACCAGCCATATCAATGCCGAAGCTGAATATCCATCACACCAAGTTAATGCTCTGTGTTTGGTGGTATCAGGAGGGTGTTTTGCATTATGAGCTATTGATATCGGGCCA
The DNA here is from genome assembly GCA_023159175.1 of Wohlfahrtia magnifica. NCBI lineage: Eukaryota > Metazoa > Arthropoda > Insecta > Diptera > Sarcophagidae > Wohlfahrtia > Wohlfahrtia magnifica. Next base: position 7,235,799 of record JAKWBJ010000539.1, read on the forward strand.
AAGGATCGCAGGGAAAAAACGACCAGAATATTCCATCTAAAAAAAAAAATAAAGAAAAAAGACCCCCTGACCAGACCTGAGCCTTCTTGCATACCTCTGGCGATGATGACAAACATCAGACAAATGATCAGGATAAACACCCCACCTACTGGGAAAAACTACAATGCTAAAGTAAAGATCACCACCAATTAGCAAGGATCTTCACCACTACACAGAAAAAAAATCATATGGAGGAAGCTACAGCGGATTAATCATCTACTTAGCTTGAAATATCAAATTGATTAAAGAAACTGAACCAAAGCAATAGATGCTTTGTGGAAAGCCAATATGCTCCCTAGAGGAGTGACGAAGAAAAAAAAAATTCCATCAGACACGAGGTCACAGTCTTCCGTTATGACAACGCTCGGCCACATGTTGCAAGAACGACCAAAAACTATTTGGAAAACAATGGATGGAAGTTTTGGCTCACCCCTTCTGCTTTGCTTCGATCGATGCAGAATGCCCTAACTGGAATACGCTTCACTTCAGAATGGGGTATCAGAAATTGTCTTGAATCATTCTTTACCTCAAAACCGGAGCAGTTCTTTTGGCGCGAAATCTATATGCTACCAGAAAGCTGGGAAAAAGTGGTGGCTAACAACAGACAACACTTTAAGTAATGTATCAATTCAATTTTTCAAGTAAAAAACCGACATTATTAACTTGTATACCCAATATATAAATAAAATTTAAATCAGCTTGAAGTTTTTTTACAGAAATCGAAAAAAGTCAGTAATAACTTGGTTACATTGCTACACTAAGTAGAGTTATAAGCCAACAAGTTACAGGTGAGCTCTTCTTCACCTGATATCGCTACAAAAAATTGATGTGGATTGCAATTGTCCCAGCAAGCATTTTATCGTCTTCTATTTTGTTTTGAAATAGCTTACTTTAGACTTATCCTTTCGGCCTAGTTTATCGTGAACTCTTAACGATTTAAGAAATAAATCAGTGTACGATAAAGAGTTAATCCTAAAAATCAGCTTATTCAGTTAATTCCACTAAATCGTATAATTGAGTTAGTTTGCTTATGAACTACTCAAGACTATTATGGTACATATACTAGAGAATGGTTTAAATACATAATTTTATTGCTTTTATTGAATACACTCACCAAAAGTGAATACATTATTGTCAATTTACACTATTTTATTCGAGCAACACATGACCATACTTTTGTAGAGTGAATGTAACAAAATCCATGCACTGCATGCCACTCATAGAAAGCAGAGAATTCAAAATAAATTATATGAGTAGGTTGGTTATGATCAGGGAAACCAGAAATATGTAATTGCATGTTTCTTCTCAAGCATTTAGTCAAATCGGATGTAAGATATTTATTGATTTTATGAATTTTTATGATTTGTTAGTGTATATATTTGCACAACAGCTTTTTTGCATATTTGAATTTTAAGAGCATATTTAAGACATTTTTTAGTATTTAAACAACATTTCAAACCTTTTTAGTGTATATTTGAATTCTTTGTGCTCTGCAGTAAACCGAAAATTTTGTTTTAGGTTCTGATCAAGTCATGGCTTCTTTTAATTAATTGTCAATTAAGCTTATTTAGGTTTATCACCTGAAATAAGGAAAAGTTTAAAGGCAATTAAAATTTTAATTGCGACAATTATTTTCAAGTTTGAATAAGCAAATTAGTTATCTTAAACGAATTAACAAAAAAAAAAAGAATATCAAAATCTTATCCGATTTAAAAATTATTGCAATGATTTCGTAAAGCAAACATACCCGAGATCTTAAACAGAAAGCGTTTAACCTTTAAAATATGTTTTTTTGTCAAACATTTTTACTAAAAATGCTTAAATGACTTAAAAGACCAATCCTTCTGGATTTGAGTAGATGAAACAGCTGATTATTGTATGTGTTATACATTGTGATAAAGAAGCATCAACACAATATTATTAATTGGACAAAATTAAGTACAACTTTCTGCCGATTCGTTAAATATAATGCCCGTAAATTTAAATTAGATTTTGCTTTTTGTGACAGATATAATTAAAGCTGTCAAAGCCATTAATGTTACTTACCCTAAACCAACACATGACACATTCTGGCATTCGTATACGAACGAATTTTTGACTATTAGGAATTCTCTTATTCGTTCACGAATAAAAGATTTGAAATTTTTAATGATGACTTTCGATAACGAACAATTATTCGAACGTAAGCTTGCGAGTTCTTAGTCGTAAACAAAGAGCAAAGCAAAGTAAAGTTTTTAAACAAGAAAACTTATTTAAGAAAAGAATGTTGAAACTTATGATGGAAATTCAAAACCGAAAATACGAATGGCTAGGTCATACTCTAAGAATGAGTAGATAGTCAGTCGCGCATGAGACTGCCAATCGTTTAACAAATTACGTTTTATGGCTATGGATAGAAGAAATTGGAGAATATTTGTCGATAGGCTAAGTTCTTAATTACTATACCGAATTAAAAACGGACCAACAATAATAAATAATAATTAAGCGCATAAAACAATTTTTTAAGAGCATGTTTCTGGTTTCCCTGGTCTTGACTATTGGCTGAAAAGCAAAATTCTTTTCAAAAGTATTTATGCCTGCAAAGTATGTTATTTATTGTTGTAAAACATACTCTGCATATGTACATATGTATGTGTGTGAATTGTTGTATTTTCTGCATGTGAAAGTGCCAATTCTGTTTAGTTTTTTTTGTGTGATCATATCGTTGCTTAACATGAATCAGCGTTATAAGAAAAGAGTGTTCATTAGACAATAAACAAAAATAGCGAATGTCAGTGCATGGTAAAAGCAACGAATGCATGAATACTTAACAAACGTCGAACACATTTGTTTCGATCTTTGATACATCCCGCTTGACCACGATATTCGATAAAAAGATCATCTTTGAACGTTCGGCAACAATTTTTCTGATAAAACATTCGAAAACAACTTTTGGATGCAAAATGAAAAAAAGCTCGTAGAGTTCACCCGTAGCTCAGTTTGTGACAGCAAATCTTTCGCTTATGAAGTTTTCCCTGTGATATCAATAGCAAACCTTTAGCAATATCTAAAGCGAATTACTTTAATGACATCACTAAGTATTAGCTGATAATATTTTTAATTATTTCATTTTGATTTTGCTAAACATTTGTTTTTAATAGTTTGCTAATAGTTCGAGAACGAGGCCTTTGCTCTCTTTTGGTGTTTTTTGGTATCAATAAGAACTACTTTTTAGCACGTTTTTAATTTACCGTTATGAATGTCGAGAAATGATTTTAATAAATAATATAGTTGCAAATACTCCTTTGCACCAAATGATAAAGGCTACCTATACTTTTGCTGTTCAAAAAAATGGGATTACTAAAGGGTCCGCCATCTAACGTTTTTTTTTTCAACTAGTGCTTATTCGTGAATAGTAACACTTAGCTCATGCTTGATATGACAGATAATTAGTTTTATCCTTCCGCTGAACGAATATGGTTGTGTATAGGCTCTTTTCGCTTCGCTAAGTTGGCCTGCGATCGACTTATAGAAGATGCCGATTTTGCCAAAAAAATCATCTTTTCAGATGAAGCTCATTTTGATCTTAGCGGGTATGTAAACAAGCAAAATTGTCGCATTTGGAGCACAGAAAACCCGCACGCATACATTGAAAAGCCGATACACCCAAGACGAGTCACTGTTCGGTGCGGATTTTGGTCCAGAGGCATAATTGGGCCATTTTTCTTCGAAAATGAGCAAGGAGTGGCCGTTACAGTCAATGGCGATCGTTATCGGGCCATGTTGAACGAATTTTTGTTCACAAAAATTGAAGAGGAGGATACAAGCAACAGTTAGTTTTAACAGGATGGCGCTACGTGCCACACAGCCGAGGCTACACTCAATGTTTTGCGCCCTGTTTTTGAAGATCGCATTATCAGCCGCAGAGTTGATGTCGTGTGGCCACCTCGGAGCTGCGATTTGACAACGTTGGACTATTATTTGTGGAGTGCCATCAAAGATAAGTGTTACGCCAACAAGCCAGAGACAATTGCCGCTTTAAAGGACAACATTCGTGAAGCCATTGGTGAAATACAGCTGCACACAATCGATAATGTGCTTAAAAATTGGATCGATCGTATAGGCTACTGCATGGCCAGCCTGAATGAAATTATTTTCCATTATGAACCGGAAGGATTGTACTTTCAAATAAAAAAAGAAATATGAGAAGATATTCGGTAGATTTAAAAAAAAAAAAATTTATTTGGCGTCTTATGCAATACAAGAATACATTTTGTTTTTTTTATAACATTAATAAATAAGCGATTATAATTATAAATTGGCTGCTGGCCAAATAAGAGTTTAAACCAGATTTACGACAACCTATGGTGTGAAAGCAATAGTTTTTGCTTTATGGTTTTAATGTTTAAGCCAAGTTTAAACTTTTGGTGTGAAAACAGTATTAGCAAACATTTTTGTTTCGAAAATTCTTCGCTAATAGCGAACAATAACTTATTGTGAATCTCAAGTCAATAAATGTGTTTGTGCTGATACTTGTGTTATACTAAAAAAGTCTTCATATGGTCCAGCCATATTAACTACCAAAAAAATTTTGCATTTATAAAAAATACTTGTTAAATCATTACTGTAATTTTAGTATTTTCAATGATAATGCAAAATTTTATTATTTAAAAATTAAATGGAATTAAATTAATTGCTTTTATAATTAAAAAAATAAAAAAAAATAATAATTCAAAAGAGAGTTGTGAGCCTAATCAAGTAATCGGCAGTATAAGTTATTAGCGTATAGTAGTGATAGACTGACCATTATCTTATTTTTTATTTTTTTGGAAGTTGATCGTTACAATATTACATCTCAAATCTTTTAATTGTATGGATAATAAAAAAACTTGTGCTTAAAAAAGAGAATGTGTCAAAAAAACGTATATTCTCAGGACTATTCATTGCATTAAAAAATAATTTGAGTGAAAGAAAAAAGTGGAACGAAAGGTAAGCAGTGCAATTATGAAAATATCTGTCACTGACACTATTTTTACGTTTCTCTTAACTTATTATTAATTTTGTTTTTTTTTTTTTTTGTAAGCTTTCAAGCTAAATGTGGAAAATAGTTTTTCGCTATTACAGATATTACAGCCTCTGCTTTAGCATTAACTGACATTTTACTTCATTTCATCTTAAAGGGCTCTTTCTGTAATGCCCCGAGGGGTTTATTTTAATGTCTAGAACATGCATTTTTTTCTTTTTAAATATTTTATGAAGAAGAAAAAAAATAAATGAAAGAAATGCAGGTAAATATGCTTAAAAAAATAAACGAATTTGGATGAGAAATTATTTTTAAAATGAATGGAACAGAGGTGAGAGAATGGAAAAAATCTGCCAAGTGGAAAACAACAGGTGTAAAAATGTTGTTTAAAAAACAGATGAAAAAAAATGAACAAAAGATGAAAAACAACAAATAAAATGTTTAAATAGAAAAACACAGAGATAGATACACATGCTAAAAAATAAGAAGAGAAACACCGAAAATTTTTCTGGTGCACCAGGACTTTTAGTGAATGCGGAAGTATGCCAAAAAAGTAAAGGTGTTTAAAATGCAACAATGAATGATAGAATGAATGCATGAAAATGTAAATAATGATGTGGTTGGTTAAAGGAAAAGAGCAAGAATTTTAATTTAATAATAAATCTACAGGGGGTTTGAAGGGCAGGCAAGGAAAGACTTTCTAAAACATTTTATCATTTTTGTTATTCTTCGTGCAAACTCTACTACGTTAACGGTACTTACAGATTCGGCTAGCTTATGCAATGTGGCATTTATGCGCTCCGGATTACGCGGTGGTGGTTCTGGTGGCTCAGATGCAGCCATTGTTGGACCAGTATTTGTAATATTTATTTGCATAATACAATAATAATAAAGTTTTCTTTTATTGTTCGTAAATAAAAGATATCTAATATCTGTGCGGTTTCTCTTATTTTTAGTTTTCAAAAATATATTTTTGTTTCAATAATAAAAAATATCTAAAGTTAAATGCAACTTCATTGAATGTCTTTCGCTTTTACTTGAGTTTTTTTTTTTTGCTTTTCTGTTGTGTTTTGCTATTCTACAAGTACATGTTGTTATATTATGTGATGGCTTAAAACATGGCTAAAATGTTAAGAGGATTTTCCCATTAATGCTCATGTTATTCTCGAGTTGGTCTATGAGAGTTCTAGTTAGTTGCCGAGTATTTGGTTGTTAAATTTGGTCTTTATATTTGAGTTTCATGGTAATAAGTAATAAAGTTGAAAACAAAATGAAAATAATTTCTTCCTACATTCTATAGAATTCGTGCATATTTTGAAAACCTTGTGTCGGAATCTGTTTAGCAAATCTGTAAAAGAAAATTAAAAAGAGAGAAAAATAGTTAACAAACAAAGTTTTATAAGTTTATTTAGAGATTGTCAAATAATTACTAAGAAATGACAAAAATCGTTTTATACAAATTTAGACTGCCAATGGACCAAAATGAAAGCTTATTTGTAATTGATATGTATTATATAACAGAGGGCATTTTCTATAATGGATTTACTACAATTGAATGCTATTTATACAGATTTTATTGAAGCCTTATATTGAGGTCGTATAATTTGCTTTACAAACTTACAGCCTGGCTTACGATGTCAAAAGAAAATCTATTCGAACGAGAGGCAGTCATCAACTTTTTTCTTACGATCTATCGTTCGCTTGGCCTTACGTTTCAAACGTAATTCAAATAAATAACTGGTTTGCCATATCTTAATTCCACAAATAAATCGTCAATATACATAAAAAGCGCTTAAATGTACAAAAGTAACTGTGGTACCACTGGAACTTAATTGTAAAACGTGTAAACAAACTAAAATACAGTGTTAAGAATCCTTATTCGTACAACCTTAAAAAAATATTGTCCTGAAATTGATTATTATTTTAAAAATTGTGATTAAAATGCCCTCTTTTATTTGTTTTAATTAATAATATCTATCGCGTATAAACTACTACTTTTAATTATTTATTTTATTACAAAATTATTTTGAAAATGTGTATGAATATTGATTTTTCATACTGTAAATAAATTAATAAAAAAAAAAAAAAAAATGAACAAACAAATTAATAAAACGAAATTTATGGATATATTTGTTACTTTTTTATGCGATGGTGGCTACAAATTGAAGCCTTACAGAAAAATCATTCTAGAGTGCAAATTTGCGTATTTCATAATACAAAAGACAATAAAAAGGAAGTAAGTGATTTTGACATTTGTGTTCGTACAAACATAAGAAAAACGATATGGTGAGTAGAGACCCGCATTATTACATTCATTTATTTTACTCACAGTGAATTCAACTTAACACTGTTAAGCTGTTTACTACACAGCGTACACTAAACAAAGAATATAATTAAGAGAAAGAAAAACGTCATTTATAAATGTTACATTTACTTTAACGTGTGTACTATGCACTAGACAGCATATCAGTAACAAATAAAATGTCTGCAGCAAATCAAAACGATTCATTCACTAAAAAAAACATGTATTCACTAACAAAAACCTGGATTTATTTAAAAAATCATTTTTGGTGTCTTTGCCTTTTGTACAAATTCAAATTCAATTGGGAGCCGCTGTGATATGGTAGGTAAGACACCCGCCTGCCAACCAGAGGGTCCTCGGTTCAATACCAGGCCAGACCATCTTAATAAAGAAGAAGCAGTATCACCTCATAACAGTAGCTAGTTGTTAGTATATTCCTACTGTTGAAAACTTTTTAATGCATTTGCCTTTCGGTGTGTGAGTTCTGTGCTGAACTGCTTCTATAGACTGCAAATAATCGTCAAAAATTTAAAAATTGTAAAGGAAAAGTTTAAAAACATTCCTGTTTTATACTTGGATTATAACACTGTGCGAGAAAAAAAAAAAAAAAAAAAACACATAGCATGTGATACTATTTTCCTGATAGGCGCTGCTGAGCAGAACAAGGATCGGATTTCGAGTTACGGGTAAAAAACCTGTTTATCGGACCTTCATGCACTTATAAGCTCTTAACTTAGCGGAATATTACCCGATTTTAATTTTTCTTTTGGATTTGTAAAGAACAGAAATGAACCTTTTAAATGATGTATACGTTTGTCTTTTAAGTAGCCTTGAAGAATCTGGGTGTATTTCTCAAGCAAACACATTTTTCATCCAAATTTTGCCACATTTTTTAAGTTTAGATGTGTTTTTACGCACTATTTTATGTAGGCACCAGGCTACTTATGAGTTAATTAAGGAATTATTATATTAAGTTATGAATAAAATGAGACTTACAGTTTAAAAATCCGTTGGAAATTCAAGAGTTATTAAATTATTGTGAAAAATCATATTTTTATTACAAATTAGATAAAACACGGAGTGCTTCGCTACTCCCTTCTGAGTTATATATTATTTTAGCTTTTTTTCCTCTTTTTCTCCATTTAGTACCCTTTCAATCCGAATTCATACATTTGAGAAAGCCTATAGTTCCTTCCAGAACGACTGTAGGATCTACTTTCTTCAAACAAACGCACATTCATTTTTATATAGTAAAGGGTCCGCCAAATAAATTTTTTTCTTTTTTTTTTTTGAAAATGATATAAAAAAAACTACTGAATATTTTCTCAAATTTCTTTTTTTATTTGAAAGTACAATCCTTCCGGTTAATAATGGAAAATAATTTCATTCAAATGGGTGCTTTGGCTGGACCTACACGATCGGTCCAATTTTTAAGCACATTATCGATTGTGTGCAGCTGTATTTCTCTGACTTGTTGGCGTAACACTTATCTTTCACGGCAGCCCACAAATAATAGTCCAACGGTGTCAAATCGCGGCTCCGAGGTAGCCAAACGGCATCAGCTCTGAGGCTGAAAATGCGATCTTCAAAAACAGGGCGCAAAACATCGAGTGTAGCTTCGGCTGTGTGGCACGTAGCGCCATCCTGTTGAAACCAAATGTTGCTAATATCCTCCTCTTCAATTTTTGTGAACAAAAATTCGTTCAACACGGCCCAGTAACGATCGCCATTGACTGTAACGGCCACTCCTTGCTCATTTTCGAAGAAAAATGGCTCAATTATGCCTCTGGACCAAAATCCGCACCAAACAGTGACTCGTCTTGGGTGTATCGGCTTTTCAACGTATGCGTGCGGGTTTTCTGTGCCTCAAATGCGACAATTTTGCTTGTTTACATACCCGCCAAGATCAAAATGAGCTTCATCTGAACATGATTCATGATTTTCAAAGCAATATCGCAATATTTCCCAGCGTTGTTCAAGCGTATACATAACCATATTCATTCAGCGGAAGGATAAAATTAATTATCTATCAAATCAGACATGAGCTAAGTGTTACCATTCACGAAATAAGCACTAGTTGAAAAAAAACGTTAGATGGCGGACCCTTTATTTTATCGCCATTTGCTTTATATAGGCGCTGCTTCCCCTCTGATTATATCTGTACTACATTTAATCCAGTAAATTAGTTGCATAGTCAAGTGATTCGAACAAAATTTGAAGACTGTCACTATAATAGTGTTTTAGTATACAAAAATTAGAATTTGCTTTGTAAGTGGCCTCTTGCCCTGATTATATCCGCTCTAAATTGTTTCCAATAAATCGGTTTAATACGAAAGTAATTGAGGCAAAGTTTTATGATTCTGGCTGATATAGTTCTTTAGATATGCGATTATTAATATTAGGTTTGTATGGGGGATACCTCTCCCCCATTTTTTGATAGGATCAAAAAAATTTACTTACGTCTCCAGGCATATAGGACGATACAGTGAAAATTTCCAGAAAATCGGTTCAGCCATTTAGCTGTCTATAGACTTCAAATAGACATATATACATACATACAAACATACAAAAATACAAACAAACACACATTGATTTTTGTATATAGAGATTAAACTTGATTTTAAAAAAATTCAGTTTTAAAGTAATAAAAAAAACACCAGTTTGTTAAAAATTTTATGATTTTTTCATGAGGTGCTTTACGAAAAAGCTTAATAACTCTGACAATTCCAATGTATTCTTAAACCGTTAGCTTCATTTTATTCATAACTTAATACAACTCCCTAATTAATTCAATTCTTATATAAAATAGTGCACGAAAACTTAACTAAACTTGAAAAATGTGGAAAAAATTGGAGCAATACAGTCAGATTCTTTAAGGCTACTTAAACGACATATATATCATTTAAAAGATTCATTCCTCTTCTTTCCAAATCAAAAAAAAAAAAAAAAAAAACTTAAAATCGGGTAAAATGCAGCCGAGTTATTTGCTTATAAGTGCTTGAAAGTCCAAAAAACTGGATTTTTTAAGCGTTACTCGAGATTTTGGAGGTGTTTTGAGAGTTCCAAACACAAATACTTGTTCTACTCGACAGCGCCTATCTGAAAAGTAGTATCATTTCCCAGGTATCTCAACTTCGTTCATTTTTGTGACACGGTGGCACATTTGTGTCTTTGTTTGATTGTTTGCATTTGTGTCTTCGTTTGATAGGAACAAAAGAAAAATAGAAATACGTTTTATAGAGCGTGTGCTAAGTATAAGATTTATTTTAATTTATTATTATTATTTTTTTTAATTTTAAATTGAATTTTCTGTTTTTTAAATAATTCGTTCTTTTCTACAATTTGTTTTTTAAAAAAAAAACTTTTTTTTCCAATTAAACTTTTTCTAATTTTGCAACTTGTTTGTTTCATCATTATGCCAACATGAAATATAAACAAATGTTCTTCATAAGAATTCCTACTTTTCTATACTCTTTTTAATTACGTATTATAGTCTGTTTTATAAGGAAATGGGGAAAAAATCGAACATGTTTTCTTCTTCTTCGTTTTTATCAAATAAATGTCCCAAAAGTATAACCAACTTAACCATCATCGTATAAGCTCTTCAAAAGTAGCACAATAACAACAACAACACAAAACACAGTTAAAATAAACTCAAACGAATTCAATGACAATAAGAATTAGAAGGATAGGAGCTCAAGAAGATAGAGCATAAAAGAGATTTTCAGTAAATGAAAACTTTTATAGGCGAAAGGATACTCTCTCTGCACTATAAAAAAATAATATCGGTAGGAAAAAATGGGCAATTTCTTAATATCTTTTGTATACGTATGGTTGACTAGTTTCTTTTGTATTTTATTGTTTAATAAAAATATTTCTTTTCTATTGTTACTCGTACTTGTCCATTTAGAAAAATTTTCCACAACATTTTTTTTAATATTTTATTTGTATATTTGTATTTCATTTGGATTTCCTTATTTAGTTTAGCTTTTGAGATTACCCGTTTCCCAGTGCTCACTTTGGCACTTCTGCTGAGTTGGTAATAAATGTGCTCAAGTAAATGACCCGAATTGTGTATAAAATTCATGTCAATTGACTTGTTCTCTTACGTCTGAAAGTGTCCTAATGGAAATGTGAAGTGCAAATATTTTGTACTCATTCGTATAAGAAAGCAAATAAATATTTCTAAAAAAAAAATAGGAAAAGTAAGAAATTTCAATTTGCTATTAAAGCTGTGCTTAGATTTCCAATTTACAACAAAATATTATTCATATATACAAAATATATGTATATTATAAGTTTCTTTGTAAGTTTGTTTGTTCGTTTGTCCGTCAATCATCGAAAACGATTGAACCGATTTTGTTGAAATTTAGAACACAAGCAGATCTAGCAAGCGAAATTGTTATAGAATACGGGTAAAAGTACGCATGTTTTCTTCTTACGTTTATTTTTGCTAACATTCATCAACCACTAAAATATGTTGTATAAAAGCCTACATAAATGGTAAAAAGAGAATATTTTGTTCGTAGATCATTCCTAGGAAGCAAGTATTTATTAGGGTATATCTTGGGTGTAGGGGGATCGGACGATTATTATTTGACCGGTTTCAACTGGTTTTTTTTGGTTTAGTCGAATACGATTTTTTCAAAATCTTCATTTTTCGAATACCGAATAAACCGGTTAATTTAACCCGAATAACCGGTTAATTTAAATAAGTATAATTTTTATACGTTTGTATATTTTTTTAATTGAAAATATGTTCATCGTTTTACTATTTGTATAAATTTAATAATTTTTGTATATAACAACCTTGAACGTCTTACAAAGAACGTGTAGACCAAGCAATACCACTTGAGCAACAATAACTTTTTCTCATTTTCTGTAAATAAATATTGATTTTTACATATTGAGAATGATCAACTAGACGCATTGAAAGCGACCCACAAGAGCCGTCTCCGAACAAAAGTGAAGTTCGTGATGTTTTTGACAGCGTAAGCACTAGGGAGATCGAACGGATTTTATTCTACCGGTGTTAACCGGTTTTGTCGAAGACGGTTTTTTGAAAATCTTCATATTAATAATACCGAATAAACCGGTTAATTTAATCCGAATAACCGGTTAATTTATAAAGGATCCGCCAATAAATTTTTTGGAAATGCTATAAAAAAAAGCTACTGAATATTTTCTCAAATTTCTTTCTTTATTTGAAAGTACAATCCTTCCGGTTAGTAATGGAAAATAATTTCATTCAAATAGCTGCCTCGGCTGGCCATGCAGTAGCCTACACGATCTGTCCAATTTTTAAGCACATTATCGATTGTGTGCAGCTGTATTTCACCAATGGCTTCACGAATACTGTCCTTTAAAGCGTCAATTGTCTCTGGCTTGTTGGCGTAACACTTATCTTTGACGGCACCCCACAAATAATAGTCCAATGGTGTCCAATCGCAGCTCCGAGGTGGCCAAACGACATCAGCTCTGCGGCTGATAATGCGAGCTTCAAAAACAGGGCGCAAAACATCGAGTGTAGCTTCGGCTGTGTGGCACGTAGCGCCGTTCTGTTAAAACCAAATGTTGCGAATATCCTCCTCTTCAATTTTTTTGAACAAAAATTAGTTCAACATGGCCCGATAACGATCGCCATTGACTGTAACGGCCACTCTTTGCTCATTTTCGAAGAAAAATGGCCCAATTATGCCTCTGGACCAAAATCTGCACCAAACAGTGACTCGTCTTGGGTGTATCGGTTTTTCAATGTATGCGTGTGGGTTTTCTGTGCCCCAAATGCGACAATTTCGCTTGTTTACATACCCGCCAAGATCAAAATGAGCTTCATCTGAAAAGATGATTTTTTTTGGCAAAATCGGCATCTTCTGTAAGTCGATCGCAGGCCCAGATTCTCAGCGTTGTTCAAGCGTATACACAACCATATTCGTTCAGCGGAAGGATAATACTAATTATCTGTCAAATCATACATAAGCTAAGTGTTACCATTCACGAAATAAGCACTAGTTGGAAAAAAACGTTAGATGGCGGACCCTATATAAATTTAATAATTTTTGTATATATGGCAACCTTGAATGTCTTACAAAGAACGTGAATACCAAGTTAGATGGAAAAGGATATGCACACTTGAGCAACGTAACTTTTTCTCATTTTCTGTAAATAAATATTGATTTTTACATATTGAGAAGGATCAACTAGACGCATTGAAAGCGACCCACAAACCCACAAACGCCGGTTCCGAATGGCAGATATATTAGATAGTGAAGTTCTTCACAGCGTAAGCACACATGACCAGACGCTAATAATGTTATGAGATGATATCGCTGTTGAAAATTATCAGATGGTATGGGCTATGATTGAACCGAAAACTTCTGGGATGGAAAGTGGGTGCCTTACCTAACATACCACAGTGACACTCACACTATTAAATACGTGATGTATGAAATTTCATACAGTGCTGTTCGAATCCTAAGCAACTTTTCTTGTCGAGGCAATTAAGACTCGTATATTACTAATAGATTTATTCAAAGTAAAGCATTTAATTATTGTTAGGCACCTAAATTATAACTACAATAACAAATCTTTAATTTCCTTCTCTACCAAGTAATACTTGAGCAGCTTTTCGAAACTTAAGCAACTTTTAGTACTTTGTATAAAAAAACATTGTTTTTGTGCTTCGCACACTGTTTTAGCATAGTTCCTATGAGATTTGTTAAAATTATTGTTAGCATTGATTGTCACTTTAATTTTAAGCTCTGCATCAGCTTCTGCTTGTTTTAATAATAATTTTATTTAAATAAAAGAACCGGTTAACCGGTTATGTGAATAATCATTAACCGAAAAACGGATTTTTAAAAAATTGTTATTTTTCGAATTATTCGAAAACCGGTTTTTAAAAAAAGTCGAATAATTGATCTCCCTACTTTGGTGCTTATTGAATGAAAAGGTTAGGCCCGCAGGAAGAGTAGACACCTCGAATATAAAATAATGTTTGTTATGGTACATCTCAATTAATAAATTTGTTGGAAACTTCAAATGTCGTCTTTAGCTCTTTACATTTGTAATATAAATATAGGGTGGGCCAGTCAAAAGTTTAAATTTAAAAACGTGTAACTAGTTGCACCATCCTTTTGACTCCAAACATCGTCCACATCAATACCATAAAGAGCGTGGCCAAAAAAATCGGTTATAATGGTACGATATTTGTCGCCATTTACCGGAATGGTTGCAATGATGCCACGCTTTACAAGCCGCACCCAACAGTCACTCGTAATGGGTGCCATTGGCTTCTTTAAGACCTTTCAGAAATTTTTTTTCGGTTGCAAATATTTTCGTATTACTAACTCAAAATTAATGATTGATGATTCACTTTAAAGATAAATTTCTACTCTAGTGACGAAAAATAGTGAGAAGTCTTAAAGTTAACGTTTTCGGTGAAAAAAAAAAATGAAAATTTAAAACTTTAATGTGCATAGTTTTCTGTATTATAATTTAGCATAATATATTTTGTTGTTGCAAAGTTTCTTCTTGGTAATACTGTTGTCGGCTGTGCAGTGTTTGTTTTGTCGAATGTATTAATACAGGATTAAAGTTGAAAAGTTTGCAAGAAAATATACACATAAATAACGTATATTTTTACGAAATTAAAAATAGCTAAATTTTGTATATTTAGTAGTTATTTGTCACCCTGTCAATTCCGTACTTTTGGCACCGCTGACAATTAAATCATCTCTGGGTAACACAATCTTACATATTTAAAATTAAAGGATAAATGATATGAGATCATTTGAGCCTGTTGTTGTTAACTAGTTCTAAGTAGTGTTTTAAGTCAGTTTTAAGTATATGAGTTTTTCCGTTTTTCCATTTTTTGCGGAATATGGTATAAGAGTTGATTTGTTTCAGTCATGGATTGCGGCTTTTCTGCAGTATTTTAAGTTTTTAGTTGATAAGTCTATGATAAGTATTATTTACGCATAGAATAAGTATCTACATGATTAGTTAGTGTGAAGTAAAAGAGATCATTTGAGACATTTCTGGAATTTTTAAATTGCAGGCAATTAAGTATATAAGGAGACTGCTTTGCCTACTTAGTTTAGTTATCGTTTGGCTGTCAATAAATAAAGTTGTGTTAAAGCGGAAATAAAAGGGTTGTATAAGCGAATATTAAGTGTTGTATTAAAGCAAACAGATAAAAGTTGTAGTGGAATAAATAAAAACTGTAAAGCAACAAAATAAAGCGGTATATATTTTATTTTAATGCAATTTAAACGAACTCAAACGTTTTAAAAAGTTTAAAACGTAACAGTATTAACAAAGTTTTTTTTTAGTAAAACAAGTATTTTTGTTAAAAGTCTTTTTCTATCATCATCATAACATATACAGTTTTAAATAATTTCCTTATAACTGTACTTATCAAGTGCAGTAGTAAAGAGCGTTTAATGTTGTATGTAGTGTTAGGTGATGTCGAACTTTCTATTAAAGTTTGGTTTAAGAGCGTCCAAACGTCATTAATTCTTATTTCATTTTTTGAATTTTAATTTTCCGCAAAATTATTGGTCGCATCATCGCATATGTATATTATTTAGCAAAGCTGTCTTTGACGATTGCGAATATGTTCCTTAACACTGCTTATGGTCGATAAAACATTTTTTGATTTATCAAGTGTGGTAATACAGGACCATTTTATATATAGATAATGTTAAACTTAATATCAATTAAACCCAACCCAAGTAGGTTTCTTTATTTAAAGGTTTTTGTAGTTTATTTACAACAAAAAAAGTGTAATTTACGTATTTGGACTACAAATTTATTTGTAGGTGGGGAAAAAGTGTAAGCACTTTTCTGAGCCAAATTCCGAATCCCGTCTCACAAAAACTTCTTGTCTTTTAAGGCGCTCTAACTTTGAAGCCGATTTTGTATTTCTTCAAAGAAAATGATTCGGTGACAAGTTGAAAGATAAACTCGTATCTCTTCATACGGCCTAAATAGTTTCAAAAAATGTAGACCGTAAATCGAAATGCCTTTAAACGAGATGAATATATGTTGCGTTTGCTTCCCTTACACTTTTTGTTAAAAAACGGAAAATCCACGCTTTTTTAACTGCAGAATGAGGTAATTTGAGCTGAAAGCAAATGTGTTACATAATTCAAACAGCCCGTATAAAGAGGTGTGAGTATATTGTATCAGTTGCAACATCCGGAGTATACGGCGAACGCGGAATTTTATCGTTTCTTATAATTGTTTTAATACTTTTGCGACATAAGATCGGGTGTTGTCATGCAAAAGAATAATTTAATTATGTCTGTTTTTATATTCCGGCCGTTTTTCTCATAATACACGATTCAGACGAAGTAATTGCAGTCTGCTACGATCACCGAGTTTTAGCAGCTCATAGTACACAATACCGCCTTGATCCCACCAAGAGTGCAAAATTCCATTACAAATACTAAAACAACGTGACTGTATAAATCAACAAAAAATATCGTCGACTTAAAGTTATGAAACCCAAAAAAACCCATCAAAATACCCAAGAAAACCCGGTAGGTTGGGTTTTTTTTTAAACCCGCGTTGTTGCCAACCCTGTACGTAAACTTGCATTGCAGCCGATTTTCTTC
The DNA here is from genome assembly GCA_023159175.1 of Wohlfahrtia magnifica. Classification (NCBI taxonomy): domain Eukaryota; kingdom Metazoa; phylum Arthropoda; class Insecta; order Diptera; family Sarcophagidae; genus Wohlfahrtia; species Wohlfahrtia magnifica. The sequence continues at coordinate 7,252,762 of JAKWBJ010000539.1, forward strand.
AAGAAGGACGAACATCATATTTTGTTTTATGGATTCGATCTTACACAAAGGATGCACAACTCCATTTTAAAACACGTCTGATTATTTTGGATGAAATTTCAATGGTATCCAAACGTGCAATAAGCGTTGTCGATCGCCTTTTATACGGCGTTATTAATAATAAACTTCTAAAGGGTCCGCCATCTAACGTTTTTTTTTTCAACTAGTGCTTATTTTGTGAATGGTAACACATAGCTCATGTCTGATTTGACAGATAATTAGTTTTATCCTTCCGCTGAACGAATATGGTTGTGTATACGCTTTTTTCGCTTCGCTAAGTTGGCCTGCGATCGACTTACAGAAGATGCCGGTCTTGCCAAAAAAATCATCTTTTCAGATGAAGCTCATTTTGATCTTGGCGGGTATGTAAACAAGCAAAATTGTCGCATTTGGGGCACAGAAAACCCGCACGCATATATTGAATAGCCGATACACCCAAGGCGAGTCACTGTTTGGTGCGAATTTTGATCCAGAGGCATAATTGGCCATTTTTCTTCAAAAATGAACAAGGAGTGGTCATTACAGTAAATGGCGATCGTTATGGGGCCATGTTGAACAAATTTTTGTTCACAAAAATTGAATTGATATTACTCGTAGCAAAATTTGGTTTCAACAGGACGGCGCTACGTGCCACACTGCCGAAGCTACATTCGATGATTTGCGCCCTGTTTTCAAAAAAAAAAAAAAATTTATTTGGTGGACCCTATATATGTATGACATATAATTCTGTTTGGTAGAGATTTTCGTCAGGTGTTACCCGTTGTCTCACACGCTAATTAAACAGTCATTGTTGAAATGATCGCCTCTATGGTATTAAGTATAAAAACATAAGTTGACTCAAAATATGAGAACATATTTTTATTATTATTTTTTATTGTAGTTTAGTTGCTAAAATTGGGTAACGGTAATTTAAGAACTCAAACATGTTACAATAACGAAGCAATCTACAACCGAAAGAATGGCTATTGAAGTTATGGTATAATTTATACCAGAGAACAAAATATTTCACAATTTTATTCAACGTCAATTTTGTGTCCAAGAACGATGATTGTACAAAAATTATTTTATGAATTGGAGAGGAAGAAATTTATTTTAGTTTTGAATGCGTTCAACGGAAGGACACGGAAGACAACAGAAGGGCAGGAATTTTTTAAATTCATTAAATCTATTCGGTTTACCAGCTCATGTATTGAGTTAAACAAAAATTCTATTATAATATTAATTAGAAATCTGAATGCTAAACAGAGATTAATAAATGGTACACTGTTAATCGTAACACAATTGGGTGAGTACATCATCACTGTAAAAATTATTCATTCTGGAAAGATTGTACGCATATCCCGAATTAACCTTACCGTGGCTTCCCGAATGATTTGAAAACAATTCACTGTAAAAGATTCTTTCGCTATGACTATTAACAAAGCTTAAGGTCAGACGCTTCAAAAAGTAGTTTTTCTTAGGGAGTTTTTTCACGAGTACGTACGTTTATCTAAAGATATATTTTTTTTCTTGTGTAAAAGATTCGTTACAGCAAAAGGATACTGATGATCACGTAGTAGCCTACAATATTGTTTTAAAAGACATTTAAAAAATTATTCAATAATAAATGTGAAATATTAATATAATTTACAAACGAATGATTTTTTTTTCGTTTTTTTTTTATAATCTTAATATTTTTACTTTATATGTTACAAAAATGATTACTAGCAGTGCAAAATATTCGCACGGATTATCCAGTTTTGCTTATTAACGTACACATCAAGATGAAAATTAACTTTGTCCGAAAAGATGATTTTAAATGATGATAAATTTCCAATAAATCCCAACGTGGTTCAAGCGTAAGTCGATTCATTTCGTTCAGTGAAGATAATATACTGAATTTTATGACAGAATGGAATGATATGAAATATTTGTTATAATGTTACGTTTTTACCTTTTTACAGGCAATAACAATTTTTATTCTTAATTACTCTTTCTGCTTTGAACTTTGTAACAACAACAATTACTCTACAGATTCTTCCTCCTAAAGATCTTCCAACGCGATCGTAGTTATAACTTAGGTTTGATCACAACCTTTTCAACCAGATGTTATCCACACTTAACTCTCTTTACTACCTTCACGAGTTTACTCCTTATAAACACTCTTCACACCAATAACACATTCGCTGAGTTAACTTTACTTAAACTGCACTCGCTGAGTTTAGGACACATAAACTGATTGCTGTTCGCATCGATGTGCTTTTTATATGGCTGAGTAAACAACACATCGTTAACTCTCGAACCTCTCGATATTTCAGGTAGATTCCATTTCTTTCTTTTAATTTCTTTTTAGTTCTTTTGTAGCCATGCGTATGCAAACATCTACCTCTTTCAGCTCTTAGTATTTGTTGTTGCTTGTCTATTGTCTGTTACTTGCTTTCTTTGCTGCTAGTTTGTCGTTGTTGCTGCTGTGTTATTTTTATTTACTTTATCTCTGCTAATAATATTTGTTGTCGATTCTGGCTATTTATAAACATCATGTATAGTTGTTCTTGCAGCTTTTGTTTATTTATTTTAGCGATGTAATAAACGCTGTGGTGCCCAACCTTAATTTCGTAACAATATTTATTTATTTATATAAAAATAGTAAATATTCTTAAACTTAGCCAAAGGAAACACGGCAATCTTACTTATATTTATAACGCTAGTTTTACCAACAGGCTTTCTATATAGGCTAAGAACACGTGGTCAACAAATCTAATGGAGTTTCTTTTCGAAGAAGAAACATCTGTATATAAGCCAGATATCTTTCTATATCCAAAAGCGCTCGCTACTTAACTTAGGATGCTTGAATTTCGAAAGAATTCTGAAATTTTAAAAATTTTATTTTCTCTCTATTTTTAATTCTTATAATTGCAGCCTAGTGTTTCGTTAATTTGAACATCTTTGGCAAAGTAAAAAAAACCTTTATATCAAGGGTCTTAGAGAGAGGGTGAATTCTTTAAAGAAGAATTTAATTTTGTTTTTAATTTTAGAAAATTTTTTCGAAATATTTTTTGTAAAATTCTTGTAAATTTATTGAAATATTTTGTAACTGTTTTCTTAAGATTAGAAAAATGTTTTTTTTTTGTTAAAGTATTTTAGTTTTTCTCTTGGCGTTTGATATAACAAAACGTCTGCCCTAAAAAGCAGAAAACCCTCCGAATTATAATTTATATCCCGGTACTGATGAGGTTCCGAGTTGCATTTTATATCGATGTACGGAATCATACATTACACCGCTTACTTTATTGTTTAATGTTTGAGTTAAGTATGGCTATTTTCCTAATTTTTTTTTAAGTCTTTTTAAATTGAGTGCTATTCCGAAAATATTTGAAAACTAATTGCTGATTTTCACTGCCATAACACTTGAACGATACTTTCATCTTACCAACATGGTTTCAAAAAAACGTCTGCTCAACAATAACTAATGCTCTGCACTTAACATCATTAACTAACGCTGCATTTACTCAAGGAAAACAAACTGATGTTCTTTATATGGATTTTAGTAAGGCTTTCGATAAAGTGAATCATAGACTTCTGCCGACTAAATTAGATTTGTTGGGTGTTTCTAAGATTAGCTTAAGGAAGGATGAAAGACAGTAAAAGTTTACAATAGTAAATCCAAAAACATTTGTGTTCTTTCGGGTGTTCCTCAGGGCAGTCATCTTGGGTCTCTTCTATTTTCTCTTTTAATTAATGATCCTCCCAATGTTATCAACTTTGTCAGTATATTGATTTATGCTGATGACGTAAAAATATTTCTTTTTTTAAAATAATTATGTTGATCACGTCTATCTTCAAAATGATCTAAATAACTTTCCTTTTATGGTGTAAACACAACATGTTGGAGCTGAATTTAAAAAAATATAAATGCATGCGTTTCTCTAGGAGATTAGAGTTAACGGATTAATTTGTTGATCTCGGCATTTTACTCGGCGGTAAATAAAATTTTATTCATCAAATTAAAATTATAAAACGGTGAGCTAAGAAGTTTTCTGATCCTTACTTTTTGAGACCTATTTTGGAATACGGATCACTCGTATGGGATCCTTATTATAATATTCATATCACCCGCATTGAATCTGTGCAGAAACAATTTTTATTGTTTTGTTTACGTCACTCGGGCTGGAATTATTTGGAACTGCCTTCTTATACTTGTAGACTATCTTTAATTAAACTGCCTACTCTTAAAAGTCATCGCATCATGTTAAATGTATCGTTTTTGATGAACCTTATCAATGGGAATATTTGTTGTGAGTTTCTTTTCGAATCTGTTCAATTTAATGTCCCTTGACGAAATTAACGTCATTATAAACCTTTATATGTCCAAATATATAGATCATTATTAAGTTATAGCAGATCTATTTATGTAATTATGTTGTGAATATAATGTAATTATTTGTCCGAATTTGTTGATTTTTCATTAACTAATAATATTATAAAGCATAAGATTATTATTATTTTTTGTTTTACTTGATAAATTTTTACTTTTTTTTACCTTTTTTGCTGTATCTTTTGTAAAATTTTTATAATTTTCACTTTGTACTTCATTTCACATTATGCATATTTTGTAATTAGTCTGTAAGGATTAAATCTGTTGACTAAATTGAATAAATAAATACAAAATATAAGTATTGCCAGATTCGAGATAAACGTTGGTTTAAATTTAAATCGATAGACAGCCCACCCGATAAATAAACTACGAACTACTTAAAATATAATACCCAACAAAACCCGGGTGAGCTTAATCCTATTTTCAATATGAGTTTCCAAGTATAAAATATTTTTATAATATTTTTTTCTATATTTTTTTCTATTTCTATTTAGTTCATCTTTACTACCTAAAGTAAACATAGTAAAGATTACACTTATACGCCTTTGAGAGGTTACTTTCTTAAATTGTAGCTTTTATGACTAAATGATGACGCTCTTCATATTATTTTACTTTTACGTAAGAGTGTATGCAGTGCCTTATTTAGTAAAAGGCATCCCTAAAGTAGGCTATAAAATTATTCAATTCTATGTACATATACGTTTCATCTCTGTATCTCTGGGTAATTTTTTCATTTTTCATTTTTTTTCTTTTTTTGTGTAATTCACGCTATAAGTGGAGTTTCTCACTCTCTTAGCTAAGATTTTTATGTTAACACAGAAATTTTGTAGGGGAAAATGAAAGAAAACGGATAATCAAAAGGAAATATGAAAAAAAAAAGTGAAAAGTTTTCCGTTTTTATATGCACTTTGTTGTTGTGGTTATTGGGTTGTTTAACTTGTTTTCTAGATGTTGCAACATTATTATAATTTTTCATGTCAAATGTGTTACAGACTGGTAGAAAATTTTTGATTAAAAGTTGAAAGTGAAACAAGTATGTTGCATGGTTAAGAATAAAATTGTTTTTGAAATTATTGAAAGTTGCAATGATTTTAGGGAAAATTTTACATTAAATTGTGAAAATATAAATATAAAAACTAAATTTTCTCTTTGTTAGTGGGATTATTAATTCAAATTATGTTGAACTCAGTATTGTAAAATATCGGTAGAGTGCAGTTGAAATATGACCACTGGATTACCATCAAATACTGTCATAATCCACATGAACTAATGAATTTAAAATTTATCATTTTTATTTTTTTTTATTAATATCTATTTTGAATATTGTAAAATAATTACTCTGTACTAAGATTGCATCCTAGTTTATCAGTTGTGTGCTATTAAACATAAAGGATCTTATTTTAATTACATTATTTCTACGTTTAAAAATATTGATAGAGGCTGCATAGGCAATAAGGGCTTATACCAAGGGTGATCGAGAAGAGAAATTGGTGATGTAGTAGTGTTAGTGAGTTTCTGCTGTGTGCGTTGAAGAGAAAAACGAAAAAGGTAAACAACAATACAAACAAACAATTTTTAAAAGCAAAATAACATACGTCTGCTCACGTTGACATCTATTCCACAACTAAATAATATTTGTTGCTTTATTTACTATCTTGTTGTTATCTGTTCATATTCGTTCGGTTGTTTGCATATAATTCTCAGCCAGATAAGGCTCAAAAGAGCTTATCTGTTCAACTATGGCCTAAACAAAGAAAACAACATGAAAAATATTGTATCCTTCTGTAGCCTAAAAGCAGGTAATAGAAATGTACAAAAAAAAAAAAAAAAAAATACTTTTAATCCCTCCTGTATGTAAGTAGAACAGGATAATTAATTTTTTTTTTATATAAAATTTATAAAGATTTTTAATAAGATAAAAGTGAAGAAAAATGTACAAAAGATTTTAATTAAGTTTTGTGAGGCACTACGTTTTAAATTAGTTTATGTAGGGTAATTAAATACTGTTAGAATATAAGCGTTTTTTTGAAAAGCAACAGTTGTTTATACTTTCTTTTAAGAATAGTAATTCTCTAAGTAAGATATTTATACATTGGACCTGAAGAAAATAAACAACAAAATTCATGATCAAATCATTGGTGCTTGTAATCATTCATCAAATTTGCAGATGCAGCTACAGCTGCAGATTGGATGTACAATGGTAAGCAATAAATATTAATATGAAACATCAATATACAACAACGGTCTAGAAGATCTTGATAGGTTTTACACCACTTCACATCCATGTGATGAGGTTTGTGGCATGTTCGGCGACAATATTTTTCACCATATGTTTTCGAAATGCGTCGGGAAGTTTGTCCATTCTACGCAGGGTGGTTGTAGAACCATCTTCGGTACTGGATGTTATGCCCTTGGATCTGTGCTTTGGCAGGTGATTCAGGGTTGAATTCACGGACGGGGAGTTTTGGACTGATGAGTTTTAGTTCGGAATAAGTTTGATATAAAATCGTATACCTATGGCTATTGATCGCACTGGGAAGATCACTGAGTGTCTACCAGGGTAAGAACATGGCCATTGCTGTAAAGTACCACCTTGAACAAAAATTTCCAGGAAATTATCAAAAATACACGTTTATTCATCTATATTGTCCCCTTCAAAGTAATCCCAATCGACTGTAACACACTTATGTCAGCGCTTGATCCAATCCTTCAAACATTTTTTATATTCGGCTTTCAGTATGTCCATCAGTGCTTCCCGCGATTTTCCCATTATTTCCTCTTAGCTGCTGAAAAGCTTTCCACGTGCTGGTTTTTTAATTCGATTGGACAGAAGGAAGTCGCAGGAAGCCAAATCAAGTGAATTCGATAGCTGTTGGATGGCATTTGTTGCATTTGTAGTCTACAAAGTACGAATAATATGGCACTGTGCGATGATGAGTTATCATGGTGCAAAATCCATGAGTTTGCTGCACACAATTCTGGTCTATTGCGGGAAATTGCTTTACGAAAACGTCTCTTAACGCCTTACTCCGTGTTTACTATCTGGCCTTCTGATGCACTACACCGGTGTCTGATGTCTTCATTGCGTGTCGTACTCATAAACCCAAGTCGCGTCTCCAGTAATAATACTTTTAATGCATGTGGGTTGGAATTCAGCCTAGCAAATCATGTGTTTTGCAACCTCAACATGGTCTCTTGTTTGTATGAAATTGAGGTCATTAACCAAAATGTCTTGGACGGATCCATAGGGCATGTCAATTTGCGATTATTGATCAACATTTCTTTTACTTTATCACTACTTTCGTCGGTTTTCGATATCGATGGCCTGCCACAGCGTTCATCAACTTCGATTGACTTACGACCACTTTTGAACCGCTTGTGCCACTGGTGAACGACCGTTTTCTTTAGAGAATCGTTACCGAAACACTTTTCAAATATTTCCAACGTTCGCGCATAATTTAATACGAGTTCGTTGTTGCAAATTTAAATCCGTTTCTAAAACTGTAAATGTACATTTGGCTACGTAGCTTTTGCAAATGTCAAGCTATGACGCTAAGGTTTAGCCGGGAATATAAACAACAGATGTATAAATTGAAGAAAAAAAAAGCTAAAGGGGGAATGATAAAACCGCCACACGGGGATTATTCTAGAAACTTTTGATCGAGGTGATATGAGCGAAGATCAACCTGGTCAGTGGGCTCAAGGATAAGACCATTAATATTTTCTCTGACAGCCAAGCTGCCTTACGGGCATTTGGTCGAATCGCATGACTTATAGACTGATCAAAACTACGGTACGTTGCAAGAGTTTTCGTACGGAAATAAAGTACAGTTGTTTTGGGTATTTGGACACTGCTGAATAGACGGTAAGTGAAATATCTGATATATTGTCTGGCCCACCCTATATCGATCAAGAGCCTTGCTGTGCGGTACCACTCACTACCATCCTCAATTAAGTCAAGGATTGGGAAATTGCTAGAGGCTGGGAAAACTGAAATGCTCAAAAGGGTCTTCGCCAATCTAGAGCAGTGATCGGTTTGCAACTTGGACGTCTATTTGAGTTTCTCAAGTAAGGCAGGTCAGACATGAAACTCATTACGGAGTTTCTTATGGGCTACTGCAGACTAAGAGCGTATCAGAAGAGGATAGCGGTCACAGAAGTGGTAGTTGGTGGACTGTTGCTCACAGGCATCGGAGACAGCGGAATACATATTGTGTGAATGTAAGATTCTTGATCGATTGGAAATGTTTAGGCTCCACTGGATGATCAGATCTGCTGGTGTTAATTAGGAAGTCAGCAGATCTGCTGAACAAACTATAGACTGGAAGGGGTACATTAGACCTTATGGGTCGCAGTATCTTGCAATAGTTTCTGGTCAATAAGAGAATAATAATACGATGCGACCAAAAAAAAAAAAAAAAAATACCTGGAAGTTGATGCTATTTTTCTGATAGGCGCTGTAGGGTAGAACAAGGATCTGTTTTTGAAATTTTCGAAACATCTTCAAAGTCTCGAGTTATGGATACAAAAAATTTGTTTTACGGACCCTTATCCACTTATAAGCTAATAACTTACCTTAATATTACCCGATTTTAAGTTTCCTTTAGGATTTAGAAAGAAAAGAAATGATCCCTTTAAATGATATATATGTCATTTACGTAGCTTTGAAGAATCTGGGTGTATTTGTCAAGCAAACACATTTTTCATCAAATCTTTTCGAATTTTTCAAGTTTAGATGCGTTTTTGGGCACTATTTTATACAAGAACCGTACTATTGATGATTTAATTAAGGGATTATAAAAAGTTATCATAACAAACTTCTAAAATACAGTTCCAAAGTTATAAACAAAAACACCAGTTGGTAAGTTTTATGATTTATTTAAACTTAAGATCGGGTAATATTCAGTTAAGTTACTAGCTTGTAAGCGTACTAAGGTCCAAAAAATTGGTTTTTACCCTAACCCAAGATATTGAAGGTGTTCTGATAATTCCAAAAGCAGATCTTTGTTCTACTCGAAAGCGTCTATCAGAAAAATAGATTCATTTGGCAAGTATTTCAACTTCGTTCTTTTGTGTCGTAGCTTTTAATATATAAAACATCGGTCGATTACGACCAACAAATAAAAAGCTCTAATTGCAACAAATACGAAAATAAAGCCTCACTGGAAGAAAAGTTTTATAAACTCGGTGTCTTTTTTTGATAAAACATATTAATTTTCTGTTGGCATAAAATCTGATCTAAAAGATCGACAGACTCTAATTAGATTTATTTTGATTGTTTTTACTCTCTGGTGTATTGTGCAGAATTTATGTTTCATCCACAGGTACAAAATGCCAAAAAATTCGTTTGTGAAGAAGAAGAAGTCACTTATTATATGCATTTACTCGTGAGAAAAGTGAGGTATCTATTTGGCTTCGATGCCTATGACCAGTATTATTCCAAGGATTTTATTAGACTATGACTGTCAATATGCCGACATTAACGTCATTTGTGCTGGCACGACTTCAACGGCAGAATCTCTATAGTACAAAGAACTAAATTTTCTGTTTTATACGCTGTCAAAAACAAACTAATAGGCGCAGCTTTTCCAACTTTCGACAGTAGATCAGTAATGTGTAACAGTTTCCGTGAACATTGTTGAATTGAAAATAAAAATACAAAAAATCATAGAACTCTACCATGTCCTATACCACAAACAAATAATGCTTTAAAATCATGTCCCCTAAGAACTTACCGATTAGAACAGGGTTATGTTAGAAAATATTTTTGGCAGTTAAATGAATACATTAGCAGATTTTTATAACATCCCATAAAATCAATTTAAGTTGAAAACAATTGTATTTTAGTTTCGTTTTAGAACAAAATTAATCAGATTTATTTTTATAACATTTTGGGTGAAAAGTGTTTAACGAAAAACTTTAAATTTTTTTATTTTGTCTGCCATTTTTACTTTTATTTCATTCTTTAAAATTATTTAAATAAAAACTTGTTGCTTTATTTTATTCATGATTACGACATTTGATTTTATTACACACAATAAATAATTTTAACCACATTTCAAACGAAATTTCTTAATTTAAATGAACGCAAGGCGTATGATTAATAAAAAACAACGGCAAATCATTAAATGTAACGCATACGCACCGGTATACTCCCACGTAATTCATGTATATTTGCTTTTGTTTTTATTTTTAAAATATTAATGTTTTGTTGACTTTATACTCCACTCTTTTCTACTTATTCTCTCTGATGGCACTTTAATATCATTCTACTGCAAACACACATACACAAATACTCCTAACAGCGTTAAGAAGTGTAAACATTGCTTATAAATAAACTCTCTCTCTCTCTCTCTCTCTTATTGATATTTTTATTATTATGCTCTTCTTAGAGAATATAAACAATTCACTGCTGGAATATTTTATCAAGGCAACATTTGAAAAAAAAAGTTTTATTCCCACTCAGGCAAGCACGCCTACACACACATATACACACTTTCCGCCTACATTTATAATACTTGTTTATAGCAACATGTAAATTATCAATAATATTTTTCATTTTTTCTTTATTTTGTTATTCTCTTTAAATTTGTGTTTAGTATAGTGTTGTTGCTTTGTATTTTCTTGCTCTAAATGAGAATTTATAACTTAAAGAATATAATATAACGGTTTATATATGTTGTTTTTGCTGAAAATCCGCCAAGAAACAACGAAAAGGAAGTGCCTGATAGAAATCTGTGGTCATGTACAGACAACAGGCCTTGGCAGTGGACAACAGGAAGGAAAAAGAAACGAAGACAACATTATAAAAACTTTGCTGTTAGTAATAGGAAGAATAACAAGAGCAAAGGATAAGAGAAACTGCAAAGTATCGCTTGAAAACTTTATGACAATTGTCAGGTAACGTCACACAAAAAGCAGCAAAGAGAAGAAAGAAGATTTTATCTCAAATAAAAACAGCTGTGCCTTGTAATTTAATTTTAATGACATTGTTTGTTGTTTTCTTTTGTGAATAAAGGCTTATGCATATATTTATAAATATATTAATATAGAAAACAACAATAAAAGACACTCAAACGTATATTCTCTAATTAAAGACATTAAAATAGAGAGTCAAATTATTGGTAATTTGTAAAAAATTGCATAAGAGGGTGAAAAAGAATGCTTAACTTAAACTGTATGTTTGCCACCCACTCTCTTTCAATGTTGTTTTTTTACATTGAGGAATATGTTAGTGTTGAGTGCGGCCTTATTAAAGTTATTCTAAAAAATATTTTATTTACTTGCTTAGAATTAAAATATAATTAAAAATTTATAGCGGAAATCAATCTTTGTTGTAATTTAACAATTTATTACATACGAGGTCGGATTTTCTTTTTTTCAAAAACCATTCATTTCTCAACATAGTCTCCTTTTAGCTCAATACACTTAGTAAGACGATTTTCCAACTTTTGTATACCATCTGAATAATACGATTTTGGGAACTCCTCAAAATAGGCATTAGTTTCGGTAATCACTTCTTCGTTTGAGATGAATCTTTTTCCTGCGAGCCATTTTTTCAAGTTTGGATACAGGAAAAAGTCACTAGGGGCCAAATCTGGACTATAAGGTAGATGGTCAGCCCATTTGAAGTGGATTTCTCGTAGTTTTAGCATCGTATCTAATGCTGTGTGAACCGGTGCGTTTTCTTGAAGAAAAAGAACTTTTTTCTTGCTTAAATGTGGTCGTTTTTCCTTGATTGCAGCAATCAATTGATCCAATAATGTACGATAATACTTTCCTGTGATTGTGGATCTATTTTCAAGATAATCGATGAGTAATATTCCGTGTGCATCCCAAAATACAGTGGCCATAACCCTGGCAGCCGATTTTGTTGTCTTCTTCGGAGCACTTCCACCAGCTTCCACCCATTGCTTCGATTGATTTTTAGTTTCAGGTGTGTAGTGGTGGACCCACGTTTCATCAACAGTTATTAATCTACGCCAAAAATCAGCAGGATTATGCTTTATTATGTCCAAACACCGCTGTGAAGTGATTTGTCGAACTCGTTTTTGTTCAACACTGAGCAAACACGGCACACATCTTGCCGATAGCTTTTTCATATGCAAATGTTCATGCAAAATGTTGAACACTCGTTCATATGATACGTTTACCATTTCAGCAATCTCACGTATTTTGACCCGGCGATCATTCATAACGATATCGAGGATTTTCTGGATATTTTCTTCAGTAACCACTTCTTTTGGCCTTCCTGTTGTTGCAGTGCTTGTTCGGCCCCGTTTAAATTCAGCCATCCAATATTTTACCATATAATCTAACGGAGCAGATTCGCCGTAATGTTTATTAAGCTTTTCTTTTGTCTCTTTCGCCGTTTTGCCTTTCAAATAATAGTCTACCGTGTAAAAACTGGTTTAAATAGTTTGGGTATATAAACAAAATAAAAAACATGGCTTCTTAAGTATAGCATAGCTACACTGCTAATGCCACTTTCATGTAATTTGTGGTTTTGACGTAGCAAAATGTAGCAGATGTCCTAGGTTTGCTACGTCTGCAAGAATTGCAAAGCCTGTTTGTAACAAAGAGTGACTTCTCCTACATCTTACATATAGTTACGTTTTTATCTTCTGGGAACGTGTATTTATGAGTTCGTGGATTTCAGTTAAAATAAAATAAAACTTGTGTTTAGTTTTTAATTAAAAATCCTTTATTCGACACAGTTTTGTGCACTTCTGCTTGTAACCTTTTTAGAAGCAATAACAATATTCTATTCTTAATTACTCCTTTTGTTTTCAACTTTGTAAACAACAACAATCACTCGACAGTTCTTTCTACATAAAGATCATCCAACTCGATCATAGTTTCAACTTAGGTTCGATCACAACCTTTTCAACCAGAGGTTATCCTTACTGAGTTAGCTCCAACTAAACTGTTTTTTTATCTCAAGATTCACTTCACAAGATTGCCCTTTATATACTCTCTGCACACAGAGTTCAAACAAACTCTATTCACGCTGAGCCTACCACACATAAACTCTACTCACTGAGTTTACAACAAATAAAGTGATTTTTGTTCCCATCGATGTGCTGTTTGTATGCCTGAGTAAACAATATGTATATAGAAAGCTCTCATTCGGTATTTCAGGTGGATTCCATTTCTTTCTTTTAATTTCTTTTTAGTTCTTTTGTACATATGCGTATGTAAACATCTACCTTTTTCAGCTCTTAGTATTTGTTGTTGTTTGTTTATTGTCTTTTGTTGTTGCTGTGTTATTTTTATTTACTTTATCTCTGCTAGTGTTTGTTATTGCCGATTCTGGTTATTTATAAACAGCACGCATAGTTGTTTCTGCAGCTTTTGTTTATTTATTTTAGAGATGTAATAAACGCAGGGGTGCCCAACCTGCTTTTTCTATAACAATATATAAAAATAAGTTTTCCTATGTTCGCCATTTTATAACTCAAGGACCACTAAACTGATTTATAGACCAACACATGCGTTGGAAAGGTGTGCTTTCACTGATGTTAAGTCAAATAGGCTTAGGTGCCACGCCCAAATAAAATTTTTATTCGTATGTTTATATCTTCAAAGCGGTAAAAGTAAGAGTTGCTAAAAGAAAAACCGGATAGATGGGAGTGGCACTTGGCATTCAAAGTAAATATTAATATTTGTATATCAATAGAACGGTAATAGCAAATGTTTCTAAATTCGGCCTAAATTGTTTTGTGGTCAATACAAATTATCGGTAAAAAGTGGGCAGAATTGAATAAGAGAGAGAGTGGCACCTCCCGTATATTAATTTTTGTATATCTTGCGAACGGTAACAGTTGAAGGCTCAGAATTTGGTCTGAATAACTTATGTGTATTGAACATATCATCAGTCGCAATATGATCGAAATTGAATTACTGCGTGTGCCACCTCCCATACAAAGTAAATATTGTAGTGAATGTTTCTGAATTTGGTTCAAATAAGTTTGTGGAATTGGAAAAGAGGGATTGACACCTTCCATACAATGTATTGATTTTTGTATATCCTGAGATCATTTAAAGCAGAAGCTTCGAAATTAGGTCGAAATGACTCGACAATTAATACAAATCGTCATTCAACAAGTGAGAGGAATTGTATTAGTGGGTGTGGCATATCCTATTCATATTAACTACTATTAATTTTTGTATTTCTTGAGGTTGATAATAGTAAAAGTTTATTAATTTGGTTTAAGCAACTTAGTGGCCAGGACACATCACCAGTTCATAACTGGACGAGGTTGAATAAATGAGCGTAGCTGCTCCCATTCATACTATACTCGTATATGGAATTCTTCAAGTGTGGAAAGCGGTAACAGTTAAAGTTTCGTGACCTATCCATATCAGTTAAAAAACGTGAGAGATTTGAAAAGCGGGTATTGCACAAAGGACACCAGGTAAAAGCTTTTTATATAAGTAAGTAAGTACAACAGATAGGCTGCCAGAAACGCGGGAAGAGTTACTATAGCTATATTATAATTTTTACAACCGGAATAACTAAATATCTATAAGCGGTGAAATACAACACACCAGAGTCTCCGGTGGGATTCGAACTCACTAATCCGCTTTGACAGACAAGCACTCTACTCACTACTTTACCAAGGCAACCCCAAAATATGGATCCGTTCATGACATTTTGGTTAATGATTTGTGTTTCCGTCGTGTAGCAGCAAAGTTGGTATCAAATTTCCTCAATTTCATGCAAAAAAGAGACCATGTTGAGGTCGCAAAAGACATGATTTGCGAGCCTGAATCCTATCCCACATTAATCAAAAGATTCATTACTGAAGACGAGGTGTAAATTTATGAGGACGATACACAACCTAGATATCAGGAAAGAGAATGGCATTCACCAATGCTTTTCATGGACTACAACGGTGTAGTACATCATTACCAGAAGGCCAGACAGTAAACAAAGAGTATTATTTGGGCGTTATGAGATCAGAATTGTGGGCCGCAAGTTCTTGGGATTTTGCACCATGATAGAGCACCGTCGCACATCATTATTCGAAATTTTTTGATGAAAAATAATATCCAACAGCCACCGAATTCTTCTGATTTGGCTCCCTATGACTTCTTTCTGTTTATTCAAGTTAAAAAACCATAAGTGGCAACGCGTAGCAGCAGCCGCTTATAAAATTATAAAAAATTGCCACCATACATAGAGATGGATGTACTATTGGCTACATAGCTTTTGCAAATGTCAAGTTATGACGCTAAGATTTGGCGGTAATATCAACAGCATATAGACCAATCTAACAATAAAAGTTTAAATCGGAACGGTTGGACGGCCACACGGGGGTTATTCCAGAAACTTTTTGATCAAGGTAGTATACTTTAGATCAAAGTTCTATATGTAATAATGGTCAATACTTTCAATAAATTAATGTTGTATGCATGTTTTGAAATAGATGACCAAAAATATATCAAAAATTCCGCATTTCAAACAAAAACAAAAAAAAAAATTAAAAAGTACCCTAAAATATCTAATAACCGCCTCTACTGAACGCTGTAACATGCTTTAACACTGATATCAGTGTTGTTTTATTGTTTAATATAATTTTACTAAAAATACTTATATTCATACTTATGTTTGTGTGAGTGGTTGAGAGAACTATAATATAAACGACAGAGAAACTCACCACTTTCGTTATATTGCTTGTTTGCTTATCCGAAAAGTCTAATATACTTTAGTTTTCTCTCTTATAAAGCACTTCACTCTTTTCTGTTTCGGAGTTCTCTACTCATTTCAAGGTAGAATTTAATTAAGCTTTACACACCACACTTGAAACAGCTCTTGCTCTCTTTTTAACCTTCATCTTAATAAAAGGACGAAATAGATTACTACTTAAGGTATATTATTTTTATTAAAATACCGTTATTTTTAGCAAAACTTAAGCTTCACAACAATCATTGCTAAGAAAGAAAATATTGTGAATATTCATATACTCGTACATAAGTACATATTTATTTATGAACAAACATTATGCCATTTTGTGGGATTGTTTCAAGGATTTGATACTTTTTTATTACAATTTATAAAACGATTTGCAATTGCCGTACAAAATAGGTATTTAATGTCATATATAAAAAAATGTGCGTATTTTGTCACTGAATTGCTGTTCATGCCTATATTTTAGACAGCACTTATTCGATTGTGTCAAAGGAATAGTTGTTTGAAAGGTAGCATTGCAGGTTTTGAGTTGGTTCTTAAGTAGTTATTTAACCGTATTAATATTAGGGAAAAACTGCTATCTTTTAATGAAATTGAAACAGTTTTGGAGTGCGCATTAAAAATTTTGTTAAATATGAAAAAGGCTAGTAACTCTCTCCTAATTTACAAACTTCAGAAGCTGCTTATGTTATGACCAATTTTACGCTCAACTTCTCAAACGCTGATCGCTTGAACGAATTAAAAAAAAGAACGACACAATATAGCCCAACAGAAGACAATACCAGTTTGTCATGCAATTTACTTTCTATTTGGAGTATCGTTTAGCTTATATAGTTTAGAAACAAAAGTCTGATTCCTTTATCATTATTATGATCATGTAGATCAGGCACTATTGCTAGACACTGCGATTGATGGGATATATTATGTCTATAGTCTATAGTTTTTTCAGCAGATCTGCTGCCTTCCTAATGAACACCAGCAGATCTGCAATCATAATGGTGCATATATCAGCCAGTGAGATCCTACATCTACTTAAACATTTCCATATAAATCATTGAAGAACCTTACAATCACACAATATAGTATGTGTTCCGCTGTTTTTGATGCCTGCGAGCACAGTCTATACACATCCGTAGTCTACAGTATCCCGTAATAAATCCCATTAGAAGCCTGCCATACTTGAGAATCTGAGAGCGACGTTTAAATTATGGGCTGATCGCCGCTCTAGAGTGGCAAAGTCCTTTTTCAGCATTCCAATGTTCCAAGCATCTAACAATTTTCCAATCCTTGATTAGATAGAGGATGGTAGTAAGTGGTGCTGCACAGCAAGGTTACGGACCGATATAGGGCATTATGGAACCCTTTCTGGCTAATGCATCCGCTATCTCATTAGCATCTATCCCAGAGTGTCAAGGTACTCGAAAAAACTGGACTGTATTTCAAAGCGAAAGCTTTTGTAATGTATCGTAGCAATATTTGATTTGAGCCAAGTGCTCTTAAAGCAGCTTGGCTGTCAGAGAATATAGAGGATGGTCCAACCATAATGTACGATGTTAAGTGTGAGTCATACACTAACGTCAAGTTTTTGCCCAACTTAATTTGATATTTCTTTGTTTCAGTGTTTGACAAATTCAACCATGGAAAGATATTCAATTGAGCAATGCATTACGGAAGTTGTTCTTAAATTTCAGCAAAAAGGGTGTGTGGGAAATGCGAAAACACAAGAGTGGCTGTTTGGTGCGGTTTATGGGCTGGCGGCGTCATCGTGCAGTAATTCTTCAAGAATGAGGTTGGCCAAGTACTTATCGTAAATAGCGTTCGCTATAGCGAGATTTTAACGGACTTCTTGTGGTCGTAAGTTGAAGACATGGATCTGGACGATATGTGATTTCAATGGTATCACTTTCCTCGCAGACAACGAAACAATGGCTCTTTAGCGCGAGAAATTTAATGGACGCCACGATTATATAATTTGACACCGTTGGACTTCTTTTTTAGAATATTTAAAATAAGAAGTGAACATTAATAAGCCAAGAACAATTCAAGAGCTAAAAGATGAGATAACTCGGCACATTAACGACATTAAACCTAAATTGTGTCTCAGAAACATTGACGACGGATAGAGGTATGCTACCAAAGTCGTAGCGAGTATTTGGCCACTATTTTGTCTCACATATAACTGTCATACATCCTTCTATCATAATAAAAATATGAAGATAATTCTCCGAAAATCTTTTGTTTTATTAACTATTAACATCCTGCGTTTTGGTTGTACCAACCTATTTTATATAGCACACAGTCCTGTTTGAACTACGGATATATGGCAATGGCCATGATCTCTGCCTGGAAGACTCCCAGTGGAATCGACAAGTCTCGATTGGGTAAATGAATACAAGCACTAACACAGTCATTCATTTTGTAGCCATCGGTATACCAGTATAGATATAACTCACTTTGAACTAGAGCCCCATTAGATCAACAATCCTGGTGCTGCATAGAATGGACAGACTATCCGATGCATTTCGGAACCCTTTGGCGAAAAATTTTGTCCCTTATCACATGGATGTAAACCGGTGTAAAACCAATCGAGGCCGGCTATTGGATATGTTCTCATTGCCCCAGTTGTACCCAGGCAGGCGAGTCTCTGTACTCTGCATAATTTATTCATGGTGATAGCTTTCTCACCTTTTATCCACCAAGCTATCACCGTAGAAGTCATAATGTGCCGAATAATAGCGGTATGTTTCCATTGTGTCATTATCGGCAAAAGACCCCATGTCTTACCGTAGGAGGAGCAACTTACTCAGAGCGTCTTATCGCCTAATTCCGGACGGAATTAAAGTGCGAATTCCAACTAATCCTCCTATTCAGAATGACACCTAGATACTTAACCTCTTTAGAAAAATCGATGGCGGTACCTATCAAAGAAATACAGTCACATGATAACGTGTATCGGGTGGGCCATTTAAAAGTTTAAATTTAAAAATACAATAAAACAAAAACGGTTTGCAATATTGGCAAATTTATTTTTTGTTGCGAATTGTACTGCCGCGGCTGGCCTCACAGACCCTCATAGGACCGCATTCGACCGAACAAATTTTCGAGAGCTTTTTCAAGTGTATGGGGTCGTATCTCGGCAATGGCATCACATATATTGGCCTACAAATGCTCAATTGTATCTGGTTTGTCGACCTAACAGTTGCCTTTGACGGCGCCTTACAGAAAATAGTTCAACGGTGTCAAATTGCAGCTTTTTGGCGGCTAATTGACATCACCATTTTGGCTAATTAAACGGCCATCAAATGTTTAACGCAATAAATCGATTGTGGCATGAGATATGTGGCAAGTTGCACCATCCTGTTGCAACCAAACGCACATAGCTCCCATCAATACCATGAAGAGCGGGCACAAAAAAATCGATTATCATGGTGTAGTAGGTGTCTTCATTGACCGTAACGGTTGCGCCGTCCTCATTTTCAAAGAAATATTGGCCAATGATGCCTCCGCTCCTCTGTAAGACCACGTTTGGGTTTTCTGAGCCCCAAACACGGCAATTTTGATTATTAACATACCCACCAAGATGAAAATGATCCTCATCCGAATAAATAACTTTTTCTGGCAAAATCGACATCATCGTGGAGTTGCTCGTTGACCCATCTAGCGAAGCGAAAACGAAGCGGATGTTTATGCGGCTTCAACTCTTGAGCCAATTGAACTTTTTAAGACGTCATATCGAAATCTTTGCGCAAAATTCGACGTAAACTTGGAAATGGAATGTTCAATTCTTAGGAACGATAACGAGTTGATTTTGATGGATTCTCGTGCACACTCTCAGCCACAGCTTCGAGCATGCTTACGTCTTGGCGCCTCACGAACTTTAGCAGTAAACTTGCGGATAGCGCGACAAAATTATAATTCTCTTTGTTTTGGAAATAAATTTCCAATAAAACCAAAAATCGATTCATTTTGTTCAGTGGTGATAAAATACTGAATTTTGTGACAGAATAGAATGACATAAGTATTGCCAGATTTAAGGGACTCACCAAGTGCCATTCATGAGTGCACCAATTTGACACTTTGCATAGGGTCTTTAAAAAAAACATGATTTTTTCGTGTCAATTATAATATCATTTAAGGCAAAGCGGTGTGAACTGTAAGTTTTTCACTGGATTTTGTTTTCCAAAAGTAACAATAATTTTATATTCGTTTGTATACTTTTTTAACATTGTGCTGGAAACTTGTTCATGTAGAAATCTCAGCGAAACCTGTAAATTACTTTGTTTCACTTTCAAAAAGAAAATCAGTGAAGCAGTACCACAACGATAGTGAAACGAATAAGGGAAAAAAGAAACGGCAAAACTGTTTTTTGTACAACTCTGCAGCCATAAAACAACTGCGTCTGAGTACATTCGTTAATATTTGTAGAGGGAGGGAAAGCACCTAAATCTTTTTCATTTCAGTTCATATGGGTCCAAAAAAAACCATATTGCGTGCGAGGGGGACTGACATGTAAGACTTGTAGGAAACGTTCTTTGGTAGTTAATCTTTGTTTTAACAGCAGCAGCAACAGCAGCAGCAGTTGTTTTTCATATTTTTCTGCTTTTCCCTTTTTCTATTCTACTATTATTTGTTTTTTTTTTGTTTGAGTTTCCTCTTACTGGTGTTGTTAAAATTGTGTACTTTTTTCCTCTCAGTTTTATTTCTTTAATGGATCTTTAAAAGCTGCTATAAAAACCATTTTAAGTGCAAAAGGGATAAAGGAACCCGAAAAAGAAGGTGTTTAAAATGAAATTATTAGTAAATCTGTAGAGTGTCATTATAAATATTCGAAATAAACAATAATCGGCTTGAATTATGGGGTCGATGGGTAGACGCTTAATATTAAACTTATTTGTAACAAAGAACATTACATGTTTTAAAATGATTTACTAAGATTTTAGTCTTAAATAATTCAATTTAAATTTACAAATATTTATAGAAACTTCTTATTTGTAAAGATTTTTGAGGATGATTTTGTTTTATTTTTTAATCTCAATTTTCCATTATATATGGAAAGAGCTTTTAGTTGATTTAAAATTTATTAAACCCACGATGAAAAATGTAATATTTTTAGTCAAGGTTATTATGTTTTAGACAGCCAGACAGACAACTTTATGAATTTGTAACAGAAATGAAAGAATGTTATTATTTTTTAAATAAAATACCTTTAACGAAACCAAAGAGTTGTTTGATAAGCAGTAAGAAGACAACTCCTGACTAAAGTATTAAACACATAACCGGCAGCAAGCAGCAGACAGCAAAATGTGAAAATTAGAATACATACCAATTATTTAAAAGGCAGCAAAGCAAAAGTTTGGACAAAAACTTTTGCTGCTGCTGCCTTACATAAAATAATTTATATTCTTTTAGGCAACAAAACAAGAATTCGTGATACCAATACGATATAAACTTTTGAATATAAAAAAGGTATAAATATAGTTTTTTTATTTATCAGAAAACAACTGTATAAAATTTCAATATTGTTACGTTTTTACCTTTTTAAAAACGTGTATTTATGAGTTCGTAGATTGTAGTTAAAATAAAGTAAATCTTGTGTCTAGTTTTTAATTAAAAATCCTTTATTCAACACAGTTTTGTGCACCACTGCTTGTAACATTTTTACAAGCAATAACAATTTTCTATTCTTATTTACTCCGTCTGTTTAAATCTTTTTAAAAAACAACAATTACTCGACAGGCCTTTCTACCTGAAGATCCTCCGACCCGATCTTAGTTATAACTTAGGTTTGATCACAACCTTTTCAACCAGAGGTTATCCTTAATAACTCAGTAAACTAAACTGGTTTTTTATATCACGATCCACTTTACAAGCTTACTCCTTATAACCTCTCTGCACACAGGGTTCAAACCAACAAACTCTCTTTATATAAACTCTACTCGCTGAGTTTACTATAAATAAACTGATTATTGTTCGCATTGATGTGCTTTTGATATGACTGAGTAAACAACGCATCGAAAGCCCTCGAACCTCACGATATTTCAGGCAGATTCTCTTATTTCTTTTATTTTCTTTTTAGTTCTTATGTAGCCGTGCGAATGTAAACATCTTGTTCGTTCGAATATTAGTATTTGCTGTTGCTTGTTATTGTCTGTTAGTTGTTTTCTTTGTTGTTAGCTTTTGTTGTTGCTGTGTTATTTTTATTTACTTTATTTCTGCTTATGTTTGTTGTTGCCGATTCTGGTTATTTATAAGCAGCACGTATGTTGCAGCTTTTGTTTATTTATTTTAGCGATGTAATAAACACAGGGGTGCCCAATCTTATTTTCGTAACAATATCATAACAAACAGCATTTAAGTTAATAATCAAAAAGTTTTAAACACGTTGTTACATTAATTTTTACATTTTTGAGTAATATTTTAAAAAAGCGATTTTATTTTGGTTGATTTGAAAAGCTTAAGTTTCACTACTAAAAAAAGTATTTTTCCATGAGAAATATGATAAATAAAATACATGATAAAAAATTAAAATTAATTTTATTGCTGCTGTTGCTTTCAAAATATCTACATATGAAATCGATAGCATAGCAGCAAATGCTGTCAACAACAACTTGCTGCTTGCTTTCATGCTGCTTGCTGTCGGTTATGTGTCTAATGCTTAAAGTTGCAGGAACAAGTACTTTCAATTTTGCATGAATATTTTTATTTCAAAAAGCTATCAGCGCCATATGTAATCTAAATACTCACTCTCGACTATAAGCGCAAACGTGTAACCACTTCAACAAAAGTGTTTGGCAATATCTAAGCTCAATTAGAACGAGGTTTTAAAACCTTTTGTAACTGCGGATAAAACGTGGAACTAAATATTACAGCATATTAGAGACCCAGAAATAATAAAAAAACAGTGTACTGGGGATACCGTTAACTAATTAAAATCGCGTTTGTTGACGTTTATGAATGTCGAAATTTCAAATAAGAACATATTGATATTGAAGTTAAAAGCATTTTTATTGTTCATAAAATGTAACCAAACAAAAACAAATCAATAAAACAAAAAGGTCTTCCTATGTGTACTAAAGAGCATCTAGGGTAGATGGATGTACAGTTTTTAGCAGTACCCGTATTTTTTTATTCAATTTACTGCAGTTATAACATCTATGTAGTAATAACACCTACAACAGTACGCAAGAGTACTTTTTTTTGGTTCTTTGTACTACTTTTTGTACTTTTTTTGTGTTACACGTTCTTAAGAAAAGTAAAGTTTGTAGTCTAAAAAAACAAAAGTTTAAAACATTTCGATTAAACATTTATGGCGCTGTTTTAGAGCTCAATGGCACTTTCTTTTCGACTTTGACCATTACACTCTGCTCAAATGTTACACTTTTTCGACGACAAGCAGAGCAACCGAAAGCTTAACCTAATTCGAGTGCGCTGAATGTAGATGGTGATTACTGTTTTTTTTAGGTTAGCTCTTGTTTTTGAGATAAACCGTTATTACGAAAGTGAAGGAGGTTGCACAATCAGGGCTGCCAAAAGAAAATTTGTAGAAAATCGTAATTTTTCCGATAAATTTTTAAAATATTGTCATTTCAGTTTAGATAAATCGTTGAAAAATCGTCAAAGTAATCGTAACAAAAAACAATCACGTTTTTAGTGTTTGCAATATTTATTTATAGTACCTATATAGTACCTATATAGTACCTATATAAACTACATAGTTTTGATGCGAACTTAAATCCATTAAGTCCACTTTTAAAAATTTAATATGTATTTCTTACAATATTTGGTGCTTAATTTGTTAAAAAATTGACATATTATTCTTGGATATTAATTTTATGTGTTGGTTGAGGTAATTTGGCAACCATATAAAGGGCAAATTTGAGGTTAGAAAGTAAATTGGCTTAAAAACACATTTCTTTTTTAACAGATTCAGTTTTATTCAACCAACATAAAACATAAATATGGGAATTAATAATGAAATAAGATGTCGGCAAAATCCCTACCTCTAGCACGTCGGCAGACGTCCGCTCTTTTTACAAAATTTTGTTCCACATTTTGCAAAAAAGCTTCGCTTATCTCGTCAATACAGCGCCGAACTTCATCTTTCAGAGTGTCAGTTGTTTGTGGTTTGTTCACGTAAACACGGTCTTTCAAATAGCCCCAGAAAAAATAATCTAGCGGCGTTTAATCACAAGGATGCGGCCAATTAATACCGCCAAATAGGGAAATGACGCGACTTGGAAATTTCTCATGCAATAACTGAATTGTTTGGCTGGCTGTGTGGTTTGTGGCGCCATCCTGCTAAAATCAAAACTCACTGATGCCAATTGTGGCCACAAAAAATTTGTTATCATGGTTAGGAAGCGCAAAGAATACACGGTGGTGGCGTTTCCTTGCTCATTTTCGAAAAAGTACGGTTCGATGATGCCGCCTAACGCACCATACGGTTACTTTCTTTGGATGTAATGGTTTTTCGAGGACTGTTTGTGGAATTTTGTTTGTTAACATAACCGCTTGATTGAAAATGGGCTCGTCAAAAGCTGCACGAATTTTAGGGAGTGATATAGTAAATTTTTACCATTTTGATAGTAAGTTTTCACAATTAAAATTCTTTGTTCAAGTGTTAGCGTTCCATAGTTTAAATTTCCAAATTTTTTACTAAAGAAGTGTCAAAGGTTGACAGCTCAATTCTTGACATTTCATCATCTGCCAGCCCACACTGCAGAAAGCTGTGATATTCTGTTCGATGTTTTTCTTGCTACACTGCTGACGATGACGTCAGCTTCAGTTACTACTAAAACCTTTTTTTTGTTCCATGTCTTACTCTTTATTAACGTTGCGCTCAAGTAGAAATTTATAAGAAGTAAGCTAGTTGTCTCACAAACAGTTATAAATACTTTTAGAGCTGCCAATTTTCCTTATATCGAAAATCATCATTTTAGAAGCAAAAAACGCCAATCGTAATAAAAAATCGTCAAAATGACGATTAATCGTCAAATTTGGCAGCTTTGTGCACAAGATATATATTTTCGTGTAACTCAAAAACTCTTTAGTTTAGTGAATAAGCTGAAAATACCAAAATACGGCGATAAAATTATTTTTAATCAGCGCGGTTGCTTTGGAAATATGATCTTTTTTATGGCAAAGGAACAGTGAAATTACATTACTACGTAAGTATGTATAAGGGATATTTCCACTTCACTAATAAAATCTTACACTTTTCTTTGTTGAAATTGTTATTTTACGTTATTTAATGAATTTTTAATAGAGAGAATTTTTTTTTATTTTAAACTCAGTATACTTTTTTATATTTGTTGTACTTTTTCAGCCAATGTGATAGCTAGCCATCCTAAATGTATTTCTACACTATAAGGGGAATCCCTATAAGCTGAATAAGCTGAATATACCAAAAAATACCAAAACACGGTGATCAAATTATTTTTAATCAGCGCGGTTGCTTTGGAAATATGATCTTTTTTATGGCAAAAGAACAGTGAAATCACATAACGACGTAAGTATGTATAAGGGATATTTCTACTTCACTAATAAAATCTCACACTTTTCTTTGTTGAAATTGTTATTTTACGTTATTTAATGAATTTTTAATAGAAAGAAATTTTTTTTTTATTTTAAACTCAGTATACTTTTTTATAATTGTTGTACTTTTTCAGCCAATGTGATAGCTAGCCACCCTAAATGTATTTCTAGACTATAAGGGGAATCCCCAAATCAAAAAATAATTTCCTAAAATGATGTATGTATGCACATATGTATGTGTGTTAACTGTTACTAAAGTGAAAAATGACGATATTGACGAGATCGATTGTTATCCACAGAGTCTTGTAGCAGATTTTGTTGGGAGAATGCATACCAACGATATCTAAGATAGATTTGTCGTTGGTTATTATTAAGATTTAAAGAAAAATCATCCTATTTAGTGTCTTAGTCGCTAATGCAGAAATCCATGAATTGAGCTACGAGCTAGTACCCCATTAAGCGTCATTTTAAAATAAAATTTTATAATTTAATTTTTAAATTTAAAACAAAAGAAACAATATTTCTGGAACTTTTTTTAGCTCAAATAAAGTTTTTAAATTACTTCCCTTAAATGCCTTATTATGGTCACTTCAATTATTTAATATTATCCTTTATGTTTTGAATATATTAATTTCAAACAAAGAAACAAAAATAAGAAAGGAAAATAGCAAAGGGGCATAAACTGTTTTATTAACGCCATGTTTTCTTAGTATTTTACTTCCTGTAGCTCTTCTTATTTTTTTTTTCTCATGTTATTCTTGTAATTTTATTTGTGGTTGTTGTCCAATTTGTTCCCTAGTTGTTGTAGTTTAGTATAACAGCAGTTTAATTTAAACACGACTAAAAACATGAATTAAAATAAAAAAAATGTTTAGAAAACTTACAAAATAATACGAAATAGAAAACAACTATAGCTATTATAGATGAACAAGCCCGACTTCTTAATGCCGTAAGCACCAATTTTAAGCCATTATATATGATATAAACAAAATTATGAGCTCGATGGTTGATCAGAAATATTAATATTACCAGCCTAGACTAAGCCCAAATAGAACTGATCTAAATTCTAGAACAAGAATTCCAACATTTTCTTTTACCGGCTCCTAACAATAGGTCATACGAGAGATACTTACCAACTTCAAAAAGTTTAGAGAATAACCTCCGTGTGGCCATCCCAGTGTTCTGATTTGAGTTTCTTTCTCTTGGTTAAGTTGGTACATCTGTTGTTGATATACCCGCTAAGTCTTAGCATCATAACT
This sequence comes from Wohlfahrtia magnifica, assembly GCA_023159175.1. NCBI lineage: Eukaryota > Metazoa > Arthropoda > Insecta > Diptera > Sarcophagidae > Wohlfahrtia > Wohlfahrtia magnifica. The sequence goes on from JAKWBJ010000539.1 coordinate 7,279,643, forward strand.
TGATATTTTCATTTTTTATATTCAATTTTCTGTATGTCCATCAGTGCTTCCTGCGATTTTTCCATTATTTTCTCTCGGCTGTTGAAACGCGTTCCCCGTAATGGTTTTTTAACTCGATTTAAAAGAAAAAAGTCACAGGGAGCCAAATCAGGTGAATTTGGTGGGTGTTGGATGGTATTTGTTGCATGTTTCTTCAAAAAATGTCGTATAATGATGGCACTGTGCGACGATACGTTATCATAAAGCGAAATGCACGAGTTTTCTGCTCACAACTCTGTTCTCTTTCGGCGAATTGCCCCACGCAAACTTCTCATAACTCCCAAATATTGCTCTTTGTTTACTGTCTGGCCTTTTGACAAAAACTCATGATACACTACATCGTTGTAATCCATGAAAACCGTGAACATTGCCTTCTTCTTTGACTGAAATGGTCTCGGCTCCTTTGGTGAACGCCATGTCTAGATTGCGTGTCGTACTAATAAACCAACGTCTCGTCTCCAGTAATGATCCCTTTGACTAATGTGGGATCGGATTCAGCCTCGCAAATCTTGTCTTTTGCGACCTTAACACGCTTAAAATTGTAAAAAATCACCATCACACATAGAGATAGATGTGCGGTTGGCTACTTGGCTTTTGCAAATGTCAAGCTATGACGCTAAGATTTAGCGGGAATATCAACAACAGATGTACCAACTTAACCAAAAAAAAAAAAAAAAAAAAATAAATCGGAACGAAGGGACGGCCATACTGGGGTTATTCCGAAGACTTCTTGATCAAGGTAGTATGTTTAAATAAGATCTAATCTAAACCAAATTCAATTTGAATGCTGATAAGGTTACAGCGGAGAGCTCGTAGAAGAGCAGTAGTTCTAAATGGGATCTCAGACCTAGCGTCATTCGCTGGATCTACTCGACGATTATTGAACCTAATCTTCTATACGAAGCGCTCTTTTGGTGGACTGCCCTCGACCAATATTGCAACGTGTGGCTTCTGGATAAGGTCAGAAGGTTTGCTGCAAACCAGATCACATGGTCGTTGCGTGCCACCCCTACAAAGCCTTTATGTCATGCTTGTTGGTTTCCTACCGGAATATTTGGCAGGAAATAAGCTAAACTTGTAGCGGTGAGATTTAATGCCCTGTTACGGTGGCATATTATTCCCTTGTGACACTCCTCGATGCTATCTGGGGAACCCCGAGTTCTGGATGATATTGACTATGTAACATTTGGACCGTTGCTGGAGATGACTAGGCATCTCTCTCCATCATCCCCGCCGATGCGTTAGGGGTTTATACTGTCGGCTTTAAGTGCGGAACAGGGAAAGCAGTGGAGTTTTTTCCTAATGACTTAATCTTAGGTTGTTTCTATCATTTCCGGACTATTGCAGCGTGTTTCGGACCGAAGTGAAGGCTATCCACCAGACTGCGGAATTGAAACATGCATCCTCTCTGATCGACAAGCGACTATAAGATCACTTCTGGGTGTCTCTTTCAGCTCCAAGCTTGTTGGGGACTATCATGATTTTCTTGGGATACTCCCACGGCAGCTTGGTGTCCATCACATTTGGTTTCCTGGTCACAAGAACATTTCGGGTAATTGTGTGGCTGGTAAGCTTGCTAAGGTTGGCACACTCATTCCTCTCCGTGAGAGATGGTGTACCACTGACCTCTGTTAAGCTGTCTATTAGGCAGAAGTACTTATTGAACGCTGATAGATCCTGGACAGAGGGAGAAACTTGCTTCATTGCTAGACTCATCTTGCCTAGATAAGATGGTAGACACACCAATCATTTGTTTAAATTGGATTGTGGGAGCATCTCCTCTACTGAGTCTACCCTCACAGGAAATTGCATTTTGAGAAGGCACGCGCAAAGGTTGCGCTTACCGGTAAATGATTTATGTAGAGGTTGTAGATCGACTTAGAAAGAGAAGACTGTGGCTCACTTCACTTGCTAGTGTTTGTGTCTAGCTGGACGTAGATTAATCACACTTAACTCGCTCTCTAGTATTAGCCTATTGGAACTACCGACGATCGATATCAAGCTAATAGCCAGATTCATTACTCTGTTGAGCTGGTTTCCGACGAGAATTGCGGGAATATGTTGCTATGTGAGACCTCTGGATAATCCTAAAGATCAGTTAATCAGAAACTGGCGGCTAGCATAAGAGGGACTTCGCTTCATGTGTTGTATCACAATGGGCCTTGACTTAGCGAGGCTGCCACTCCCTTCTGACTCAACCTAAATCCACAGCGAAAAAGAATAGCATTTTCAATATAACTGCTCTGTGTGACGCAGTTTATATGCCAAAAGACAATGGTTGTGACCTTGTTGGACAAAACCTCCACCTAAATCTTCTTTGGTATGCGGTTACCCGACTCTGGTATTCCGATATAGAAACTAAAATATGTTGCAAGCTTAACATCGCTTTGTATATGCTTGCGTAAATCTATTATACCCTAATCTCCTACAGAAGAGTAGGGTATAAAACTAAAAACAATATCTGCAGTCTACCCGTACTACACAAGAGCAAACGTAAAAAGTTTTCTTCATTATTTAATCATGTTTTCTTGTACTAAAAGCGAAGGCGATGGTTAAAGCGTTGGTTGGTTTTCCCTGATTGGTGGTTTTAATCCACACGGTTATTTCCCATCAAAATGCAAAATGGAAACAAGGCATTTTACCGTAAGAAATAATTTTTATAAAAGTAATTTTTGCACTAATAAAAGTTCTCGTATTTTTGTTGCTAATAATTGCAACCACAACAGAAATAATAATTAAAGTTATACTTATGAAATGGTTATTTGTGGGAGGTCTTTCGGTCGGTAGATTACAAAAAAAATATTTTTCATTTTTATATTTTTCCAGCAACATCTGGCACAAAAGTGCAACAGAACTTAAGACACAAATGGAGGCAATAAAAATGTTCACTCGAAGGAAAAGGATCATAAAATGATGCAGAGAAATTTATAATTACTTGGTTGGCCTAAATTGCTTTCGCATATAAAAATAAATGACAAATGTAAAGATCATGACAAGTGTCACCTTAGGATATATAGTTTTTGCAATTTTAAAATGGAGAAATAAGAGAAGTGCATTTGAATAGTTCAAAAAGAAGAAGGAATAAAAATTTTATTTGTTTAAATACGAATTCATTGCAATTTGTATTAATTTTAAAACAAAGAAAGGCAGAAATAAGATCACACAGAAAAGTATTGAAAGAGCATTACCAGTATGGTATATACTGGCTAATAAAATCAAAAAGTGCTGAATATAAACGTAAGCCGATCTTAAATAAGCTTGGTAATGTAACATATAGATTACGATGAAATTTATAAAGAAGTTGGATTTGATATGAACCAATCTTAATCGAAATAATCTAAGCAGAAAAATGAGCCGACTTTCGGTGTTATAATAGACAAGATATACAAATAATGTTTAAGCATAAAATCAATAAGATCGCAATTTACTCCCGCTGATCAGCAGCGCCAAAGGTATTGCTTTGACTGAAGCAATTTTAACGCAATAAGCATCCTACCACGTGCTTTAAAATGAAATGTGTAACATTCTCTGAGTAAAGAGAATTCATACAAATATTTTGGATATAAACTGGATAGAGGTTCTCTTAATAGCAAGGAGGCCAGACACAGTTAAATGCGTTTCCATAAACAGTTAAATGCATCTTTCAACATCAGAAATATTTCTTCATTTCAGCAGTCTTCATCAGACGATGAAGACGAAATACTTTCATAAAGTAACCGCTTAACCTAAATAAGAGCGTTGTGCTTTGAGCTGACTGGCGGCTGGTGCGGACAATGAAGTCGCATACATAAATAAGAACATTAACGTTGTGTCAGAAACAGTAATGTTTACTTAAATTTTCAACCGCTAAATGTGATGTTAAAATAGGTAATTGGCATTACTTTAATCTAAAGGGCCCGCCAGATAATTATTTTTTTTAAATGCTATAGCAAAAACTAATGAATATTTTCTCAAATTTCTTTTTTTATTTGAAAGTACAATCCTTCCGGTTAATAATGGAAAATAATTTCATTCAAATGGCTGCCTCGGCTGGCAATGCAGTAGTACACACTGTATTTCATCAATAGCTTCACGAATATTGTCCTTTCAAGCGTCAATTGTCTCTGGCTTGTTGGCGTAATACTTAGCTTTGACGGCACCCCACAAATAATAGTCCAACGGTGTCAAATCGCAGCTCCGAGGTGGCCAATCGACATCAGCTCTGCGGCTGATAATGCGATCTTCAAAAACAGGGCGTTAAAACATCGAGTGTAGCTTCGGCTGTGTGGCACGTAGCGCCGTCCTGTTGAAACCAAATGTTGCTAATATCCTCCTCTGCAATTTTTGTGAACAAAAATTCGTTCAACATGTCCCGATAACGATCGCCATTGACTGTAACGGCCACTCCTTGCTCATTTTCGAAGATAAATTGCCCAATTATGCCTCTGGACCAAAATCCGAACCAAACAGTGACTCGTCTTGGGTGTATCGGCTTTTCAATGTATGCGTGCGGATTTTCTGTGCCCCAAATGCGACAATTTTGCTTGTTTACATACTCGTCAAGATGAAAATGAGCTTCATCTGAAAATATGATTTTTTGGCAAAATCGGCTTTTTCTATAAGTCGATCGCAGGCCCACTTAGCGAAGCGAAAACGCATTGAACACAACAATATTCGTTCAGCGGAAGAATAAAACTAATTATCTGTCAAATCAGATATGAGCTAAGTATTACCATTCGCGAAATAAGTACTAGTTGAAAAAAAAAAGATGGCGGACCCTTTATAAACAATAACAATTCATCTTTAAAAAAATACAACAATGCCAGTTTTGTGTACCTATTACAGCGTTTCGCAGACAACTGCACTTTCTAACGCGCTGACGAAATCGGATTTTCAACTACAAGGCGGTGACGACGCACTAGTTGGGTTTTCTCCATACAATTTGTATGTATATGAGAGTTTTTGGCAGATAAATAACACTCACCTTCAAATTTAGATTTGGCTGTAACAGCCAAAAATCATTTATTGCTTATGGTAATTAAAAAAACAGAAATTATATTAAAAGTAGCTTAAACCTAGCGTGCTTCATTACCCCTATCATATTAAGTTTTTACCACTTTCCCTTACTTAATCTCTTCCTGGTCCAAGTCCTATATAGTTCCTTTCAGAAAGAATGTGAAATTTAAAAATAAACGCTTCTGTTTTTTAGCTGTATAGAGTCTTTAAAGAAACACACATTTATTTATTTTAATGTAATCAGCGGCTGACAAAATCAGCCGCATTCTGTGTTTGTTAAATTACGTACCATTTATATTAAATTTAATATTTGTTTCAAATGTATTTTATTTCAAATTTTCCTACAAAACTTTCTTTAAATATATTTTAAATACATTCTTGTGGTATCGTGTCATATTGTCATAATGTGCTAAAATTTTAAAATCGTTGAAAATTATTGTTTTTGTTTTTGTTTTTCAAACAAACGAAGTTTTAAAATAGTTAAGCTTTCAATGATATGTTGTTTGTACTGTCGTATTTTAAAAATAAATAAAATGAAAAATAATAATTTTTGAAAAAAGAATATTTGTACATTTGGTCTGGATAACACATCGCTATTTGCTCTATCAGCTATTTGTATTTGCACTGTGCTTGTTTTACTTATAATTTCAAAATAGCACCAGCATCTTATAAATGGCTATTCACAGCAGTCTTATATTTTCGTACTATTATAATAGAACATACAGTTTGTGATTTCCCAATTTATATATATTTTGTCGTAACCGCCAAAAAAGCTTAACCAACAAAAATAAAATTTTACAGGAGAAGTTTTTTTTAATATCTTTGCTTTTTCTTCAGTTATAACCATGAAATTTAGTATATATAGCAAATATTACTCACATGTTAGTATAATAACGGTTATTCTTGTCGCTTAAGCTTTTTTCGCTGTCACTCTTATAACTGATGATATTTGTGTCTGTTAAACTAAAAATTTTTCTTAAAGATATAGATGTATATTATCTATGTTTATATATCGAGCCATCGCGTAGAATTTGAAATGCTGATGATGAAAAATATAGTGGTTATCCAAGGTCAGGAAATTTTTTCCATTTGTTGCATAGTGTAATATGTACGGTCCATGAAATTGTTAGAACTAAACTTACAAATTTCTATTATTACACTTCTAAAGATATACAGAAATTAATATTTAGTATTTAAGGGCTGTATATTGTATTGTCCATGAAGTCATTTATACTAAACTCAGAAACTTTCACTTTAGCCGTTTCTAAGATGTACGAAAATAAATATTTAGTTTGTATGGAAGGAACCATGTCAACTTATCCAGTATCGCCTAATTTTTGACTCATGATTTGTATTGACTATAACGTCATTCAGATAAAAATCAAAAATTTTAGCTTTAAGCATTCTTAAGGTAGACAAAAATCAATATATACTCTTGATAGGGGGCACCATGTTCACTTCTGCGATTCCACCTACTTTCTCTCTAATGATTTGCATTAACTATGGAGCTATTTGAACTCTTACTGGTACCATTTTTAATATATAGATGGATAAATAATTATTGGGAGCGGCACCGCTTAGCTGAAATTTTGGTATACAAAATAGTTTACGTCCTCTTTTTAGACCTACGGAATATGGTCACAAAATTTCATAAGCATCAATCGAGCCGTTTCAAAGGATTTTTGTTACAAACACTGTGGCACGAGAAATTTATATATTACGTAGATTGTAAACTTCTATTTTTTAGAGAGCAAACTGTTTCATTTTTTTACTTTATGAGGGCAACATTTTGATAAAGGCCAAAGGTGTTACATTTCTTTCGAAAATAACATAAAAAACATTTAAGTTTAAACGGAAATTAGATTTTTTGCTAGAAAAAAATCAGTAAATTTATGTTCATTTTAGAATTTGCTATGAAACAAACTTTTTCTCAATCTTTAAATTACTACATTGAATACAAAGGCTACGTGATGATGATTTTTTTATTTTTCATTTTTTTTTTTAATATTTAACCAAAATAATTTTTTGTAACGCATAAAGTACATAAATTACATGAACTTAAATATCGGGTTCATTTTTATATATATTTTTTTAAATATATTTTTTGTGGGTTTTTTTAAGTTTGTCGATGGTTTTGGTAATAACATAGCATACACGATGGTTCTATATGGCAGGGAGTGTAGTCTCTTGTGAATAAATAAGTACATAAATTCCAATATAATCCATATAAAACATTCGTTATCATGTATCACATATATAATACACACGAGTCCATGCACACATACATACTTTTAAAAGTGAATACTTGTATATGGATACATTACATACATATGCATGTACTATATTCAAAATACGTAGAAGAGGCTCTATATACTTATACAAACATACATACATATGTGTATGATGAGTCATTTTTTTCAACTTACTTCTGAAAATATTTTGTTAATAAAATGTAGCCGTTGGTGGGAAGTATAACCAACGTGTTTGGTTCAATATAAATTAGTTCCAATTGCTTGAAAATAGTGAAAAAGCTCAATAAATTCATAATAGAATAGCATTCTATTAGAATAATAGAACAGCATTCTATTATGAATAAGGTATGTTTCAAAATGATAAGGTCACCTTAATATTTGCTCAATTCATCCAAACTATAAAATGTTACGTATGGTTACTTTATTGAAAAAAAATTCTACGTTCAAATAAGTGAATAATAAGCCGGTTTTGCTTTTAGAGATGTACCATTGTACCGAACGACAAATGCATTTAGAGACGTTATGAGGTGATACCACTGTCGAAAAACTTTTTTCTTTTTTAAGATGGTCTGGCCTGGTATTGAACCGACGACCTTTCGGTTGATAGGCGGGCGTCTTACCTTCCATACCACAGCGGCACACATTGTGTTTATTTAAATTCGTGTAAATAAGGGCAAAATTCAATGCTTCAAAATGATAAGGTCAGTGATTCATTTATCCAAACTTTTATTTAAACTAAACATTAATCAATTATTTTTAATTTATGCAGTTCCCATTTCCTTCTATTGTTTTGAAAATACGAGATGCCATCGCACTTACTAAATTGTCCAGAGCGTTGGAGCAGATTTCACGACAGCTGTTGCAGATTGCCACTTTTAATTCATCTTTTGTCCGGTACTGTTTGTTGTCTGCATAAACATTACGCATAAGCAGTCCCCACAAATTTTCTATTGGATTTAAGTCGGGGGAACGTGTTGGCCAATCAAGTACTTTAATATTGTGTTCCTCAAACCACTGTCTGGTCGACTTGTTGACACAAATTCAAACAGAATGTCCTGGTACTCTAAACTATCTATTAGAGTTGAAGGAAAGTAGTGTTCCAGGGTACCATGTGAGCTAAAGCCAGCCCAAACCATCAAACTACCACCGCCGAAATTCCGTTTGGAGAAAAACAAGGGCTCCTTCCTTAAATCTCGCCAATAGCAATTGAAACCATCTTGTCCATCCAGGTTAGATTTTTTCTCAGCAGAAAAAATTACCAACAAACCCAAAGCTGTATGGAATATCTTATAACCTTTTTGAAAAAATGTTTACCTGATGCCAATTAGTTGCCATGTTGTTTTTCACAAGCTCCTTACGCTTAATCTTATGCTGCTTAATTTTCTCTGTTTTTGAGACAATTTTGCACAACACACAAAGATCTTCCCAGTTATTTCGCCATTCCTTGCATACTCAATCCCTGCTAATGAAATCTCACAATTTGTCCTTGTTCATAAGGTGACAAAGGTTTCCCGCGACCAATACAGCGCAGATATTATTTAAATTATCAATTATTAAAAAAAAAAAATAAAACCAATTGGTACATCTCTAAGAGCAAAACCGGCCTATTATTCACTTATTTGAACATAGAATTTTTTTGGAATTAGGTGACCATACATAACATTTAATAGTTTGGATGAATTGAGCAAATATTAAGGTGACCTTATCATTTTGAAACACACCTTATACTTTAAAACAGATGCTTAAATTTGTTCAAAAACTTTTCTCAAAGCCACATCAAAAAAAAAAAAAAAAAAACAAAAACAAAAAACATTTTGCAAATATTTGTCAACTATTTTATTAAAATATTTGTTTTTTGTTTTTTTTTTTTATTCAAAATAAATCATTAAAAACACTAAACACACACACTCACACATCTCTTGGTACCATTATTTGTTTTGAAATAAGTTTTTAAGGAATGCTGATATAAAAGGACATACAATCTATATAACGGGTGTCCAAATTTGAGATATTTTTTTAATTTTAATAAAAAAAGTCCTCTTTTCAAATATAACAAATATTTTTATTTCAGTTTATTACAAATAGATTCCGGTTGAAAATGAAAAATTATGTCGGTCAAGTGATCACTCCTACTGGCTGATCAGGCTCTCAATCTTTACCAAAATTATCAATCATGTTTTTCAATAAACTTTTGTCAATGGTTGATATCTGCTTAGTAATGTTGATTTTAAGCTCTTGAACTGTTGAGGGCTTATTTTTGATAGAAACCTAATCATTATATATAGCGAAAATTGTTCAGACTATGAAATGCTCTAAACCTAACGTAATTAATGAGGTCCAGTGAAGAAAACTTCACAGACTATGGGAAGAATGAGTGGAGCAACTGTCAGTTTTGATACACTTTTAATTCGTACTTCAAAGATTAATTCCTTCAAGTCATCAAAAAGCCTGAAAAATGAATTTGTTCTCCTATTTCAAGTCGTACTAAAAGAAAAAAAACTTATGGAAGCTGGACTTATGGATCATTTCTCAGCAAACGAAAAAACACCTGCACCTTGATAGGTAGAACAGCTTGCTATGGTCTGACGAAATAAAGATTAATTTGTTTGGGTTAAATGCAAAATGTACGAACATATTTTAGTACGAACATATTTTAGTTACAATTCACATTCAGTTTAATAAATAAAAATTTAAGAGACTATTAAACTGTGTCGCTATGTTAATACGGCTGACAACTGCATCCAGCAAATTTTTGCAAATGTGACTTTGACTACATTTAGTGGCCTCCGTATTTACTCATAGAATTTGACGATAGTATCGATAGTGAAAAAAAACTATCGATGGTCAGCCGAAAATAAAACTATCGATAGTACTATCGATTGTTTTGCAGCTCTAGGTTATTGCTGTACACTTTCGATTTCAAAAAACCCAACGAAAAGATCTAAAATAATGCGATTTTCTAACTTTTCTTTCAAAAGATCAATTCTTTCTCTTGTTGTGTGACAAGTGACACCATCCTGTTGAAATTACATATTCTCTAAGTCTAAATCATAAATTTTTCAACACAAAAAGCTTTGGACCATCTCTCTGTAGCGATTTCCATTTTCGTTGTCAAAAAGTATGGTCAGATGCTTCTTCCGGAGCACAAAACACACCGTACTTTTTACCAAATGGGGCAATTCTGCTTATTAACGTAGCCATTGAGCTGGAAATGGGCATTGTTGGGGAATATTATTTTTTAAAAAAACTCTCATTTTATTAAAAAACGTGACTAATAATTTTGGTACAACTTTGAGAGTCTTCGACTCTGTAGGGGTGGTCACTTGACTGACATAATTTTTCATTTTAACCGGAACCTATTTGATATAAATTAAAATACAAATATTTTTAATATCTAAAAAAAAGTATTTTTTTCATTAATATAAAATGATACCTCAATTTTGGACACCCTTTACATATGTCTAAATAAGTTGTTCGATGTACATCATTTTATAACTCGAGAACCAATAAGCCGATGTGCAAACCAATATATGCGTTGAAAAGGTGTACTTTTACTTATGGTTTGTGTTCAACTGGGTGGTACCACGCCCATATAATATTTTTATTTATATAACTATATACGGTAGTAGTATCAATCAGTACTCATCAAAAGTCTGAAGAAGGGAGGAATCGGATAAGTGGGAGTGACACCTCCCTTACAATGTAAATATCGATTTTTGTATATTTTTGAAACACTAACAGCGGCAGGTTCTGAATTTGGTCTAAGTAACTTTATAGTCATCAACATCATCATCATCATCAGTCGAAATATGGGCGAAATTGATAGAGTGGATGTGGCACTTCCCATATAAAGTAAACACTTATTATTATAAGTATGGTCTACTGGCATTCCTGGATATAGAGGGGGTCTTTAACAATGTGACACCGGAGGCGATTAGGTCGGCTCTGGTGAAACTCCTGACCAACAGGGTCATTGTCTCCAGTATGGGATCAGCTACCGTCTACAGGGTGGATGAAAGCGGCAAGACTGTAACGTATGCGGATAATGTCGCTGTAGCTGTGTCGTGAAAATTCCTTGACACAATGTCGCAGCGCCTTCAAACATCTCTGGGCCTTCTCAGTCGGTAGAGTACTGACAGTGGGCTGTACGTTAACCCGGGAAAGACGTAATTTGTACTATCCACTTGCAGGTACAAAATTTCGTCGTTTTCCCTACCGCGTCTGCACGGAGTTGAGCTGGGGCTGTAGGATATCGTGAAGTATCTGGGGATAATCCTGGATTCAAGCTATCCCGGCTCCAAAATACAGGCACGAGGGCGGCGAGCGCGAATGTTGTGCTGTACGCCTGTCGTAAGGCCGTTGGAAAGTCCTGGCGTCTAAGTCCTAGGAGTTCCAATGGGACATTCAACACGGTGGTCAAGCTTATACTTATGTATGGTGGAGGTCTCTGGAGAAATCCACATATTGCAGGATTTTTGAGAGGGTTCTGCGGAGTGCAGAACTGATGATTACAGGTGCGTTCAGGTCAGCTCCTTCAAAGGCCTTGTTTGTACTGCTGAACTGGTAGGCAGATGGCTGCAGGGGCATGGTCGGACAGGGTCTACGGGAATGCGGCCATCTTAAAGTACACCCAAACTCTCGCTGGATCGACTGTTCTCAATGTGCATCTCATCAGAGCCGGCAATTGGACCCGGTTCTGTTGAAGTATACACGGATGAATCGACGTTCTCCGAAATGGTTGGGGGTGGTATCTTTATTCCTGTATACGGGGTAAGGATATCCTTTAAACTGCCTGACCACTTGCGAACGGTAATGGTAAAAGTTTCTTAATTTGGTTTAAGCAACTTCTTGGAGTGGACACAGAAACAGTCAATAATTGGGCGAGACTAAATAAGTGGGCGTGAAATCTCCTATTCATATTGTACTAAATATGTAATTTTGCATGTGTGGAAAACACTAGCAATTAAAGCTTCGTTATCTATCTACATCAGTCAAAAAGCGGAAGAGACTGAATAAGTGCAAAGCAAACCGGGTAAAAGCTAGCTCAGCTAGCTCGTGCATCTTCAATTTGCGATTGTTCATAACCAATTTGTGGATTTGTGTTTACATTTTCTGGAATAACAGTCTCATTTGGGCGTCCACTGCGCTGTGCATATATATAGAAAGAAGTTATCCCTTTGTAATAGCGTGTGTTTCCAATATAAATTTTAGGGATCCCAGAAACACGTGAATGGGTACTCTATTTTTTTTTCTCCGTCACTCCACTAGGAGCGTACTGGCTTTCCACAAAGCATCCATTGCTTTGTTTTAGTTTCTTTAATCAATTTGATCTTTTAAGATAAGTAGCTGATTAATCCACTGTAGCTTCCTCCATATGATTTTGCGTAGTGGTGATGATCCTTGCTAATTGGTGGTGTTCTTTACTTTAGCATTGTAATTTTTTATATAAAATAGTGGTTATATTTTTTCGTCAAATATTTGCGAAATCTGATCGTAGCTTTAGTTAAATTATGTCAAATGTTTACTGAAAGCTATCATAAGAATATACACAAGGTATAGTTAATAGGCCAACCATCTAACCATCATATTCAAAAGATGAAATTCCGTTTAGGCGTACGTAAAAGACATGAAATAAGCAACCAACACCTAAATATAAGAACTATTTTTTTTTTAATTGCAGCTGTAAAGAGAAAAACCCTTTCCAAAGAATATTTTTTGTAGAGAAATTATGCACTCTTGCTTTGGAGGTCTGATTCCATGTAATGAAAAATAGCACAGGTACACAGACGTGTTAAAAGCTGTCAATGATCACTTTGTTTTAAATTAATCTGACACTACGTTAAGGACAAGCAGGCTTCCGTAACACAAGTTATGCACAGACCACATAAACAGCCAGCGAAATATTTTTATTTAGTACGTCTCTTCACTGACTTATTGATTTTAGGAAAAGTTTCGACACCTTCGCACATATGGCGATTTGTACTGGCCTGCAGATGGCTTACAAGGAAAGTCATCATTATCATATAACCTACCTCGGGAGTTTCTTTAAGACTTTCCGTAATCAAATACTTGTGATCACTTTAAAGCGAAAATTAGCCTCTTTAACTCGTGTGTGAAGTTTAGGCTTCTGTATGGCTGCAAGGTAGCTTATAATTACTTACTTACGGCCGTATTTATAACGAAAATTTAGCAAGTGTCTAGCAGAAGTATGATTTTTAAATACTTGCTTAGATCAACAATCTAATTAATCAAATGTATCAAATTTGTATCAGTGCTTGAAAGTTTGTTAATCTAAGCTTAGCAACGTAGCAGCAAGTATTTAAAAATGATACATATGCAGGACACTTGCTAAATTTTTATAAAAAATACAGCCGATATTCTTTATTCGATTTTTATGTATATGTTTATGTATATGTATATATAAATGTATATGTTACCGTTGTTCATATAAGGAGCATAGGGCCTCAAGAAAATCCTTCCATCTGGTTCTGTTCATAGCGATATTTTTTACTTCATTCCATCTAGTTTGCATACCTGAACTCCCATTTCAATTTGACTTGGCCATATAAGGACTGGTCGACAACTTCTACGGCTGCCTTCAGGATCCAACTCGATCGCTGTTCTGGAAATGTCTGTGACCGGTTTTCGTATGGTGCTACCAATCCGGTTCCACTTTCGCCTTCGCATCTTAATAGTTATGGGGGACTGGTTAGTTTGATACCATAGTCTATTGTCTGATAAGTTTTGTGGCCAAAGACTTGTTGAATTCTTCTAAGAGATTTTTTTATAAAAATTTGCAGGGCATATGCATCACGAGGGGCCGCATTCCACGTTAAGCCTCCATATAATATTGTAGATCGGATATTGGAGCTGAAGGTATTTAGTTTAACATGGCTAGAGAGAGTTGAAGATTTCCGTAGTTAATTAAGCTGACCGTAGGCTTGAGTCGCCTCTTACATTAGATTGGCAATAACTGCACCCGAACCGCCTGATGTTGTGATGACAGCTGCGAAGGTAGCAATCCAATGTGCCTCCTCCAGAGGCACATTATTAATTTTAAAGATGTTTAAGTTATTTGTGTTTATTCGCATCACTTCAGTTTTGTCAATATTCAACTGAAGACCAACGTTCTTAGTCAACTCCGTAAGACGTTGCGAAAGCAAGTTCATATTGGAGTATCGGTGAGAGAGAAGGGAAATGTCATCAGGAAATTCAATATCATTTAACCAATTTAGAAGTCGCCATAGCATGGCTCATGACAATATCCAATACAATGTTAAATATAAGTGTTGACATGAGGCAACCTAGCCGTACTCCTGTGCCAGCATTAATTTTTCTACTCAGTTTGTCTACCTACATGCTATTATTGAATTGAATTATTTTTTGTGGGACACCTTTACATTGCCGGGATGGCCAAATGACATTGTGATTGTGATTTGAGAGAATGTTGAATGCTTTCTAGAAGTCAATGAATATTAGATATAGAGGAGATCGCCATTCGATCGACTGTTCCACTAATATTTTGAGTGTATTGGCATGATTTGTTTCGACAGAAGCCTTCTCTATTAGTATGCCCTCTTTAAGCTCTTCAGGTACACATTCATTTATCCAAATATTCTAAAGGGTCCGCCCAATAAATTTTTTTCTTTGAAAATGCTATAAAAAAAACTACTGAATATTTTCTCAAATTTCTTTTTTTATTTGAAAGTACAATCCTTCCGGTTAATAATGGAAAGTAATTTCATTCAAATGGCTGCTTCGGCTGGCCATGCAGTAGCCTACACGATCGGTCCAATTTTTAAGCACATTATCGATTGTGTGCAGCTGTATTTCACCAATGGCTTCACTAGTATTGTCCTTTAAAGCGTCAATTGTCTCTGGCTTGTTGGCGTAACACTTATCTTTGACGGCACCCCGCAAATAATAGTCCAACGGTGTCAAATCGCAGCTCCGAGGTGGCCTGCGGCTGATAATGCGATCTTCAAAAACAGGGCGCAAAACATCGAGTGTAGCTTCGGCTGTGTGGCACTAGCGCCGTCCTGTTGAAACCAAATGTTGCTAATATTCTCCTCTTCAATTTTTGTGAACAAAAATTCGTTTAACATGGCCCAATAACGATCGCCATTGACTGTAACGGCCACTCCTTGATCATTTTCGAAGAAAAAGGCTCAATTATGCTTCTGGACCAAAATTCGCACCAAACAGTGACTCGTCTTGAGTGTTACGGCTTTTCAATGTATGCATGCGACAATTTTGCTTGTTTATATGCCCGCCAAGACCAAAATGAGCTTCATCTGAAAAGATGATTTTTTTTTTGCAAAATCGGCATCTTCTGTAAGTCGATCGCAGGTCCAGATTCCCAGCGTTGTTAGAGCGTACACACAACAATATTCGTTCAGCGGAAGGAAAAAGCTAATTATCTGTCAAATCAGACATGAGCTAAGTGTTACCGTTCACGAAATAAGCACTAGTTGACAAAAAAACGTAAGATTGCGGACTCTTTATATTAAAGAATAAAGATTTGTACACTAGTTAAGGTTCTATTTTAAAAAGTTCCGAAAACATGGTAACATTTCCTGGACTTTTATTGTCCTCAAGCATCGATTTTTATAACAAAGTATGTATATTGGTTCGAAGACCTTCTCTTATCTTTTTACATTTCACATGTGTCTGCCTAAACTAAAATTCCTTTTTCTTTAGTAAAAACTCGTATTCATGATTTTATCTTTTCCAATTTTTATTTTTCATATTTTGGCATTTCAATAACAAAAAAAAGTTATTTTTCTTGCTTCTTTTGCTTATTTTGTCGACACTCAAAATCATAAGACAGCCGACACATGTTGTCTATTGAAACTGTAATTTCTGTGTGAAATGAAATCTTAAATTTTCATTAAAAAACAAAATACAAAAGATTCAATAACCTTTTAATACAAAAATAAGAGATTTTTGGGAATTTCTAAAAAATTATAAACGAAATAAATATTACATACATATGTGTATGTATGTAATTTAATTAATTTAAAAGGGAATAAATAACAGCAATGTTGAGACTGTTTACGAAAACATAGTTAGGGAACAAGATTTAAGTCAATCATAAAAGAGTTTAAAAAAATATATATTTTGGGGTTGGAAAGGGAATGTGTGTAGCCGTGGTATAGTAGGTAGGATACCCAGCTATCAACCAAGTGATCCTGGGTTCAATATTAGGCCAGACCATTTGACAATTTTCAACCGCGGCATCACCTCATAACATTGCTAGCGACTGGTTATGAGTAATTACTGTAACTAATGCATCTGTCATTCGGTGCCGGCATTAAATGAGTCTAGAAATGGAATCTGATTGATAGAAGGTCTCATTGTTCCACTTGCGATATCGCAGGTTTTGTGTATGTAAATTTTGGGGCTTATTATCCAAGAAGCTATTATCAGCTAAAGCTAAAAGCGTAGAAGTTTAACCGTAGATCGATTCTTGGAACAAATATGTTCCTTATTTGTTTGCTAATGAAGATTACATTTTTATGTTTAACTGATTTGTTACTGCCTCATAACTGATTAAAGTTTTGGCATATTTTAGAAAAATTAATTTAAAGTTTGGTTGTAATTGCAAAAGTTCATAATTCCATTCTATAGTACAAAAATGTTCCAACAAAATCGTTACTGCCGATGTGACATTTTTTGCTTGATTTCTATTTCACAAACATTTGGTTTTTGTAAAATCATTGTAATGAAGAAAATGTAGGCAAAAGCTATCCAATAATAATAGAAAAAATTATCAGCTAGAGGGGGGGGTAAGGAAAAAATTACTTTAGAAAAAGTGAAAAATTAACAGGCACCGATTTCGAACCTGATGAAAGTACAGCCAGGGAAGAGTCTCAAAGAGAGAGTGAAATAGAAAGTATTTCAAATACAGAAACTGAGGACACATTCTATGGGTCCAAAGATAATACTTCTTGGAGTTCAATGCCTTTCCCGAGTAGCCGTTTACATGCATTTAATATAATTGAAATGCGTATTTTTTTATGCGAGGAATCGATTGACCTAGGCAAAGCTAAACTTCAGCAATATATCGACTTCTTGAATCGAGAGATATGGTATCAAATTTTAACTTATTGTTTCAGCTTGAACTTATTATATATGACGAACTGTGCCGCATTGGAGAAAAGGAATAAGTGGAATTCTAGAAAAAAATCAACAAGAGCGAGTGTTTCTCGTCTTAATAGAAGATCTAAAAAGGTCATAATATCACAATTGAAAATTTGTCTTATCTCTTCATTTAGACAAAAGCTTTTAAAAAGAAACGCAATCAAGTTAGGAACTCTGCGCACTACTAACCGAAATATTTCACCAAAGCTGTGTGGAAACATGTAACACTTGTTTCTTATGCTAATAATGAAAACAAATATACGACTGTAATGAGTACTGTACATAGCTAACATCTTATCGGTAGGCATAAAATAAATTTATCGGAGATAACTTCATTCTACAACTCAACAAAAGATGGTGAAGACTTGTTGATAAAATGCTCAGCTGTTGCTCATATAGCTGCAAGAGTAAAACGAATTGGTGTCCTATGGCGGTTCCATCAAATATTACCGATATTTCTGCTTTGAATACTTGTTATTACATTATCCCATGCTTATATGAATAAACGAACTCATGCATCAAAGAGTAGTTCTTCAGTTTCGATTTTACAATCAATAAGACGAAACGATGACAATATAATTGGGGATAATATTCCTAAAACATTATCAATGAAAATCCGAAAATCACCAAAAGCAGCTCAAAAATGAGGCCCTTGTTATGACTACTATCATTTGGGTTAAAACAAGAATGAAAGGACTACTCTATGTGATTGCATTTGTGATCCAATATATTACAGAAAAAAACATTTGCATTTGTGATCCAATATATTACAGAAAAAAACAAGACATTCTAAATGAATGCGCAATTTCGAAAAGAGCACATGTCCCAATATTTAAAGTTTACAGGAAATGAAAAAAACTAATTATTTTTTAATGATGTTTTTTTATATCCATCACTCCTTTAGGGAGCATATTGGCTTCCACAAAGCATCTATTGCGTTGTTTCAGTTTCTTTAATCAATTTGATATTTTCCGCTGTAGCTTCCTCCATATGATTTGTTTTTGTGTAGTGGTGAAGATCCTTGCTAATTTGTGATGATCTTTACTTTAGCATTGTATTTTTTTCCCAGTAGGTGGCGTGTTTTTCCTGAACATCCGTCTGATGTTTGTCATCTTCGCCAGTAGTATGCGGGAAGGTCAGGGGGGGCTTTTTTCTTTATTTTTTATTTTTAGATGGAGTTGTTTGGAGGGAAGTTAAAGCCTTTTTTGTTATTAAACATTTGAAGACAGAATTAAATGGTTCCTTCGTCGTGTCTTCTGCTGGTACTCGAACCTGATTCGTTTGTGTTGTTATGCGTGCGCTCTAACCACTACGCCAGGCCACCCACTTTTTTAATTCTCTAAGTTCTGCTGGTATATATTGCTTGAGTTTAAAAATATCTGCAATTTTATATAATTAATACTTAGCTACCTTGTTGTATAAGCTCGAAAAGGAAGAAGAAAAAATAACGGCTGTGCTGCATTACATTTTTTGTAGTCTTTGTTTAAACAATAATTTCGAAAAAAGCATATTTCTTAGAGTTGTGACCTATCTGCTATAACGTCTTAAGTATAAGGAATGCGAGGGATGTCAGTTTCTCAAGCATAGTAGATGCAGGGAAGCATTGATATGAAAAAAACGCATTTGCCAAAATCTGTGAGATATGCCCTTTTCGAAATTGCGTATTCAAATATGTATGCCTTTCATTACACTATTCAACAAATGGAAAAAATATTCTGACCATGGATAATCACTACATTATTTTGTAGCGCTATGGTCGCCTAACTTCAAATCTCATCAGCATTTTAGATTCTATGGAGAAGTTTTTTTTTTAGAATTCTTTTTCTAAAATGTAAGATTTTTGAAGAGGCCGCTTCATACATTTTATGACAACTCTGAAATGACTTATTCGATTTCGTTAATCCATATGTAAAACATTCTAAGTTATATCAACTTTAAGTCATTCTTTGAAAAAAATACAATTTTTTCAAAAAAAAAAATTAATAATTTGTTGCTCAATAACTCCAAAAATATTGTATTTTTTTCAAAGAATGACTTAAAGTTGATATAACTTAGAATGTTTTACATATGGATTAACGAAATCGAATAAGTCATTTCAAAGTTATCATAAGATGTATGAAGAAGCCTTGCCAAAAGTCTTACATTTAAAAAAAAAAAACTAAAAAAAAACTTATTCATATAAATTGAAATGCTGATGATTTTTGAAGTTAGGCGACCATAGCGTATCAAAAAAATAAAGTGGTTATCTATGGTCAGAAATTTTTTTTCTATTTGTTGCATAGTGTTATTCAATTTTAATAATTGAATTTTATTTGATCCTGAGATCAGATATAGAATTTTTATAAAAAAAAAACTTGAGATTTTATGAATTATTTTGGTATAGAGAAAAGACATCCGTAAAGGAATGTATAGGGTCCGCCAAATAATAAAAAAAATACTGAATATTTTCTAAAATTTCTTTTTTTATTTGAAAGTACAATCCCTCCAGTTAATAATGGAAAATAATTTTAATCAAATGGCTGCCTCGGCTGGCCATGCAGTAGCCTATACGATCGGACCAATTTTTAAGCACATTATCGGTTGTGTGCAGCTGTATTTCACCAATGGTTTCACGAATATTGTCCTTTAAAGCGTCAAGTGTCTCTGGCTTGTTGGCGTAACACTTATCTTTGACGGCACCCCACAAATAATAGTCCAAAGGTGTCAAATGGCAACTCCGAGGTGGCCAAACGACATCAGCTCTGCGGCTGATAATGCGATCTTTAAAAACAAGGCGCAAAACATCGAGTGTAGCTTCGGCTGTGTGGCACGTAGCGCCGTCATGTTGAAACCAAATGTTGCCAATATACTCCTTTTCAATTTTTGTGAACAAAAATTCATTCAACATGGCCCGATAACGATCGCCATTGAGTGTAACGGCCACTCCTTGCTCATTTTCGAAGAAAAATGGCCCAATTATGCATCTGGACCAAAATCCGCACCAAACAGTGACTCGTCTTGGGTGTATCGGCTTTTCAGTGTATGCGTGCGGATTTTCTGTGCCCCAAATGCGACAATTTTGCTTGTTTACATACCCGTCAAGATCAAAATGAGCTTCATCTGAAAAGATGATTTTTGATTCTGCAGCATTACCATGATTTTCAAAGTAATGTCGCAATATTTCCCAGCGTTGTTCAAGCGTATACACAACCATATTCGTTCAGCGGAAGGATAAAACTAATTATCTGAAAATAATTCACGAAATAAGCACTAGTTGAAAAAAAAAACGTAAGATGGCGGACCCTTTACAACTCCGTGGTTGCGTATGTTAAACATTAACTATTGTACACAGACTTTTCTGGAAATTACACACGGGTATTATTAATTTTTTATGAGTTAGTCGAAGTTCTATCATCAGGTTTTTTAATATCAATCGTTATTTACATGATTAATTGTGTGTAACACTTATGTACTGTATGACAAGTCACACAACACATTATACGTGATTTTTTTCTTTTCCATCCTCATCCTGTGCTATTTAGTCAACAGCAATAAGTGTTTTGTATTAAGTCGAGATGCTAAGGAGTGGTAAAGCGCCGAGTTTTTTGAACTTACTTTTGGAAGACCTTGAGTTGGAACCTCCACTGATTTGTTGATTAAAATGGATTACTGTCGTATCTGGCATATATTTTACAAATGGTTTGTGCTTATAACTTATGTGGTATCTTTGAGGGTAAACAGTTATCTTTAATTCCTCCGTTGTCACTGATCAAAGTATTTTTCCTTGATTCCTTATCTTACTCTATTAATTCTAAAGAACACCAGCTGCTCACCGAAGCTTATTCTGAATATGTACGATCGATTTTATTAAGTGTGAGCTGATTTGTGGGGTGTCACTCAAACAGTGTCACTCAAAAGTAAAACATTTTCGGGCATTAGCACTTATAGAAAATAAAGGAAATTTTCTATCAAACAAGTTGATGCCATTACTGGCGATGACAACTCAATGTACATGGAAAGTTGCCATCTGTAATGAGCTGCGATCCTGGTTCTTAGCTGAAATATACCATTATAACAGCGCTCAGTAAGGTGTTCTAAAACCAATAAAAAACTATTTTGAAAATAGTGGTTGGCAGGTTTTGCCTTATCCTCCCTATAGTAAATAATTTATACCGCGTGGGTTGGGTTAGATTAGGATCTATGAGCTGCTCGCGCTTCGCGAGTTAACTAGAAAACTCTATGATCTAGTATGATATCATTCAAGAAAGAGCCATTCAAGAGATAGAAAGACTGTAATGGGAGTGTCCCAAAAGTATCTCCACCTAAAAACCCAAAAACTTCAGTTCACTCACTTCAGCAACCGGTACCCTTGACGTATTCAATCAACTGCGGCAGTGATACATCCCTAAGATAATCCACATCGTAGAAGTAAGATGCACCCAAGTGCTTTAGAAGGTGTTGCACCGATTCTTCCTCCTTAACGTGCTGACATGCGTACTATCATACAATGCCCGGTAATTATGAAGGAAGGAAGCCCGATCGACTCCCTTCCAAACCTAAGAAGAGACTTAGTTCCTTTCATGAAAAGAGAAGGCCAAAGCATTCTGGATATTCTAGATGTGGTGGTATTGGTCCACCTGTGTTCCATCTTGTTCAGTGCCCATTTATCTAACAAACTCAGCAACGCACATAGAGGGACATGCACGTTTCCCTGCATGAGAGACCGAGAAGACCCCATAGTTGCTTATTCATCAGCAATTTCATTTCCTTGGATGCCTGCATGACTCGGAACCCATATAAGTTTGGCATGATACCACTCCAGCCGGGCCAGTGAGCGAATGCCGATAGAGATATTTCGACTAACTCACAAGTGAGACGAGGACACTGATTGCGGTGAGACTGTCTTCATAGATCCTAAAAGGTCTTCAGGCCACGGAATTTAGTTCCCGGATATGTATAGTGGCCCTGTCTATAGCGTAGATCTCAGCCTGAAAAACAGTGCAATCATCGGTTAGTCTGTACCTGATTCCGTTTTCGAGCCATCGGTATAGACCGCGACTGTGTTATCTTTTATTGTCCCGTCTGACTAACATATGTTTCGATCGAATTGAGACCCTATGCCTCCGTAAACACACCCACCTAAATCTATGAAATTCGTACGTTTAACCAATATGTGTTCCGCCATCTTTGATATCTGCAAGCATAGTCTACAAACGACTTTATCTGCTATCATTATTCTCTGTAAATGCACTATTTAACTACATTGGCCCGAAAACAATCTAACAGGGTTTCAAGTGTGGCCTGCTGTACTTGAAAACAGCAGAGCTACGGCCAAATGTTGGGCGATCACCTGCTTAGCGTCTCTAAGACACACTTGAGCGTTCTGGTTCGATTTTAAACTTATATTACCCATACAAAACTGGTATATATTCGTCCATATTATGTCTGTAAGGAATTTGAAAATTCTTAGGTAAGCAGGATTATTATGCTGTTGAAGTACGAGTAAGTAAGTGAGGTAAAGTGAGGTAAAGTGAGTAAGGTGAGGTAAAGTTAGTGCCGATTATGGTTTCCTTTTAGTTGCTTATAATTTCTTAATTTTAAAATTAAAATATGTTTTATTCCATCAATTTATAATGTTTTTAATAAAAAACTTTAATATTTCTTTTACAAATAAAACGAATAAATACTCTGTTCAATACCTGAATAACTTTGCTTTTTTTAGAATTACGCATGAAAATGCTTAAAGAATTACATATAAAATATTTATAATTTACAAATATTTTGTAAGAATTTTCTTTTTTTCTCATTTTTTTATTTCTTCATTTTATGAATTTTTTATTATAAAAACTTGGTTCGATTGCAAGTCAACAATTTTAAATAAAATTCAAAATTATTCATTCATTTGTAAAAGAAAAATAAAATAATTGTTCAACCATAGGAACTAATAAATATTTTATAAAGAAAACGAAAAATATTTTCAAAATAAAAACTCAATAAAATTAAAATAAAAATATGAAGCAGAAGTATTAAAATTTTTTTATGTACTTATTTATGCATGTAATGCATAATAAATCTATTGCAATTGAACTTATTTGAACTCTATTTACACTTGCCATGATATCCAATAGATTCAAATTGACATGCATTATGATAAGTGTCACGTTAGCATTATAAAGTGTTTGTGAGCAGATATGTACTTTTATAATAAATGTTATGATTTTACTTAGAATTTAAAAAATAATGCTTCAGATTTACAAATCTGATATCTGAGAATCATTAAAGAAAAGAAAAGACCGCACAAGACAATAGTAAAGCAATATACTAAAATTGTCATTTGTAATAGGCAATCAATCACCTCAGTGGCGAGAGTTCATTTAAATTTGATAAAAATTTATAAAAAACGAAATTGATACTTTACACAGAAAAATTTTCAGATATACGAGGGCTGATTGATATTGAAGCTACCTGTTTTTTCTTTACAAAAACCATTCATTTCTCAACATAGTCTCCTTTTAACTCAATACACTTAGTAAGACGATTTACCAACTTTTTTATACCATCTGAATAATACGATTTTTGGAACTCCTCAAAATACGCATTAGTTTCGGTAATCACTTCTTCGTTTCAGATGAATCTTTTTCCTGCGAAACATTTTTTCAAGTTTGAAAACAGGAAAAAGTCACTAGGGGCTAAATCTGGACTATAAGGTGGATGATCGACTAATTCGAATGGATTTCTCGTAGTTTTAGCGTCGTATCTAGTGCTGTGTGAACCGGTGCGTTGTCTTGAAGAAAGAGCACTTTTTTCTTGTTTAAATGTGGTCGTTTTTCCTTGATTGCATCAACCAATTGATCCAGTAGTGCACGATAATACTCTTCTATGATAGTGGATCCCTTTTTAAGATAATCGATGAGCAATAATCCGTGCGCATCCCAAAATACAGTGGCCATAACCTTGCCAGCCGATTTAGCTGTCTTCGCCTTCTTCGGAGCACTCCCACCAGTTTCCACCCATTGCTTCGATTGATTTTTGGTTTCAGGTGTCTAGTGGTGGACCCACATTTCATCAACAGTTATCAATCTACGCCAAAATCTGCAGGATTATGCTTTATCATGTCCAAACACCGCTGTCAAGTGATCTGTCGAACTCGTTTTTGTTCAACACTGAGCAAACGCGGCACCCATTTTGCCGATAGCTTTTTCATATGCAAATGTTCATGCAAAATGTTGAACACACGTTCATATGATATATTTACCATTTCAGCAATCTCACGGATTTTGACCCGGCGATCATTCATAACGATATCAAGGATTTTCTTGATATTTTCTTTAGTAACCACCTCTTTTGGCCTTCCTGTTGATGGTATTGTTGCAGCGCTTGTTCAGCCCCGTTTAAAATCAGCAATCCAATATTTTACCATATAATCTGACGGAGCAGATTCGCCTTAATTTTTATCAAGCTTTTCTTTCGCCTTTCAAATAATAGTGTTTAATCACTACACGAAATTCACTTTTTTCCATTTTCCAAGAAACACAAAAGTTGCTTACTTCAAACGACTACAACAAATAAACTAATCGATGAATTGGGCTAAAATTTTAACAGCTGACGTTTGACAGATCGTCAATTTTTAGGAAAGAAAAAGTTTTTGTGTTTGGGCTGCCATCTAGCGCTAGGTAGCTTCAATGTCAATCCGCCATCCCATAACCACTGTATACTAAGAGATATGCTCTAATTGCCGCAAATCCCACTGAGCGTATGAACGATATTATTGAATTTAAAAACAAAATCGCTTATACGGCAGACATTACATTAGAGCTGCAGAACTATCGATAGTCATCCCATTCGATAGTTTCGATAGTTTGCAAAAAAGCTATCAATACTATCGGATTCTTTTAAGTGCTAGTTGTGGCAACAATATTTGAATTTAATTGAAGGGGAAAGAATAATAATAAATATACAGTATTGAAGCAAATAAAAGGGACACTTTATTTATTTTGCAGTATGTCATAAAATTTTATGTATTGAAGTTTTTTGAAGGAAGAGTAGCCATTTATATAGCGAAAATTTTTCAAACCAGGAAGTGCTCCAAAATGAAAGTAACTAATGCGATCCATTGAAAAAGAACTGCAGAGACTATGAGAAGAAATCGTGGAACAATTTTTAATTCGTACTTCAAAGATTAATCCCTTCAAAAAACCTGAAAAATGAACTTATTTTCCTGTTTCAGGTCGCACGATAAGAAGAAAACTTATGGGAGTGAGAGTTATAGGTAAAAGTCCTCGAAATGTATCATTTCTCAGCAAACAGAAGCAGCATCTGCACCGTAATAGTTAGAACAACATGAGAACAATATGCTTTTAACGAAATAAAGATTAATTTGTTTGCGTCATATGCAAAGTCGTATGCATGAACATATTTTAGTTACAATTCATACTTTATTTGAGTTTTATAAATAGCAATTTAAGAAACTGTTAAACTGTATCCCTATATGTAACTATACAAGTTTACAGACGGCTAACACCTGCATCGAACAAATTTCTGCAAATGGGGCTTTGACTACATTTAGTGACCTCCGTATTTACCCTTAAAGTAGAAGTACATGACTCGCGTTACGAGCGTTGAGCGTCGCACGCTTTTGTCAAAGAAAGTTGAAAAAGAGTATTTCCATAAAACAAAAAGCTGGTCAACATTCAACTTTTAAGGCGTTGACAGTTATACGGCTGACTTGCGTTTCTTGTTTTAAAAAACGAAATTAATTCAATAAATTCAAAAAGGCAGTTGAAATAAATATATTTCACTCCAATTTTTACAAATGAAATAATGTTAACGGGAAAAAATTAAGCAATTAGCTGATTCAAGTGCCGTCTCTAAAGCGTGTTGTGCAACTTGCCGTCTTTAAAGTGTTGAAAGTCTCAAAGTACCAAACGCGCTAAATGACCAACGTGTGGTATTGAACCTTACCTTTAGAATTCGACGATAGTATCGATAGTGATAAAAAACTATCGATAGTCAACCAAAAACAAAACTATCGATTTAGGTTTACTTTATTTCTATTATAGGCAACTTTATGAATAAATAGTGAAACCTGTAAATATTTGTTGCTTTTTATTTGCCATTTTTGTGATGTTTTAGAAATCAAAAATGTCATAAGTTTTCCAAAATAAAATTTTTTTCTGACTTGTTTCTCAATAACTCGAAAAATATGCATTATATTGGGTCCGCCAAATAAATTTTTTTTTTTTTTTTTTTTTTTTTTTTTTTTTTTGAAAATGCTATGAAAAAAACTACCCAATATTTTCTCAAATTTCTTTTTTAATTTGAAAGAAAAATCCTTCCGGTTAATAATGGAAAATAATTTCATTCAAATGGCTGCCTCGGCTGGCCATGCAGCAGCCTACACGATCGGTCAAATTTGTAAGCACATTATCGATTGTGTGCAGCTATTCACAGCAGCTTTCATTAATGGCTTCACGAATATTGTTCTTTAAAGCGTCAATTGTCTCTGGCTTGTTGGCGTAACAATTATCTTTGACGGCACCCCACAAATAATAGTCCAACGGTGCAAATCGCAGCTCCGAGGTGGCCAAACGACATCAGCTTTGCGGCTGATAATGAGATCCTCAAAAACAGGCCGCAAAACACCGAGTGTAGATTCGACTGTGTGGCACCTAGCGCCGTCCTGCTGAAACCAATTGCTGCTAATATCCTCCTCTTCAATTTTTGTGAACAAAAATTCGTTCAACATGGACCGATAACGATCGCCATTGACTGTAACTGCCACTACGTGCTCATTTTCGAAGAAAAATGGCTTTATTATGCCTCTGGATCAAAATCCGCACCAAACAGTGACTTGTCTTGGATGTATCGGCTTTTCAATGTATGCGTGCGGGTTTTCTGTGCCCCAAATGCAAATGTTTACATACCCGCCAAGATCAAAATGAGCTTCATCTGAATAGATTTTTTTTTTTTTTTTTGGCAAAATCGGCATCTTCTGTAAGTCGATCGCAGGCGCAGATTCCCAGCGTTGTTCAAGCGTATACACAACCATATTCATTCAGCGGAAGGATAAAACTAATTATCTGTCTTATCAGACGTGAGCTAAGTGTTACCATTCACGAAATAAGCAGTAGTTGAAAAAAAAGTTAGATGTCGGACCCTTTATAAAAAAATGATATTAGAGTGACTTAGTTAGTTATGAAGGGTAGCCAGACACTGGTCCAGCTCACTTGGATCCAATAATGATCCCACTATTATGCCCAAAAATGGTAACGTCCAAGCGGACCTACATGTCCGCATCCCAGTTTGAACTGAACCAACCAGGCGCATGCATAAAAGAAGAAATCCCACTGATACTCCCATCAGCCTGGTCCGATATGACATGCAGAAACGGACAACCAAGAAAAGCAGTCCTAATATCCGAAAGATTTCGACACTGGCACAAGAAATGCTAGACTTAATCTCCTAGCGTGCACAACAGCCACGTCACGGCATCCTCTTGATGGACTCCGAGCGAGCCCAATCGTACAAGGGCCAGATCTGTTTAGATACAGAGCACGTGGGTTCATTGTCCCACCGCAATTGTGACCTACACAACATGTGCCGCAAAACCAGAATTTTGCAAGAGGGAAGAAGCATTCCAACAAAGTGATCAATCTCCTCGCTGCCGAGGAGAGAGTCCACTCTAGCCAGTTCATCTATAACACAGTTCTCCCTAGTGTCAGAGTGACCCCTTGCCCAGATATTCTCCAGGTCTAAATGTCTCGGCACCTTGTTCAGAGATGCCCGGCATTCACATACAACTCGCGATGTCGAGTAGACACCTGATCGCAGCCTGACTGTCCGTACAGATTCGGATATCAACATCATATAGTACATCAACCAGATCTCCGCCTGTAAGATACTGCAGTGGTCCGGCAGTTTGAAGGATACTCTCACGCCATATGCAGGAATAAAGACACCGCCCCTAACCTCCTTCGAGGATTTCGATCCATACGTGTAAAGTTCAACAGAACCGGGTGTAATTACCTGTTCTGGTAAGATAAGCACGGAGAATATTCTATCCATGAAGAGTTTGGGTGTACATTTATCTACCCCATCAGGGATCGTGCCCAAATACCTAAAGATGGCCGCATGCCCGTAGACCCTGTCCGACCATGCCACTGCAATCTCCAACCTTATCGCAGACGTGATCGCCATCTGTCTAGCCATCAGGTCCACTGGAAGCCAGTTCAGAAGTACAAACAAGACCCTCGAAGGAGTAGACCCAAGCGCTCCTGTAATCATTAGTACCGAGCTTCGAAGAACCCTGTCAAAGATCCTGCTATATGTGGACTTCTCAAGAGACCTCCACCATACATTCGCACCACACGTAAGTATGGGCTTAGCCACGGTGTCGAAAATCCAATGGGAATTCCTAGAATTCAGACCCCAGGACTTACGACAAGTGGACAGTGTAACGTTCGCCACCCTCGCACGCGTATTCTGGTGTAACGAAATCAAATAAGCCCTTTTAAAGTTAGCATAAGATGTATGAAGTAGCCTCTTCAAAAATCTCACAACTTAGAAAAAAATTCTAAAAAAAAACTTATCCAAAGAATTTGAAGTTCTGATGATTTTTGATGTTAGGCGACCATAGCGCATCAAGAATATATAGTGGTTATGCATGGTCAGAAAATTTTTTACCTTTTGTTGCATAGTGTTTTGGAATAATGATCGTTCTATCGACTTTAAGATTTCATACATTTCTCTGAATTGTATGTTTTTTTTATATCAAATCTCAAAGTTCTTCAAAAATCACTCGATATATTTTGTTTTGTTAAAGTTTAGGTTGAAAAACCCTTTACTACTTCATTTTAAGACATACTCCATATTTTCCGATTTTCAAATCTTGTGAACACAATAATGGTCTGGCAAGAGAATTCAGACCAACCAAGAGGCAGTCTTTGAAACAAATTTGAACTTTTGAGGGCGCTTTAGAAATCTTATTGTTTGGGGATACAAAGGTGCTTTACTTAAATGTACCCAATTTAAAAAGTGATTATTTAGAGAAATCAAACTCTATTTTGTCTTTTCGCTTATTAACAAAATCATTGCTAGTGTAAGCACTTTGAAACTTAAGCATTAATACTCGTTGCATACATACGATTCCTAAATATTCTACCAGCATAGGCCATTATAATTTGTAATAATGTTTATGGCATAATCAATCATGTTTTGATGTACTGCTTTATCTTAATAGGTCCACAATATGTACATGAATGAGATGAGTGTTAGTTCGGGTATCTATGAAATTGTACACTTAATCTCTGCCTACACAAACATATATACATACATACATACATATGTATACACTTACATAGAAATACATTTTCATATAAAGTAGTTTCTATGCATATGAAAGGACTCCATTTTGATATTGTTTACTTAACCTCAAAAAACACATACATGTACAAAAATACACACACTTACAAATGTATAAGTGGACCAGTGATGGAAAAAATGGGTATATCCCCAACTAAAACAACAACATTTTATAGAATTCCTAAGATGAACTCAATTTCATTTGAATTTTTGCCACAATTTGTGTCAGGTACGAGTATAAACACAAGAGGCTGTTACATAAGTGTGGGCAAATGTGTCTTATATGCAATTACTTTTTTCTGTATTACTACTGTTCTAGTTACTATTACAATTGTAGTTGTTGTTGTTCTTGTTGCAGTTGTTCTTTACATATAAGCAAGCTTTACATAAAAATCTTCTTCTGCTTCTTCTTTATGCAATAAACAAGGGCATAAAGTACTCTTCTTACCTTGTTATTCCAGCATTTAAAGTGAATGTTAACATTTGAAAGGCATATGTTGCCACCCAAAAGGAAACGAGGAGTAAAAGATGTAGATAAGAAACAGGATATTTGATAGATATTGACATGAAGACAAAATGTTTTTTCTTAAGCTAAAACTCTTTTAAAAATAAAAATTTATTTTGGTTGATAACATCCAGTTAACTTTTATGCACTCTCTTTACTTATCTTGCTGCTGTGTTGCTAATAAAAGTTTTTAATTCATTTTCTAACTCCAATGCAGATACACGTTGCACAACACTGTAATGCAGATGGAATGCCTTAATAGTTTGAAATTACAAGCCGAATTGATGAAGAGCTGACCATTATTTTGATGATTATGTCGAAAGTTTCACAAGCACTTGTTTAATTTGGCCTCAAGTTAATTTTTGCGAAAAAATGAAACGTTTTCGTTTCAGTTTTAATTTCTTTTTAATAAGTTGTTACGCGCTTAGGAAAAAATATTTTGCAATGAATAGCGTTGGAAAAAGAGAAGAATTTTTTTCAAGTGTAATTAAAAGCTGCTTATTTTTAATCAAAATAATTTTATGCAACAAAATATTCAATAGACGAAATGAAGTTGGTTTGGTACGTACTAGGGAGATCGATTATTCGACTTTTCTCAAAAACCGCTTTTTGAATAATTTGAAAAATATCAATTCTTTGAAAACCGGTTTTCGGTTAGTAATTGTTCAAATAAGCGGTTAACCGTTCTTTTATTTAAATAAAATTGTTCTTAATTTTTGAAGCGCAGAACTGGACCATGTCGTTTTATAAATAAGCAGAAGCTGACGGAGAGCTTAAAATCAAAGTGGCAATAAATAATTGCTAGTATTTAGTATTCTATCAAATCTCAAAAAAATGGTGTGCGGAGGTCATAAAAACAAAGTTTAATATACAAAGTGCTGAAAGTTGCTAAAGTTTCCAACAGCTACTCAAGGAGCTAATTTTTTTTTGTGGTTGTATTACTTGCTAGAGAATGGAATTAAAGGCTTGTTATTTTAGTTAATCTTTAGGTGCCTAAGATAACAGATAAATACATTTTATACTTTTACGTGTGCCGCTGTGGTATGGTAGGTAAGACACCCGCCTAACAACTAGAAGGTTGTTGGTTCAAGACCAGGCCAGACCATCTTGAAAAACAATAAAGTTTTTCGATAGCGGTATCACCTCATAACATTAGCTAGTAACTGGTTATGAGCATTAATACTATTGAAAACTTCTCTAAATGCATTTGCCATTCGAAGCTGGCGTTAAACTGTAGGTCCCTTTTAATGAGTTTAAAAAAAATAGGATCGGATGCAGTCCATTGACTGAGAGAAG
The DNA here is from genome assembly GCA_023159175.1 of Wohlfahrtia magnifica. NCBI lineage: Eukaryota > Metazoa > Arthropoda > Insecta > Diptera > Sarcophagidae > Wohlfahrtia > Wohlfahrtia magnifica. The sequence continues at coordinate 7,311,212 of JAKWBJ010000539.1, forward strand.
TCCCCTTGTTCCTTTATGGAATGTTATGGGAATTAATATATAATATACTTTTAATAAATCTATTAGTAAATACGAGTCCTCAATTGCTTCGACAAGAAAAGTTGCTTAGGTTTCGAACAGCTCTGTATGTAAATTCATGCACCACGTATTTAATATTGAGTGTGTTAGTGTGGTATGTCAGGTAAGAGACCTAACTTCCAACCATGAAGTTGTCGGTTTAATCCCAGGCCACACCATTTAACAATTTTCAACAGCGATATCACCTCACAACATTACTAGCGACTGGTTATGTGTATTTACGCTGTGAAAAACTTTACTAACTAATATATCTGCTGTTCGGAGCCGGCGTTTGTGGGTCGCTTTCAATGAGTGTAGTTGATCATTCTCCAGATATAAAAATCAATATTTATTTACACAAGATGAGAAAAAGTTATTGTTGTTCAAGTGTGCATATCTTCTTCGATCTACCTTGGTTTTAACGTTCTTCGTGAGACGTTCAAAGTTGCCATATATACAAAAATTATTAAATTTATACAAATAGTTAAACGATGAGCATGTTTGCAATAAAAATTATTTAAATTAACCGGTTATTCGTGTTAAATTAAATTCGTGAAAAAACCGTGAAAAAACCGTATTTCACAAAACCAAAAAAACCGGTTTATGCCGGTCGAATAATAATCGTCCGATCTCCCTAGTACGTAACTAAAATGAAAACATCAAAGGCGTATGATTAATTTAAGATTAAATATTACTCATACGTCCATGTGCATGGTTTATTTAGTTCTCTAGCAAATTTGCTTTTTGTTTTGAGTTTTTTTTGGTATCCAGCACTCAGGCTATGATCCCTATTTATGCAGTGCATTGTGTTGCTACTTGGAAAGGAGGTTGCGAGAAAGCGGATAGAGGGAGTAGTGTTTATGGGCGTTCGATTTGAATTTAGTCCTACAGCACTGAGTATAAAAAATTCAATGCTATATATGCATGTTTCATTGTGCGTAACTGATACCTGGGCAAATAACTCTTATTAAATAGCGAGCGAATATAATGTATGCCATTGGAGCCGAATAAATTAAATTTGCGTTCATCGCTACAAAGCACCTTAGCCAAATCCTCTATTGTCCAGTTTAAGTGGTGCTCTATACGCCTTTTCTTATTAACTCTGCTTATTAGTGGCTTTTTACGGGAAGGTCCGGGAAATAAGTTGACTTCATTTAATATGCGTCTAGCGGTATATGCGCCAAATGGAATGGCTATTTGTGTTTTTACGTAATTATTGACATCTGTTGTCGTCTTTCGTGGATCAATTTTTTTGTTCTTAGCTTTTCTTGGTGCTGACGAGTATTATTAATTCATTGGCGACGATTTCCTGGTTTTCTTTGCACTTTTCGAGTGAAATTGTGAGACAATTCGCCTAACAGTTAAGTTTTGTGCTCCAAATAGGACTCCATTTCCTCTTACAAAGCTTTTATTATTGCCACTTTGCTATCGTTTCATAACTGTGTTGCAAATTACTTTCACAATAAACCATTTTTTAAATAAATGATATGATTTGCTTACTTTAACAGCTCCTTGCATATTTTTTTTGCTCGCATATAATGTTCACTTTTGATAATTAATAAAATATTGTGAACAAATTAAAAAAGATAATCAACTGATAATATCAAGTTTGTTTCTTCTTTTTATAGAGAATAAAAAATGCAAAAGATAATTTAAGGCGGATACTGTGTTAGTGATAGAATGCAATTTCAGGTTACGAAACGCAGAGTAGCACATTTAATGCTCGCCACTGTATAGCGTAAGTGGCAGTTAAGACTTTCGCTGAGAGATTTTTCCACAAACAAATGGTGTGGCTGAAACACGAATTCTCTCTATAATGCATTGTGCGATGCACTGGGATACGATCTATGATAAGTACTAGTATTACGTAAGAATACATGATTGTTAGGAATTAATTCCTTAATTTCGTCAGAAAACATTCCTTTGTTATTCCGATAAAACTATGAAATACACGACATATTGCGACGATGCTCTAATGAATCGATAAAGTTCGTCATTAATAAGCAACTCGCCCTCTTCTATACGCGGTCGAGCAGCAATAAAATAGTCTTTCAAGCACCAGACCATACATGAAAGTTGTAGTCCATATAGGTCTTGTAAATATTAAGGAGAATTGATGGAGTGAATGGAGTGATGGCATTGGGAAACAGGGTAACTCTTTGATGAGTCTCTGGACAAAATGATGTTATGGAGAAAGAGTTCGCTGACGCACTGGCAAGGTGGCCACGGGTTTTATGGGATCAGAGCCTTACTGTGTTACAAGCTGGTTAACGGCTAGGAGAAGACCGATGAATGCAAGCATGAACAAAGTTCGTCATATTGGATACAATGTAGGCTCTGAGGTTGACGAAGCGGCTTATAAGACCATTCACCAATATATAATAGGGAGTTGCGCCACATGGACAAGACAGAAGACTTGTTGTCTTTCTGACAAGCCATGACTATCTTAGATATCACCTCTTCAGCCTCAACGTGGTACCTGATTCGGAGTGACGCCTGTGCAGTGAGAAAGAGAAGACGACGGAGCATATTCTCTGTATTGCTTTGGCAAACAATCGGAGACAAACTTTTATGGAGCCCTTCATTGGGCCCGAACAGGTTCTTCGGCTATCCATTAGAGATATTGCCATTTTCATACACAAGGTATAGGGTTTTCTTCTGCATACTGTTCCGATTGGCACTCCCAGACTGATCGATCAGACATCGGCTCAGGGGTATTGTCTCGATGGGATTTCTACTCCTGTTGGCTATTTCACTGGCGGGTCTGACCACAGAGTGCTTGGCACAGTACATCTTTCTAGTTCGCAGCGCCATAATCAGGTACATAGCCCTCTTCGGCCCAAATTAATAATAATAATAAAGTGAAGTATTTCTTACACGTCTTAAAAAACCAAGGCACTTGGTTGCTTCTTTTAAATATAAATATGTTATCGTTACAGTGAACATCACAATGAATTCTTATGCCCAAAACATCAAGAGCATCTGATTCATCAATATTTTCATTACCCATGGTCACAGAGGACACCAAACCACCAGAAATCAAAACTCGTTCTTTCAAGCATTCCAAATAGACTCCGTTCGAACGACCCCACTCAGAGATTCTCGTCAGGTCATCAGTTTGTGAGAATGTGGTTCATATTTAGCTTTTTCCACAAAATCTCCAACAGACTCGGTCTATAATCAAAAGAATATGGGTGACAAATGTTGCTGTTATATGTGAAAGAGTAGATAGGATTGGAAATGTGAAGATGAAAGATAGAGTAGAATAAAGAACAGAGCCTTGCGTTATCCCTGAATTAATCTTGAACTCATCGTGTGAGTCTCCATCTATAACCACTTTTATAGAGCGATCTCTGAGAAAGCTCGATATAAATCTAGAGAAGTGATTAACGACACTAAAAGCAGTAAAACCGTGAATGAAATTGATCCGCATTGCGGAGAGCACCGCCAGCAGATCGCCAGTAGAACGGCCCTTGGTGAAGCCGTACTGATGTTTGGTTAGCAAATTGTTGGACTCTAAATACCTAACAAGGTGGTGATTAATCATACTCTCCATAACCTTGGTGAGTGCCGAACAAGCTGTTATGAGGCGGTAGATTTCAGGGTTGGTAACCTCATCCTTGTTATTGATTGGCGTTACATTAGCAACATTTCACTGCACTGAAAAGGTTGGCTAATTTTGTTGAGTGGTGGAGGAAATGTAAGTTCTATCGAGCCGATAGCATTTTCATATCCATATGTGCATGTAAAATATGATTTTGTTATTTTCATTGCTCTCATTTACTTTGTAATTGCTATTTCCATATTAAATTCTTTTTACAATAACAATACCATAAATTTGTTGTAGTAAGTAACGTTTACTAGAATGATCATAAAATGCTTTCATGTTCCATTGGAACAGTGTAGTGCGTTCGCTTAAAATGATGAATTTTATAAATTTTTTAAGGCTTAATATTTTGTGTAGCCTACTTTTAAATCTATATTACGAGGCTTAGTGCCCACCAGAGCTCAGCAATGAATCGCTTTTTTGTCCTCATACTCACTCATGAATAAGTGAGTACATATCATTCAAATTCAACTATTCATATTCACAATTGAGTCATAAGTATAAATAACAGTGAGTATAAATCAAATGTCGTACTCATACTCATAGCATACTTATGCCCATAGCATACTCATATTCATAGCATTAATTCGAATAATACGAATCATTCGAGTAGTACTCATGAAGTAAGCAAGCTATATTGTTCAAAAGAGAAAAAAATAAAATGTAAATTATGGTAGGAAAAATGCAGTCCTCTATTCCAATCATACTCATATTGCATCGTCTATACACAACGAGTTAAGAAGAGTATGAATCATCAATGACATAAATGTAGATAAGTATGAATATAATAAGTATTTCAAGCGTTTGAGTATGAATGCGTATGAGTATAAGAATTTATGAATCATAATTCGAGTCTGATTTTTCTCTAACATCTTTAAAGTCTTTGGTTAGACTGTTCTTATTTTACTACTGAGTACAGAATTAAATAGCACTATATTCATTAAACAAATGAGAACAATCAATAAGCAAGAAAAATCTAGACGGATGTTTTATTTTTCCTGAAAATGTAAGTAATGTATGATACCAGTGCTACTACACCTGCAGCGATAAAAAATATGAATAGCGGTCATCGATTTATTCTGCTCTTGCAAGTATATTAGCCCAATAACTTCTCCATTTGGTGAACATCTCCTTTAGTTTTTTATATGACTTATAATTTCTGACTTCGCCGTCAAAGTGACGATGTAGAAATTTGTAGAAAGTAATTGCCTGAAATATAAGTTTCTTTTTTCTAACTGTTCTACGAGCAGTAGATTCCACGAATTTATCTTTTTCTACAGGGTAAGTAATGTAAAAAAATATTTGTTCGTAATAATTCTTCCTGAGCTTCTTTAGGAAATAACAAGATATAAAATTGGTCTTTCTCGTAAATTTATCTGATGTTCGCTTTCTATTGTAATTCCAGCATACAGATATTCGTATAACCGCTCATCTTTGGTGTAACGCTGACGTAAATTAGTATTTAACAGAATCCAAATATTGCGAAATGCCGCGGCTTAACGGATTGTGCAAGTGATGAACGAATTACATAATTATCCAATTGAGAGCAACATATAATGCCAAACCAATGGGTACCCCTAACTCAGATAAGTGCTCTCGGTTTGACTTCTGAACACCTGCATATGTCCAAATATGTACTAAAAATTTTATTTGGTTTCATTCGCTTCAAAATTCTTAAATATCTTAGTAATAGCGGCTAAGTCTTCAATATATAATTTTGTTATCTTAAATTGTAATTTTAATAAATTTTTTCTCAAAAACGTTTAGTTTCTTTGAGATTTGTATGAAGATACCCGGGTAACTTGAAACTCAAATCAGTCACATAAGAGTTAATATAATTTTAGTTTGTATTTTCAGCGAGAATTAACAACAATTAATAGGGTGAAATATTTTATTGAACAGAAAACACTATAAGAGTTCTGACTAAATCATCTATTAAAAAATTCCAAAAGAAACTTAAAATCGGTTAATATTCAACTAAGTTATTAGCTTATAAATGTATGAAGGTCCGAAAAAACGTTTTTTTTTATCCATAACTGGAAATTTTGGAGGTGTATTAAAAATTCCAAGAACAGATACTTGTTCTACTCTACAACGCCTCCTATCAGAAAAATTGTATTATTTCTGAGGTAATTCAACTTCGTTCATTTTTGTCGCACTGTGTTATACAGGGTGTCCGCCGGGAAGGTATACTACTTTGTTTTGCCGCCATTTTGGTACAAATTAGTCATGACAGCTCAGATTTGACAGTCGTGAAGTGGAGACGTGACAAGTTTATTATGGAAAAATATTCAGTAAACCAACGTGTTTTAATCGTTATAACATTTTTTCCTTTTTTGGGAGAATCAACGTGCCAACAAGACGCTCTATTTATCGTGTAGTGAAAGATTTCGAAGAAAGAGGGACTGTAGCTGATAAGCCCAAGTATAGACCACAACGTACTGCAAGATCGGCTGGAAACATTACTGCTGTTCTAGAAAGTGTTCAAAACAATCCCATCAATCTTAATTCGACGCCGTGCTCAGGAGCTTTGCCTTCAAAGAACAACTTTGATCACAATTTTGCATAAAGACTTGCATTTCTTTTCATTTAAGATTCAGTTGCCACAAGAGCTTTCTCCCAGAGTCCACCTCAGCCAGCGTACACATGCCATAATACCACAACTGCATGCTTTGACTAACATGTAGTATCAACAAGATGGTGCCACATCCCATACAGCCAGAATTACAATGGAATTACTGCGAGACCTCTTTCCACAAAAAATTATTTCAAGGAATGGTGATGCTGATTGGCCTCCACGTTCGCCTGATTTGACTGCTCCGGACTTCTTTTTGTGAAGATATCTGAAAAGCAAGAAGATATATGCAAACAAACCAGAAACGCTGAAGCAACTCAAACAAAATATTCGCGATGAAATTAATGAAATACCGCGTGAAATGTGTGAGAATGTACTGAAAAATGTGCTCAAAAGGGCTCGCATTTGTGAGGCTAACAGAGCCGGGCATTTATCTGATATTGTAGTCCATACATAATTGCCGACATTAAGTAAAACATTTATCAATATAAGATCCATTCTCTTTCATATAATCAAAAATTATAAGAAAACAAAATAGTATACCTTCCCGGCGGGCACCCTGTAGATTGAGAAATATTCAAAAGAAATATTCAATTTTTTTTAAATAAATGTATTCCATTTTTCTATACTTTTACTGCCACTTGTTTTCTTTTGAGCCAGACATGCAGATTGACCCGACTAATAACTTTACATTGAGGTTGTAACCTTTTAGGGCAAAAAATTGTTGCTTTTTGTTAATCTTTCATTTTAATTTGCTCTTCTTTTATGGTATTTCAACAACAAATCAAAAATCTCATAAAGTTTTTCAACTGAAGTAACCGGAAATAAACTTGTATTTCCGGTCATAAGCAATCAACATAAAAACAAAAATTTTCTATTTAAAAATTGTTGCTTAAAATAAAATTTCTTTTAACTTTCTTTTACAAGAAGAGAAAGAGAAAAACTGACCAGAATTGAAAGCCAAAAGGAAGCAAGAAAGTTTTGGCAACCACTTCAGACGCAATCATCATCATCATCATCATCATCATCATGGTCAGCAGTTGTAACAAAATTCTATGGCTTGGCATGCTCGTGTATTAGCCAGTAAAGCAAAACAAGTTAAAAACAAATATATATTTATTATGGTAAGTATTTGAATGTATTCAAGCAGCGGAGGCAGGGGTAGTAAAAGAAATTAAAATAAACAAATTCTATTATTACCGTTTTTTATCAGAATTTATTAGATCTTTACCTCTCTACTTTCCTTTTTTATACGTGCATTTGGCTTCTGGCCATAAAACCAACTGACCTACATGATGGCTACTAGCTCGCTGGCTGACTGACTGACTGACTGACTTGACTGTATACAGCATACGAGACTACTACTTGCAGTAACATAATGGCCAACAAATTTCTAGTAGCAAAAAAACAAGGTAATAACTAAACGAAAATGTTAACCAAACCAAACTTAACCACTATCAAAAAAATAAAAATTATTTTATAGTAAAATAGACAAATTTTCTCTCTATTTGTATGATGATATATAGTTTAAAAATAGAATATAGAAAAGGTAAAACCAAAACCAGAAGCAGATTGGAGAAGAGTTAAAGGAAGCATCTGTTTGTCTAGAGTGGCATATATACCTGGAATTCATAAATTTATTTACAGTATGAGAGAGAGAGAGAGGGAGAGAGAGAGCGAAAAAAGGAGAAAAAAGTTATAAAATATTCAGAGAAACAGAAAACAAAGAACAAAAATTATAATCCCTAAGCAATATTAATGGTGCAGATGACTGCTTGCATCCTAATGCTTATCGACATTAATTCCATTCATTTTTCCTTGCAAGAGATTTTTCGTTCATTGCAACTGAAAACAGATGGATAACCAACCACAGATTTGTTCGCTTTTAATATCTATCGTCCTATTTTTGCTCCCTTTTATAAAGGATGTCATAAGAGAATATTGACGGTAATCCTTTTTTTAATTATGGTAAAAATATTGAATATTCTTTGGAAATAATAATTTTTTCACTTCCGGACCGTAATCCATACCAAACAGAGCATTTTTTGGGATGTATTAGCAGCTTTTGCAATGCTTTTGGATGCTCTTTACACCAAATACAGTGCCGTTCGCAGCAATTAGGCCTCTGTTAGGTTTTAAACCTAAAATACAGTTGGTGCAAGAATTGAAGCTACGCGACGTATCAAAACGGGAGTGGAAATGCTGAATGAAAATCCACTTTTTTATCGGAAAATTGTGTTCAGCGACAAGCTCATTTTTGCTTAAATGGATACGTGAACAATCAAACAAACCTAACAGAGGCCTAATTGCTGCGAACGGCACCAATTCTGTAATTCACGGTCATCAAGAACACAGCTGCGATATTTTCTTCTGTCCGTACTCTACGTATGTGTGTTGGCGGTTTATTGTCCAATAATGTAAATATGGTGCAGAATTTAGTTATAAGATTCCGAATAGCTTCCACAACTGACCATAAAATGGCCACTAACATGAATTTTGATAATAAAACTCAATAATCTGCAAGGATTGTTCGTTTGTAACTCGATTCATGGTTAAATTGGAGACCAAACTGAACATGTTTGACAGTAACATGTTACACGAAAACAGCTGAGCAGCCAAAACCAGTGTTGCCAAACAGAAAGTTGCTATAAAAAAACCACCCAATATTTTTTCGATAGATAAAAGCAGTAAGTGTTTAGAGCTTCCAGTAATGATTTTTTACAATTATGGAGCAGTACTAAACAATATAAATGTTAGTGAAAAATGGTGCTTCTCTGGCAACACCGGGGTGTGCAAAGAATTTTGGAGGGAAGAATTTTGAGATGAATTGACCACCAAAATTGTGCTGTTTAATCACCCTACAATTTTTCTTGCGGCACTTATAACATTTTTTTCGTGTTCAGTCTTTTCTTTCTTCGTTTTTTTTCTTCCAAATCACACACCAACACCAAACTCTCTGATTTAAACTTGAATTTTTTAGTGTTTGTGTAGATTTATTGATGGCTGTAGTTAAACTTTTGAGCACAAAATTTTCTTGCCTATTTTCCTTTCCATTTTTTCTGGATTTTTCTTATACAGCTGTGATGGTTGGTTAAATAGAAGTAAAAATGCACATTTTTATTTCAAATTTTATTTATGAAATAAAGGAGGGTAAACGAATTGAATTTTGTTTTTTTTTTTAGTTAAGAAAATAAAATAGGCCATGTAAATATACATCCATTTAAAATGTTCTAAAAATACTATTTCATCATTAAATAAGTGCAGTTTTCTCAATTTTTGTAGAAAAAGAAAAGAAAATAATAGGGAAGTAAATGGTTCATTTTGTATTAAAAAATGCATTCCAATAAGCTATGGTACTTACCAAATTAAATCCTTTTCAATGGCTTTTCAATAACAAGACTTTTCAAAGGTGTAGGAGAATACATACATACATCTATGGAATCTGTAAATGGACAAAAAATAGTAATTTAGTTAATTTTCTATGGAAACATAAGAATCAGTACAAGAAAAGAATTCCATTTTTTAGTAGAAAGAAGCGAACAATCGACTTCACTCGATTGCTTTTAAAGGAAATTAATGAATTATTTCGATGCTTGCTTACAGCAACTAAACTGTTCTTTACAAAATTGTTCATAATTAAACGTAATTTGATCTAAATTCGGTTTAAGCTGGCCACCAACGATAGGAGTAATATTTGCCAAATTATCAAGACACTCCAGTAAAGTTTCCGAATTGTGGGAATTCATTTCAATACTAAATATTCGAAATAAAAAATTATTTTCCTTGGGATCCATGTTTCATGTTAATACTCCAACAGAAAACACAACCATTATGGAGAAAGTTTTTTTCAGTTCCCAGCATATTTTTCATTTAACTCAGAACAATTTTCCTTTTCGAAGATAACACTATGAAACAAGCAAAAATACCTTGAATAACCACTATATTTTTTTGATGCGCTATGATCGCCTTATTTCAAAAATCGTCAGCATTTTAGTTTAGAATTTTTTTTTTCTAAAATGTGAGATTTTTGAAGAGGCTGCTTCATACATCTTATGATAACTATGAAATGACTTATCCGATTGAGTTGAGCCATATGTCATTCTAATATATATATTATAAAGGGTCTGCCAAATAAATTTTTTTTAATGCTATAAAAAATACTACTGAATATTTTCTCAAATTTTTTTTTTTTACTTGAAAGTACAATCCTTCCGGTTAATAATGGAAAATAATTTCATTCAAATGGCTGCCTCGGCTGGCCATGCAGTAGCCTACACGATCGGTCTAATTTTTAAGCACATTATCGATTGTTTGCAGCTGTATTTCACCAATGGCTTCACGAATATTGTCCTTCAAATCATCAATTGTCTCTGGATTGTTGGCGTAACACTTATCTTTGACGGCACCCCACAAATAATAGGCCAACGGTGTCATATCGCAGCTCCGAGGTGGCCAAACGACATCAGCTCTGCGACTGATAATGCGATCTTCAAAAACAGGGCGCAAAACATCGAGTGTAGCTTCGGCTGTGTGGCACGTAGCGTAGGCCACCCCTTGCTCATTTTCGAAGAAAAATGGCCCAATTATGCCTCTGGACCAAAATCTACACCAAACAGTGACTCGTCTTGGGTGTATCGGCTTTTCAATGTATGCGTGCGGGTTTTCTGTGCCCCAAATGCGACAATACCCGCCAAGATCAAAATGAGCTTCATCTGAAAAGTTGATTTTTTTTTTGGCAAAATCGGCATCTTCCGTAAGTCGATCGCAGGCCCCGATTCCCAGCGTTGTTTAAGCGTATACACAACCATATTCGTTCAGCGGAAGGATAAAACTAATTGTCTGTCAAATCAGACATGAGCTAGTGTTACCATTTACCAAATAAGCACTAGTTGAAAAAAAACGTTACATGGCGGACCCTTTATATATAATTGCGGTTTCGAGTATTTATTAAAGAGACATCAAGCTCTCTCCAGACAAAGCCATCCAAAGAAGCTCTCTGACCTTCCAGCCCACCTCTGTAGATGATTGCAAACATTAGATGTATGATCAGAAGAAAACGCCATCTACTGGGAAAAAATTACAATGCTTAGTTAAGATCACCACCACTATCACTTAGCAAGAATCTTCACCACTCTTATGGAGGCGAGCAACAGTAGTTTAATTCTCTACTTAGCTTGAAAATCAACATGATTACTGAAAAAAAACGCAGCACAAAAAGTCGAATCTATATGGTACTTGGTCTAACTCCACAACAGATAAGAGCCTGGACGAGCGTCGAAAAATGGAACATCATCGAAAAACGTCGAGAGGCAAAACATCGTCGGGAAAAGAAATTAAAAATTAAGAAGAAATAAACGCAAATGGTATTTGAACCTTTCCGAAAGAGCAGAATCTGCAGCTAAAAGCAAGAACATGAAACATTTGTACAAAATTACTAAGAAAATTGCTAGAAGAAAATATCACCCCTCTCGGCTACTATTATAACTGATATAGACGCACAGCTTCAGTTAGTCATAAAATATTTCCCGAAAACTTTGAAAAACTTTCATTTACCACCACGCACACCCTTAATCACAACCGACGTTTGGATGGCCGGGCAGAACATAACGCTGATATCACAACTACCGCAGATAGATGAAATTACGAGTGCTACAAAGTACAAAGGCCTGTGCCAGAACCACCGCTCATCTATTATTCCCACTGTTCTCGAAAATATGGCAGACCGAGAAATTGCTCAAAGAATGGTGCGTGGGAATTTCGGTCACAATTCCGAAAAGGAATACAAATACATTTACTAGGATTCTGCTTAACCGTATAAACGATAAACTGGGGTCGTCCATATGAATGCAATTTGCTGGGTTTCGTCCCAACAGCTCTTTTTTTGACCACATAATCGCATTAAAAATCATCATCAAGAAGTCAGTCGAGTGGAAAACAGCATTGTAGACTACAGCAGAGACACCGAAAGCATAGATAGAGGCTGTATCTGTGATGCATTAGGGCGGAGTGGAATAGCACCTTAGCTAATAAAGCTTATAAAGGCGCAATACGACGGTTTTATCTGCAGGGTTATTTACATTGGTAAACTATCAGGCAAAATTTAACACCATCTCTGGACTACATCATGCTTGTCTTATGTCGCCCTTATTATTCCTCAGAGTTCTGGATAATGTCCTAACGCGGGCAGTTGATAATGCTGCAAACCGTGTAACCCGTTGGAACTTGGGAATTCTTGCATATGCCAAAGACATACTACGTTGATCAAAAAGTTTCCGGTATAACCCCGTATGACGGTCCCATCGTTCCGATTTGAGTTTTTTTTTCTTTTTGTTAAGTTGGTACATCTGTTGTTGATAATGCTGCTAAATAATATGCAAAAGCTCTGTGTGAGTTGACGAAATTTAACAATTTTTACTGTCGCAAGAGTCGTGATTTGATAGGCAGAATCTGATCCCATATTCATCAAAAGGATCATAACTGGAGACGAGATGTAGGTTTATGACGACAACCGATCCAAACATCAGGCAAGTGAATGCCGTTCACCAAATGAGCCAACACCAAGAAAAAGAAGTCGTTTTCAGTCCAAAAAAAAGGCAATGCTTACGGTTTTCATGGATTACAGCTGTACAGAGCATTATGAATTTTTGCCAAAAGGCCAGACAGTAAACAAAGAGTATTATTTGAACGTTATGAGACGTTGGTGTGCAGCAATTCGCCGAAAGAGACCAGAATTGTAGTCAGAAAATTCGTGAATATAGCACAAAGATAACGCAAAGTCGTTTTTGACGACAAATGCAACCAATACCGTCCAACAGCTACCGAATCAACCTGATTTGGCCCTCTGTGACTTCTTTCTGTTTAATTAAGTTAAAAAACCATTACAGGGAACTGGTTTCAGCAGCCGTTTCTAAAATTTTAAAAAATCGCCAACACATGTAGAGACTCTTGGCAAATGTCAAGTTATGATGCTAAGATTTAGCGGGAATATCAAACTTAAATCGAAACGGTGCGATCGCCACACGGAGGTTATTCTGAAAATTTTTGGCTCAAGGCAGTGTGTCTATTATCATCAAGACTCGGCGATATGCAGACAATAAAAGATGACATCATTACCGAATTACTTGGTTTAACGATTAACCCCACGAAAACAAAAGGTCTAAAGATAAATCCGCTTGACCATGACGAAAATTTTTGTGTCGGTGACGATATAATAGAAAATGTCGAGTCTTTCAGCTGCCTTTGTTGCGTAATTTTGTCTGATGGCGGTGCTTCCAGTGATATTCTGAGCAGAATATCTACGACACAAGGTGCCTTTTCACAGTTATGAAGAATTTGACAAAGACTCTGTGTACAAAACCTGAAGCTTTTATCAACAGGAGTTTGAGAAAGATCCTCAAGATCTGGTGGCCTAATACAATACCAAGCGCAGATTTGTGTGTCAAATGTAAAAAAATCAATCCCAATACATCTGGAGATCGAAAAGAGAAGGTGAAATTGGATTTGGCACACTGTACGAAAACAACCAACAGAGAACAGGCATGTCCACCAGTGGAATCCACAAGGCACCAGAGCACGAGGTAGGCCGAAACACACATAGAAACGTACAGTAAAGAAGAGCATAGAACAACTGGTATATACTTTTTACAAGGTGAAGAGCTTAGCGAAGGACCAAAGTAAATGGCGAAATTTTTTTGAGGCCTCATGATCTACTGGGAGCTAAAGGACTTAAGAAGATGAAGAAGACTGAAACTAAATAGATACTAGATAGATACAGAAATAGATACTTTGTGGAAAGCCAATATGCTCTAAAATATGCTCCTAAATATCTTTAATTACATCTTTTGTTTAATTTTCGTTAAAATGTATTGAGAAGTTGTCAATATTACCTTTAAAGCAATAAATCCTCTACAATAAATTGTTCGTTAACGTTATTAAAACTGTACGTTCACTTATTACTTGCAAGAAGGCAAATCTATAAATATATTGCGTTTAATTAAGGACGATAGACAAATGATTGTGTTTCTATAAAAGGGCCTATAAATTACAATAATAGTACTTTTCCTCCATTACTTTTAGTTCTTCTTTTTTGTTGCTATTAAACACTTCTCAGTGTAATGAAAGACTGACGTCAAAGTGTTATAAAATTTGTCAAATTTGATAAAGTGTTTGGCAAGCAATTTAACAAATGAAATGTTTCAAGCAGTAGTAGCGTCACTTATATTTCACAAGCAAATAAAAAAAGGTTATGCTTTCTATGGCTCAGAAACATAAAATGCAGAAAGAGAACATCAATTACAAGCATTTTTAGTTACACTCGAAAGCAACAAACCAAAAAAAAGGTTTATATTTTTACAAAGGACAAAAAGGAAAAACATAAAATTCGTTAAAAATGACTCGAAAACTCAAAGTTGAACAAGTAAAAACAGAAATCATGTTTAGTCATGACTGTTTATGATAAACCCTGCACTACAATATGTACCTTTTAAAAATATGTCGTGGGTTAAGGCTAAAATGTATTAAAGACTTTAAAAATGCATAGTAATCTTAAGGATAATAAAGGGTGCACCATCTAACGTTTTTATTTTCAAGTAGTGCTTATATCATGAATGGTAGCACTTAGCTCATGTCTGATGTGACAGATAATTAGTTTTATCCTTCCGCTGAACGAATATGGTTGTGTATACCCTTCGCTAAGTGGGCCTGCGATCGACTTACAGAAGATGCCGATTTTGCCAAAAAAATCATCTTTTGGCAGGTATGTAAACAAAAAAACTTGTCGCATTTGGGGCACGCATACATTGAAAAGCCGATACACCCAAGGCAAGTCACTGTTTGGTGCGGATTTTGGTCCAGAGGCATAAATGGGCCATTTATCTTCAAAAATGAGCAAGGAGTGGCCGTTACAGTCAATGCCGATCATTATCAGGCCATGTTGAACGAGTTTTTGTTCACAAAAATTGAAGAGGAGGATATTATCAACATTTGGTTTCAACAAGACGGAGCTACGTGTCACACAGCCGAAGCTACACTCGATGTTTGGCGCACTTTTTTGAAGATCGCATTATCAGCCGCAGAGCTGATGTCGTTTGGCCACCTCGGTGCTGCGATTTGACACCGTTGGACTATTATTTGTGGGGTGCCGTCAAAGATAAGTGTTACGCCAACAAGCCAGAGACAATTGACGCTTTAAAGGACAATATTCGTGAAGCCATTGGTGAAATACAGCTGCACACAATCGATAATGTGCTTAAAAATTGGACCGATCGTGTAGGCTACTGCATGGCCAACCGAAGCAGCCATTTGAATGAAATTATTTTCCATTATTAACCGGAAGGATTGTACTTTCGAATAAAAAAAGAAATTTGAGAAAATGTTCAGTAGTTTTTTTTTATAGCATTTTCAAAAAAAAAAAAAAATTATTTGGCGGATCCTTTATATGTATATGTACGTGGATTGGCAAAAACACGGGTTTTTTAAACAAAACCCAACCCACCGGGTTTTATTGAGTTTTTTGATGGGTTTTTTGGGGGTTTTATTGGGTTTTATAACTGCTTCCGAATTTCGTTCAAGTCGATAATATTTTTTGTTTTTAATACAATTTTTTTTTGTATTTATAACGCAACTTTGCCATTAAGTCATCATTTTACTATGAGCTACTAGAGCTTGGTGATCGGAGCAGACTGTAATTGCTTCGTCTGAACCGTACATTATAAGAAAACGGCCGTAATATAAAGACAGACAGACAGGTAAAGTTTTTCTTTTGCATGACAACGCTCGGTCTCACTTCGCGAAAGCTGTTAAGGTAGGTAGGTACGAAAGGCCGTACCGAAGTACCCCAACCAGAAATCACAGTGGCCCATTATGGAGAAAGCTGCCAAACAATTGTTAGAAACAATCAAATGTTACACCCGCAGTAATCTTCGAATATTGATCCTTCCGAATCGAATCAGCTTCAAAATGTATCGCTTAAAAAGACGAGTAGTTTTCGGATTCTTAGGTGAGGAAAATATGTAACCAGTGATTTGATAAATTTTACTTCGTTAAATTTGTGAATTCATTATCTTTTTGAGCTAAAGAAAAATGGACCGAATTTAATTATACTCCCAATACGTAAAGTTTAATTGTTTTTGTTATAAATAAACTACGAAAACCTTACAAAAATCCATCAACCCAAAAGCCGGGTGGATTTTTGGTTTATTTATAACAAAAATAATTTAATTAAGCCCACTCGGGTTTTATTGTGTTGCCAACACTGATATGTACAGTACCGAGCATGAAAAAGCAACGCTGTATAATTTATACAATTTTCATTAAGGAACTTCCAGCATGTACATTGCGTTCTTCGCTGCAATTTAGACATATGCTCTTTTTTCTCTTATTAACTCTGCTTATTAATGGCTTTTAACAGGCAGGTCCGGCAAATAAGTTGAGCTCATTTAATCTGCATCTAGCGGTATGTACGCTAAATGAGTCGCTCATTTGCGTTTTTGCCTAATTTGCAACATTTACTGCCGTCTTTCGTGGATCAATTTTTAGTGGCCTTAGCATTTCTCGGTCTAGACGAGCAGTATTAAATCGGTTATGATGACTTCCTGGTTTTAAGTACACATTTTAAGTGAAATTGTGAGAAAATTCGACTAACAGCTGATTTGTGTGGTCCGAATAGGACTCAAACTTCGCTCATCGCCATTCCTTCATCCAAAGGTTTTATTATTGCCACTTTGCTATCGTTTGATAACTTTTTCTTGAAAAATGCAAACAACTTACACAATGAAAATATTTTTTAAAATCAATGATATAATTTACTTACTTTAAAAGCACGTTGCATTTTTTGCTCGCGCAAAATGCTCACTTTTAATAATTAATAAAATATTGTGATCAAATTAACAAAGATAATCAACTGATTCTTATAAAGAATAAAAAATTCGAAAGAGAATTTGAATTGGATAGCGTTGTTAGCAATAGAATGCAATTTTACTTACGATAGAAACGCAGATTTGCATTTGCCCGCTACTGTATGTATGTAGATAATTAGTGTATTACATAGTCTATAACTTTTTAATTTTCTAAATGCTAGATTATAAAAACATTTTCAATAATATAGTTTGATAAGAGATATCTTAACAATGTTTTCATTCTTTTATATCAGGTGGGCAATTTAAAAGTTGAAATTTAAAAATGCAATAAAACCAAAACAGTTTGAAATTTTGCCAAATTTATTTTTTTATGAAGCACAAGTGTTCCGGTTAGAAATGAATTGTTATTTCATTTATATGGCTGCCGAGGCTGGCCTCACAGTATTCCATTCGATCGGACCAATTTTCGAGAACTTTTTCGACTGTATGAGGTTGTATCTCGGTAATGACATCACGAATGTTGGCCTTCAAATGCTCAATCGTCTCTGGTTTGTTGGCATAATACTTGTCTTTAACGGCGCCCCACAGAAAATAGTCCAACGGAGTCAAATCGCACCTAATTGGCGGCCTACTGACATCACCATTTCGGCTAATTAAACAGTCATCAGACGTTTGACGCAATAAATCGATTGTGGCATGAAATGTGTGGCCAGTTGCACCATCCTATTGAAACCAAACATTGTTCACATCAATACCATGAAGATCGGGTACAAAAAATCGGTTATCATGGTGCGATAAGTGTCTCCGTTGGCGGTAATGCTTGCACCGCCCTCATCTTAATAGAAATATAGGCCAATGATGCCTCCGCTTCAAAAGCCACACCAAACAGTCACTCGTAATGGGTGCATTGGCTTACGTAAGACCACATTTGGGGCTTCTGAGCCACAAATACGGCAATTTTGCTTATTAACTTACCAACCAAAAGGAAAATGAGCTTCATCCGAAATGCTGATTTTTGCAATTTTTTTTTTTAGTTTTTGCCATTTCCGTCCAATTGTCTTTGTTTTGGAAATAAATTTCCAATAAATCCTAACATTGCTCAAGCGGAATAGAATGACATAAACATTGCCCGATCTTGTACAATCTAAAATTAGGTAAAAATTTGCAAACACATTTCTTGTTCGAAACTTTGTATACTTCCATTCTTTGCAATAAGCATTCTTCTTCATCAGGCGAATCATCGAACCATAATTCGGTTGTGGTCATGTTAATAATTCATTTATTAATTTTTTTGTTATAAAAATTGCAAACAAAAATACTTTTTAAAACGTGTCAGCGGATCGATTGGTACTATTGTGAACAATTGAAGTTAGCGAAATTCACAATAGTTCTACTTTTAACGTACGTCATGTGCGTCATAATACCAAATAAAAACTCGTTCCATCACATAATAATCGGAAATTGAAAGTTGCTCATAATAGGCACTTTTATATACAGTAAGTATAGAAATGTAGACAACACACACCAGAAGTTTTACAAAGAAATGTTAACAGTCATTGCCGGAAAAAAGCGACAGTTTTGTAAAAGTCTACACTAGTTAAGTTACACCTTAGATACTGTTCCGACGTGGTGTCCAAATTCTTATTTGTATATAAGATTAGCCGCACTTTGCTTTTATTTATACTGACTGCCTTCGCTAGTACACGTCGTAAGTGCTTAAGCAGCTAAGACTCGTTTTACTACATATGGGATTTTTTCCAGTTCCCAGTCAAAGTACAAATATCATTGCACTTCTTAGACAAGCTAATTTTGCATGTTTTATGAAAAAATAATACTTTTTTGAGGACAATAAGTAAGTAAGAAAGTTTTTCCTTAATCTCGCTTTAAATGAACATTTGATAAGGATTTTGAGACAATAACAGAGTAAACTGTAGCTTAAAAAGTTAACGTGATAGACAAAAACTGGGGTTATTTTCTTATTAAGATTCCCTGAATTCACCCAAAAGAAAGTCACAGACCTAAGGCAGCGAAATGGCTGATTCCCACGGATATCAGTCCTCTATCTGATGAAGCCAGTGAGCTATGCGCTTTTATATGTAATATAAATAATATCATATCCTCACTCTTATTTCATCTCTATGCACTGTATCTCTCTATCTCTCATTGTACTGCGCTATCATTAAATTTTATAATTTCCTTTTTCTATCAAGTGCCACACTCCTTTCATAGCATCTTCTACGTTGATTTTAAAAACGTTTGAAAGTTAAAAACTGCTTCTGTAATGGTCTTATTGAATTGTTCACAAATATGATTTTCAAAAGAGATAAAATGTTACACTTCAATGGTTGAAAATTTCATTTTATTTTTGTTTTTTCTTTGAATTTTTTTTTAATTTTTAAAATCAATATGTCAATATCAAACATTTTCATTCGATATCGTAGATAAATTTTAGACAACAACTAAAGCACCAATAACAATATTAACAACTGAAAAATGAAAGCCAATGTCATCACGTTTGTTGAAGTGCATTAGAGATGTTTTTTTTTATTTTTTTATTTTTTTTTTCAGGAAAACACATGGGAGAGAGGTAAAGACAGGGAATTAAAAAACAACTGCATATAATAGAACTGCAGCTTTAGTTGCAGCAGCGTCTAGAGTATAATATCAACAACAAAGTCCTTTTTACTATTGCAACTGCAATGAAAACTATCAACTGCAGCAGGATAACAAAAGGATATAGTAACCTGGTATACGACAATGTCAACATGTTACTCCATTGTATGCATTTCATAATATAAAATATATATCTACGTATGCGTATATGTAGTACAACTGTAAAACATTCTACAGAAA
Organism: Wohlfahrtia magnifica; assembly: GCA_023159175.1. NCBI lineage: Eukaryota > Metazoa > Arthropoda > Insecta > Diptera > Sarcophagidae > Wohlfahrtia > Wohlfahrtia magnifica. Next base: position 7,331,160 of record JAKWBJ010000539.1, read on the forward strand.
ATAGTCATTCATAAAGAACTCACATGCACTTATACTCGTACTTCTTATACACTACAGCTCACTTGATTAGGATAAAATTATAAAAATTTTTAAAGATACTTCGTTATAATGAAGACTACTTCTGAATTGCATAATTTGAGAGAAAGCAATTTCCACGCATTTTCTATAGTATACAGGTCGAGAGAGTAGGATGGCCATTTCAGAATAAGGCTTAAATTAATGCTGACATGTATCATATCATGTGACATAAGAAATTGTCCTCAACATCTTTACACTACCCTTGCAACTACAACGATGACTTAGGTAAAGTTTTTCTTCTTCCTGAAAATAATAATTAAAGGGTCCGCCAAATAATTTTTTTTTTTTTTGAAAATGCTATTAAAAAAACTACTGAATATTTTCTCAAATTTCTTTTTTTATTTGAAAGTACAATCCTTCCGGTTAATAATAGAAAATAATTTCATTTAAATCGCTGCCTCGGCTGGCCATGGAGTAACCTACACGATCGGTCCAATTTTTAAGCACATTATCGATTGTGTGCAGCTGTATTTCACCAATGGATTCACGAATATTGTCCTTTAAAGCGTCAATTGTCTCTGGCTTGTTGGCGTAACACTTATCTTTGACGGCAACCCACAAATAATAGTTCAACGGTGTCAAATCGCAGCTCCGAGGTGGCCAAACAACATCAGCTCTGCGGCTGATAATGCGATTTTCAAAAACAGGGCGCAAAACATCGAGTGTAGCTTCGGCTGTGTGGCACGTAGCGCCGTACTGTTGAAACCAAATGTTGCTAATATCCTCCTCTTCAATTTTTGTGAACTAAAATTCGTTCAACATGGCCCGATAACGATCGCCATTGACTGTAACGGCCACTCCTTGCTCATTTTCGAAGAAAAATGGCCCAATTATGCCTCTGGACCAAAATCCGCACCAAACAGTGACTTGTCTTGGGTGTATCGGCTTTTCAAAGTATGCGTGTGGATTTTCTGTGCCCCAAATGCGACAATTTTGCTTGTTTACGTACCTGCCAAGATCAAAATGAGCTTCATCTGAAAAGATGATTTTTTTTGACAAAATCGGCATCTTCTGTAAGTCGATCGCAGGCCCATTTAACGAAGTGTATACACAAACATATTCGTTCAGCGGAAGGATAAAACTAATTATGTGTCAAATCAGACATGAGCTAAGTGTTACCATTCACGAAATAAGCACTATTTGAAGAAGTTGTGTCTTCCAAAATGTTATTGTTGTTTAAATAAATTGTTCCCTTAAAGTATGTTTGTTATATTGAGTATGTGAGAAATTAAAAAAGAAATGCTAAATCTAATCAAATGAGCGTCAGTGTGTATACAAGTCAGTGTTGCCAGTAGATTTTTGAACAATATTCGATTTTTCTCTTCACGTTAAAAAAATTTCCTTTACGCTTTATAGTCAATAAAAAACAATTGTTATTATTATCTGTAACCAGGCACTATTACAGACACTGCGACTCATGGGATCTAATATGCCCCTTGCGGTCTATAGTTTGTCCAGCAGATCTGAGAATATAACGAAGGATATGTCACCCGGCGAGACCCTTAGTCTCCCTACATACCTTGATAGGTTTAAGTGGGCCTCTGAGCACAATCTACAAACTTCCAAATCTGTGACCGTTATCCTTTTCAGATGCACTCTTAGTCCACAATGACCACAGTAAGAAACTCTGTACGGAGCTTTAAGTCTGGCCTACCCTACTTGAGAACCTCAGAGTGACGCCCAAATCGCGGAACAATCACTGCCTTATAATGACGAAATCCTCTTGAGCGTTCCAGTTTGCCAAGCATCTGACAATTTCTCAATCTTTGATTAGATTTAGGATGGTAATAAGTGGTGCTGCCTAGCAAGGTTTCGGATCGATTTATGGTGTCATGGAACATTTTCTCGCCAATGAATCCGCATTACCATTACCATCTACCACACAGTGTCCAGGTACCCTCAACAACTGGAGCATATTCCCAAGTAAAAGCTTTTGCAACATATCGTAGCAATATTTGACCAGTCTAGATGTCTTTCGATCGGAGCCAATAGCCTTTACGCTATCAGAAAGTATATTAATGGTCTTAGCCTTGATTTCACTGTCTAGGCTGATCTCCGCACATATAGCAATAGCTTGGAAGACGCTTAGCGATTTTCCTAGGGGAAACGACAAGACTCGTCATTCATCTTAGACCTATCGGTACACCAGTTTAGATCAAACTCACTCTGAACTAAGGCCTCATTAGACCAACAAATCCAGTCCGAAAATTCGATCTTAAATCTTCTGCCAAAGCATAGATCCATAGGCATAAAATCCAGGACCGAAGATGGTTCACTGATTACTCTGTGTTAAATTAAGAGACTCCCCGATGCACTTAGACTTCGTGTTTGGCTTAAACCTGGGGATCGTACTGATGGGACATAGGTCTCTCAATGCATTTTTGCATCGGATTGGTCCGACTGAATCTGCTGACTGTTGTTCGTACTTATGGTAGGTTGGGCGCTTTTGCGCTGTAGATATTTTGGCGGAGGTTGAACCCGCACCACCATCTTAGTGGTCTCCTGGCTAGCCTTTTCAAGTTCAGTGGTGTGCTGATAGTTGGTGTTTTTTGCTGCTTGCTGTTTGCAATCTTAGATCGTAGCTGCCGACCATGGTGTGTACATTGTACTTATCTATCCTTGACTGGTTGTTTTTTTTTTTTTTTTGTTTTGTGTATTGTGTCTGCGGAGCACGTTGTCACTTTGAATTTTCCCGTGAAGGTGACTCCGTTTATTGTTGTGTTGTTGTTTAACCATCCCCATGGCCTCCAGCCCGGAGTCGTTTGGCACTTAAATACTACTAACAGATTTTTATGCTACGAAGCCTGGCCGGAGGCTTAATTCTGGTACCACGGTTATCAGGAGCCCCAGAAACTTCGGATCCTGCCCGACTACGGTGGGGCCCCTTTGTGGGCGCATCGAGGTGGCTGTGGTTTAGACCCAAATAGCGGGGAGCGCTGTGTTGGTTCGGTGTGGAGTTACATTATTAACCAGGTGCCGTAACCCATAGATCGGTGGGAGTTTAGATAGTCTCTGACAGCTTACCAAGGTGTACGGCCATGTACAAATAGCATGACTTCGGATTGGTACACACTGGTGAATTCATGGTATTTACTCGTGCTTTGGCATCGTGAGGTAACGTTCTAGGGCAGGTAATCGCATTAAGAAACTGACCTTATGCCCTAGCTATACCAAGGCAGGCGAGTCTCTGTACTTTGCCTAATTTATTCATGACCTTTCTCCACCAAGCTATCACCGCATAAGTAATATTTATAAGAAATTAATTTAATTCGAAAATGTATGTATATTAACAGCCATGTTTATAGATACATACACAATTCCCACTACATTCTAAGTAGAACAAGTGGGACTTGTCTCAATAAATAAGCAGCATCCGATTTTATGATTTAACGCCGTCTCCCAGTGGCAGATGCATGAGTTAGAGACGTTTTCCATAGCTTAAATACTCATACACTAGCAGATGGCCTGGTCTGGCATTGAACTGACGACCTCTTGTTTGGTAGGCTACCATAACACAGCGGCGAACCAGCCGTGTTCATAGAAATATCTTTATATTCAAATGGCCACCTCTACTACGTCGGAAGACATCCGGCCTTTTCACAAAATTTTGAATCACAGTTTGCTGCAAAGATTCGCTTATCTCACCAATACAGCGCCGAATAACATCTTTTAGAGTGTCAGTTGTTTGTGGTTTGTTCACGTAAACCCGGTCTTTCAAATGGCCCCAGAGAAAATAGTCCAGCGGCGTTAAATCACAAGAACGAGGCGGCCAATTGACATCGCCAAATCGAGAAATTACTCAATAACTTAATTGTTTGGCTGGCTGTGTGGCTTGTGGCGCCGTCCTGCTGAAACCAAAGGACTATGATGTCAAATTAGCTAATTGTGGCCACAAAAAATTGGTTATCATGGTTTGATAGTGCAGAGAATTCACGGTGACGGCGTTTCCTTGCTCATTTTCAAAAAAATACGGGCCCATGATATCGCCAAATTACAAATCGCACCATATGATCACTTTTTTTTGATGTAACGGTTTTTCGAGGACTGTTTGTGGATTTTTTGATCCCCATATGCGATAATGTTTGTTTACATAACCGCCTAATTGAAAATGGGCCTCATCACTAAAGATGATTTTGTTGGAAAATGTGCTGTTTTCGTTCAGTTTTTCAAACAGCCAATTCACAAAAGCTTGATAGTTCCATAGTTAAAATTTTCCAATTCTTTACTAAAGTTTTTTTAAAGTTTGACAGCTCGGTTATTGTCATTTCATCATTTGATAGCCAATTTACTTCCTAACCTCAAACTTTCCCACCCTGTATACTTATTACAAAAGAGTACTGTGGCGAAAATAAACAATATCTGAAGAAGATACAAAAACATCAGTGCATTTAAAACAGTAATGCGTGATTATAGTCTATTGGTTTGTGTCAAGGCTGTGAATGTTCCACCTTGTTAATGCCATACTTCATTTTTGTTATTAAGAATATTACCAATTGCGTAATGAATGGCGTTACCCTACCGATTTTGGGTGTTACATTTGAATTAACGGAAATGTATCGAATGTTGTAGTAAGAAGAAGATCATCGGAAGTAATGTCAATTATCTATATAAAAGGCGGCGTTTGCATTAGTTAGCTTAGTTATAGCTTTATAATTATAAAGTAAAGTTGTGCTAAGACAGTAATTGTTGAGTTATTTGTTAGTTGAAGTTGCTGTGTTTTATATATTAGACAAATAAAAAGAAATGCATAAGAGAACAAATTCATGTATTTAATATATTTAACACAATCATAAAAAACTCAAACGTTTTGAAAAGGGTAAAACGCAAGAATACTTTTAAAAAAATTGCTTTTCGACCGAATGATTTAGAAGACGATATAATTGAAATAATCAGATATTTTAACCGCTTATCCAGTATAGAGAAAGGGTCACTTTAATTTTTAAACCTCGTTTTACGACGGTGAAATTCGAGTAATAATAAAAACATAAAATTCTCAAGTATAAATATAGTGTATCCATTACTTTGATATTTATTTAAAATTTAAGATTTTATGATCATTTTTGTACAACAATGTTCTTAAAAAAGCTTTACATGCGATTTAATATACTACGTGAGTTACCGTTATAGTTCTTGAATTTTACTTAGAAGTGTTTGGAAAACTTCTTTATTTTTTATGAACACGGCTGTAAAGCTTTAGAAACAAAAATTAAGGAATAAGACCGAAAATAATTATAACTTCATAATCAACAAATTTCCTTTTTTTTGGTAATGCAGTAGAATATCACAAATTAGAAACACTTTGTGCACCGGCCAGTTCGAATTTCTGAAAAGTTGGAATTACTGGTCATTTTTTTTTTTACATAAAATAATAAAAATATAATAAAACTAGTTGTGTAAGCTTTATTTTAACAAAAAACAGTTTTCATTCATTAATATTTAATTTATTGAACATATTAAACCCATAGAAAAACTTTTAAAAATTTTGTCAATTATTAGGTATTTTATTGGATTTTAACATAAAATGAGTAATACTTGTTTGTTGTTTTGATTTGTTTAAACTGAAACTTGACGTCCGAAAGGTTAGACATTTGTTTACTGGCAAAAATATCACTTGTTTTACACAATTTTCTAACATTATTGATGTCTTCAAGGATTTTTCAATGAGGAATAGCTGGCGTTATGTTGACAATATCGACATCACTGCTATCTGAAGCATACTCATCGCTTTTCTCTGCATCAGATCCATCAGTAAACACATCTTCATTCCATTTCTCGATTTCATTTAGATTTACGGAATTGTTTGGCATAATTTCATTCAAAAGATCAAGATTTAGTTGAAGAACTTCATTGCAATCCTGATTTCGTTGATTCAATTGTGTTAGTGGCAAATCATTATCGCTGTCGTAATCGCCCGAATTCCAATTTAATAATTTGGACCAAGAGTTTGTTAACACTGTCGCTTATACCTCATCCCATGATTGTTTCAACAATATTATTGCATCTCGGATTGAATGCCGTTTCAAAAGCTTATCGATATCTCCAACATCACCAATCAATTGAGAAAGCAACTTACTTCTGTAAATGAGTTTTTTCATTTTAATAGGATTTTGATCTATTGGCTGAACTGCTGCTGTTACATTTGGCGGCAATAAATATGCAATTATATTACCATCCTCACTTTGAAGTTTATCAATTGGTGCATGAGCGGAACAGTTATCTACAATCAGATAAGCAAATTATTGTCTTCAGAAAAACAAATGACCTGTAGAACAAAAAATTAAAGAATATGGGACTCAAAATACGCATTGGTTAAACATACTTCTTTGATAAATATCTTGTGAAACCAATCATTAAATAACCGTGAAGTCATCCACACATTTTTCGAAAAATCATAATGAAGTGGGTTATCAAATCCTCTGAAGCTTCTTGGCTTTTTAGCTTTTCCAATAACCAATTTGCCCCTAGTAAAATCGAAATGCGTTCTTTTTGAATTTTAAGTCCCTGGGCCCTTTTTTCGCAAGAAACGACAAATGTTCTCTCTGGCAGGCAGTGGAAAAATAAACCGCTTTCATCGGCATTATATATTTCCGTTTCCAATAACCACATTTCTGCGACTTTTGCACGAAATCTGTGTGGGAATTGAGTGACCTCACCAACATCACTCAAAAGTATTTCCCACCAATTTTTAAAACCCGTATTCCATGATGGGTTTTAAATTTGGAAAACCATTTAATACTTGCAGTGAATGCGTTTTCATCTTTAACGGGGTACACTTCACTAAAAATTAACTTAGCTTTTGCTTTTAATATAGGTCCTGAACCACAGGGTTCTTCTTTTCACGTTGATTTAAAAACCATTCATATTCCGCCTTATGCAGATTTTTATTTATTTTTTTGCTTCCTGATGGGTGTTGGTAACTGCTGATAAAAGATATTGTCACATTAAAATCTTGAACTAAACGATTTTCTATCACCCCTTCGTTAAGTCTTTTTAATATTTTACTTTGGTATACAAAGATAAGGTACTTTTATACGTTTATTTGGCATTTTTTAAAATTTCGCACGTAAAAACACTTCACTTTGATTTTCAGTTATCAACTGAACCAAATCTGTACAAGCATATCAAATTTCACACGCGTATACGAAATACTTGGTGATTTCCCGTTTTATTTTTATTTTACTGAACGAAAAAAATAATTTGTAGTGAAAATATAAAAAAAAAGAATAATAAAAATAAAACTTTCAGAAATTAGAGCCTCCTGTACAAATGACAGAGCGTCCAATACATTGACATGGCCGGTTCTAATTTCTGGAGAGTTTGAATTTGTGACGGTTCGAATTTGTGAAATTCTACTGTATATGTATTTATATTCAAGGGATTTTTGGGAAATTACAATTTTTTGAGAGTTTTAAACAAAAAAAAAAAAAAAAAAAAAAAACTATTAAAAATAATGTTTTTTGCATTCATTTCATACATAAAGCAAAATAAGAAAAAATTCTCACATTTTGATGAATATGAAAAATCTGTCCGATTTTCCGTAAGCTTCTGTTTTTGTAGCATAAACTCTACATGCAGAGACTTTCCCCTAATTCAGACAGCAAAGATGCTTGTGTATATGGTTCTTAAACAAGTATAAGTAAGCCTATAAGTACACTTTAAAAGATTTCCACACTAACGTTTTTAAGTTTCATTTGTAGTAGTAACTTTACTTTGTTGTGGCATATATAAGTATGCGCTTGTGCGTAAATGTGTGTGTGTTTGTGTGTGTACTTAATGTGACCATCATTTGAAAAGTTTCTCTTGTGGTTTTCATAAGATAATACGAGTCAAAATAAATTAATTGTTTGCTTGAAGTAACAGTCTGTTCACAACGACTATTTCATAAACGCTACACTAATATTAGAAGACCGTATATCGTAGAAAAATGTAATAAATGTCTCTTTTGGTGCAGACAGTCAAGTTTAGTTGAAATAATTTAAATTAGGATTTTAATGTTACAATTTATAGTAATAACGTCGTGAGTTTTGGGCAAAAGTCTGTTTTTTCCGAGAAGGTGTTTCATTCTAAAGCTATGTATACACATTCGGTCTAGGACATTTCTATACAGCACGGTTTTGTAACGATATAGGACAATGCATCCGCTATTTAATTACCACCTATCTCGCAGTCAGAGAATTTATTAATGGTTTTATCTTTGAGCCCATTGTCCAGATTGATCTCCACACATATAGCACTGGGCATGATCGAAGTCTGGAAGACAGTCAGCGATCTTCTCAGTGGTATCGACAAGTCTCGCTTGGTTCCATTTACAGCAGCACTGACACAATCATTCGCTTTACCAGTTTAGATTCAACTTATTCCGAAATAAGGCCCAAGACCACCCTGCATAGCATAGGCAGACTTCCTGACGTGTTTTTGGACCTTTTGTCAAAAAATTTTATCGCTGAATATGCTACCACCGCTATTACATGGATATGAAGCGGTGTTAAGTCAATCAAGGCCTCCAAGGGCGCTGTAAGATATGTTCTTATTACCCCAGTAAGCGAGTCTTTGTACCCGGCCTAATTTATTCATGCTGGTAGCTTCCTCAGCTTTTATCCATCAATCTATCACCGCATAAGTGAGAATGGGCCGAATAATAGCGGTATACATCCATAAAGTCATTTTCGGTGGAAGACTTCTTGTCTTAACATAGGAGGTTCGATTTGCTCAGAGGGCTCTTATCGCCTTGTTCGAAAAGGCATCAATGTGCGAGTTCCAAGCCTCCTATCCGGAATGACATCTAAATTCTTAAACTCCTTAGAAAGGAAGAGTCATATGTTCACACAAAATGTTTTGAACCGGCTCGATTAAAATACTTTCAACTTCAGCTACCTCACTTACTGTTAATACTCCGATCACCCATTACCATTCCAAGGATCTCCCGACTATTTGCCGCTTGACGATGTTTTTTTTCACTATTTCGTCTTCAAATGACGAGACTAAGTTTAAAGCACAATTTTATAGAACTGCTGGCTATAGAGCACATTTTTGTTGTAAAAAAGTTGTAAAGCATATTGCGAAAAATACTACCAACTGCTAATAAGCGACGTGTATTAATAACCTAAATTATATTATTGAAGAATCACTTATATAAGTAGAGTATATCTTACATGCTCTTGACCCACTTGTGACACATATTCTTAAGAGTGATGATGTTGAACTTCTCCCTTTGTTGGTCACACATATTAAAACATTGTATGTATATGGTACGCTTGGCTGACTAAGTTCTTATCTGTCGTTTACATTTAATTTTACACAAAATGCAACGTTGCCTTAAAATTTTAATGGCATTTTTTTCCACTTCTTTTTAACATTTAATTTTTTTTATTGATTTTTTTGCTCACATACAAACTAATTGTCATTAACTTTAGTTTTCTTAATATGTATTTTATAGTTTACTATACTACTTCCATATAAAATGGATTAAATTTTAATATAAAAAAATTGAAATAAAGGATTAAGCAAAATAGACAAAAAGATATGCAATTAAACTAATCCTTGAGAATAATTCCCTTAAAAACACTTACCTTAAATAGTATATGTATGTTTTTAGCGAAAAATATATAAAAATTGAGCACAATAGTACAGAATAATAAAAAAAAAGAAATATTTTAGAGAAAAAAATCAATATTGATTTACCTAAACCTCTAATATCATGTTCACACATAAGCCTTAATTGATAATTAAGCAATTTTGGGCAATTAAGGCTTTAATTGTGTTCAATTTACCATAAAATTAATAAATTGATCAATTAGTAGCTAATTGCATTATTAATTGCGTCGAATTTACACTGCAGCCCTGTGTAAAGTATGTAGAATGAGTAGTGGCAACTCTGTATGAAGTGTATTCTGTGAGAACTGACAACTATATACAGTATGCAAAATCCGTATTCATACAAATTTTCAAAGAGAATGTTTTTAAATCAGTAATTTTTAATAAAGTAAATACTTAATAATATTTTTTGCACACTTTTAAATAAAGAGGTTTTACTACTTAACATAAATTAAAAACGGCACTTGAATTATATCGTTTTTTTTTTTAGAAAAATAATAAAATTCAAGCAAATAAATTTCGGCGGTTGTATGAATGCGGATTTCTCCCACTGTATAATGTTATACGAAATATAAAGGGTCCGCCATCTAACGTTTTTATTTTCAACTAGTGCTTATTTCGTGAATGGTAACACTTAGCTCATGCCTGATTTGACAGATAATTAATTTTATCCTTCTACTGAATGAATATGGTTGTGTATACACTTGAACAACGCTGGGAAATATTGCGACATTACTTTGAAAATTTTGCCAATAAAATCATCTTTTCAGATGAAGCTCATTTTGATCTTGGCGGGTATGTAAACAAGCAAAATTGTCGCATTTGGGGCACAGAAAACCCGCACGCATACATTGAAAAGCCGATACACCCAAGATGAGTCACGGTTTGGTGCGGATTTTGGTCCAGAGGCATAATTAGGCCATTTTTCTTCGAAAATGGCGATTGTTATCGGGCCATGTTGAACGAATTTTTGTTCACAAATATTGAAGGGTAGGATATTAGCAACATTTGATTTAAACAGGACGGCGCTACGTGCCACACAACCGAAGCTACACTTGATGTTTTCCGCCCTGTTTTTGAAGATCGCATTTACAGCCGCAGAGCTGATGTCGTTTGGCCACCTCGGAGGTGCGATTTGACACCATTGGACTATTATTTGTGGGGTGCCGTGAAAGATAAGTGTTACGCCAACAAGCCAGAGACAATTGCCGCTTTAAAGGACAATATGCGTGAAGCCATTGGTGAAATACAGCTGCACATAATCGATAATGTGCTTAAAAATTGGACCGAACGTGTAGGCTATACATGGCCAGCCGAGGCAGCTATTTGAATGAAATTATTTTCCATTATTAACTGGAAGGATTGTACTTTCATATAAAAAAAGAAATTTGAGAAAATATTCACTAGTTTTTTTTTTACAGCCTATTAAAAAAAAAGAAAAAATTATTTGGCGGACCCTTTATATTATCTAAATGCAAAAAGGTAAAAAAATCTTTTGTATTCAATTTGAGTTTTTTCTTTAAGTTTTACACTCTTTTTAAAGTCAATATTGTATTATTTATTTAATTATTTTGTTTCAAAATCATAAATCTAAGTTTTGACGCATAAAATTTGTCTCAGCATTTTCAGCTATCAAATGATAATTAAGTCAACTAATTGCGCTATATGTAAACAGCAAATTCGATAGTTCAATTTTAAAATTAATTGACTCAATTAAAAGCTATGTCTGAACATGGTATAACCGGAGTACCTGCCTTTAGACGTGGTATAGTATTATATGTGTTGCTAAGCTGCTTTATGTCTTAAACACATGGATGTCGACAGGCTACCGGCTACAAGCTATAAAAAAATAAAAAACATATTTCGATATGAGTATGATTATTTTGACAGCAACATAGCTGCACGGCTATACGACTACTTTTGTTGCTATAGCAAACTTAGGATTGCCTGAAAGAAACTTTAGGCTATATCACCTTGATCAAAAAGTTCACGGTATTTATTCAGAAAATTACAAGTATAAGTTTATTCATCTTAATATATATTGTCTTCTTCAAAGAAATACCCATGAGACTACAACGAACTTATGCCAGTGCTTGATCCAATCCTCGAAGAATTTTTTATATTCCGTTTTTAGTATGTCTCGGCTGCTAAAACTCATTCCCCGTAATGGTTCTTTAACTTGATTGAACACAAAGGAGACGCAAGTAGTCAAATCGGGGGAATTCGGTGGCTGTGGGATGGTATTTGTAGAATTTTTCATCTAAAAATTTCGAGTAACGATGACACTGTGCGACTGTGTGTTATTATGGTGAAAAATCCACGAGGCAAACTGCTTCACGCAAATGTCTTATAACGCCCAAATAATACTTTTTGTATACGGCTTGGCCTTCTGGCAAAAATACATGACGCACTACACTGTTGTAATCCATGAAAACCGTAAGTATTGACTTCTTTTCTAACTGAAATCGGTGTGGTTTTTTTGGTCGCCATTCGCTTGCCTGATATCTGGATTGCATTGCGTATGAATGTTGGATCGGATTCAGCCTCACAAATCATATCTTTTGCGACCTCAAAACGGTCTCTTTTTTTTGCGTGAAATTGAAATGAAATGAAAATCGCCAACATACATAGAGATAGATGAACTCTTGGCTATGAAGCTTTTGCAAATATCAAGCTATGATGCTAAGATTTAACATACCATTACTTTATAACCGATCAATTTAATTTTAAGCAATGAACTTTGGGGTAGGATTGCACCTTTCTTGGAATCAATTAAACAGCTGAGTTTAGGTATAAGATATTGGTATCTTTGGAAAGATCGTGGTTTTGGTATTATCAGTCAATTAAAAAAATTTTGTTTTTATTCAAAAACATAAATAAAAAGACTTAAAAAAGATTATTTTGAAATCATTATAAATATTTCGAAGGTTACAATACACATTTATCAATTTTAGAATACATTCTTATGTATTTATTCACTATCGCTTTGTATTTCATCAGTATCTTTGTCACTGCTTTCGTTGAAATCCACCTTATCAGATTATGAAAGAAACAGACATTTTGCTAACTTAGGCACAATATGAATATGTGAAATATATCTTCTAAATTATTAATTCTACCAAATTTTTTTGCGTTATGTTCTCCAAGTTTTTTTTTAATTTTATATTTAGATTCTTTCACTTCTTCAGACAAAGAACTAATAAGTAATTTTGAATTTTGAACTACTTTCCAACCGTGAATGAACAATTTGTGTAGCGTTGTCGACATCTAATGCCACTAATAATATTACGCAACAAGCAAAAATACTTTGGATAACCACTATATTTTTTGAAATGCTATGGTCGCCTAACTTCAAAAATCATCAGCATTACAGTTTCTATGGATTCGATTTTTTAAGAATTTTTTTTTTCTAAAATGTGAGAGTTTTGAAGTGGCCGCTTCATAGATCTTATAATAACTTTGGATTGACTTATTCGATTTCGTTACGCCATTTTGTTAACAAAAATCCAAATTGTACCAGCTTTAAACCACTCGGATATAATTTTTTTGATATAACCCGTATTTTTGGAGATATTGAGAAACAATTTATAGAATACAATTTTTTTCGAATAATTATATGTTATTTCTAAAAATTCACAAAAAAAAAAAAAATAAAAAATATTTACAAATTTCACTGTTTATTCATACAATTGTATATAAAATCAATAAAATAAACCATAATTCATGAAAATCGATTGGTAAATACATATTTTATCCCCAATAAAGTAAAAGTACCTAATAATGTGTTTGGAATATCTGAAACACCTCAAAAACATAAGATACGGATAAAAAAACCGCTTTTTCGTACATTCATAAACTTATATGCCTATAACTTATTCGAATATTATCCAACCATAAGTTTCTCTGTGGGTTTAGGAAAAAGAGAAAGAGACCTTCTAATTGATATTGTTACGTCTTAATCTTTTTAAAACGTTTGAGTCCGTCTAAATTGCGTTAAAATAAAATAAATACCGCTTTATTTTGTTGTTTTACATTTTTTTTTATTACACTGTAACTTTTATACTCTTTGTCTTAATGCAACACTAAATATTTGTTTATACAACACTTTTATTTCCGTTTTTACAAAACTTTATTTATTGACAGCCAAACGATAACTGAACTACGTAGGCAAAGCAGTCTTCTTACATACCTAATTGCCTACAGTTTGGAAAGTTTCAGAAATGTCTCATATGATCTCATATCCTCTATCCGTTAATTTTAAACATGTAAGTTTGTGTTACCAAAAGATGACTTAATTGGTAGTGCTGCCAGATACACAAATAAGTACGGAATTGATAGGGTGACACATAACTACCAAATATAGAAAATTTATGCATTTTTATTTTCGTAACAATATTAATACATAAACTTTTCCACCTTTTCCACTGCCTCGTACGTGCATGCATGTTGCCAGCCAACGCAATTATTTCATGGTGATTTTGAAAACGTATAAACATATCCCGATCTTTATATGGGATTTTTCACCACCGTCGATGTGCCAGTTCTTTAATGTATATGACCTTGACTCAGTTACAACCAACATTGTCATTGCTTGTGGACTGACACTTTTGTTTTGCTTCTCACACTTACTAGTATAACGGCCAACTATGCCACATAAAAAACTTTTGACTTTGAACTTTTTGATATACTATTTGTCTTTATTTGTAGGCGCCATTTTTGCTACAAATGCTTGCTGTTGCAAATTCGATGCTGCATTATCATTGTCCACTTTCTCTTTCTTCTTTTTTTCCCTTCTTCTAGAAGTTTTATCTTTAGCAAAAAAAATTAGGCAATTCATTTTGGGTTTCCATGGCAATTACAAAATTATCAAATTCTGCAGGAAGACTGGATAAGAGCAGGACTACCAAAGGCTCCTTCTGAATTTGCATGCCACTTTCAACCAATTTTTTAGATATTTCGCCAAATTGGTTTAAATGTTGCACAGCTCTACCACCATTAGCCATTGACAAATTTACTAACGTTTTGTACAAGGAAACTTTATGTTATTGTCCTCTTGGCAAGTGTACTTGCTGTAACTTCAACCGGGCTTCATGGGAAGATATGCAACTTTTTATGTATCCGGGAGTGCCTTTTCGTCATCAGACTCCCATTTTTCTTTAACACTAGCTTCTCCTCCATTTTTTAATGTTTATTAACAATTTTCCAGTATCCATTGTGAATAAGAATGCCTTACATCTGTATGGAGCAACTATCGTAGTTGTCCTCATCGAGTTTTTCAATGTGAATTGCAGGCGTACTCATTGTCTTGGGCCCATAACCTGATAAATTTTATTATTAGTTTTTAAATTACTCGGCTTGAGTAATGTTCTTTATTGAAAATTAATTTTGAAAATGAAAAAATTATTTCTATATACTATGAAGTACAGGGTGTCCGCCGGGAAGGTATACTACTTTGTTTTCTTATGTTTTATTTAATGTCGGCAATTATGTATGGAATACAATATGGGATAAATGTCCGCCTCTGTTAGCCCCACAAATGCGAGTCATTTTGAGCACATTTTTCATTACATTCTCACACATTTCAAGCGGTATTTCATTAATATCATCACGAATATTTTTTTTTTTTTTGTGTTGTTTCAGCGTTTCTGGTTTGTTTGCATAAGCCTTGCTTTTCAGATATCACACAAAAAGAAGTCCGGAGCAGTCAAATCAGACGACTGTGGAGGCCAATCAACATCACCATTCCTTGAAATAATTTGTTGCGGAAAGAGGTCTTGCAGTAATTCTATTGTAATCCTGGCTGTATTTGTGTCACACAAGAGAGATGTGACACCGTCTTGTTGAAACCATATCGTAGTCAAGTCCAAAGCGTGCAATTGTGGCGTTAAAAAGTTTTCAATCATATGACGATATCGCTCCCCAATGACAGCTATCGCTACGTCGTTTTCAGTTTCAAAGAAGTAAAGTCCAATGATTCCTCCTGACCAAATTGCACACCAGACTGTTACTTTTAATGGATGCAAAGGTGACTGATGAATAATTTGAGGGTTTTCCATTACCCAGAACCGACTTTTTTGTTTATTCATATAACCATTCAAATGAAGATATGCCTCGTCACTCATTATGATTTTTTCATGTAAATCGAGGTTGTCATGGGCGAGCTCTATCCTATTGGCATATGTACGGCGGTCTAAGTGGTCTCTGGAAGGAGCTCTTATGTCAACTGAATCTTATATGGAAACGAATGCAAATCTTTGTGCAAAAATTGTGTCTAAGGTTGTTCTTTGACGACCGAGCTCCTGAACATGGTGTCGAATTGAGTTTGATGGATTGTTTTGAACACTTTCTTGAACAGCAATAATGTTTTCATCCGATCTTGCAGTACGTTGTGATCTATGCTTGGGCTTATCAGCTACAGTCCCTCTTTCTTCGAAATCATTCACTACACGATAAATAGTGCGTCTTGTTGGCACGTTGTTTCATCCAAAAATTTCACGTAACTTTCTCATCGTCACAGTAATCGATGATTGATTTTGATAAAATTTTTTAATGATTAAAGCACATTGGTTGACTGCATATTTTTCCATAATAAATTTGCCACGTCTCTACTTCACGTCTGACAAATAGGAGTTGTCAAGACTAATGCTTACCAAAATGGCGGCAAAATAAAGTAGTATACCTTCCCGGCTGACACCCTGTATATTTCATATCATTTCAGAAAACTTAAAGTGGCAACGTACACATTGTTTTTGTATAGGTAGTTTTCAACATTAAATCCTATTTCCTCAATTCTCATTTTTAAAACTGGGCTTTTTCCAAAAATTTTTTCGTGCAATGCTTTATTAACAGTTTTTTTGGTTCACCCGAATATGTGATAATTTTGGGTTCTGACTGTTTATGACTTATTGTGCGATATGTACCGTTTCTTTTTTCATTAAAACATAATAATTATCTTTTTAAATTTATTTAAATTTGGATGTTTTCACTTTAATAAACTCATTCAAATTTAACTTTTCGACCAAATGCTATAAAAACTATAAGTATCCAAGACAAAATGTAATTTTCATTAAAATGGAATAAAATATTTAAATAAATATGTATATACACGTACGTATGTAAGTACGTTTGCATAAAATGTTTATGAGAACATTTTCAAACCTCAAATATTTTGTCAAATTAACTTTCTATCTTTTATGAGAATACGAAAGTTTCTGGTTTGCATATTTGTAGGGGTTTCAAATAGACACATACATACCATACACATACACATATAAATACAATTTGCATACAAACAAGGAGAGAGAGAGAGAGAGACACATTTAAGCCAATGGTTTTGGTTATCTTGGTTTAATGCTTTGAACAGTACAAGAGGAGTATAATTGGAAAACCAACCATTCCGTTCCCTGGCTTTCCTTTACTTTTCTTTTGTATTTATATTGGTTGTATTTATTGCAATCTGTGTTTAACTATTTGTCTTTGTATGTGTGTCTATTTGCCTAATGGAAATGGAAAAACTATTTCCTTTTCTTGATTATCGAAACTTGTCAATTGCAATAATGAAAGTTTAAAGAATTTCCTCTTTTATTACTTGGAATTCAATACAAAATCCAGATAAATTTCTAGAAGCCATTGGAAAATTATTTTAATTTATTTCTATTGATAATTACAGAAATGTTTATATGTCTGTACATGCGTACAATATAATATTAGATTCAGATTGTCTAGAGATGTTGTATTAAACGAATTTAATTTTAAACAGTGAACTACCACAAATTGATCTGGTATTAGAGAAAAATCAGTATATTTGTTATTAATTTCCTGAAACAATTTTATAAAGATATTTAATTTGGCCTCTTATGCTGGAATTTCAGCATGAAGTTTGATCTTCAATAGGGGCGTTTTGGAATAACACAACAGTTTTAAGATATTACCTATTACTTCTATCAGTAGTTAAAGTTTTAGTAATTATTACAATGAACACAATTTTGATCGAAAATCGCTATAAAATACTAAAAAAAATCATTAGTCCATTAGGGCTGGCAACCCACTTAGTAACTTAATTAAACCCACCCGGGTTTTACTGGGTATTATATTAAAAGTTTATTTACAGCTAAAGTAAGTATAATTTATGTATTGACATTTGTAATTAATACGGCCCGTTTTTTTTTTAGCCCCAAAAGATAATGAATTAACAAATTTATCAAAATAAAAATTTATGAAACCACTCCTTACTCTTTTTCTCCGCTTCTGAGATAATTTCGGAATACCGTCTCAACAAAACTTCTCGCCTTTTGAGGCGATCCAACTCTGAAGTCGATTTTATATTTTTTTAAAAGAAGTGATTTTGTGACATGGCAAAAGATGTTGTATAAACGTAACAATCGTCGAAACAGTCAATAACCAGAACAAGCAATGTTCGGAGAATACGGCGAGTGCGACAAGATATTTAATTTCATCGTTTCAAACAATTATTTAACAACTTTTGCAACGTGAGGCCACACACAGAAAAAAATCATTATCAAATCAATTAAAACAAGGTTGATTCAATATTTTTTCATAATGATTTTGTTTTTTTTAGCAAACAAATATACATACATACTGTTACAAAAATAAAAATATAACACTGCAATGTGGGATTTTAGAATATGTCAACTTGCCAGCACTGCCACATAGACCATCTTTACGCTACATTTAAATTAACGGATATGGAAATAGAAGGTTGTCGATATTTCCTAAACCTTCCAAACTATAGGCAATTAGGTACATAAAGGGCTGTTTTACCTACACGTTAGTTAGTTATCGTTTTGCTGGCGGAAATAACGAATATTAGGCGTTGTATTAAGACAAACAGTATAAAAGTTATAGTGAAGTAAATTAAGAAACTGTAAAACAACAAAAATGTGGTGTTTATTTTATTTTAACGCAATTTAAACGAACTCAAACGTTTTAAAATTGGTAAAACGTAACAATACATACGTATATGTATACAAAAAATGTACGGCATACTCCGATTAAACAATTATTATTCCTAAAATAAAATTCTGTTTAGAAATTTCTGCCGACTTCAAATTGAAAATTGTTCATGATGATTTTAAATCGATTTTTTCTGTGTGCAATAGTTTCCAAGAAAAAAATGACTTAATTTTGTTTGTCTTTATATTCCGGTCGTTTTTTTCGTAATGCACGGTTCAAGCGAAGTAATTGCTGCTCCGATCACCGAGTTTTGCCAGCACATAGTATACAAAACCACCTTGATCCCTCCAAAAGAGAGCAATATTGCAGTATAAATAGTAAAACAAAGTAATTGTACTAACAAATAAAAAATATTGTCTAATTGAACAAAATTCCTTATTGTGGCAGTTATTCTACTGGTTTGTGTCAAGGCTTATTTGTGTTATTAACAGTGTTACTTAACAGCGTAACCAATTTAATTGATACCCAAGATTTTACATTTGAATCAAAGTAGCTAAATAGCAGATTTGAGTATTTACTAGACCATTCGAAACTAATGCTAATATTCTGTAAAAGGTGTTGCATTGTGGCTAGTCAGTCGGTCGTAATTAAACAGTCAATGAGTAAAGTTGTGCTAAGGCATTAGTAATTTGTGTATTAAGTGGAAGTTAGATAATTTACGGTATGAAGTTTAATTGTGGGATTGAAAGACTACATAAAATAAAACATAAATTCGTTTTGTGTAGTTAAGAAATATAGCCTCTCTGTATACGATAAAATATGTCTCATTTTAAATTAGCAAAAATTTCATTGCAGCCTCGCAAAGGTATTGTATAAGAGGTAACTGGTATATCAGGAGACATAGTATAACTTGTGTACCGTTGTGGTACATCGGTGTGAGTTAGGAATGTCAGGTGTCACTAAGTGCTTTTTGCGTCCTCCCTCTTTCTTCCTGTGATAAGCATGACATAAGATATTAAGTCTACCTGTTATTGAAAAAGTTCAGTCTGTTCTTGCATGTACTTATATGTTTAGAATTGCGCTGCTATACTGTGTACTTTTCCAAGGCTGATGCCTTTGTGATGTGATTTGGTGACAACAATAATCACATATTCTACTTTCGTATTTGTCATGACGTAGAAAAAGAGGAACCATTTTTGCCACCTGTTTCATTTATTGACGACGCCATCGGTCTATGCTGCTTTGAAAACATTGTTAGCCATTTTATTTTATCCTGTATTGCATGATAGGGATTGCAACGATATGTGCTTTTAATAGGAGTAAGCACGGTCATCTTCTGTTACCTTTTAAGCGTTTAAAAAATGTCGATGATCACGCACTTTGTTTTATTTAAATTAAAAGATAGAAAGCGCTTAACGAAAGACTTTTTATATATAATATACTGAAGTGCTTGAAAACTCCCAATACGTTTTTTTTTTCCAGTAATTGTACAAAATATTCTAACCTCCCCTATGCTCCAACGTTTTTATGTACATACAAGTGATATTGTGTACAGTGAGTTAAGAAAATCAATTTGACAAAAAAAATATAAATTTCAGGAGAAATTTTTAATTGGATTACTTTTCACAATTTTCGACGTGGATTATCTTAACAAGAATGTGTTGATGAACTAAGTTTAGCCATGGAGTACTATAAAAAACCACAGCATATCGCTGGTATAGTGCATTTAATCGTGGTCGTAATACGGTGTGTACGAATCCGACGACGGTCGTCCAAAATCGGTGCATGAACTGATACTGCAAGATCGTCATGTGACCTACAGTGAGAAAGAGGCATTCTTGCTTATTAGTTCCACTTCAATACATACCATTTTTCATGAACACTTAGTTGTAAAAAAATGTGTTCTCGTTGGATACCCAATATTTTATCAATCGTTCAAAACATGACTCTCGTCGATTGGTGTAAGGAAATAATTAGAAAGTTGAACCGTGGTGCTACAGAAGGCTTGTATAAAGTTGCGACAAAGACAAATCATGGATTTATGCATATGAGCTGAATGCTCAACGAGGCTGCTGTTCCGCCTGAGCAACTTAGGTCGGTCAATTTTGACAACCATTTGTTTGCCGGTAGTCTTCGGAGAATTTTGTAAAACCAACCGCCGAAGACGAATAATTTTCAATCACAATAAAGCGAATTCTCACACATCTCGTTCAACAGGTAAATTTTTGAGCAGTCAAAACATCGAATTGATGTCTTATCCTCCGTACTGTCCTGATTTGGCACCTGGTGACTTTTTATTCTTCCCGAAAGTCAGGAATAAGCTGTGTGGTCACCGATTTACCAGAGCCGAAGCGTCCAAAAACCGTGTTTTGGGGGTGTCTCAAGAGGAATGGATAAACTGCTTTGAGAAATGGTTTGAACGAATGCAAAAGTGTATTGATCATCAAGGGGAATATTTTTAGAAAACAATAAGGCCATATTCAATTAAAAATATTTTTTTTTAATTGCTGTTCCCGCAATATAAATAGTACCCATCGTAATACCTCTTTATATACAAAAATTGAAAAAAAATCTCATTTATGTACCAATATTTTAAAATAACTTTTAAAAAATTTCAAGAATATCTCTATTACAAAAAGTTAATTTGAACAAATAACTCAACTTCGATATTCATCTGTTTTGCAAAGAAAATTATTCACAGGAAAATTTAAAGAATTTTTTTAACTTAGGCACAGGACATCTACAAAATCGGCAAGCTCCTGCAACATAACATAATTCATTTGCTGCTTCAATATTAAGCTTTATATGAATAAAATTGTATATGAAATTATTTTATTTTATTTTTTTATATTGCAAGACTATATTAAAACCATCCTTAACTTTATCCATTATTAGATACATACGAGTCCTTATTGTAAGATACAAGTAAAGACAAAAGGAGTAGATAAATAATTACACACATATTTTACATTTCCTGCTTAAAGAATTCATACCTATGTATGTATTAGTAAATAAAATAATTAAATATGTACAAATATTGGTATTCTTGTAGAAATTTATTTAAAATTTTATAAAAATAGCCATACAAATAATTGTTTTAACCAAAATATTGCCAATAAACAATTTTAAGAATTTTTAATATATATTCACATATTTTTGAAAATATACTAAGAAATATGTATGTATGTCACATGCTGTATCTTGATATGTTATAAGTTTAAAAGTTATGTTAAATAATTTGGTATGAATTCTTTTTTTTAAATAAAAATAATAGGGGAAATCACTCTTTGTTGCAAACAGGCCTTGCAAGTCATGCAAAATGTAGCAAACGTGCTACATTTGCTACGTTACAACAACAAATTACATGAAAGTGGCAATTGCTACGCTTATACATATTTGGTATACAATAAGCGTTGGAATCATTGTTTGCTTAAACAGTCATGTTTTTTATTTTGTTTATATACCCAAAATACTTAAACCTGCTTTTACACGGTAGACAAATTCGAAACGAGTTAGGTGTAAAATAAATAAATACTGGAAAATATATAAACTTTCTTTTGACAAAATTTTCCAGCAATATTTATTATTTATTTTGTTTAATAGAGGCAGTGGTGTAGTGGTTAGAGTGCCGACAGACAACTCAAGCAACCCAGGTTTGAATCCCAGCAGGGCACTTAAAAGGAGAAAAATTTCATTGCGATTTTCGGTTCAAGACACTCAAATGAAGTCACCCTGACATTTCAGCTTTACCTCTGACGACGCTGACAGTCATCACAAGAATGATCAGGAAAAAGGTCACTTACTGGGAAAAAACGGCAATGCTAAGTAAGGATCACCACTTCACAATACAATACAATAAAACGGTTGTTAAATATTTCAAACTTCACTTGGTATTAAATTTGTTTCATTTATTCTTTTTCTTTAGCAGTAAGCACATTGAATTAAATTTTTAAAATAATCTTCAAAGAAATTAATTTTTTAGGATCACATGCACATGTTGAGGTGCTAATGCTTAAATTCTTAGTGCTGCAGTGATTGCCGGATTTGTTAGGAAGTTAATAAAATGTTTCTAATTTTTTGTTTTTTTCTTCAACAATATACAGGGATTAATTTACAAACACAATTAAAAAGTATGTGTGCGTGTGTGTGTGTGTGTTTAGTTTATTTTTCATAGAAAAACTCATACATATGTATGTATGCACATACCTAAGCAAATGAGTAAATTTCTTTTAAAGCGTCTGCAGAGTAAAAGGATTTGCAGAGTAATTTTTCATATTCAAAAAGAGATTAATTTTAAAATATGTTTTTATGAGTGAAAAATTTTAAAAATTCCTTTATTCATGATTTTATTGTTTTGAAGATTTTTAAATTTTAAGCAGCTTATAAGTACTTAAACGATAAATAAAGGAATAATATAATAATTAATTGAATATGCAATTTCGAAAATGGCTCATTTCGCCCATTTTGGCAAATGCGTTTTTTCGCATTAATATGTCCCAAATGCTTCTCTGCATCTACTACGCTTGAAAAACTAACATCTCTAGATTTCCTTCTGCTTTAGACGTCATGGCAGATACAGAAAATATTTCGAAAAGGTCACAACTCTAAGATATGTGCCCTTTTCGAAATTATTTTGTAAACAAAGAGTACAAAAAAAGGTACTTGGTGTAACTTAGCAACCCAAGCTGATGGAGCTTATAGAGACAAAGTACCTTTTAATGATCAGAAAATTGCAGATGTCGTTAAACTCAAGCAATATATAACCGCAGAATTTATAGGATTTTATGGTGAAATACTGCAATAGCAATAAAATTTTCTTTAACTTAATATAGTTTGTATCGTTTAGTATACTCGATATCATAAATCTCGAAAAAGGCACATCTTATTAATTTTATATATAAAAACAAACATATACAATAAAACTAATATCCAAATATTTCTGTAATTTTTGGTTACAAAATAGCCCCAAAATATAATCCGTATGCGATTTTTTGAACTACTATACTTCATTACAAAATAATATATTCTTTTTTAATTTCCTGTAAACATCTAATATTCGGTCATGTGTCTTCTTCGAAATTCTACAATCAATTAATTTACAGCCTGACCCACTATGTCGAAAGAAAATTTATTGGAACGAAATGCAGTTACTCATTTTTTTTCGTAACAGCAGCCCACTATTTTACGATTTATCGTTTGCTTGGCTTTACGTCTCAAACGCAATCCAAATAAATAACTGGATTGCCGTGGCTTAATTCCACAAATAAATCGCCAATACACAATGAAAAGCGCTTAAATGTGGGAATTTTATTATAAAAAATCTAATTGTGGTACCACTGGAACTTGACGGTAAAAAATGTAGACAAACTAAAGTACAGTATCAAAACTCCGTATTCGTACAACCTTAGAAATTTACTGATTTGAATTTCGTTATTATTTAAAATTTATTTGTTATAAGAAATAACGTCTCTTGTTTTTAAATTGTGTAAAATTGTATTTTTATTTATTTTTTATATTAAAAAATGGTTTTTGAAAAGTTGTAAGAATATTGACTTTTCATACTGTAAATAAATTAATAAACTAATGAACAAAAAAATAAATTTTATGAAAATAATTTTACTTCATTTATGCGATGATGGCTACAAATAGAAGCCCTTACAGGGACAAAATTTGTAGCAATAATGTCAGTTACAAGAATAAGCATTCCCGACCACTCCAGTGTGCATTTCATAAAGCAAAGAACAATAAGAAACAAGTAAGTAATTTTGACATTTCCGTTCGTAAACGTATAAGAAAAACGATATAGTGATCCGCAATTTTGTATTGAAATGCTTACGTTATCGTTCGTATTCAATATTTTTCGACTAGAAAGTAATAGTGTGTCGCAAATTAGCAGTTTTTTGTTTGAAACGATAACGTTCGACATCGTGGGCCAGGCTGTTAATTTAATTTAAATTTGTCAATTCATGAAGAAAATATTTAATATTTAAAATGAATATTGTTATGAAAATAAAAATGCCTAAAAAGAAAATACACCACACCAGTGTCTTTAAAATTGTATTGTGGGACTTTGGTATATTTGGTGTTAATGTGTCAGCCAGTCACTTATTTGTGTATTTGGCAGCACTGTCAATTCGACTAATTTGTGTGTTATATTTGAATTAGCGGTAATAATTCGAATATTGTACGAAGAAAAAGAACATTCGGAAGTGAGATAGTCATCATTATACTGTCATAAAGTAAAGACGTGATTAGGCGTAAATAAAAGTGTTGTATAAACGAATACTTTATTTATATATATTAATTCCCATAACATTCCATGAAGGAACATGGGGACTTTTCTTAGTCAATGAGCTGTACCGGGTTCTATTTGTCGAACTCATTGAAAGGGACCTAAAGTTTAACACCGGCTCCTAACGGAAAATGCATTGGAGAAGTTTTCAATAGTATTAATACTCATAACTATTTACTGGTTAATGTTATGAGATGATACCGCTGTGAAAAAAATTTTTTTTTCTAGACGGCTTGGACTGGTATGGAGCCAAGGACCTTCTGCTTGTATTGTAAACAAATACACAAATGTAAACAGCTGTTTCGAAAATAACAAAACCAACTTGGTTTTGTGACACTAAACGAATCCAATATTGGTTTTCAAAAACGATCGAAAGCAAAACCGACTTGGATTCTATGACAGCCCTGAATATTTATTAAATTTGGACGTCATTTCTAACAACCTCCTTTTCGCTTCTATCTTTGATATGGACCAACATTTCTATATAGTGGTATAGGGGAACACTTTCGTATTTTAGAGAAATGGCCACTCATCCTCCCAAGAAATTTAAAATGGAGATTTTGTAAAATTTCATTTTCCCATTTCCCATTTTTTTGTTTCAGACATACCGCTATAGGGTCCTTAAACCAGTCCCCTTGGAGAAACATTTGTATATAGTGTTATAGAAGAGCGATTCCACTCTTGTCTATTATAAATTTAAAAAAAATATATATATTTAAAAAAAATTTAAATTTTAAAACAAAAAAATTTATAATTTTTTATATACACCCGTTGTTGGGTTTATTAGAAAAAAATAACTAAAATAAATTACTTTTTCAAGCAATGAAAAATTTATTATTTAAAAAACTCATTTATTTCTAAAGTGGAAAACAGTAAAGTGCCACCTGTTATTCCTCCTCCAGTGACAAGGTCAAATTTTGTTTTGTACTATTTTTCCAGGTAGAAAAGTTCGATGTTGTGTTTTTGGGTTAAAATTGTAATCAATTTCCGAGTAATAGTTATCGTTATTCAAAATTAAAGCAGGTTTTAATCGATTTATTGATAAGGATAAGCAAATTATTACCTATTTGTCGATATTGTATTTAAGTGAATTAAGTTGGGTTTAAAAAATTGAGTTATTTTTGTTTTTGTTTTAAAACTTGCAGTTATTATTGGATGAAAAGCTAGTTTTCCTATATAAACATCTAAAGTACAAATAAAACCCCGAAAAATCTATATAATTATTGTACTTATAACATTTAGAGGATTTATCTGTGAAAAAAAAATATTGTACCATTATGTATTGGAGTCACTGTACATAAAATATTTTTTGTTTGGTCTTAAATTACAAACTTTAGTTAGTAAAGCGTGTTTTTATAGAGGTATAGAAATTTAAGTTCGCATTACTTTTCCAGATGGCGAGCGATTTAACAGCTGTCAAGAGATTTATTCTCAGTTTGGTTTGGCAATTTATCATGAATAGACTGGTGGAATCATTGTAATCATTGGTCCGTACTTTTTCAAAAACGATGGTGGCCAGAACGTTACAGTCAATGGTGATCGGTAAAGAGCCATGATTACTAACTTTTTCATTCCTGAATTGAATAACCATGATGTCCAGGAGATGTGGTTTCAACAAGACGGCGCAACATGTCACACAGCTCGTGCCACAATAGATTTATTGAAAAACACGTTTGGTGACCACCTAATTTCACATTTTAGACCTGTGAATTGGCCTCCCAGATCTTCTGATTTAACACCGCTGGACTAATTTCTGCGGGGCTATGTAAAGTCATTGGTCTATGCGGTAAAGCCACAAACGCTTGACTATTTGGAAGACAACATTCGCCGTGTTATTGCCGATATATGGCGACAAATGTTCGACAAACTCATCGAAAATTGAACGTCCAGATTGGACTACATCCGCGCCAGCCGTGGTGGTCATATGCCAGAAATCATATTTAAAATGTAATGCCACTGGATTTTCTTTCGGATAAATAAAATTTATGTCAAGCAAATAATCCATCGTTGTTTTATTGCAATTAAAGTTCTATACCTCTATAAAAAGCACCCCTTATTTCATAAGAAACTATTACGATCAATGGAGACAAATATCGCACCATGATAATCGATTTTTTTGTGCCCGCTTTTCATTGTATTGATATGTGCGATCTTTGGTTTCAGCAGGATGATGCAACTTGCCATACATCTCATGACAAAATCGATTTATTACGTCAAGCTTTTGAGGGCCGTTTTATTAGCCGAAATGGTGAAGTCACTTGGCCGCCGAGAAGCTGTGATTTAATACCGTTGTTTTATTTTCTGTGGTGCGCCGTCAAAACCAAGTGCTATGCCGACAAATCAGAAATAATTGAGCATTTGAAGGCCAAGATTCATGATGCCATTGCCGAGGTACGACCCCATACACTCGAAAAATTTCTCGAAAATTGGTCCGATCGAATGGGATACTGTGAGGCTAGCCGCGGCAGTCATATAAATTAAATAGTATTTCATTTCTAATTTCAACTGCCAAATAGCTCACCCGATATATTAAATATGAGAAAAAACTTAAACGATGAGCATATTTGCCAAAAAATAAAATAAATAAAATTGTATTTTTATATTAACCGGTTATTCGTGTTTAAATAGCCGGTTTATTCGGTATTCGAAAAATGGACATCTAAAAAAAAAACGTTTTCGACAATACCAAAAAAAAAAAAAAACGATTAAAACCGGTCGTATAATAACCGTTCAATCTCTCTAGTAAGTAATCTTTAAATCAGCTATGGGCTTTTCATAGAACAAGTGTTCACGTTCAATTCACACGTATTGTTACGCTCTTGTTTTTAGCCATCAATGAGATATCGACGAATGCACATGTGCGTAGAATGTATGCAATTATTTTAGGCACAGAAAAATAACTTAAAAACTTTCTTACGATCTTGCTTTTAGTTGTCACTGCAACAGCGACAAATGCACATGTATGGTGGATGCGTGTTGGTTTTTTTTTAAATTTTTTTAAAACATCATGCATGTTCTCACTAACACAACTACATTTTTACATTTGCATATCACTACTTTAAATCACTAGTTAAAAAGAAGAAATTTGATTTTAATAAATTTTAAAAGTTGTTAGTTTCTTTAATATTCCATACAATTCCGCACATAGCAAATAGATTTTAATAGTCTCCTACAATCTTGACCAAAACACATCCATTATAAATGAAATTCTAGTATAACCACATCGACACAACAACTATGCTGCATGCAGTAACATCCTTGTTACCGAAACAACATCACGCAAATTAACATGTTTCTCGAAACTCATACATACAAAACATACGCAGACTTACACACTCAAAAACTATTTCAGTTTAAATGGTTTTGAGCAGTTACTGTATAAGAGTAGAGGCAGTAGGAATGCATATCAGACAGACACAGTAATTGCATTGTAGAGAAGAACTTTGAAATTCTGCAAATAAAGAGGATTTTTTTCTATTGAAAATTGTTTACAAGTAGAGTGCTGGGAAAAAATTAAAAAAAAAAAAATAAATGAAAATATAATTGAAAATTTGAGGATCTTTAGGAGAAATATTTGCTTTAAATCATTAGAATTGTTTCATGAATTTAAAAAATTGCTTGAAGAATTTAAAATCATCATAAAGAATTTTAAAAAACAAAAATTATAATTAAAAATTTCTGAAAGGTATAGTTTTCTATAACATATGTAGTCAGTCTCCTATAAGCTCGATATATTTTATTTAACGCCAACTCTGTAGGAAACGGCTATTTTAGGAAACTAAACAATTCTTACAATTACCAGTATAGTGAAGCTACATATATTACTAGAAAAACGTATCATGCTGAAAGGGAAAAGTTTATGTTGAGAAGTAAAGAAATTGTTTTCCATTACCAACATTATGAGTGTAATTCATTACAACTCAACCACTGCAAGTCGTTAACACGCAATCAATTTAACAGAAAATATATTTTTATTTTTTTATTTTGTAAGTATATGTGAGAGTATTTCTAATTTTCTATGATATCTCTGGAAAAAACATGCATACACCGAGAGAAAAAACAATCTTAAATCAACAAGAAACAACTATGAAAACAAGTCAAGGTGAAAAATCGTAAATTCAACAACGTTCACCGTAAAAACAACTAAGATTCAAAATCAAAGTGGAAACAATTTTAATTTCAAATTTGTTCAACATTATTTTCGAATAGAAACATTTTTAAATGAAAGTTGAAAATATTCAAATCAACGTTGCATAATTTTACTTTAAAGGTGTAGAATCTTTGAATCGAGCACTTTCAACGTTAGATTATTAAAACTACTGTAGTACTACAGTTCCAAACCTTTTACTTGCTTTAATGTCTAATTCAAATAAATAATTTACAATAACATTTTTGGAAGAATATAACATAAATAAATAGATAAAATATATAAATTTCATTAAACAGCATTTCTATATGTATTTAATAGATGACTTTGTGCAATGAAAGTACTTCTTCTAAGAGAGAAATTTAATTAAAAAAATACATAAGTATATAGTTATAACAATATAAAGGGTCCGCCAAATATTTTTTATTTATTTATTTATTTTTTTTTGAAAATAGGGCGCAACACATCGAGTGTAGCTCCGGCTGTGTGGCACGTAGCGCCGTACTGTTGAAATCAAATATTGCTAATATCCTCGCCTTCAATTTTTGTTCACAAAAATTCGTTCAACTTGGCCCGATAACGATCCCCATTGACTGTAACGGCCACTTCTTGCTTATTTTCGAAGAAAAATGGCCCAATTATGCCTCTGGACCAAAATCCACACCAAACAGTGACTCGTCTTGGGTGTACCGGCTTTTCAATGTATGCGTGAGGGTTTTCTGTGCCCCAAATGCGACAATTTTGCTTGTTTACATACCCGCCAAGATCAAAATGAGCTTCATGTGAAAAGATGATTTTTTGGCAAAATCGTCATATTCTGTAAGTCGATCGCAGGCCCACTTAGCGAAGCGAAAAAAGCGTATACACAACCATATTCGTTCAGCGGAAGGATTAAACTAATTATCTGTCAAATCAGACATGAGCTAAGTGTTGCCATTCTCGAAATAAGCACTAGTTGAAAAAAAACGTTAGATGGTGGACCCTATATTTCCAGGCTAAAATACTACCTGTTCTTAGGGCCACCCACCCCAGATTTATTGGGTATTATATTTAAAAAACCGTGCGGGTTTTTTATTTAAAGGTTTTCGTAGTTTATTTACAACAAAAATAAGTATAATTCACGTACAAATGTAAACGGTCCATTTTTTAGCTCAAAAAAGATAATGAAATAACAAATTTATCAAAACATTGCTTACATCTTTTCCCCACCTTTGAGCCAATTTCCAAATCTAGTCCCAGAAAAACTTCTCGTCTTCTCGTACTTTGAAGTCGATTTAAAATTTTTTTCAAAGAAAGTGATTCGGTGGCTTGCTAAAAGATAAGCTCATTTCTCTTTATACGGCCTATATACTTCTGAGAATTTAGACCGTAAATCGAAATGTCGTAAAATGAGACACATATGTGTTGTGTTTACTTTCTATATGCTTTTTGTTAAAAAACGGCGAAGCCACAATTTTTTAGCCATAGAAGGCAGCAATTTGCACAGAAAAGCGAATGTGTTCCATAACTCGAACAGGCCGTTATAGCGAAATTCTGTATAAAGAAAGGTCGTATAAAGAGGTATGAGTATTGTATCCGTTGCAGCAGCCAATAGTTAGGCTGAACAATGTTCGGCCTAACAGGCCGTTATAGTGAAATGCTGTATAAAGAAAGGTCGTATAAAGAGGTATGAGTATTGTATCCGTTGCAGCAGCCAATAGTCAGGCTGAACAATGTTCGGCGGTTGCGGCATCTGATCGTTTCTAATAATTGTTTTGAAACTTTTGGGACGTGAGGCTGGGCGTTGTCATGCAAAAGAATAACTTAATCATGTCTGTCTTTTTCTTCCGGCCGTTTTTCTCATAATGCATGACTCAAACGGAGTACTTACAATCTGCTCCGATCATCGAATTTTAGCAGCTTATAGTACACAACGCCGCCTTGATCCTAGCAAGAATACAAAATTGCATCTTATATAGTAAAAAAACGTAATTTTACAAACAAATAAAAAATATTGTCTAATTGAACGAAATTAGGAAGAAGTTATAAAACCCAAAAAAATCCAATAAAACACGGTGGGTTGGGTTTTATAGAAAAAAACCGGGTTTTCCAACCCGGATGGCTCTCGTGGGACAGAGAGACTTAGGCTGATTAAATTAATGGATTGCCGTTAGAGGGCTTATGGACGACTAACCTCAATTCAACAATGATTTAATGTTATTTCACCACTAAGATATGTTCAACAACGTGCATATAGTTTAAAAAGTGTTTTCACGTCAAGTCGAAAACGTACTTTTTTGGTTAAAAAAGTACGCCCTTAAATTTATATTTGGACATTTTAAAATCGACACTGAAACATTTTCAACTTGCGGTTGTTGTCTATGATAATAAACTAATTCAGTAATGCAACATCTGTATGTTGAATTCAGTGTGGAATATTTTCAAATTACTAAAAACCTGTATGTTTTAAAAATAAATACGGTCATTAAATATGGTTTTAAATACTTTCAAATTGGTTCATAGTTGAATTACCGTAAAATAAATCTAAGTTGCAAAATTTTTAATTCAACAACGATCCACTTTGATTTTAGAATGTGATCTTTCTCTCCGTGTACAGGGAGTAAATATTTTACTTGAATAATATTTATAAGATTATCTTCAGATCATGCTGCCACTATATTAACTCTTACAAACCATATGCCCTGTAACGTAGAGATAAACCTTACGAAAACATTAGAAAACATATTTTCGCTAATTTTGGTCAAAGTTTGGTACTTTCATTTAGTTTTGAATAAAACAAGCAATAGCTAACCGACGTTCATGATTTATTTTTAACATTTTAAGCTTTCATTTAAGTGCTTCACATCTCAAATTTTCATAATCAAAAAATTTTTTATGGCTTTTTGAACTACAAAAATTGCTCTAATTTCGAACGGAAACTTTTTTTTCGCAGTTTAGTTGTGAATAGCTCCGAATCTGATGAAAATTCAAAAAAATAGTGTTCACGTCATTTATTTCCTAAACGTTTGATTGTAACGGCATTAAAATCGGTCGAGTTATTTTTAAGTAATGATGAAATATATTGACATAACTACCATATTTTGGACAAAAAATTTGCCACGCCCATAAAAAAAAAATATTTTAGCCCGACGGAAAAAAACTGAAAACGGTTTTGAATTCAGCGCATCGAAATCATTATATTTCATATAATTTTATTTAAAGATGAGAAAATTTTTCGTTTTTTGTAGACCAGTGTTATTTGTAAGCTCCTGTTTCGAACGACGAACAGAGGCTGGGCAAGAAATGATATGGAAAAAGGAAATCTGCTCGTCAGCTATCTGAAATAGGTATTTACCTCGAATAATTCACTCGGATAATTTGAGTTACCCCTACCTGAAGCTCATGTCAATACCTTCATACCACTAAGATTTGAATTCATAGGGGTTGAAGACGCCTTTGCCGAACTAAATGCCAGGAAAGCTCCCGGTATAGACAAAATTAGCAACAAAATGTTAATGAAGATTCCAGAATAATTCTCTATATCTTTAATTCCATACTTCGAATATAATAGAAAGTTTTCATAGTAACCATGATTGCAAAACCTGGCAAAGTTCATAGTAAAATTGAATTGTATAGGCCCACCAGTAGTCTTTTGTCGAATTTATCAAAACTTTTTGAAAGATTATTTATGAACAAGTTGATATCTCTATTAGACGAATATGAATGCATCCTTGATCATCAATTCAGCTGTAGATGGCAACACAGTACTATTCAGCAAAGCCATAAGGCCTTTTTAGCAGAAGTCGTAAATGTAAATGTAACGTAAATGTAAACTTTTTGATACTTATATAACACTTAAAAACGTGTCATATGTTTTTGTCAATGTGTGTATATAAATAATTAAAAATGGAACAGAAACAGCTGTTTAAATCACAGTGATGGGTATTATAAATGTTCAAATCGTGTACGCTTTGAAAAAAGTACCAAATAGGTTTATATAGTATTTTTTATCTAAGTATATAAAAATTATATAACCATATATGTACATATGTATTTACAAATGTAAAATACAACAATTATATACCAAATTATTGCCAAAAAAAAAACTCATATTGAGTATACAGTTATTTATCAAATAAATGCTATTTTATAAAAACTCAACATACAAAAGTTTTTCTTTCCCCGTGGTTCACGATAAGCAAATGTAACCAAAATTTTTGTACACCAAATTAAAGTCATTGGAAATACCTTCTACCTGACATATTTCTCTTTTTGTTAATTAAAATTTTAAGATACTACTCAGCTAAATGTTAAAACTAAATGGCCTACACCCCGGAAGCTAGTCGTTTCTGATCCAAAGTACTTTTTAATTTGATCTAAGTATGTATGTAATTCATAATTGCTTCTCTAAGCGTGAAAATTTTGGCTTGTCACCTAAGAATGTTTATTAAAGTAATTATTTAGTTAATTCCTTTTACGCATTACAAAGTACGTAAGAAGTGTTTTAAAACCGGATTCACATTTCCTAGAATATATTTTTAATTTGTTTAAATTATTATAAATTACTTTGTTCAATTGTTTTATATTGCTGTTTTTCATTGTGTACAAAAAGTTCCAAAAAAGGGTAAAAATTCCCCCATATAATTCATTAAGCATACAAACAGACCATCACTGCTTGACAAATGTCACGTAACTTTGCCGTCAAATTATATTTTCAACAGATTGGGACGTTACAGTTACATTACATTATGGTCAAGTAAGAACTTTCATAGCTTTTCATATATCAAAAGCGATCAGCTGACAAAACTACATTTACGTTCGGCTAATTCTACTTTAAGAATACGTGTGAGTTGATCGTGGACAAAAGTCCCATGAAAAGCTCATTACTGGTATAAAGCGTAGTAGGAGTATAATAGTAAGCGTATCAGTGATATTTGATTTAAATTATTTATCATAATGGGCATTTGACTGCAAAGATATTTAAATATTGTAGCAAAATTTCAAATCATATTTACAGAGAAGTATTAAAAAAAAAAAAATGTTTTACCCGCAATCTTCTTGCGTTGCAACAAATCATCTCTTTTACTTGCTGGTAAACAAAATTGTTAAGACAAAATATTTTCTCTAAAAAAAAAAAAAATAAACAAACTGCTTTAGAAAAAAAAAAAACTTTAAAACAATTTACGAAACTTTTAAGGTGATTTTTAAGTTTGAGTTTCTTCAAGAAAATTTTTTGCATTTTTTCATTGCTCTTCCAAACCAATTTCCCCCTTAAAGTTTCTTTCAAAAAGAAATATTTATTTATGGCTGAAAAACATTTTAGAAATTAAAGCCAAGATGAAAATATTTGGAATGAATGAATAGAAGAAAAACTAATCAAAACCATAATCCCTGTTGCCAGTGCCCATCCGTAAGCTTTGCAACAGAACATATAGCTGTTTCATGTATAAAAACTTACGGTTTTTCTTTTTTTGCTTAAGTAAGAAAAAATAGAGCAAAATATAAACATAAATAACTTTGTTAAAGCTGTAGAATTCTAATGAGCTTTAAATTTTGTAGAAGAAATATAATCTTTAATAGGGTTTTTTCAACTGAATTGTAATAGACATTAACGTTTTGATAAATAAATGTAGGGTTTTGAAAATGCTATAAAAAAACTACTGAATATTTTTTTAAATTTATTTTTTTATTTGAAAGTACAGTCCTCCCGGTTAATAATTGAAAATAATTTCATTCAAACGACATCAGCTCGGCGGCTAATAATGCGATCTTCAAAAACAGGTTGCAAAACATCGAGTGTAGCTTCGGCTGTGTGGCACGTAGCGCCGTCCTGTTGAAACCAGATGTTGCTAATATCCTCCTCTTCAATTTTTGTGAACAAAAATTCGTCCCACATGGCCCGATAACGATCGCCATTGACTGTAACGGCCACTCCTTGCTCGTTTTCGAAGAAAAATGGCCATATTATGCTTCTGGTCCAAAATCCGCACCAAACAGTGACTTATCTTGCGTGTATCGGCTTTTCAATGTATGCGTGGGGCTTTTCTGTGCCCCAAATGCGACAATTTTGCTTGTTTACATACCCAATCAAAATGAGCTTCATCTGAAAAGATGATTTTTTTTGGCAAAATCGGCATCTTCTGTAAGTCGATCGCAGGCCCACTTAGGGAAGCGTTGT
This sequence comes from Wohlfahrtia magnifica, assembly GCA_023159175.1. Classification (NCBI taxonomy): domain Eukaryota; kingdom Metazoa; phylum Arthropoda; class Insecta; order Diptera; family Sarcophagidae; genus Wohlfahrtia; species Wohlfahrtia magnifica. The sequence goes on from JAKWBJ010000539.1 coordinate 7,366,341, forward strand.
TCAAGCGTATACACAACCATATTCGTTCAGCGAAAGGATAAAACTAATTATCTGTCAGATCAGACATGAGCTAAATGTTACCATTCACGAAATAAGCATTAGTTGAAAAAAAAAGTTAGATGGCGGACCTAATATATATATACGTAAGTACAGCGAATATCTTTATAATTTTTTACTTTATTGTGGGTATGTGGAATGAAAGAATATATCTGCATCAAAAAATCAATTTCTTAAAAAAGATATATATGTAATAATGTGTATATGTATATATATTATATATATAGATGTATTCTTACACTCCACATACCCACGATAAAGTAAACAATTATAAAGATATTCGCTGTACTTACGCAGATATTACTAAATTAATTTTATCGTATGTGCCATTGTACTTTTTTCTGTGAATGAAATTATCGTATGTGCCATACAAATGTCTATATACAAGTAAAATACCTATAAAATAAAATGCAAAGCTTAGTCTTTATGATTCTTTTGACGCTAAGACTTAACAAAAGAAAAAAAAACTTAAAACGGAACGATGTGACCGCCACACGGTGGTTATTACGGAAACTTGGTGATCAAGGTAGTATATATAAATACGGATTGTGATTTGTTCTAGAAGCTTGAAAATGACTGGACCAAATTGCATACGTCATTCTGCGTTTTTGTTCGTAAGTGCTACGCGAAGGTTTAGGAAACAAAAGGTCGCAAAATTCTCAACAGGTGGCGATCTAGTCGGTCGTTCCTTGATCTCTGCTCCTATTTAATATATTTGAATAATATTTGACTTGGCGATTCATTGCACATATAAATTGGATTAGGCAAGTAAGCATTTGATCTAAATAACTTCGTAGTTAATAAAAATCATCATCGAATTGGATAAGTGGGCTTAGTACCGCCTATGCATAATAAATATTAATTTTTGTACATTTTTTCTAAGTTTGGTCCAAACAACTTCGTGGACAATAATTCAACTGGGCAAAATTAGTAAAGCGGCCGTGTCAGCTTCGACTCATACTGAATATTGAGTTTTGGACGTGCTGAGAACTGTAACAGTTAAAGCTTCGTTATCTATCCGCACAAGTCATAAAACGGAAGAGATTGGATAAGCGGGTATTGCGCTAAGCATACCGTGCAGAAGCCGTTAAGAAGCCATTCTTATCTATATAAAGGGTTGGTAAATTTGAGGTGAGGAATTAAATTTCCTTAAAAATAAATTTTTTCAGTTTTACTCATACCACTATAAAATAGAAATATGGGAATGAATAATGGAATATGTTGTCGGGAAAATGCCCATCTCTAGCACGCCGGCAAAAGTCCGCTCTTTTCACAAAATTTTGAAACACATATTGCAACAAAACTTCGCTTATCTCGTTATTGCGGCGCCAAGTTTTATCTTTCGGAGTGTCAGTTGTTTGTGGTTTTTCACGTTAACCTGCTCCTTCAATAATCCAGTGGCTTTAAATTACAAAAACGAGACGGCCAATGACATCGCCAAATCGAGAAATTACGCGAAAGGCAAATTTCTCATGCAATAATTGATTTGTTTGGCTGACCGTGTGGCTTGTGGTGCCGTCCTGCTGAAACCAAAGGTCACTGATATCAACATTAGCCAATTGTGGCTACAAAAAAATTTGATATCATTATTTGGTAGCACAGAACATTCACGGTGACGGCGTTTTCGTGCTCATATCCAAAAAAATGCGGGCCGATGATGCCGCCTAACCACAAACCGCACCATGCTGTCACTTTCTTTCGATGTAAAGGTTTTTCGAGGATGTTACGAGTTCCATATGCGAAAATTTTGTTTGTTTGCATAACCGCCTAATTAAAAATGGGCCTAAGGATGATTTTGTTGTTTTCATTCTGTTTTTCAAACAGTAAATCTTCACAATTAAAATTCTTTGTTCAAGAGTGTAGCGTTCCATAGTTAAAATTTCCCAATATTTTACTAAATTAGTGTCAAAGGTTGGCGGTATTGGTCTTGAAAAAAAAATTAGATAAGTAACTGATGAAAGAAATATTGCCTTATCCATTTTTTAGGTAGTTATTATATTTAGTTGAGTTTGAAACACTTCAGTGAAATAGTCATACTTTTAAATACAATTTGATGCAATTTTAATAAGAACCACGAATTACCAATTCAGAAAACTCAGTGAGCAAAAAAATATTGGCAGTCCGGTATTCAAAGGTATTAAAAACCACCGCTCGTCATTGACGGTTAAAAAATAAAAACCACTTGTTCAGAGTATTCATTTTTAAATACTGTTACGAAAATAAAAATGGTCAAGACAAAATTCACCAAATCAGGGACTTATTATAAGATTTTAGTTATAAAATTTATTGGCTGGTGTCAAGGTTTAACAATTGCCATAATTACCTGTACTAATTAAGAGTGCTACCATCCGCATATGTAACGGTGTTGCCAGTTCGATTCCGTTTTGTGTTTATAATTTTACACCATTTGTATTAACGTAGATAAATCGAAGATTCGTGTCTGTACTATACTATAAAAGGATGGCGCATTGTGGTTGGTGGGTTTGTTATCATATGGCTGTCACAAAGTAAAGTCTGTTAAAGCGAAAATAAAAGGTATTTTATAAGCGAATATCAATTTGCTATACTAAGACAAAGTGTATAAAAGTTGGAGTGGAGTTTCTTTTATTTTAAAGCAATTTAAATGAACTCAAACGTTTTAAAAAGGTTAAAACAAATTCTATATAAACATTAAGCAAATTGTAGTTGACACATACTTAAAGCCAGTGCAACATAAAGCATATTTTATTTTCAACTAAGAATATGAAAAAGATAGTAAAAGGTTTTAAGTTAATGATTTACTCTAACAGAAGTTGTCTTTAGTGTGGCACTATGAATATGGGCACTATTTTTATATAAACGTATGTATTCCAATTTGACATTTTGCTATCTGCGGCTTGCTTTCGGTTATGTGTTTGATGTTAACTTTTCGAATTATTTTTCCTTTACTCCTCTTGGGAGCATAGGGCTTCCACAAAGCATTTCCATCTTACACGATTTGCTGCTGTTATCTTTGCCTCTTCCCATATAAGATTGCCTTAATTATTGGATAATTGAGCGTTGCCAGGTATTTTGTGGTCTACCACGGTTTCTTGATCCTTGAGGAATCCACTCAAATGCCATTCTTGTAATATTTTTCCTTAAGGTATTGTCGATCTATCTCCACTTTCTTTGCCTTATCTGCTTCAGTATGGGCTTTTCGTTTTGTAAATTCCATAGCTTATGGTCGCTTATGGTGTGAAGCCAGAATATCTTGCATATTATTCTGAGGCTCTTATTGAATACCTTTAGCTTTTGCCTGATGGTGTTAGACACAAGCCAGGTTTCACTGCCGTACAACAGAATTGACTTTGCACATGCGTTGAATATCTCGAGCTTGGTTTGCCTGGATATGTATGAGCTTCTCCATACTGACTGTAATCGTCCGAATACCGGCCTTGCTTTGTTGAGCCTGTTGTTAACATATAATTCTGCACCGCCGTGTGTTGCCATTGTGTTTCCCAGATAGCAGACGTTATCTATATACTCTATTGGCTGGCCCTGTAGTATAATGTTTTCTGTGCTATTGTTGTTAATTCTCATAAAAAGCTTTAGTTTTCTTGATATTTGTCACAAGTCCAACATTGCAAGCCAGTTTTTCCAGATCATTTAGTTTTGACTACATGTTAGAGATCTTGTGTAGGCAAATGACATCCACATAGTCCACTCACTCTCGATTTGTCTTGAGAGATTCCATGTTATACATCTCCTTTGTGAACAGACTTCGCTTATGATCTCATCGAGTATGATGGTGAATAGTAGAGGTGAGAGTGAAAATCCTTGCTTTACTGCAGCTTTAGTATAGAATGGTTAGCTGATGCTTCCGTTGTGAGGAACCGAGGGTTCTGCGTTCTCATACATTGCTCGTATTATTCGAATTATTTTCTGGGGTACTCTTTTTCTTCTCAATGGTTTCCATATAGCAGTCCTTTCTTAAAGTCGACGAACAGTAGGTATAGGGACTGTTCTATTATGATGCGTAGGGTGTTGGCCCGGTCTACGGAACTTCTATTGCCTCTTCGTTTCGCAATATGTTTTCTATTTTGCTTTGAAGACTTTCATCTACTATGACTGGTAGTATGTTGCATACGGTGTTAAGCAGAGTAATTCTTCTCCAGTTTTTGCAGGTATTTTTACAATGATGCCTTTTTTCCAAGTTGACGGCAGCCTCTCTTTGTCCCATGCTGATGTGATATGCCTATTACTTACTGATTTGAAACTATTTTGAAATAAATTATTGAAATTCGTTTTATTTTATTATGTAATATAACATAATATAACATTATATAATATAGCATACGATTGTTGTATTTTGCATAATACAGGATTAACAAAATGTTTCTTTTTACGAAATTTGTCATATTATTTTGTATATTTTTATATATCGCCTTGTGCTGTTAATTGCATAAACAAACAGCCATTAAAACTTGTATCGTCTGTAATAAATAAAATTTCGAAAAAATACTCCCTTATAATGTGAACGTACATAAATGTTAATTTTGAATGAACATTAGAAAAGTTCTTCTTTTGACCATCAGTTTAATTTTCATGAACATTGTTGACAGATAGTTTCACAGACAGACAGACAGACAGACAGACAGACATAGACGAAATGTTAATGTTTTTCTGTCATGCTTCGCGGCAGTAAATAAAAATTATAAAAATAAAAACAACAACTTTTCTGAAGAGTATACTTCTCTTATTCCTTAAGCCCTTTTAATGTCCTCTTTTTTGGGCGATTAAAGTCCTTAGATAATTCAAATTAAAATGAATTTAAAACATAAAATAAAAACAAAAACAACAATAACAACAACAACAATGCGCACTTCATACACACTCAAACACAATGAATAAATGAATGGCTTTTAAATATACATTCTGTCATACACTTCATAAAATAACAACAAAAACCATAGAATGAACAACAGCTACAACAAAGAATATGTAAAAGCCAAACATTTAACCCCTTAATAATGGCAATAAATTTTCTTGTCCACTAAGGGTCGCTCCATTCATACAGCACAAACGAATGGCCAACATCCTGGTCTTATGGTCTCCCAACCCCATTTCTTATTTTTTTGCCTCACTTAAGCCACTAGAGAAGTCGCCGGCACACTTATGCTTTACCACTCATTCGTATGTTGTTTTTATTATTTTTTTTATTTTTATTTTTTTCTTTGATTTTATTTTTAATTTTATTTTTTATTTAGAATAGATTTTGTATATCAAGAAACTGAAAAACAAAAACCAAATAAACAATAAACAAGAAGCACAACAAAAAACTGAAGATCTCTAGTGATTATGTTCACAAATTTCACTGACATTTAGATTTTCGAAACGAAAGCGGTGAAAGGAATGAATCAAATATGGATGGAACTACTGGCACAGTGGCTCAATTATAATAAAAAAGAAAAAAAAAGAGAAACAGAAACAGTCTCGACTTTTCAGACAAAAGAATCAATAAAATTATTTAAAGATAAACCGATAGCTTTTTTTTTCAAATGGTGCCAATTTTAATTTATCTGGCAATGCAGTTGTTTAGACAATTGCGCTTTATGGTCCAGAGGCTTGGACAAAACTATTTCATTTTTTTTTATAATTTGACTGTAAAAGCAGTCATGGTAAATGGATTACACTATCGTCGAGGTTAAGTTAGGTGACGTGAGTCGCTCGCGATTTACGAGTTCACTTGGGGTCCTATGGCAAATTGTTATAACAGACAGGACAGACCTATTAAAGCATGCCAAAGGCTAGACATGGAAGAGTCCCAAAAAGGGTCCCCACTTAAAGACCCAACAATTTCACTTGAGCCAATCGGTACCGCTGACGAAGTCCTTCAACTTTGACAGTGACATATTACTTAGACAATCCAGATAATGGAAGTGACATGCACCCAAGAGCATTAATCTAAGCTCCCATAGAGTGGAACAGTCACAAAGAAGGTGTTTCACCGTTCCTTCTCCTCTGCCTCATTCCAGCAGCTCCTACAGTAGCCATGAACAAGGCGTCTCATGAGCTCTGACCTGCGGCCTATCATATAGTACCCAATAACTATGCTCGTAAGAACCACGATCGACCCACTTAGTCCTCTCTATAGGAAGAGAGAGCCAAAGCAATTTGGATATTCTGCAAGTATTGATATTGGTCCAACTGTGTTCCATCTTGCTCAGTGCCCATTTATCTATAAAACTCGACAATGCGCACAGAGGAACACACATGTCCCCATGCACAAGGATCACAGAGGACTCCTTAATAGCGCACTTATCAGCAATTTTATTTCAACGAATGTTTGCATGATTTGGAACCCATATTAGTTGGACATGATTTCGTTCCAGCTGGGCCACTTAGCGAATGCAGCTAAGGAGACATTTCGATTTAATTACGTACGAGTTCAGAGTATTGATTTCTGCGAGGCTGTCAACATAAAGACTAACAAGACTTTAGGCCTCAAGTTTTTATTCTCGGATACGCTTATTGGCCCTGTCTACTATGTAAAACTCCGCCTGAAAAACAGTGCAATCATCACGTAATCTGAGTGATGCCCTTGGGCCCAGATCTTCAGAGTAGAAACCCATCGCTATAGACAACGACTGTGGAGGACAGTGCCAGCAGTTCCTCATCTTTAGAAGGTATACTTCTGCTGTAAACACTATCACCGAAAGTAAGCAATTAAATGTTGGGCTATTACTATTGAGTCAGATATTAATTAAGGTATTACTGACGCGTGGTTTCAACATGATGGTGCAACACCAAAAAAAATATTGATTTTATTGCAAATCAAATTTCCTGATCACATAATTTTACAGAGTTAACTGCTAGTTGTCCACCTCGATTATGCCATTTAATATCACCGATTTTCTTTTTGTGGCTCTTTGTTGAAGATAAAGTCTATACTCAGCCAATTGAATCGATTCTAAGACGATTAACCGGATGGATACACCGTTTTGCCAAAATATATTGAAAATTTAAACTTAAAAAAATTCTCTGTTTTATTGGGTGTATAAATTAATAAATTTTTAGCAACTTTTGGGCGTTTATTCTAAAGCATAGGTATCAAAGTACCTGAAATTGTTAGCAATTACTTTTCCCTTTCTCTCAACATCTCTATACCATTTATAGATCATACCACCTTAATCAAAAAGTTCCCGGAATATGTTCAAGAAATTAAAAATACAAGTTTGTTCATCTAAATCTCTATTGCCCCTTTAAAGTAATCCCCATTGACTGCAACCTACTTAAGCCAGTGCTTGATCGAATCCTTGAAGCATTTTTTATATTCTGTTGTTGGCTGCTGACTCTTTCCCCGTAATTGTTTTTTAACTCGATTGAACAGAAAGAAGTAACAAGGAGCCCAATCAGGTAAATTCGGTGGCTGTTGGATGGAATTTGTTGCATTTGTCGTCAAAAAATTTCGAATAATTATGGCACTGTGCGCTGGTGCGTTATCATGGTGCAAAATCCACGCGTTTTCTACCCACAATTCTGCTCTCTTTCGGCGAATTACGCAAACATCTCATAACAGCCAAATAATGCTCTTTATATGTGTCGCTGTGGTATGATAGGTAAGACACCCGCTTACCAACCAGAAGGACGTCGGTTCAATACCAGGCAAGAACATCTTCAAAAAGAAAAAAAAAAGTTTTTCGACAGTGGTGTCATCTCGTAACATTAGCTAATAACTGGTCATGAGTAATACTACTATTGAAAACTTCTCTAAATGCATTTGCCGTTCGGAGCCGGCGTAAACTGTAGGTCCCTTTCAATGAGTGAAAAAATAGAATCGGGTTCAGCTCATGGACTGAGAGAAGTCCCCATGTTTCTTAATGGAATCTTATGGGAATCAATATATAATACTCTTTATTTGTACTACACCGTTGTAATCCATGCAAGCCTGGGCATTGCCTTCTTTTTTGACGGAAACCACGTGGTTTTTTGGTCTCGGCTCATTTGGTGAACGCCATTCACTTGCCTGATGTCTGGATTGCGTGTCGTACTCATAAACTCACGTCTCGCCTTCAATATTAATCATTTCGATGAATGTGGATCGGATTCAGCCTCACAAATCAAGTCTTTTGCGACTTCAACACGGTCTCTCTTTTGCATGAAAGTAAGATCCTTTGGCACCAACTTTGCTTTTTAAACGACCGTTTTCTTTAGAGAATCGTTGCCGAAACACTTTTTGAACATTTCCTACGTTTCGATCAAAACCGTTTTCCTAAAATTGTGAAAAATCGCCAACACAAATAGAGATAGATGTGCTCTTGGCTACGTAACTTTTGCAAATATCAAGCTATGATGCTAATGTACCAGCTTAACAAAAAAAAAAAAACATGAATCGGAACAATGTGACTGCCACAAGGGGGTTATTCCGGGAACTTTTTGATCAATGTGTTATGTGAGTTTGACTAGCCAAAGCATGCAGAGACGGACTGCCAAGGAAAACAGTCCGAAACATTCGGACATTGACATCCTACAGTAATCATTGAATAGTAGACCTAGTCTCTTAGCGTACACACCAATCACCAGTGCTCAGTGTTAACAGCCACCAGGTAGCGGCATAGGCTACCGGGGCATCCCCGTGATGAGGTCTGAATAAGAGCGATCGTACAGGGACCAAATTTAACTCGATACAGAGCAGGAGGTTTTATTCTTTTACCAACAAGTCCAACAAGTATCGCAGAACCAGAAGTCCGCAAGAGACAAGTGGCATCCCAACAATGTTGTCAATCTCCTCTAGCTAGGATAACGCTTTGTTAGGTGGCTGAGCATACTGGTGTTCTGGGAAACGATTTCACTGATGAACTAGGTGGCGCTCGTCCACTGGTTTCGGGACCAGAACCGTAGTGTGGTATTAGCTGGTCCACGGCTAGGCAAAAAATCGACGAATGGGAGCATGGGTTTCGTTCGTCATACTAGGTACAATGCCCGGGCTTGAGACAGGTGAAGCGGCTAATGAGAGCCTTCACCTTTTTTAACTTAAGGCCAGCACTCAGGGGATGACCCATACTCATGCAGTGCATTGTGCTGGTACTAGGAAAATTGGTTTTGTGTAGGAGGATAGTATAGTGAAGTAGTGTTTATGTACGTTTGATTTGAATTTACCCATATCGTAAGTGACAGAAAAATCTTTCGCTAAAAAACTATTTCACAAACGAACTCTGCGACTGAAGAACGAATTTTCCCTATAATGCGTTGTGCGATTCGTTGGAAAATCAACTACAAAGGGATGAGCTCTAGGGGAAAAACAGTACTACGTAAAAATATATGGGCAAAATACATGTGCAAGACATTTTTAAGGAGACTTATTGGCTTCCTGCCAGGCCATTGCTATCTTAGATATCGTCTCTTCATCATGGGTGTAGTGGCAGATATAGAGTGTCGCATGTGTAGAGAGAAGGTGGAGACAACAGAGCATATTCTCTGTGAATGTGTTGTTTTGGTAAATATTCGAAGATTAATTTTTATTAAGCCCTTTATTGGGCCTGAACAAGTTGGTCGGCAACCCATTTGAGACACAAGGTAGAGGGTATTCTTCTGGAAACTGCTTCGATTGGCGCTTTCAAACTGATCGGACAGACTTCCATCCAGGGGTATTGACTTGATGGGTTTTCTATCTCCGTCGGCCATTACGCTGGCGGTTATGACCCCGGAGTGCATGGCACAATAGATCTTTTTAGGTCGCATTTCCATGGTCAGTTGGGCCTCTACAACTCAATTTTCAATATATAATAATAATCTATGGAACATATTTTAAACAAGCTTTAGTGAGCAATCAATGTACCTCTTCTGCTCTAATTTCAAATTTAATAAATAAAACAAATCTTCATGCAAATGACGTTTTGAAGGCACTGTTCAATGTTCAATGCCTAAGTGACAATAACGGTTAGATGTTTACCCTCCAAAATGTCTTATCAGTTATTACAAATACAAATCGTATGTAAAAGGTACACCATCTGTTGCGATATCCCCATCTTAATATTATAAACCAGTATCCGTTAGGATTTCAATGTTTACTTATTACTTCATAATAAATTCTTTACTTAAAATGGGCCTTCTTTTTAAAAATGGTAGAAAATTAAAATTTTAAAAGAAAACCAAAAGAAAAAAAATGTAATTTAATCCGAAACAATAATCCTCTTTTACCATTAAAATCACAAACGTAGTCGTATCTCGATATTTTATTTATTTATAAGACCACCGTGATTTCCCATAGAAATCATGCATTATTTCTAGTCACTCTTTGACTCTCTCTCTCTCTCTCTTCTTATAATTTTGCATTATCCTGTTCTCTTCAGTTTTTCCTGTGCTTGAATATGTAAATTTTGTTGAATTCAAACTTCATGTTTGTCAGAGAAATTTGCATAAATTTTTTATGGAGAACAAAAAAAAGAAGGGGATAAATGCAAAATAAAAAGGGAATAACATTTTAAGTTAAATTATAGACGAGTGACTAAATGCGACATGAATATGTTGCATATTTACAATGGATGTGTGTGTGTGTGTGTGTATGTGTTGCATGTACTCTTGCAGTAAATTTATTGTGCAATGAAGGTGTACAATAAACATCTTTCACTCTGTTTGTCTGTCCTTCCACTTGTTAGACGATTGTGTGCTCGAATGTATACACCACCCTCTACCATAGAAGCGAATTTTTAAGAACACTAGGTATGGGGAAAAATGGCAAAGAGTTCAAGCAGAAAATGAGAAACATGCAACAGCTACAGGGTTATAAAATATTTAAAATATGAACAGGGTGATTGGGGATAGAGTACGCAAGAATATATAAATTTATATTTTCAATTTTGTTTTCCTACAACAGTGCGGGATAAAAATCGGCATACCAAGAAAAAAAAAACATACATTTCGTTGACAATTTTAAAATATGTTTGTATATGCAAATAATACAACAGATATTAGTTTTCAGATTATGTTTAGCCTTCAATTAAAGAAAATCACATTTTTATTTTACAAGTTCAATTCAATGCAACACTGCTCTCGCAACGGTCAATAGATTTCTGTCAGATTTTGAGCAAGCTACGTCTATACAAATGGTAATAGAATGAACACGTGTGAGATGATGAAGAGTGTAGGCGGTAACTGGATACATCACATTTAACGTGAATACTACCTTGATCAAAATGTTCCCGTAAAAATCCCCGTGTAGAGGTCCCACCGTTCCAATTTTCGTTTTTTTTTTTTTTGTCAAGTTGGTACATCTGTTGTTGATATTGCCGCTAAATTTTAGCGCCATAGCTTGACAATTGCATTTTTATATTCGGTTTTTAGTATGTCCGTCACAGCTTCCTGCGATTTTTCCATTACTTCTTCTTGGCTACTGAAACACATTTCCCGTAATGGGTTTTTTAACTCAATTGAACAGAAATAAGTCACAGAAAGCCAAATCAGTTGAACTCTGTGGCTGTTGGATGGTATTTGTTGCATATTCCGTCAATATATTTGAAATAATGATGACACTGTTCGACGGTGCATTATCATGGTATAAAATCCACGAATTGTCTGCCCACAATTCTGGTCTCTTTCGGGGAATTGTTTCACACAATCTTCTAATAACGCCCAAATAATATTCTTCGTTTACTTTCTGGCCTTTTGGTAAAAATTCATGCTGCACTACACCGTTGTAGTCCATGAAAAACGTGAACACTGTCTTCTTTTTTGACTGAACACGACATGGTTTTTTTGATCTTGTCTCATTTGGTGAACGCCATTCACTTGGCTCGCGTCGTCTCCAGAAATGATCCTTTTTGATGACTGTGGGATCGGATTCAGCCTCACAAATCATGTCTTTTGAGACCTCAGCATGGTCTCCTTTTTGCATGAAATTAAGGTTTTTTTGGCACCAACTTTGCTGCTACACGACAGAAACCAAAATCATTAACCAACATAACTTGGACGGATCCATGGGCGATGTTCAAGTCCTTCGCTATCTCTCTGATGGTTAGTTTGGGGTTATTGAATAACATTTCTTTTAGTTTATTAATGTTTTCGTCGATTTTCGATGTCGATGGTCTACCACTGCGTTCATCATCTTCGATTGACTCACTACCACTTTTGAACTTCTCGTGCCACTGGTATACTACCGATTTCCTTAGAGAATCCTTGCCGAAACACCTCTCCAACATTTCCAACGCTCGCGCACCTTTAATTCAGCTGTTAAAGCAAAATTTAATACAAGCTCGTTGTTGCAAGTTTAAATCCATTTCAAAATTTGTAAAAAATCTCTAACATACATAGAAATGGATGTGCTCTTGGCTACGTAGCATGTGCAAATGTCAGGCTATGACGCTAAGATTTAAGAATGTCAACAACAGATGTACCAACTTAACAAAAAAAAAACCATCTCACCGGGGGGTTGTTCCTGGTTATTATCAACGTGGTATGTTGTCATGAAATCCCTTCTGGGCAATGCGTACGCTATTTCATTACCATCTATTCCACAGTGTCCAGATACCCAAAACAATTTAATCTTATTTCCAAGCAAAAGTTTTTGAAACATAACGTAGCAATATTTGACCTGAATGACATCTAATTCGATTGGAAAATATATTAATGGTCTTTCTCTTGATCCCAGTGTCTAGGGGCCATATAGCTACACCAGCAGCGACACAGTCATTCATTTTGGAGCCATCTGTATACCTGTATACTAAGGCTCCAGCATAGACCAGCAATACCGGCATAATATCCAGGACCGAAAATGGCTTTCCGACCACCCTGCGTAGAATAGAGAGACCCTGAACGTCAAGAGCATTTTATTTTTTAATACTTATTAATATTACCCATAGACACAGACAACACGGCCATCATCACTACAATGTCTATTTGTCAAAAACGCCATGTTCGCACAACCATTCTCGGAAATTTTCACTAAACGCTTCACAAGAGTTAAACTGGTGAAAAAACACAATACAGCTGTAGTTTAGTGCTTTCAAAAATGAACTATTTTTCGAACAGGGAGTTCTTTCATAAGCATTGTGTCAAACATTTCTCATTACATTGTAATAATTTGTAAAATATGTTTAAAACTTGTTACTCTCATATGTTTTAATATATGTGTGTATTTGCTTAAGGAGGTAAAACTGTAATATAATAATACCAAATGACACAAACTGAACCGAACTGCTGGTGACACGTGCAACAATATATTTTACGTATGTTGTGTTGTTTCAAAGGATACCGATTTTATATGCTCACTATGTAGTATTCGTAAGACGTGGCATGAATTTCATTTTTCTTCTCTCTCTGAAAGAGAACGAAGTAAATGCAATGTTGTGTACCCCGACAATGAATGATATTTTTTCTACCGAAAAAGACTCAAGTCATCAATTCATCCCAGGAATACATTCATCTATTCAGTTATCTAGCCCTTCATTTAAATGGTATGTGTATTGTGACAGGAATACAAATATCATTCTTAGACTAACTTTTACACTCAGCTTAAGGAAGAAATAATAAATTTAAAGAGAAAGAAATAAAAAATCGTTGTAAATTGAAACCCCAGGTAAGGGAGTTCCTTTATTTTTGTAAAGAAATGATTGATCGATTTATAAATTTTTAAAAGAAGTAAAAAGGTAATAAATAATAAAATTATTTCAATGATGATTTTATTTGATTACGGTTTACATTTTATTTTAGGCCTCTCTTAGTGTCTTAGTTGAAAATTATTGAATAAATTTTATCATTTACTCACCTACAAAGTAAACAATTCGAAATTGTAGCTGTAGGGTTGTGTTTCATGCAAACTCCTGGAATTCTATAATGAAATTAAAAAAGAAAAACAAAATTAGAAAAATAAAAATTTTTAATATGAAAAAAGCTTCGATAGGTTTTTTTTTGACTAATTTCTTTAATATAAAATGTGCAACACACAGATCGACATTATTTTCAAATGTCCCTACAGCTTGGAGACAAGAATAAATTGTGCACAACTTCCCAATTACTATGGTCTAAATAGCTTTCCGGTGGTCTTGCAACATTTGGCTAAGTGCTGTCATAATATAATATTAAGGCTCCATGTTCTGCCATATATTACAGTCAATTGTCGGTCAATACTCCTTTAAAAACAATCAACTGTGTCCGGTACAGCTCCAGTAATGATTCGTTTACAAAAATAACTTATTTTCTAAAGGGTCCGCCAAATAGTTTTTTTTTTAAATGCTATAAAAAAAACTACTGAATATTTTCTCAAATTTCTTTTTTTATTTGACAGTACAATCCTTCCGGTTAATAATGGAAAATAATTTCACTCAAATGGCTGCCATGCAGTAGCCTACGCGATCGGTCCAATTTTTAAGCACATTATCGATTGTGTGCAGCAGTATTTCACCAATGGCTTCACGAATATTGTCCTTTAAAGCGTCAATTGTCTCCGGCAATCAAAAAAACCACACCGTTTTCAGTTAAAAAAGAAGTCAATGCTCACGGTTTTTATGGATTACAACAGTGTAGTGCTTTATGTATATTTGCCAGAAGGCCGAGCAATATACAAAAAGTATTATTTGGGCGTTATAAGACGTGTGCGCGAAGCAGTTCGCCTCGTGGATTTTTCACCATAATAACACACAGTCGCACAGTGTCATCGTTACTCGAAATTTTTAGACGAAAAATTCTACAAATACCATCCCACAGCCACCGAATTCCCCCGATTTGACTCCCTGCGTCTCCTTTGTGTTCAATCAAGTTAAAAAACCATTACGGGGAATGCGTTTCAGCAGCCGAGACATACTAAAAACGGAATATAAAAAATTCTTCGAGGATTGGATCAAGCACTGGCATAAGTTCGTTGCAGTCTCATGGGTATTTCTTTGAAGAAGACAATATATATTAAGATGAATAAACTTATACTTTTAATATTCTGAATAAATACCGTGAACTTTTTGATCAAGGTGATATAGCCTAAAGTTCCTTTCAGACAATCCTAAGTTCGTTATAGCAACAAAAGTAGTCGTATAGCCGTGCAGCTATGTTGCTGTCAAAATAATCATATTCATATCGAAATATGTTTTTTATTTTTTTATAGCTTGTAGCCGGTAGCCTGTCGACATCCATGTGTTTAAGACATAAAGCAGCTTAGCAACACATATAATACCATACCACGTCTAAAGGCAGGTACTCCGGTTATACCATGTTCAGACATAGCTTTTAATTGAGTCAATTAATTTTAAAATTGAACTATCGAATTTGCTGTTTACATATAGCGCAATTAGTTGACTTAATTAGCATTTGATAGCTGAAAATGCTAAGACAAATTTTATGCGTCAAAACTTAGATTTATGATTTTGAAACAAAATAATTAAATAAATAATACAACATTGACTTTAAAAAGAGTGTAAAACTTAAAGAAAAAACTGAAATTGAATACACAAGATTTTTTTACCTTTTTGCATTTTGATAATATAAAGGGTCCGCCAAATAATAATTTTTTTTTTGAATATGCTATAAAAAAAAACTACTGAATATTTTCTCAAATTTCTTTTTTTATTTGAAAGTACAATCCTTTCGGTTAATAATGGAAAATAATTTCACTCAAATGGCAGTAGCCTACGCGATCGGTCCAATTTTTAAGCACATTATCGATTATGTGCAGCTGTATTTCACCAATGGCTTCACGCATATTGTCCTTTAAAGCGTCAATTGTTTCTGGCTTGTTGGCGTAACAGTTATCTTTGACGGCACCCCACAAATAATAGTCCAACGGTGTCAAATCGCAGCTCCGAGGTGGCCAAACGACATCAGCTCTGCGGCTGATAATGAGATCCTCAAAAATAGGGCGCAAAACATTGAGTGTAGCTTCGGCTGTGTGGCATGTGGCGCCGTCCTGTTGCAACCAGTTGCTGCTAATATCCTCCTCTTCAATTTTTGTGAACAACATGGCCCGATAACGATCGCCATTGACTGTAACGGCCCCTCCTTGCTCATTTACGAAGAAAAATGGCCCAATTATGCCTCTGAACCAAAATCCGCACCAAACAGTGACTGGTCTTGGGTCTTGGGTGTATCGGCTTTTCAATGTATGCGTGCGTGTTTTCTGTGTCACAAATGCGACAATTTTACTTGTTTACATACCCGCCAAGATCGAAATGAGCTTCATCTGAAAAGATGATATTTTTTGGCAAAATCGGCATCTTCTCTAATTCGATCGCACGCAATATTTTTCAGCGTTGTTCAAGCGTATACACAATCATATTCGTTCAGCGGAAGGATTAAACTAATTATCTACCAAATCAGACATGATCTAAGTGTTACCATTCACGAAATAAGCACTAGTTGAAAAAAAAACGTTACATGTCAGTTAGTTATCGTTTGGCTATAATAAGATAAAGACGTGTTAAATTGGAAATAAAAGTGTTGTATAAGCGAATGTTAAGTTGTTGTAAACTGTATAAAAGTTATTGTGTAGTAAATAAAAATATAACAGTAAACCAAATAAATAAAACGGTATTTATTTTATTTTAAACGCAATTTAAGCGAACTCAAACGTTTTAAAATGGTCAAAACCTAACACTATATTTAAACCATAAAACATTGTAAATTAAAACTGTTATAAGTGTAGTATATTATAACTACTTACTTACCATAAGTCCAGTTGGAAATACAGTATGCAAAATCAGTTTTCCTACATATTTTAAATAATCTTTTTATACGGCTTTTATTTTATTACATAAAACATATAAAAAATCACATTTTAATCAAAACGTTTTTTTAGAAAAAAAAAAAAAAAAAAAAAAAAAAACAAACAAATGCGAGTAAATAAATTTTTAATATTGTAGGAATACATCTTTTTCATACTGTTTGTATGACAATTAATTCTTTTTTTCATTGAAAAAAATGGCTTCAATATATAATCACCTGAAGTGCAAAAGGTCCTAACAACCAAAAAACAAAACAAAAAACACATGTGTTATTGATTAATATCCATACAGCACGTGAAAGCAAAAATATTTTGTAATCTTCTATTTCCAAGAATAAAAGCTTTATTAGAAAAATTCAAAAGCGCATAACATCAAATGGTTTATAATTTTTGAACAAGTCAAAGAGGCTTAATAATATATTAGACCTCAAACAACAAGAAGTTTTGATTAAACTGTGACATTCAAACAACTTTGTTGCTTTTCATCATCATGCTTATACTGACAATACTTTTCATCTTATTAAGTCTTCTTTTCATTTTATTAAAATAAAAAAAATAAAAATAAAAAATTTTATTTCAGATGACGATAAATGGTAATACGTATACTACATATCTGTCAGACTAATATAGTATCAAAAACCGTAGTATACATACCATGGTATATAAACCACATGTCTGTCAGGGCTAAAATGGCTAAAGAGATTATTCGGCACATTAACAATATTGAACCTCAATTATGTATGTCTCATAATCATTCAAAATATGGACCGACGATTCGAGTCATAGCGAGCATTTGGCCGATGTTTTGTTTCAAACATTATTGTCATTGATCCTTCTATCATAATAAAAAATATTCAGATAATTCTCTGAAAACTTTTTGTTTTATTTACAACTAACATTGTACCACCCTATATTATAGATTTTTTAAAATAATTTTGGAATGATTTAAATCAAATTTATTGTTTACGGAATTTGTTAAAAATATAGAAGTTTCTATATAAGTTTTCCTCTTCAATAATTTTGATTTGCAATAGAAAAGTTTATTTTATTCAGTTCTTTGTCCATTAATTTTAAGAAAAGACATTATTATTCGCTTGAATTCCTTAAGATAAAAAAAACATTTTACTTTATAATTATGTTCTATAATTGCAAGATTTATAGCCTAATGGCTTGTAATTTTTCTTTTAAATGAAACATTTAATTTTAAAACGGACAAGTAAATAGTCAATTAATTACAAAATAAATTCAATATGTCTGTAGTCATAAGGAGTATTTATGAGAAGAGAAAAGCATCATCATCATCTTAGGCTCTCTCAACCGGAAATAATCACGAAAGTAAAATAAAAACAAAGTAACGGAACTCAAATTTAGTTCATTAAAATTGACAAATAATTCTTTACCATATTATAGGTATGAAATAAAATCATTTCAAATTTTTCTCCAATTCTCGTTTTCCATTACTTGTTTTTTATGATTTCTTCTCCTCTCGCTCTCTCTCTCTCGTAATAGCGTTTTAGGTATTATGGCAGTGCTGCCACCAACAGCATTATGAATTGCAGACAACCGGGATCAAAATTGCACACAAAATTCTGTTTTTACGAAATTTATATAGATACAGTGACTCTAATAAATAATCGGACAAGAGTTCTTTTTGTAGCAAAGTCCTCTAACCATGAAAATATTGTTACGTCACCCTTTTGGAACGTTTGCCTTCTTTTAAATTGCATAGAATGAAAAAAAAAATCCGGCGAATTTAATGTTTTACTATTTATAGTCGTTTATTTAGAAAATTGTAACTACAGTTAGTTAATTAGTTAGTTAGTTACGACGGGCAGCCAGACATCGGTCCAGCTCACTTGTGTCCAATATTGAAAAAAGTAGTCATTGAATGATAGACCCAGTTACCTAGCGCGCGCACTAGCCACGCCCAGTAATCATAGCAACCAGAACTCATAGTCTTTGTCGTGTCATCTCCATAATAGACTCCGAGATACAAAGCACATGGGTTCATCTTCCCTCAGTTGCTGTGCCCTGCCCAACCATAAGTCTGCAAGAGGTCAATCTCCTCATTACTGACGAAAGAGCGTATCCTCGTCCGTTCGTCTGCCACACAGTATCAGAGTGAATGTTTTGCCATCTCATTTACAGCATTCACACACCAGTCGCGGTGTCGAGTAGACACCGGAGAACACCCTGATCGCAGCCCGACTGTCCGTACAGATCTGGATATCACAATCATATATCCCATAACACATCAACCAGTCCGCTGCCGTCTATATCACCTAGACCTCCGGCTGTAAGATACTGCAGTGGTCGGCCAGTTTAAAGGATACCCTCACCCCGTATGCATAAATAAAGATATCGCCCCCAACCCCTTCTGAGGATTTCAATCCATCCGTGTATAATTCAACAGAACCGGGTCCAATTACCGGCGCCAGTGAGATTCACACGGAGAACATTCTCTCCATGAAGGGTTTGGGTGTACATTAATCTATTCCATCAGGGATACCTAAAGATGGTTGCCTGCCCGTAGACCCTGTCCGACCATGCCACTGCAATCTTCAACCTTATCGCAGACTTGATTGCCATCTGGCTTTCGAAGAGTGGACCCGAGCGCACCTGTAGTCATCAGAGCCGCACTCCGCAGAACCTTATCAAATATTCTGCGATATGTGTATTTCTTAAGAGACTTTCACCATACAACCGCACCATATATTAGTATGAGCTTAACCACAGTGTCAAAAATTCAATTGCAATTCCTAGGATTTAGACCCAGGACTTTCCAGCGCCACTAAGGCAAGCGTACAGCGCAATATTCGTCCTTGTCGCCCTCGCACGCGTATTTTGCAGCCAGGCTTACCCACAGATTCTTCACACTATCCGACACCTCAGTTCAGCGACGCGTAAATGCGGTAGGGAAAACGACGGAACTTTGTACCTGCGTGTGAATAGTACCAATTACGTCTTTCCCGGGTTAATGCTCAGCTCAGAGATGTTCAAAGGTGCTGCGACATTGTGTCAAGAAAAATTCCCGACACAGCCACAGGAATATCATCCGCATACGCCATAGCCTTGAATCGATTAGAGTCAAGTCTCACGACAGTCAAAAGAGAGGGGAGTGCCCTTTTCAGCCACACTGTACACGGCAGCTGCTCCCATAGTGGAGACAATGACCCAGTTGATCAGGAGTCTTCTTGTGAATCTAATCATAAACCAATGAACATTCAGTGCCATCAGAGTCGATTTAATCTAATATTCAGGAATGCCACTACAGCATACTCCCTGTGCTCGAGGTCATTTTCAATATACTCTACAAGCGAGTTAAGCGCAGTTTTAACAGATCTGCCCCCAATGTAGGCATGTTATGACGCAGATAATAGGTTAAGTTCTATCGTGCTGCGAAAATGCGAATCTATCAACCTCTCCAAGGTCTTCAGAAGAAAAGTTGATAGGCTTATGGGTCTGAAACCGTAAGGGAGGTTGTACTCCCATTCGGAATAAATACCATCCTGCTCACGGTCCAAGACTCAGAAACATAAGACCATGTCGAGTGTGCTTATAAACAGCCATCAGCCAAGGAATCAGCAAATCAACATTATTCTGAAGATAGGCAGGAATAATGCCATCCGGGTCAATGTACAGGGCAAAGCTACACAACGCCCACCTCAGCCCACTTTCCGTTTCCAATTGAAACGTGGAACTCAGTACGATTGCTTCCCCATAGGAAGACTGCCCGGAAAGTGCACGTCCAGCAAGACATTCAAAGTCTCCTGTCTGCTTTTGGTCCAATTCCACATGATTTCTGAATAAAACCATGCATCGCCGGTGAAGATGCCAAGATTTTGCGCTTTCGGCTCGTCTCGAAGTGTCCTTCTACACTGCTGCAGAGGGTCTCCATCTTCTAATTTGGTTTTTAAATATATTCCATGAGGATCTATAAGTAGTCCACTCGCCCACTCTCATAGCCTAATTAAATAGCCGGCGACATTCCCTGCCGGTGTCGTCCATAATTTTAACTATACAGTATCCAACTTATTGAATATCGGCTTTATACACCAATTTACTCAATACTCAACTCTTAGTACGACTTAGCACTATGACTGCAAAACTATAACTGACTGAACTAAGCATAAGGTATATACAATTGGTACTAATTTTAAATGTTACTGTATGTACTAAACTTTCTATTCAAGTCCGTTAATTCATAATAAAAGATATTAATACCCAGTAGTTAAACTGGTAACACTGTTCATTGACAGGGTGATACATTGACAGCCTTGACACAAATCAATAGACTAAAAACGCACAATGAAGTTTTATAGTTCCAAATATACTATTATTGTTGTGGATTTTTTAGGCATTTTTACATTTGGTGTCTTAATTGTACATCAAATATAATCCTTTCGTGAATAATAAAAAAACCAGCATTTATAAGATACATCAGAAACACAAAAATAACTAATTTTTGTTAGCGCAGCGCATAATCAATCAAAGTAAAGTATGAATACTTGAAATTCAATAATCGAACCATTTGTAACAGCTTACATATCCTTTGTAATTCAGAAGAGTTAGTAAGCGCCTAGGAATTGATTTTCACAAATTTTGATTTTCTTTCGATTCTATGGAATTCTGCACTTTTGATAAAGTGGTCTTAAGCTGAACTAGTGTGATAAACCCTTCTTTCTTATAGCCAATTCTCTTCTAAAGATGTTTAATTACATTAGGTTTTGGGCTCTGCGTAGGAGTTTTTGTAAGTTTGGGCCAGGTACGCATCAACCAAAACTCTGCACTACCCGATGTCTGCTTTAGATAATTGTATTGGTAGAATGGGAAATTGCTTGAGATTTTTTACTTCATGTGAATTGTAGTCACCAGCATTCAAGATACAGTCCCAAATCATCCTTCATGCTTAACAGTAGTTTTTTATTTTTATGGTTAAATCCGGCTTGGTTTGCAAATCAGGAAATTTCGTATGTCAAATTTCATATCACAAAGACTTGAAATATAACGATTAAAATTACACATGAAGCTAATTAAACACAGGCTACACACAAAATGAAAAACTACACACAAGGTGGCAATACGGCACAAGAGGTATTATAACCAAAATATTTGAAAACAACAAGAAAAACCCTAAAGCTTAAAAAACACAATAAATAAAATTGAAAATCTCCAGTTTCTATTCTATTTTTTATGAATTTTCCTAATTTTCATTTTAAAGTAATAAAAAACTGGCAGTAAACGATGAGTGCTGTTGGTTGGCAGACGGTGTATCTAAGTGATGTAGATATTTTTTGGCACCCACATCACTCACATTGAAATAGGAAAGTACACAATACGAGTACAGGTACACACACATATACACACACTTACTCCTATAAATGAAAATGTAAACACAAGTTTCTCATTTTGCATATTAATACAGCCACACAACTAATATGTGAGCTTATACTTCTTTGTATTGGTGTATATTTAAATATAAAATTTTTTACAGTGAAGACCAATAAAATAAAAAATTTTTGGTTTTGTGATAAAAAAAAAAAAAAAACATTTCAGACGGCTTTGTGTATTTTCTGCACTATTACTTTCAATGCAATACTATTTCCCTCAAATTTTAAACAAACTTCGACAATTAGTTTCTATTTGACAGGAGTTTACTGGTTAAAGTTTATTTTTTAGATAAAAACTATCATCGACCATAACGAAAGGCTTGTAAATAATCGTTAACACTTCTCAATATAGATTTTAATTATTTAGAAGTGATTTCTTGAGTTCTGTTGTGGTCATACCAACCCAAGCAGCTTTAAACGTACAAATCGTTTAAAAGATATTGTCATGCCAACAATGCTCAAAGCAGGTACGTAACATTTTACACAAATATTTGAATATGAAAATGATAAAGCGTGTTTTTTATAGAGGTAAGTTTAAGTTGGCATTACTTTTCAAAATGGCGACCGATTTAACAGCTGTCAAGTGATTTATTCTCAGTTTGGCTTGGTAATTCATCATGAATAGACTCACGCCTGAACAACGCTTGCAAATAGTGCAAGAGAGAGATTATCGTTGTTCCCGACTTTCATAAGCGAATTTTATTTAGCGATGAAGCGCACTTCTGTTTGAATGGCTACGTGAACAAACAAAATTGCCGCATTTGGAGTGAAGGTAATCATCAAGTGTATACGGAAACACCGTTACATCCAGAAAAACCGACTGTTTCGTGCGCTTTATGGGCTGGTGGAATCATTGGTCCCTACTTTTTCAAAAACGATGGTGGCCAGAACGTTACAGTCAATTGTGATCGGTATAGAGCCATGGTTACTAACTTTTTCATTCCTGAATTGAATAACCATGATGCCCAGGAGATGTGGTCTCAACAAGACGGCGCAACATGTCACACAGCTCGTGCCACAATAGATTTATTGAAAGACACGTTTGGTGACCGCCTAATTTTACGTTTTGGATCCGTGAATTGGCCTCCAAAATCTTGAGATTTAACACCGCTAGACTACTTTCTGTGGGGCTATGTAAAGTTATTGGTCTATGCGGTAAAGCCACAAACGCTTGACTATTTGGAAGACTATATTCCCCGTGTTATTACCAATATACGGCCACAAATGTTGGAAAAAGTCACCGAAAATTGGACGCCCAGATTGGATTAATCCGCGCCAGCCGTGGCGGTCATATGCCAGATATCATATATAAAATGTAATGCCACAAGATTATCTTTCGGATAAATAAAATTCATGTCAATCGAATAATCGTTGTTTTATTGCAACTTAAGGTTCTGTACCTGTATATAAAGCACCCTATATTTGTAGATGTCTACACATCCATATATCAACATCAAGTAAGTGTGCAATTCGAATAAATTTCGTCGCAGTGAAAGATCGGTTTCATAATAATACACTAGAGAGTAAAGAATAATCAAAACAGTGAGTTTTTTTAATGGAACAATCTCTATATAAGGCACATAAATTGCTTTTTTTAACTTAAACGTGGTCTTACAGAAGTCAATGCATCCATTACGAGTGACTGTTTGGAGCGTAGGCATCATTTGCCCATATTACTTTGAAAATGAGGACGGCGCACAATTACGGTCAACAGAGACACCTATAGCACCATGATAACCGACTTTTTGTGACCGCTCTTCATGGTATTGATGTAACCGATGTTTGGTATCAACAGGATGGTGCAACAACAACACCTCATGCCACAATCGATAAATCGCGTCAAACATTTGATGACCTTTTAATTAACCGAAATGGTGATGTTAGTTGGTTACCAAGAAGCTGATATTTGACACCGTTGAACTATTTTCTCTATGGCGCCGTTAAAGACAAGTATTATGCCGACAAACCAGAGACAATTGAACATTTGATGGCCAACTTTTGTGATTCCTTTGCCGAGATACGTCCCCATACACTCGCAAGAGTTCTTGAAAATTGGCCCGACCTAATGAGGTACTATGAGGCAAGCCGCGGCAGCCACATAAATGAAATAATATTTCATTTCTAACCGGAAAAATAGTACTTTACAACAACAACAAAATAAATAAACAAAAAAGGCCAAATTTCAAACCGTTTTTGTTTCATTGCAGTTTAAATTTAAACTTATAATTAATTATAACCACATTGGCCTTATAAACCTTTCATTTTTGAGTTACTCACCAAAAAAGGTAAAGAAATACGTTGCCATTCTTAAAATATAAAAACATAAAGCGTATGAGTCTTATCAACTAAGCGGCGGTGTATTTACCATAGGACACTAGCCAACTATAGTTGTCATTAAGTTGTTGTTTCTATAATGGTTTCTATCCTAAATCCTTGGTGCCTCGCCACCACATCTTAATTTTTATCTTAAATGCTATTATCTTTTTACCCTTTTCTCCTTTTGTCTCATTCTCATTCACAGTAGGTTCTGTATTTTATCTGTATACAGTCTTCAAGAAAACACAGATTATTTTTATATAGTATACGTATATATATGGGTTTTATCCTGTGTGATTTCGGCCATTTCCGCTTTTTGCTTTAAGAGTTACCATTCTCTACATAGACAAAATTCATTATTTAGTATCAGTGGAAGGTTCCCCTCCCATTTATCTAATACTGCCCTGTTACTGACCGATAATGTGTATTGCTCACAACGTTGTTTGAATCTAATTTAGAAGCTTCTAGATATTCAAGATATTGCTACGAAAATAAGGTTGGACACCCCTGTCGTTTGTTCCGTCGCTAAAATAAATAAAAAAAGCCGCAAAAGCAACTATGTGCGTGGTTTACAAATAACTAAATCGACAAGAACAACATTAACAGAAATGTAGTAAATAAAAATAAAATGGCAACAACCAAAACAGACAGAAAAGAAAACAAGTAACACACAATAACAAATAACAATAACAAATACTGTACATACATGTACTAAAAAAAATAGATGTTCATATTGGTGTGGCTTCATAAGAACCAAAAGAAAGTAAAGGAAAGGGAATCTACCTGAAATATCCATATAAAAAGCATATAAATGAGGGCCGCTATCAGCATATTTGGTGTAAACTCAGCGAACTCCTTATTGGTTTGAACTCAGTCTAAAGAGAGTTAAGTGTGGTTAAACTCTTGGTAAAGAAATTGTACTTGAAGTTGTAACAACGATCGGTTTAGAAAATCTTTAGGTAGCAAAATCTGTCGAGTAATTGTTGTTGTTTATAAAAGAAATTTTTATTGTTTGAATAAAGTTTACAAGCAGTGGAACACAAAACTTTAACACAGAATTACTAATTAAAAACCAAACAAAAGTCATATTTTATTTCAACTGCAATCGACGAACTCCCATAAATAAACGTTTTTAAAAAGGTAAAAATATAACAATAAAAAAATTAATATTTACTTTGCCACGCCCACTTATACAATCTCGCCCAGTAACTGGGCGATTTGTATTGTTCACACCGTTGTTTGTACCTAATTTAGAAGCTGCTAATATTGCCATTCTCAAGATATAGAAGCATTAATATTTGCTTTATATGAGAGATACCACGCCCACTTGACAAATTACTCCCATTTTTACCTGATGGTTGGTATTAACTACGAAATCATTCAGACCACATTAAGAAGCTTTAACCGTTTTCAAGATATAGTAAATCAATATATACTTTGTATAGGAGATACTACGCCCTCTTGTCCAATTCCATCCACTTTTTGACTGGTGATTTATATTAACTTTGAAGTCATTCAGACTTAATTCAGAAACATTTTATCTTACTGTTCTCAAGATACACAGAAATTGGTATCACATCCACTTGTCTACTGTCGCCCACTTTTTGCCTGATTATTTGTGTTGACTACGAATTCATTCACACAAAATTTAGAAACTTTGGCCTTAGCCATTTTAAAGATATGCTGCAATAAATATTTACTTTGTATAGGATATGCCAGGATATACTTGGTCCACTTGTTCAATTCTGCGCACTTTTTGAATGAACATGTGCATCGACTGTGAATTTATGTGGGCCAAAGTTGGAGACTTTTTCTGTTACCATCTTGAAGATATAGACAAATATATAAACATTTTCTATGGGCGTGGCAACTCCTAGTTGGAATTTTTTTAAATTTGTATAACATAACATAACTAACATAACATAATGGTACATCTCTAAAAGCAAAACCGGCTTATTATTCACTTATTTGAACGTAGAATTTTTTTAATAAGGTGACCATACATAACATTTTATAGTTTGGATGAATCGCGAAAATATTACGGTGACCTTATCATTTTGAAACACACCTTACAAACACACTTTAATTTGTATATATAAGATTACTGCAGAAATATTTAAAGAGTAAGAAAGGCAGTAAATTAGTCCCTAATAGGATTGTCAATTTGCCCAGATAAGTGAAAACGATTTGATCCATTTCAAAATTTTCCAATGATTTTTTTTTTTTCAAAATTCCACTTTGTTTTGTTAGTCACGTTAGAAACGTAAACACACATACTTCCTTAGAGATAACTGTAAGTGTGTATGTGTGATAAATGGAAATGTGTGAGAATATAATATGACTGACTGTGAATAACTTCCATTGCGGGTAGGCTGTGTTACCATAGCTGCTGCTTTTAATAATGGCCCCTGTTTTTGTTACCGTAGGTGCTGTCTGAGTTTCAGTAAGTATGTTGTGGTAGCAATTCTTAAATTACTGTCTCTCAACTGCTTATTCATGCTCTTTTTCTCTCTCATTCCCTTTTTCTCGGAATTTATACTTATACATCGAGTGGGCGATGTAGGGAAATTTTAACCATAAAACAAATTTTCATCATTTCGTCAAAAAGCCAAATGTGGGAGTAGGGAGTAACAGCATCATCGGTTGAAAAAAATCCATTAAATGAAAAATATTTTTATAGTTACATACACACACATACCACCATTTCACTCACAAATACTTATCCATATACAATATATCCGTAAATCAAGATGAATATAAAAATATTTTTCCATTTTGGTTTCGTTCTTCGGTTGCTTTTAGTTTGTATTTCTGTATTATTCTACTGGTTGTTCGACTGTCTGAATTTCTTTTCTCTCTCTCTCTCTCTCTATAGATTTAAAACGAAAGATTTCTATCGGGCAAAAATTTCTTGATTTTTATTATTCCATCTTTTCCACAAAGAATTCATTGATGTTGTGCGACGTTTCGTTGGTCTGTCCTTTAGCTATGCCGTTTGTCAGTGTTGAAATGTTTTTCCTTTACAAAGATGTGACGTCAATGAAGCTTTCTTTGTAGGAAATGAAAAAAATAAAAGAATTGAAGAATTCAACGCACTCTGAAAGAGAGTTTTTGTGTGTGTGTGTGTGTGTGTTAAACTATAAAACATTAATCGTAATGTTACCAGCAATAACAAAAGTATTGATTTGTAAACGGATTTTAAACAAATTAAAGTATTACACGCAAATGCCTAGATAATGGGCTGATGAACATTGAAGCTTTAGTGAATTGCCTTTTCTATGAGTAATATACGTGATCGAGGTTATAACAATAAGCCAATGGCCATTTGGAGCCAATGCTTGCCAATGAATTGATATTATTGCTACGTTTACAGTTTAAATCTTAAAATAGAGCCTTATAACTATCAGTTTTGATAATGTTCTTTATTAAATCTGCCTGTTACACTATGCAACAAACAAAAATAACGTTGATATCCAATATATTTTTTGATGCGTTATGGCCACCTGACTTCAAAAACCATCAGCATTTCAGATTCTATGGATAAGTTTTTTTTAAGAACCTTTTTTTTAGATTCTTAGAATTTAAGTTTTTTTAAGAGGTTACTTCATACATCTTATGATCACTTTGAAATGACCTATTCGATTTCGTTAACCCATATGTTAAAAAATTCCAAATTATACCAGTTTTAAGTCATTCTAATATTATTTTTTAATTTAACCCATACTTTTGGGGATATTGAGAAATAAGTATTTTATTGCAAAATTATGATTTCATTTCTTGATTTATGATTTTTGATTTCTAAAAAATCACAAGAAGCAGCAAATATTCACCAGTTTAACTAAAGGGTCCACCATCTAACGTTTTTTTTTTTTGTCAACTAGTGCGCATTTCGTGAATGGTAATACTTAGCTCATGTCTGATTTGACAGATAATTAGTTTTATCCTTCCGCTGAACGAATATGTCTGTGCATACGCTTGAACAACGCTGGGAAATATTGCGTGCGATCGACTTACAGAAGATGCCGATTTTGCCAAAAAAAAAATCATCTTTTCAGATGAAGCTCATTTTGATCTTGGCGGGTATATAAACAAGCAAAATTGTCGCATTTGGGGCACAGAAAACCCGCACGCATACATTGAAAAGCCGATACACCCAAGACGAGTCACTGTTTGGTGCGGATTTTGGTCCAGAGGCATAATTGGGCCCTTTTTCTTCGAAAATGAGCAAGGAATGGCCGTTACAGTCAATGGCCATCGTTATGGGGCCATGTTGAACAAATTTCTGTTTACAAAAATTGAAGAGGAGGATATTAGCAAAATTTGGTTTCAACAGGACGGCGCCACGTGCCACACAGCCGAAGGTACACTCGATGTTTTGCGCCCTGTTTTTGAAGATCGCATTATTAGCCGCAGAGCTGATCTCGTTTGGTCACCTCGGAGCTGCGATTTGACACCGTTGGACTATTATTTGTGGGGTGCCGTCAACAAGCTAGAGACAATTGACGCTTGAAAGGACGATATTCGTGAAGCCATTGGTGAAATACAGCTGCACACAATCGATAATGTGCTTAAAAATTGGACCGATGGTGTAGGCTACTGTACGGCCAGCCGAGGCAGCCATTTGAATGAAATTATTTTCCATTATTAACCGGAAGGTTAAAGGTTTTCTCAAATAAAAAACAAATTTGAGAAAATATTCAGTAGATTTTTTTATAGCATTTAAAAAAAATATTTGGCGGACCCTTTATTTATTCATAGAGTTGCATATAATGGAAATAAAATAAACCATAATTCATGAAAATCGATTGGTAAATACATATTTTACTTCCAATAAAGAGAAAGTATCTAAATTTGAAAAAAAAAATTGCTGTAATTGTTGAAAATTCCACTGCGCGTATGAGTGATATTTATGAATTTAGAAAAAAAAATATCGCTTATACGACACCAATTACATACGAGTACAATTACAGCAAAAGTTTTTATTTTCAAAACTAAGTACTTTCACTAGTGGTTATCCATGGTCAGAAAATTTTTCCCATTTGTTACAGTGTTATTAAGCTCATAGGGACTTGAATTAAATTTGCAATTTAACCTGATAGAACCATAACTGTCTCTTTGCCAATTTATGGTTTTCATTCTAGTTTTCTTCCATTATTTTATTCCTCTTTGGCCTTTGACGTAATTCTTAAATTGGGCTCTATTGTCATAATATGTTTCCTGCTTAGTATTGTAGCTTTTTACTGCTATGAGTCTGCTGGCCTCCCGTGTCGTTTACAGTTATATATACAACTGTACAGATTAGTAACCTGACGAAGAACTTTGTTCTAAATGCGTCGATTTTTCACAAGTTTCTAACATCAAAATAAGAAAGATCTTCATCTGCTTGATCTTTTCATCGGAGTTTTGGTCTTCCCATTTTGCTTATTTCTTTGGAATAATACTCGAATGATTTCATTGCAGGAGCATTTTCATTTGTGCGTATTACTAACTTGATCAAAAAGTTTTCGGTATAAACACCGTGTGAAGGTCTCATCGTTCCGATTTGAGTTTTTTTTTTTTTTTTTTTGTTAAGTTTTTTGATAAGTTGTTCATATTCACGCTAAATTTAGCGACAATTTGCAAAAGCTACGTCGCCAAAAATACATTTATCTCTATGTGTGCTGATTTGCAAGGCTAAATCAGATCCTACATTCATCAAAAGGATCATTACTGGACACAAGACGTGAGTGAATAGCGTTCTCCAAATGTGCCGAGACCAAAAAAAAATACTTCGTTTTCAGTCAAAAAAGAAGGCAAAACACACAGTTTTCATGGATTACAACGGTGCAGTGCATCATAAATTTTTGCTAGAAGGCCAGACAGTAAACAAAGAGTATTATTTGGGCGTTATGATACGATTGCGTGAAGCAATTCGCCGAAAAAGACCAAAATTATGGGCAGAAAACTCGTGGATTTTGCACCGTCACACAGTGCCATCATTATTCGAAATTTTTTGACGAAAAATGCAACAAATGTCATCTAATAGCCACAGAATTCACCTAAGTAGGCTCCCTGAGACTTCTTTCTGAGTTAAACGAGTTAAAAAACCATTGCGGGGAACGACTTTCAGCAGCCGAGAAAAAATAATGGAAGCACTAATGAACATAACGAAAATCGAATATAAAAAATGCAAATGTCAAGTTATGATGCTAAGATTTAGCGGGAATATCAACAACAAATGTTCCAACTTAACAAAAAAAAAAAACTAAAATTGGAACTATGAGACCGCCACACGTAGGTTAATCCGGGAACTTTTTGATCAAGGTAGTAGAAGATGTAATTAGTGTAACCGTTGTATTTTGATACGCCTTATAATAATAATACTTTTGTATAAATTGATGATAAGCTATCGCCCTGTCTGAAGCCTTGTTTTGTATCGAAAATTTCCGAGAGGTCATTCATTATGTCATTCTGCACAATTTCATAAGTTTTGCTAGTATACCAAAGTCAGACATGGCCTTGAAGATCTTGGCATGTATTGTGCTGTCAGAGGTAGACTTGGAGTCGACAAACATGTCACAAGTGTCACTTTGTTACTCTGGGGTCTTTTCCAGGATCTATTGTAAAGTGAATATCTGGTCGATGGACGATTTACCAGGTCTAAACCCGCATTGGTAGGGTTGAATTATTTCGCCGAATTTCAGTCGTTCACATATTACACTCGACAAAATTTTGTACGCACTTGAAAGAAGGGTTGCCAGATGGCCTTGATTTCGCTTGATTTAGAGGAATTTTTACAGCTTGTTAAGAATCAAGAAAAAAATATGGTTTGTCAAGATTTGTTAAATCACATTTAATAAAGTTTTCCTTATTTAGTGAACGAATAACTCATTGCTTAAAGTGTATTTGTTTCCTAGTTTAATTAAATTTGTATAATAGGTGCTAGAAAAGTTCGCTTACAAATTTGATCCTCCTTGTTTTCTTTGAAACTCCTTTTTTCTTATATTTGCAACGGGCTTTGTTTAACCAAGAATTTTCGTTTTGATCCATAACTTTTCGCCATTTGGGGTAAAGCGATTTACTTAAGGTTTTCTGAGCGAAAAATTGATCCAATTATGTTTTGCAGGCCTCTACGGAATTTAAAGGTAAATTATTAAGAGAATTCTACAGATAATGTACAAGGTCCGAGTTGTATGGTGGCTACATCAAAACTTTCCAGCCAAGTTTTCTCAATTTCTGACGGGCCATCAAATATGTGTGTGGTCTGGCGTTGTCTTGATGGAGTACAATACTTCTTTTGTTGATCAATTCTGGCAGATTTAATTGAATTGCTTGCTTCAATTTCATTAATTGTTTGACCAGGTTGTAGAACAATTCTCTTCTAAACCTACCATACACAGTACAGCACTACCTTTCTTGGTTTCACCATGGGCTTTGTCTCTATGTACGGAGCTTCGCCTGCCTCGTCTATGATCTTTTTGGCACATATTGTCATATGTGATCCATTTTTCATCGTCCGTAATCAGTGTTGCCCAATACTTTTAATATTACCAGAATATTAGATCTTAGTCATTTAGCGACAAATAGTAATCGAAATGCTTTTATTATCAAAACTTTTTACGAAAATCAAGATTTTTTTTATAAATGTCAAAAATTTTGCAGTATTGAATCTGGCAACCCTACGGTTTTGTCTCCTCTCTTATGCACGGGACATAAAACATTGAGACTCCAAACATTGGGTACATATGGTACTAACAAGTTTGTGCATGCTCCTTATTAACTCGTCAACTCCCTCTTTAAAAAGCTTTGCCAGTAGACCGTCAGCACCTACAGCTTTATTATCCTTCAGACGGAATATTGCCTTAAAATCTCATTTTGGCTGTGTGGTGTACATTCAACACCATTATCATTAATTGGATCAATGGTATCTTCATCGTCATTATCATCCGACACCAACAACTCGTAAAAATGTTCTTTCCATATCCTAAGTATGTTCTCAATATCTGTCGCTATGTTTCCATCTTTATTGTTACAGGAAGAAGTACCAAAATTAGAGACTCCAGTCAGGTGTTTCACTTTCTGTTAAATCCTGTACAACTTAATCTTCTCACACTCAAGCCTCTCCGTTTCTCTTTTCTTGCATCGGAACAGGCGTTTCTCCTACCTCTTTTTCTCCCAATATCTCTCCCATGCTCTTTGCATTATAGAGAACTACGGTGTGATTTCATTTTTTCTATTCCTTTTTTAGTTTTCTTAATAGATTCCTTGGCTATGACAAACTAAAGAAGTAGTTTCTTACGAATTTAAGCGATATTCAAACACTACCAAAGTATCTGCCGAAGTACTACCTTCACTACATTTAAATGAACAGTTTTTAAGGATTATAATGCTTTAGCCAAATCAGC
Source organism: Wohlfahrtia magnifica (assembly GCA_023159175.1). Lineage (NCBI taxonomy): Eukaryota > Metazoa > Arthropoda > Insecta > Diptera > Sarcophagidae > Wohlfahrtia > Wohlfahrtia magnifica. The sequence goes on from JAKWBJ010000539.1 coordinate 7,399,151, forward strand.
TTAATTATTAGCCATTGCCTTGGCTTTGTAATGACTTATAGCATAAGTAAGCATGCTAGATAAGGTTTTTTTTTTTTGCTTCAAGCACCTCTTATAATTTGATTCCCCGTTCATCCAAAGGATATCATCAACTTTTATTTCTTGAATTTTACAAGCTAAATGCGAGTGTGCTTCGCTACTCCCACTTTAGTTGTTATTTTAAATTCTATCTTTGTTACATTTATTACCCGTTTTCCCATTTTGTCAGCTTATAGTCCAAATCAAATCAGTTGCGATAGCCTCCACTTCAAACAAACAAACATTTTCTTATAATATACGTATGGAAAGGTGCAACTCCCACTTATCCAATCTTGCCTACTTACTGGAATGATGCCTATTGTTCGCGACGCTGTTTGAACCTAATTTGGAATCTTCTACTAAACCGTTCTCAACATATACAGAAATCAGTATTTAATTTGTATGGGTTACCACCCATATAAGGTCACTTTTCGACTGAAAGTTAGTATTGACTATGAAGGCGTTCAGACCAAATTCTGAAGCATTATCTGTAACCGTTCTCAAGATATACTTTTGACGGATGATCTGTATTGACCATAAAGTCATTCTCATTAAATTCAGAAGGTTTTGTTTTAACCGTACGCAAGATATACAGAAATTAATATTTAATTTATATGGGAGGTAACACGCCCACTAGTTCAATTACGTCCCCCTTTGGACTGATGATTTGTGTTGACTATTAACTCACTAAGATCAGATAGAAAAATTTTATCTTTAACCGTTCTCACCGCGCCCACTTATCTAACTCCTACCAGTTTTGACTGGTGATTTGTATCGACTACACAGCTAATCAGAACATATTCTGAAACTTTAGATTTAACCGTTCTCAAGATAAACTTAAATCAATATTTACTTGTCCAATTCCGTCCACTTTTAACTGCTGATTTGTATTGACTGTGATTTTATTTGGGCGAAATTAAAATTTTTCAATAACTGATTCAATCACTTCTTAATACTACAACCTAATTTGGTCTATTAGACGTCGAGAACGACAGTTTTTCGTAAATTCTAAGGCGAACTCCTCCCATTTCTGCGTTAAAATTGACTTAAGATGCTAAACAGATGATGGATTAGTTTTTCTGTCTGTATCTTTGATATGCCCACTAACTTCAGTGCATTGATTTGACGTTATATGGCTGCCACAAACTTACCAACAGTGAAGCATGCTTGATATTCATGCCATACGTACGGATACAACAACTATCCTGATGCAGCTTTTTGGTGCTTGAAAGAAATATATAGGTACGCGAATTTATTAGCCTGGCTATCAACTTTAACCTACCGACCCCATTTGTCGACATTCATTCTATACCATGACTCATCCGTCGCTGTGTTAAATAGTAGATCTTAGTAGATCTTTATGTAGCTTAAGGAAAATTGAGTTCGAATTTAGCACTTTTTAGCCCTTTTTTCTTGTTTCTCCACGCGTTCAGTGTAACAAAATTTGGCATCACTGGGTCAAGTGACTATCCCTATCAATCACGTTTTTCAATAAACTTTTAGTCAGTGGTTGACATCTGCTCAATACTGTTGGTTTTAAGCTTTTGAACTATTGTGGGATATATTTATGTATGAAGATTTCTATCATGACGACCTCTTTTCGCCGAATAATATTAATATTTGGCGTCATTTGTATAGGTACGAACACAGATATTAATGGTGCAAAGTCCTTATAGAATAAGCAGGAATTTTCGGTTACATGCACTTTCTTTAGTTGGTCGCATTTAGCCCACGATAAAGAAAAATTTAATTTGCGTTCGGCTGGTTGGGCACACAATAACTTAATGGCATTCGGTTTGCTTATATAAATTTACACATACACAGTTAAAACCAATATTAAAACATACACGTACACACACTCATTCATCTATACTGTTATGTGCTTAAAGGACACGAAAACATTTCAGCTGTCAGAGAAAAAGGAGAACTTGACTACAAAACGAAATTAAAAAAAAAAAAAAATACCGACTTCATAGTATCGCAGTGCACAAGGAAGGAAGAAACGAGTTAAAGAATGTAATGAAAGGAGAAATCATATACTATATTATAAAGAAAGCACTTCGCTGGAGTGTCAAATAGTCATTTAAAGTATGTTGAAATGTACGAATATTTTCCCCCTTTTCATTTTAGTTCCAAAAAAAAAAAACACAAAAACAAAATATACAAGAAAACGTAGAAATATCGCTGTGAAATGCTACTGAAATGGGGAACTTTTGAGATGTGAAAAGTGATGTCGGGTATAGGGAAATAAATTGGGACGACATCCTGAAAACTTTTGTAATAATTATTAAAATTTATAACGAAAAAAATGTAGTAGGGAATAGCCAGTTACATTTTGTTCATTTCTACTTTAAATGATAAATGGAATGATTGATGCCACTTTTGTTATTACTCATGCACAATAAAATGTTATCTTAGTTTTGTTACATTTTATTTTTGGAAACAAACACCCACAGGGTGTTTTTTAATTTTTTTTTTTTTTTTTTGTAAGAGGGAGAAGGTTCTACAAAATAAGGTCAAATAGTTAATGGGCCACAGAATTTTGAATGATATTTAATTGAATTCATCATTTCGATGAAAGTTTTTTACAATTTTTTTTTTTTAAGTATTTTGATCAAATCACCAAAACTATCGACGGGAATTTAGGCAAATCTGCTACCTTCCTAATAAATACCAGTAGATCTGAAACCTTAATGGTTCATATGGTACCTAGTAAAGCCTTATGTCTACCTAAACCTATCAAGAAACCCACATCCACATCTGAAACCGCCAACCTCTTCAGATGCGCTTTTAGTTTATAGTGGACTATAAAAAGCTCCGTTAGGAATTTCAAGTCCCGCCTGCCACACTTAAGAACCTCAGAATGATGCCCTACTTGCGGTCTGGTATTCGTCCTAGAGTGGCGAAATTCCCTTTGATCATTCCAATGTTCCCAATCCTGTATTAGATTGCAGATGGTGGTCAATTCTGGACCGAGATAAGGTGTCATGGAACCCTTTCTGGTCCTTATTTCCAAGCGAAAGCTTTTGCAACGTAAATAGCAATATTTGACCAGTCTAGATATCATACGGTTCGATCCAAATGCCATTAAATCAGCTTGGTTTTTAGCGAATATATTGTTATGTTTTACCTTTTGAAAAGCGTTTATTTTTGAGTTCATAGGTTGTAGTTAAAATAAAATAAATTTAAATATTGTCACACAGTTTTGTGTTCCAGTGTTTGTAACCTTTTCACAAACAATAACGATTTCTACTCTTAACTATTCTGTTTGTTTACAACTTTGTACACAACAACAATTACTTGATTGATCGTTGTTACAATTTAGGTTCGTTCACAACCACACACCTAAATCTCCTTACTGAGTTATTCCAACTTGATTTCAACCCAACAAACTCTACTCGCTAAGTTTACACCAACAAAACTGACTGTTGTGCGCATTGATATGCTTTTTATATGACTGAGAAAACTATACTTCGAAAACTCTCGAACCTTTCGATATTTCAGGTAGAATTCCATTTCTTTCCTTTGCTTTCTTTTTAGTTAATATGAGCCATGCGAACGTAAACATCTACTTCTTTCAGCTCTTGTTGCTTGTTGTTATTTGTTATAGTCTGTTACTTGTTTTCTTTTTTGCGTGTTTTTGTTGTTGCCGTATATTATGATTTGTAAACATATATATATGTGTTGTTGTTGTTGATTTAACTATCTGTACACAGACACGTAGCTGCTTTTGTGCTTTTTTTATTTATTTTTAGCAATGTAACAAACGGCAGGGATGCCCAACTTTATTTTTGTAACAATATTAAAAGCCTAACCCCGTTCAGGATGACCTCAGCACATATGGCAATAGCCTAGAACACACTCAGTGATCTTCTCAGTGGGATCGACAAGACTCGGCTGAGTCAATGAACACCGGCCACGCCACAGTCATGCATTCTGGAGCCACCGGTACACTAATATACTCACTTCAAACTAATTCCGCATAAGACCTGCCAAAGCACAGATACAAAAGCATAATAATCAGGACCGTGGATGCTTCTCAAACCACTCTGTGTAGAGTGGACACACTTTCCGGCGCATTTTTACGAAAATTTTTGTTGCCGAACATGCCGCCACCCTTATCACATGTGTGAAGCGGTGTTAAGCCAATCAAGGCCTCCAAGCCGCTGTTGGACATGTTCTCATTGCCCCATTTATGCCGAGGCGGCCGAGTGGAAGCCTCAGAGCTAAAGATGCAGTAGTTCTAACACTACGAGCATGAGCGTCTCAGATTTCTTTTCGATGACTTATTGCTGTCCATTGAAGATTACATGCGATGGCTGTGGCTTGTAATATATATCCGTACTATGTGTAGTAACGAAGCCAATCACCAAAAAGAAGTCAATTAATTAATTAATTAACTAATTACGTCAGAGAGGCCCAACTGGCAAAGCACTGCGATCTAGAAAGATCTATTTTACCAAACACTCCAGGGTCAGAGCCGCCAACGCAATAGCCGGTGGCATTACAAATCCCATTGAGTCAACACCACTGGGCGGAATTCTGTCCGATCAATTCGGTAGAACTAGTAGGAACAGTCTTCAGAAGAATACCCTCTACCTTCTGTGGACTTCATCCTTCACATTCCCAATAAGTAGCGAACCCAAATGGTAGCCCAATATAGTTCATCTTCAAATGTTTATCAAAGCAACACATTCACAGAGAACATACTTCATCGCCTCCTCTACCTCCCTACACAGGCTACAGTCCAATTCAAGTACAAAATTGAGATTGGGGAGGTGATATTTAAGACAATAATGGCCCGTCAGGAAGCTAAAAAGTTTTCTTAAAGTTGCCTTTCCTATTATAAGTGAAGAGTCTCATTAGCCGCTTCGCCTGCGTCAGACTTACGCATTGCACCCAATATGATGAGCGACCAGCTAATACCAGAGGCCAGCCAGTACAACTCTCGTTCCACGATACCAGCGGCCAAGCCCCGGCTTGCCAATTTGTTAGCGATTTCGTTTCCCATAACACCACTGTGTCTAGGTACCCGACAAAGTGTTAACTTGTTTCGCAATGCCGCTTGACTATCAGAGTATATTAATATAAGCGCCACTTATCTCACGCTCCATATTAATACGGGCATAGATGGAAATTGCCTGGATCTCCGGCTGGAAAACGATCGCTAACTTACCCATGGTTTCCCAGATATTGGTATTGGGCCCGAAAATCCCTTCGCCCACACCACTATCCACTTTAGATCCCATTGTAAACAGTTGGCGTTGACACTGGCGAATCCATGGTCCATTCACTGAGTGGAGACAGCTTCGAGTGTGCAGATTTCAAAATGAAAACATATAGTGACTTAGCCCGATAAAAGCTTTCACAGCCACAGTGGGATAAATTCCCATTCCACTCTTCAAGGACATATGGGCCTGCCACTGATGCAAAGCTTTCAAAGAAGTTCTTTAAGCCAACTTTTACACCCTGAACACTCTTTCTGACCCTTTTTCTTCCTCTGTTTCTTTCTTCTTTCTCTGTCCTTCATCTCTCTTTTCCTTTTATTCCTTTTCTGCGTTCCAATTTCGGGGAAAGGTCTGTCCACAATGGGCTACTGTGGTCTTCGGGTGGGGTACTTCGGTACCGCCTTTCATATCTACCTACCTACCTATATACCCCAAAGGATACCACCATACAAAAATCGACGTTTCCGGGGCTTGTGGCGCCCTTGTTACCACACCTCTGAGCTTTGTTTCTTCTTATTCGACCATCAGACTACCCAGGGAGATTTTCTAATGTTTTAAAGTTTGGTCAGTAAGCCCTTTTTAGCCAAAGCTTTTTGTTAAGATTATTATAACCAAGTAAACTAAACCTAAAATGTTTGCCATGGAAACCAATCTTACTTAAAACATAAAATTGTATACATAAGTAACAAGGTGCGCCAAAAAAACACGTGACAAGTGATACTATTTTTCTTATGCCAAGCAGAACAAGGATCTGTTTTTGAAATTTCCGAAACACCTTCAAAATAAACAGTTACGGGTAAAAAATCGGATTTTCATGCCCTAATAGGCCAATAACAGAGCTGAATATTACCCGAATTTAAGTTCCTTTTCGGATTTGGAGAGAAGAGATACACAGCTTTTAAACGATAACGATGGTTTTACCCGTAACTCGAGATTTTGGAGGTGTTTTGAAAATTCCAAAAACAGATCCTTGTCCTACTTGAAAGCCCCTATCACAAAAGTAGTATCATTTCCCTAGTAATTCAATTTCGTTCCTTTTTAGTCTTAAAAAATTACATTTCAATTTCCAGTCTAATTTTCAAAATTTCCAAATTTGTTACACAACTTGCAAATAAAATAAAAATAAAACATAATTATGTTTGTAAAAGAAAATTTCCAAATAACTTTTACTAATTTATTTCAAAACAAATTAAATAAAATATTTCAATCATATTTATGAACGTAATGCGTGCTGCAAACTGAAATTAAACTAATTTATCCACACCCTTGTTTACCTTAAGGCTTCCAAAATAGAAAAAAGTTTTATGGTTGAGTGGTGTGAATAACAGCATATTTTCCAAATCATAATTAACGCCTTCATAGTGCCTTAGCAAATGAACGCATAAACTATAGCTGCCAATTACTAATGAAATTTGTGTTTTTCAAATAGACTGCCACCAGACTCACCCCAACGTCTCAAAGTAAGTCAATGAAATAAGAAAGAACCCCAATATTTTTAAAACACCCTTTAGCTTCAAATTTATAGCGATTTTATTCACTTTCCTTAACTTTTACTGGCAATGAGGCTATAAATTTCTTTCTTTAGCTGCCTAAGTTGTATACTCTGCGTACATGACTTTTCTGTAGGCAGTTTTTATAACCAAGCGAGTGTTTCTTGGTGTTTTGATTTTGGAAGTGGATTTTCTTCGATTGTTTTTTGAAATGATCGTACATGAGTATGTTAATTTTACCGTTATTTTATTAACCTACAAAAACGCAAATTTCCTTTCTCTAGAATATTTTGTGTATAAATCTCTTTGAGAGTTTTTTTTTCTTCTATTTTTCGAACTTTTATTTATTCTTTTCAAACATTAAACAGATGAAATAAAAATGTTGAAGAATTTGTGTAGACCCAGTTTGGTTAAAGTTACGTATAGAAATGCATGTGGGATTGTGTAAATGAAAGATTATTTTTTCTTCGTTCTCTCTCTCTCTCTCTCTCTCTCTATGCAAATAAAAAAATTGAAAAAAATAAACACTATTTTAGAAATATTTACATGCAACTTAAATATTCTCTTTTTACTTTCTAAATAATATTTCTTTTTGTACACAACTCTTTTGTGAAAGCAATATGATGTGAGCGGATGTATAAACATAAGTAAAAAAGCCCATTAGAGTTTGTTGTTGGTAAGGCCGACTATAAATGGTGGCTACCAATCCCACGCCAACAATGGTATAAAGAATTTTTGTATAATTTTTGTTACATTGATTCAGAATAAATTTCCCCGAAATACAGGGTGGGTTCTCTATCGGTTTAAATTTTAGCCAGCGGTTATTTCAAATCTGGCAATAAAGGGTCCGCCATCTAATGTTTGTTTTTCAACTAGTGCTTATTTCGTGAATGGTAACACTTAGCTCATGTCTGATTTGACAGATAATTAGTTTTATCCTTCCGCTGAACGAATATGGTTGTGTATACGCTTGAACAACGCTGGGAAATATTGCGACATTACTTTGAAAATCATGGTAATGTTGCAGAATCAAAAATCATCTTTTCAGATGAAGCTCATTTTGATCTTGGCGGGTATGTAAACAAGCAAAATTGTCGCATTTGGGGCACAGAAAACCCGCACGCATACATTGAAAAGCCGATACACCCAAGACGAGTCACTGTTTGGTGCGGATTTTGGTCCAGAGGCATGATTGGGTCATTTTTCTTCGAAAATGAGCAAGGAGTGGCCGTTACAGTCAATGGCGATCGTTATCGGGCCATGTTGAACGAATTTTTGTTCACAAAAATTGAAGAAGCTACACTCAATGTTTGCGCCATGTTTTTGAAGATCGCATTATCAGCCGCAGAGCTGATGTCGTTTGGCCACCTCGGAGCTGCGATTTGACACCGTTGGACTATTATTTGCGGTGTGCTGTCAAAGATAAGTGTTACGCCAACAAGCCACAGACAATTGACGCTTTAAGAGACAATATTCGTGAAGCCATTGGTGAAATACAGCTGCACACAATCGATAATGTCCTTAAAAATGGGACGGATCGTGTAGGCTACTGCATGGCCAGCCGAGGCAGCCATTTGAATGAAATTATTTTCCATTATTAACCAGAAGGATTGTACTTTCAAATAAAAAAACAAATTTGAGAAAATATTCAGTAGTTTTTTTTTATAGCTTTTTCGAAAAAAAGAAAAAAATATTTGGCGGACTTTTATAAACATAGGCAAAAAAGCACACTAGAGTTTATTGTTGGTAAGGCGGACTATAAATGGTGTCTACCCATATCACACCAGCAATGGTATAAAGAATTTTTGTATGAAAGTTACGTTGATTAAAGACCAATCTCCCTCAAATATAAGGTGGGTTATCTATCGGTTTAAATTTTAGCCAGCGAATATTTCAAATCTGGGATTCTATTCTGTCACAAAATTCAGTATATTATCTCCACTGAAGGAAATGAATCGTTTTACGATTGAGTAACGTTGGGATTTATTGGTAATTTATCATCATTTAAAATCATCTTTTCGTATGGAGCTCATTTTCATATCGGTGGGTACGTAAATAAGCAAAATTGCCGTATATGCGGCTCAGAAAACCCAAACGTAGTTTTACAGAAGCCAATGCACCCACTACGAGTGACTGTCTGATACGGCTTGTTGAGCAGAGGCAACATTGGCCCATATTTTATATTTCATATTTCGCAACCATTACGGTCAATGGATACACCTATCGCACCATGATAACCGATTTTTTTTTTTCTGACCGCTCTACATGGTATTGATGTGAACGATGTTTAGTTTCAATAATTGAGCATTTAAAGGCCAAAATTCTTAATGTCATTGCCGGATATGACCACATGCAGTCGACAAAATTCTCGAAAATTGGTCCAATCGAATAGAGTACTATGGGGCCAGCCTCGGCAGTCATTTCTAACCGGAACAATTGTACTTCACAACAAAAAAATAAATTTGGCAAAATTTCAAACTGTTTTTGTTTTATTGCATTTTTAAATTTAAACTTTGAAATGGCCCGCCATATAATTGTAATCATCGCACAGTACTGCCCGCCATTCACGTCGTTCATTGATGCCACCGACCCATACTATGATCAAAAAGTTTCCAGAATAAGCCCGTGTGGCGGTCACATCGTTTTGAATTGACTTTTTTTCTTTTGTTAAGTTACTATATTTGTTGTTGATATTCTCGCTAAGTCTTAGCGTCATAGCTTGACATTTGCATTTTTATATTCGATTTTCGTTATGTCCATCAATGCCTCCGGCGATTTTTCTATTATTTCCTTTCGGCTGTTGAAACGCTTTCCCCGTAATGGTTTTTTAACTCGATTGAACAGAAAGAAGTCACAGGGAGCCAAATCAGGTGAATTCGATTGCTGCTGGATGATATTTGTTGCATTTTTCGTCAACAAATTTCATATAATGTTGACACTCTGCGACGGTGCGCTATCATGATCCACGAGTTTTCTGCCCACAATTCTGGTCTCTTTCGGCGAATTGCTTCATGCAAACGTCTCATAATGTCCAAATAATAAATGTTACGAAAATGAAAATTTTAAAGAAGAAATTCAGCACATTAGGGAATTATTGTGGGATTTTGGATATAGATTTTATTGGTTTGTGTCGGGGCTTGCCATTGTTGCCATAATTACCTTTACTAATTTAAAAGTACTGCCGCCTACATGCGTAACGGTGTTGCCAGATTGATTCTTTTTGGGGTATTTTGGTTTTACACCGTTTGAATTTACCGTAGATAAATCGAAATTTGTAGCAACTACAATAACATACGAAATTGATAGTGAAATGCTATAAAAGGTGGCGAATTGCGTTTGGAGTTAGTGATCATTTGGCTGCCAATAAGTAAAATCGCGTTCAGGCATAAAAAGAAAAGTGTTGTATAAGCGAATTGGCTGCCTTAAGACATAGTGTATAAAAGTTACAGTGGAATTAATAAAGATCGTAAAAACAACAACAAAATAGAGTTTTATTTTATTTTAGCGCAATACAAACGATTTCAAACGTTTTAAAAAGGTTAAAAATGTAACACCACTCTTTGTTTACTCTCTGGCCTGATGCACCACCCCGTTGTGATTCATAGAAACCCTGAGCATTGCCTCCTATTTTGACTGAAAATTGCGTTCTTTTTTTGGTCTCGGCTCATTCACTTGCCTGATGTGTGGGTTGCGTGTCGTACTCATAAACCCACGTCTCGTCTCCAGTAATGATCTTTTTGATGAATATGGGATGGGATTCGGCCTTGCAAATCATATCTTTTGCGACCTCAATACGATCAAAATTGTAAAAAATTTCCAACACACATAGAAATAGATGCACTCTTGGCTACGTAGCCTTTGAAAATGTCAAGCTATATCGCTACGATTTAGTGGAAATATCAATTGAGGATTATTCCGGAAACTTTTTGATCAAGGTAATAATCCACACCAAACGGAGCATTTTTCGGAATGCATTGGCAGTTCTTACAATGCTTCGGTTGTTAACCGATCATGAATTTTGATAATAAAACTCAATAATCTGCAAGCGCTGTTCGTTTGTAAGTCGATTCATAGTTAAATTATAAGCAAAACTAAACATGTTTGACAGTAACATGTTACACCAAAACAGCTCAGCTATCAAAAACAGTGTTGCGAAAAAGAAAGTTTATAAAAATATTAGCCAATCTTTGATTAAATTTAAGCTTGAAAAATCTAAAATTTAATCAATTATCAGCGGTTAACTCCTGACTGTAAATCCTTCTACTTTCCCACACTAAAAACTAATAAATTCTTTAGAATTAAGAGAAATCAAAATGAACAAGTAAGCTCAAGTCTTCATTTTCTTTTGAAATCAACACAATTTAAATAAATAATTACAATTGAAACACACACATATAGCAAGAAATAGAAATCCTAGAAAATAAGGATACATTTAAGATGAAAGTCTGTGAAAAGAGAAAGCAAATTTACACAAAAGCCAACATCTCTATGTGGGGCAGTGCTACTTCTATATTGATTTAAAAAGCAGCTACAAAAGAAAACAAAAAATTCTATTCAGTATTTGATAAACTAACGTTAATGTGTGGCATAGATTTTCTTTTATTTCTGTAATTTCGTTTTGGTTTCCATTGACATGAATACCATATTTCATTTTTTTTATGTGTGACGACATACAAAGAAGAATGAATAAGAAACAGCAAAAGAAGTTAAGGCCAAAATTGTTCTTATATATGATTTTAAGTTCAATAGAACAAGGGCTTGGTGAAGAGATTGTACAAAAGTGTATTGTATCAAAGCAAAAAGGGTTGCATACATTAATGAAACTTGTAAACAGTAAAGAAAACTTTATCAAGGCAGAGGATTAAAAAACTGATATTTCATGACAACTTCTGTGACAATTTAAATGAAAGGTATTTCACTTCCACTCATATTAACAAGCAGATGAAAAATTATTTCATTTCAATCTCTGGCTTTTAGAAATTTTTACCATTAATACTGTTACGAAAATAAAACTGCCTAAAAAGAAAATACACCACATCAGGGACTGTATTGTAATATTTTTGTCTTTTGGTTTATGTCAAGGTTGAAAATGTGTTACCCTGGTAATGCCATACTGATTTGTGTATTTGACGACTTTGCCAAGTTGACCAACTTTGAATAACATAGTCTTACATGTTTAAAATTAACGGATATAAAATGGAGGATTTGAGAGCGTTTGAGACATTTCCGGAACATTCCAAACTGTAGGCAGTTTTGGTTTTATTGAATACGATTTTTTTTAAATCTTCATTTTTTGAATACCGAATAAACCGGATAATTTAAACGAATAACCGGAGAATTTAAATCAGTATAATTTTTGTACGTTTGTATATTATTTTTATTGAAAATATGCTCATCGTTTGACTATTTGTATAAATTTAATTATTTTTGTTTATATGAGAACTTTGAACGTCTTACAAAGAACGTGAAAACCAAGGTAAATCGACAAATATAGGCACTCTTGAGCAAAAATAACCTTTTCTCATCTTCTGTAAATAAATATTGATTTTTATATATGGAGAATTATCAACTAGACTCATTGAAAGCCCACGAACCCACAAACGTAGTTAGTGAACTTTTCACAGCGTAAATACACATAACCAATCACTAGTAATGTTGTGAGGTGATATCGTTGTTGAATTGATTGACCGACGACTTCCTGGTTGGAAGGTGCGTGTCTACCTTACATACCACAGTGACACACACACTATTAAATACGTGTTGCATAAATTTACATACAGCACTCCTCGAAATCTGAGCAAATTTTCTTGGTGTGCCCTGGGATTAACCGACGACTTCTTGGTTGGAAGGTGGGTGTCTACCCAACATACCACAGTGACACACACACTATTAAATACGTGGTGCATAAATTTACATACAGTGATGCTCGAAATCTAAGCGAAATTTCTTGTCGAGGCAATTAAGGACTCGTATATTACTAATAGATTTATTCAAAGTAAAACATTTAATTTTTGTTATCTTAGGCACCTAAATTATAACTATAATAACAAACCTATAATTCCATTCTCTACCAAGTAATACAACAAAAACGAAATTATCTCATTATGTAGCTGTTCAAAACTTAAGCATTTTTCAGTACTTTGCGTATTAAACTTTGTTTTTTATTGGCCTCCGCATACTGTTTTGGCATAGCTTCTATGAGATTTGTTAGAATTATTGTTGGTATTGATTGCCATCAGCTTCTGCTTATTATTTAAAACGGCGTGATCCAGCTCTGCGCTTTAAGAATTAAGAATATTTTTTTTAATAATTTGTTTTAATAATTTTTTTAATAATAAAAGAACAGGTTAACCGGTTATTTGAATTATTATTAATCGAAAACCGGTTTTTAGAAAAAGTCGAATAATCGATCTCCCTAGTATATAAGGACTCTGCTTTGCCTGCGTCGATTTAGTTATCCTTTTGCAGTTATAAATTAAAGTCGTGTTTAGGTATAAATAAAAGTGTTTTATAAACGAATGTTAAGTGCAAGTTAAATAAGTAGCTGTATGACAAGTAAATTAAACTGTGTAAAGATAAAGTGAAGAAATAAAAACTGTAAAACAACAACATCATTTATTTTATTTTGACGCAATTAGAAAGAACTCAAACGTTTTAAAAAGGTTAAAACGTAACAATAGCTTAATATGTTTATCAGCACATGGAGGAGGTCAATATATTTTAGAGTATTATTTAAAAAAACTCCCCAAAATATAAAGTGTGTCCTGATATTATATAGTAAATTGTACAGAATAAGATATTACATTAGACAAATACTGTAATGACTCAAAGTTGTACAAGAGATATGTTAACTATATTGTCAAAAGCAAATGAAAATGCTTTGGACACGAAAAAGTAAATTTTTAAGTATTTTCACCCACTGTATTCTAGAATTACCGATACAGTGAGAGATTAGTTCTTATATTAACTCGCTGACTGCTACTGTATTAAGAAAGAACAAGAAAATTCTTACAATTTTTATAAATATGTCACTACAGGATAATTGTAACTAACAGACAAAGTAATTAAAAATTAGACACACCGATCGTACACTTGTTAAAGATAGGTGTCCATATGCAAATAAATTTAGAAAAACTTGTTTATGCAGAAACAATTATTGGCTTAAAATTCCTTTGTTAAACCCACCTCAACTTTAAAAAGTTTAAAGTAGGATGCTACCTATTTTAATGGCGTTTTCTTCTCTGACAAAAAGTGTTGCACTTCGTTTGTTAGAAATGAAAAAATATGTAAGATTTTTAAAGGCACCATTTTCAGAGGTGAACACAACAGCCTTTTTTGTATTCAAAATTATTTAAAAACTAACACAAAAAAGTAAGTTTAGGGTTCCAAATCGGAACGATGGGACCGCCACACGGGGGTTATTCCGGAAATTTCTTGATCAAGGTAGTATCTGGACTTTTTCCGATGCTGTGACCAATACATACTCATTTTCTTTTTCTTATCTGCTTAAGTATGGGTTTCTCATTAGTCAAGCTGCACAGAGTGACAAATCATATTTTTTTCTTAATTCTTGACAAGCTGTAAAAATTCTTGTGTATCAAGCAAACTCAAGGCCATCTTGCAACCAGTGTTATTAACATGGCATTATCTGCATAACGACTGATATTAATGACCTCAGTTCTAATCTTTTAAAGTTTGGGTGGTGATCGTAAAATTTTTTTTTTATTTTTTTTATGAGACCAGCACCCAGTGGATGGCCCCTACTCATGCAGTGCATTGTGCTGGTACTAAGAAAAAAGGTTATGGGAAGGAGGACAGAGGGAGTAGTGTTTATGGACATTAGATTTAAAATTACTTATGTCATAAGTGGCAGGATATAACTTTCGCTGCAAGATTATTCCACAATCGAACAGTGCGACCAAAGAACGAATTCTGCCTATAATACGTTGTGCGATTTACTGGAAAATTAACTACGAAGGGATGCGTTCTACGAGAAAAACTAATACTAAGTAAAAATATATGATTTTTAATAATTAATTCCTTAATTTCGTTAGAACAAATTCCGTTATAGTACCGATAGAACAATGAAACACAAGCCACGTTGCGACGGTGCTCCAATGCATCGATAGAGTTGGCTACCCTACCGTCATTGATGAGCATCTTCGCCCTCTCCTGTACGCGGTCGAGAAGCTCCAAAATATTCCATTTTGGGTCGGATATAGGTCTTGTAAATATTAAGGAGATCAGATGGATTGAAGTATTTCTTGCACAGTCTTAAAAAGCCGAGGCACTTGAATGCTTCTTTCGGCACTTGAAATATGTGATCATTCCAACGAACGTCACAATGAATTCTCATGCCCAGAATATAAAGAGCATCAGATGACAGCACACCACCAAGTCTGCGTGTTAAAAAATAAAATTGAGTTTTGCGTGCATTAAAATCGACCCTGTTCGCACGCCCGCACTCGGATACCTTCACCAGGTCACTTGTGAGTGTATCGTTCATATTCATCCTTCTCGTCCCAACCTCCCAAAGGCTCGGTCTACGATCAAAAGAATATGGGTGACAAATGTTGCTGTCATCCGCAAAAGAGTAGATAGATTAAGAATTGAGAAGAAGAAAATCGTTAAGAAATATTAGAAAAAGAGTAGGAGAAAGAACGGAGCCTTGCGGTACCACTGAGTTTACCCTGAACTCGTCGGATGAGAACATGTGACTACCGACACCAAAAGCATTTAGTTTCGAAATGAGAGCCTCGTGCCAAACTCTATCAAACGCCTTTGAGATATCCAGAGCCACAACTATGAATGGACTTGTTCCACTTCTCCGAGAGCAACGCCAGCAGGTCACCAGTAGAACGACCCTTTCGGAAACCGTACTGACGATCGCTAAGTAAATCGTTGGACTCCAGATATCCTACAAGGTGGTGATTAATCATACTCTCCATAACCTTGGAGAGTGCGGTACAGACTGCTATTGGATGGTAGTTCTCAGTGTTACTAGCCTCGCCCTTTTTGGGGATTGGCGTTACATTACCAACCTTCCAGCAAGATGGAAAAATACCGGCGCGATACGACGCACTGAAAAGTTGAGCTAATGGACGCGCAAGCGTCGAAGAGTACTGCTTCAGGACCAGTGCTGGTATGCCATCCGGCCAAGAAGACTTGTTAACGTTAAGATTTGCAAGAACCCTTTTTACAGCACGACTCGGCAGAATATACTGGGCATAGTTAGTGATATTCTTTCAAGTTCGGACAGTAGTTGAACGCTCTCCGGCAAGTGAGAATTACTTGCAAACAAAAGTTTGCCTTTTCAACCGAGTTCGTGAATGATTGGTCATTCTTTATAAGAGCAGGAACCGAACTAGCGTTGTTCCTCAGCCTTTTAACGAATGACCAAAATTTTGTACTTCCCCGCGGAAAAGTAAGAACTTTAGCACAAAGGCGCTGCTCGTATAAAGTCTTTTCGCGTCTAAGTACTGCGGCTGTTTGCGAAGCAAATGAGTGTGGGCACATTTATTATTGCCACAATTCCTGAACGCTTTCTTTCTCGATCTGACTGCCAATATACACTTCAGATTAAATCAAGATTTGTTTCTAGGTTTAATCGAAAGCTTTTTGGATGGGATTAAAATATCCATCCGTAGCCTTATTATATTCACTATCATTTCTGCCATGGCATCAACGTTTGAGCCAAGGAAACAAAATTTCCAATTAAATTGCCCAAAAAACTGTAGAGCTCAAACCAGCGAGCATTCTCGTAGTTTAAAATATAGCGTTCCGTAGCCATGGGTGGAATCCACGCGAAGAGTGGTGGACGAGAATGAGGCAGAAACTGTGCAATGATTCGAATTTCCGAGAGGTGCAAGAACCTCAACTAAATACTTTTCAGGATGTGTAGTGAGGAAAAGGTCGAGGGTATAATTCTGGTGCCCATCTTTACACAATATATGTTGTAGCTTTAACATATGTAATGTATTTTACTTGGATTGAAATGAAGAGTTTCTCAGAGAAATAAAAAATTTTTCTGTATTACTGAGAATTTAAGGACAGTAATTAGCAATTATTACAACCATTAGGATCTGAAGAACCATGCACGTATTGTTTGCTATACCCAAACAGCAGTATTGTTGGTTTATAGAGTAAAATGTTACCCATTTCACGAGTCACTCATGGGTATAATTCTTTGTTATGCCACAGAGTTATTATTATATTTGATGAGCGTGTTATACACATAAATAAAATAACAAATAAAGATAAATATTTTAAATCCTTTACATTTAATGTTTTCCTCTTTTGTTTAATTTAAAAATATTAAAAAATTGTTGTGTTGTATAGTTAAATGCAGCATTTCAAACTAAAATTTATTGATTTTTACGTTCTGCCTTTTTTTCGCTTAATTTTAACTTATGCATGATGATTTAATGGCATCTGTAGTAGTATTAGAATTGAAATAATAATTCACTGTTTGTTTGGCAAATAAAACTAAATATTTTATTTAATTTACATTTGTTTACATTTAATTAAAATAACAACAAAATATTACCAAAAACAACCAGCAATAAATTGAATGATAAATAAAACCAATATCTAATCGCACTTAAATAAATAACGTTTTACGCCATTTGATAAAAAATAACACAGTGCGATAAAAATGAACGAAGTTGATATAACTGGGCAATGATACTACTTTTCTGATAGGCTCCGTCGAGTAAGGGTCCGCCAAATAAATGTTTTTTTTTTTTTGAAAATGCTACTAAAAAACTACTGAATATTTTCTCAAATTTCTTTTTTATTTGAAAGTACAATCCTTCCGGATAATAATGGCAAATAATTTCATTCAAATGGCTGCCTCGGCTGGCCATGCAGTAGCCTACACGATCGGTCCAATTTTTAAGCACATTATCGATTGTGTGCAGCTGTATTTCAACAAAGGCTTTACGAATATTGTCTTTTAAAGCGTCAATTGCTCTGGCTTGTTGGCGTAACACTTATCTTTGACAGCACCCCACAAATAATAGTCCAACGGTGTCGAATCGCAGCTCCGAGGTGGCCAAACGAGATCAGCTCTGCGGCTGATAATGCGATCTTCAAAAACAGGGCGCAAAACATCGAGTGTAGCTTCGGCTGTGTGGCACGTGGCGCCGTCCTGTTGAAACCAAATGTTGCTAATATCCTCCTCTTCAATTTTTGTGCACAAAAATTCGTTCAACATGGCCCGATAACTATCGCCATTGACTGTAACGGCCACTCCTTGCTCATTTTCGAAGAACAATGGCCCAATTATGCCTCTAGACCGAAATCCGCACCAAACAGTGACTCGTCTCGGGTGTATCGGCTTTTAAATGTATGCGTGCGGGTTTTCTGTGCCCCAAATGCAACAATTTTGCTTGTTTACATACCCGCCAAAATCAAAATGAGCTTCATCTGAAAAGATGATTTTTTTTGGCAAAATCGGCATGTTTTGTAAGTCGATCGCAGGCCCATTTAGCGAAGCGAAGTTCAAGCATATACACAACCATATTCGTTCAGCGGAAGGAAAAAACTAATTATCTGTCAAATCAGACATGAGCTAAGTGTTACCATTCACGAAATAAGCACTAGTTGAAAAAAAAACGTTAGATGGCGGACCCTTTAGAACAAAAATCTCTTTTTGGAATTTTCAAAACACCTTCAAAATCGCGAGTTATGGGTAAAAAGCCAGTTATACGGACCTTCATACACTTATCAGCTAGAAGCTTAGCTGAATATTACGAATAAATCGAGATTTTGGAGGTGATTTGAAAATTCCAAAAACAGATATTTGTTCTACTCGGCAGCGCCTGTCAAAAAATAGTACTACTTGCTATGTTTTTTTGGTTGTTTTTTTGTCGCACCGTGTAATAGACACTCAAATCTACATATAAGGCGAAAAAAAATACAAATTTAATTTAAATTCTATTGATTGAGCTGCAAAATAAAAATGAAATCATGACTTGTTTTAAAAAAACAACCTGAATATGTATAAATAATAACAATGTAAGCGCATTTATAAAGTTACATATTTACACACTGCTCTGAATTCAGCCAAGTCACACGAAGGCGTATAATTAATATTTTCCGTGTTTGATTTTTAAAGGCTCTACGCAACAAATATCAATCATACGCACCTCTGCTCTTATTCTCTGCTATAGTTTTCATAGTGATTTGTTGGCATACGCAGGGGTGCCAGATGATTTTGATTAAAAATCGGCATATTTGAGATAAAAAGTCGGCGAAAAAATCGGCAAATTAATTAATTTCGCATTTTAAGAAGGATAATCATCATTTTATTAACAAAAACTAACAAAACAGAACATACCATGTAAACCAATATAAAAATAAAAAATTTTAAAAACTAACATTTATAACGTTTATTATACAAACAAACTGCATTTTATTGTTAGTACAGTGGTCACATTTCTATTGGGAAGGAAAATGCAAAGTAAAGTGCAAACAAATTGAGTACCGCAAACAACAGCAAATTTTAGCAAGACAACGATCCCAAACACATGTCAGATGTTACAAAATTTTCGTTGATTCGTCACCACTCCAAATTTTAAAAAAATATTCGCGCGGAGCACAGAACCTTATGTAATTAAAAATTTGTGGACTTAACGTCGCAAACATTGCTGTCCAGCTCTCCCTATTCTTCGTACCTTGCTTCTTCTTCTACTTGTTGTTTCGGCGTATACAACATGATTTGACAGGCCACCGCTTTACTTTTTTCTAAGAAATTGAAAATTGGAGGAGTTTTTTTCCAAACGAGATTCGACTATTACCTGAAAGGTGGGGACAATATTCTGATTTACTTGTTAATTCGTTATCTTTTAAAATAAAAAAATTTTTTTGAGCTTAAGCAAAGAACCGAACTAATTTGTACTCCTAATAGATAAGTTACACGGTGCGACAAAAAGTGGCAGAAGAAGGATCTATTTTTCAAATTTTCTACACACCTCCAAAATCTCGAGCTACTGGTAAAAAACCGGTTTTTCGGACCTTCAGGCACTTGTAAGCTCATATACTTTTTAGCATATGTAGCATATATAGCATATGTTAGCTGAATATTACCCGATATTAAGTTTGTTTTTAGATTTGGAAAGATGAGAAACAGATCTTTTAAATGATATTAGGTAGTCTTGAAGAATCTTGGTGTATTTCTCAAGCAAAGAGATTTATCATCCAATTTTATTTCACATTTTGCAAGTTTATATATGTTTTTGCGAATTATATTAAGTTATGAATAAAACGAGACTTACGGTTAAAAAATCCATTGAAAATTGACGGAGTTATTAGGATATAGCTGAGTTATTAACAATTGTCTCTTTTTAATATAGCAAATGCTTAAGTGTTCTCAGGAATTGTAAATGTTACTAAAACAAATAAAGTTGTCGTGCATTTAGATTTTCTCGAAAAATCGGCAAAAAATCTGTAAATATGGCAGACCTGGGCATACAACATGCCTATACGAAAAAAGCACACACAGACAAACAAATAAAATCATTAATTAAACAAAAGTTAGAAAGAGATAGTAAAACAGAATCAATATGTTTCTGTTGTTGTCATCATTCTTTCATCATCAATGTCCGTCTATACACTATTGTCCGGTATAGCAAACAACAAAATATTTGAATTGAAAATTTTTCATGTGTGTTTGTATATACAGTGTCGGACAAAACATATTAGACTAAAGAGAAATTTTCGTTAAGCCTTACAAACATGCCATATTAAATATGATAAGTATGTAATTTGCACTTTATTTCAAATATATGCTTTATTGTTAAAAATAAAACAACAATTTTATTCTATTAAAGTTTAAGCATACTGTTACAAAAAATCGGGTTGGACACCACTGCGTTTATTACATCGCATAAAATAATTAAACAAAAGCTGCAAGAACAACTCTGTACATGCTGTTTATAAATAACCAGAATCGACAACAACACATATTAGCAGAGATAAAGTAAATATAAATAACACAGCAACAGCAAAGAAAACAAGTAACAGACAATAAACAAACAACAACAAATACTAAGAGCTGAAAGAACTAGTAGTTTACATTCGCATGGCGACATAAGAACTAAATAGAAAATAATAGAAAGAAATGGAACCTACCTGAAATATCGCGAGGTTCGAGAGGTTCGAGAGATTTCGTAGTGTTGTTTACTCAGCCATATAAAAAGCACATCGAAGCGAACAACAGTTTATTTGTAGTAAACTCAGTGAGTACAGTGTATATGAAGAGAGATTGTTGGTTTGAACTCTGTGTGAAGAGAGTTGTATAAGGAGTAAGCTCGTGAAGTGAATCGTTAAGTAAAAAACCAGTTTTGTTGGAGCTAACAACGTTCGCGTTGGAAGATGTTTAGGTAGAAAGATCTGTCGAGTAATTGTTGTTGTTTACAAAATTGTAAACAGACGGAGTAATTATGAATAAAAATTGTTATTGATTGTAAAAAGGTTACAAGCAGTGGTGTACAAAACTATGTTGAATAAACACAATAAACACAAGATTTATTTTATTTGAAGTACAATCTATGAACTCATAAATACCATTTTTAAAAAGGCAAAAACGTAACAATATTTGTAAAAAGTAAAACAAAATCTATCAAAAATTCACGCGACAAAACATATTGAACTAAGTGCTGCAATCATATTTTGTGGAATATCGATTGTTTTTAATGTCCGCAGCATATTTCATTGACATGGAAGTAATAAGATTATTCTATTGTCGTTTTTTCTGTGCCAAACCAAGCAGCCTTCAGAGCACCGAGTAATTTTTTTTATCTCCTACTACACCTTCCCGATTGATACTTTTGTTCACTATTTCCCAAAGGATTCTATTGGATTAAGGTCCGAGTATTGCGCTAGCCACTTTATAACACGAATTCCTTCACTCTGAAACAAGTCTTTTTCATACCTGGAGATATTTTTTCGAATATTGTCATGTTGACATTGCCAAAGGCATTACAGGAGGCATTACATTTTTTAGGATCCCTTGGTACGTGAATCTGTCCATATTTCCATCAATTTTATGTAAGGGCGCTCAACCATTTACGGAAAATCAACCCCAGACCATCTGCATGTTTTACAGTACCTAGACAATACTTAGAATCTAATAGTCTATTTTTCAGTCTGTGTAACCTCTTCGTACTATCGTAGTTTTTTTAAGTGAAATTTGGATCCATCTGAAAATAAAAGCGTGTTCTACTTCTGCATGGACCAGTCAGTGTGCTCCTTAGCAAATTGTTTTCGAGCTTTATTGTTCTATTCAGAAATAAAAGGCTTTTTTGCAGCCCGATAACTATTGAGTCCAGCGTCATATGATCTTCTTTATACGGTTCGACTACGTACAAGGTGTCCACCGGGTAGGTATACTACTTTATTTGTTTATAATTTTTAAATAAATGAAAGAGAATGGTCTTATATCGATAAATGTTTTATTTAATATCGGCAATTATGTATGGAATATCAGATAATTATCCGCCTCTGTTAGCCCCACAAATGCGAGGCCTTTTGAGCACATTTCTCATTACATTCTCACACATTTCACTTGGTGTTTTATTAATTTCATCACGAATATTTGGTTTGGGCTGCTCCAGCGTTTCTGGTTTGTTTGCATAAACCTTGCTTTCAGATATCCCCACAAAAAAGTCCGGAGCAGACAAATCAGGCGACCGTGGAGGCAAATCAGCATCACCATCCCTTGAAACAATTTGTTGTAGAGAGAGGTCTCGCAGTAATTCCATTGTAATCCTGGCTGTACGCGATGTGGCATCGTTTTGTTGAAACCACATGTTAGTCAAGCCCAAAGCATGTAGTTGCGGCGTTAAAAAGTCTTTAATCATATCACGATATCGCTGCCCATTCACAGTTACTATTACGCCGTTTTCAGTTTCAAAGAAATAAGGTCCAATGATTCCTCCTGAAATTGCACACCAGACTGTCATTTTTAATGGATGCAAAGGTGACTGATGAATAATTTGATGTTTTTTCATTGCCCGGCACCGATTATTCTATTTATTCACATAACCATTCAAATGAAAATGTGCCTTGTCAATCATTATGATTTTTTCAAGAAAATCGATGATTGATTTTGATAAAATACGATTTTGATTAAAACACGTTAGTTTACTGAATATTTTTCCATAATAATTTTGCCACGTCTCTACTTCACGACTTCCAAAATTGAACTGTCAAGACTAATGTTTACCAAACAAAACAAAGTAGTATACCTTCCCGTCAGATTAGTAAGTTCAGAGTTTCAACAACTGCGGGAGCTGCATTATCAGGATATTTTTCAAACTCTCTTACTACAACTGAGTCTTCTTTTGATGTCGGCCACTGCGGTGAACATTGTTAACTTTTCCAGACATTGTAAAGCTGACAGTGGATTTTGGTAGGAAATACTTTTCGCAAATGGCTTCTTTAAAATATTTAATTATAAACTTTTTAATCTGAATGTTGTATTTGTTTCCAGCCATTTTAGATCTGTTATTAAAAATGAGGGAAATGTAGTAAAAATTTGCTCTCTATTCCTCATGCACGCAACTTTATCTTCAGAAAGTAATTCAATGGCTAGAAAATTAATAATTTAACTCCACAATGCTCCACAGCTTTATTATGCTTGCACTGTAGAATCTCCAATATGTTTCGTAGCATGCTTTTTATACAATTTAAGCGCTTTTGGATTAGAAATGTTAGAAATTTTTCGAAATATTTTTATTTGTTTACCTACCATACGAGTATATACAATAAATTAATATCCTTTTTACGGACCCCATTTAGAAATTTCAAAACAAAATCCACAAAATACTGAAATTTTATTCCAGTCCGATATGTTTTGTCCGGCACTGTATGTATAGTGTGCGTATGTGTTAAACAAATATATTTAATTTGCATTTTCATTGGCCATAATTTTATATTTTCATTAAATTTTATTTTTTATTTTTTAATATTTTCAATTTCATAAAGTAATCTTACATGCAATTGTGCCATAAAAATCGTATTATTGAATATCGTTGTTAAAATAAAAAAAAATAAAAAAACAACAATAAGGTAACACACACTCACCTACAAACACATGCGACAGCTCATCCTGGCTGTCAGATTGTCAATTTATGAAACAGCTGCTGGAAAACAAAATTTTTAGTTAAATTGGTGAAATAAAAACTTTATTAGCGGATTTCAAAGTTTATAATAAAATTATGCAAAATAATAAAATGCTTAGGTGTGATTATGAACAATATAGGAGAGTACTCGTATAATAAATACCGACTAAATTTTAGACGCAAATAAATGTAAAGAAATGTAAATGTGTAATCAAAATTAATGACAAATTTTTATATATATTTTTTTTACTTGCTACTTACTATTCCACTATATTTTTTTGTGGTATTCTCATAAAATATTATAACGGAAATAAAAAATCACCTAAAAAGATGTACCAACTTTTAAAGCTATAAACTTTATTATACTAACTATTGTATTGGTTTGTGTCAAGACTACGATGACCCTGCCAAGGCTGTATTTATTTGAACAGTGCTACCAACGTAATTTTGAGTATTAAGAATTTAAATTTGAATGAATGTTGTAGAAGGTTGAGGCATATACTAGAACATTCAAAATTAATGTTAATTTACTGTTAAAGGCCGATACATTCTGCTTAGTTAGGCAGTTATAATTTAGCAATCATCAGGTAAAGTCGTACTAGGAGTTGAGTATTGAATAAATTTATGTAGGAGTGGTATTATTTATATTTCGGTAATAACAGATAATAACAAATATTTGCAAATGGATATTAAACCGGCATTTTTTAAGATCAAGAAAAAAAGGGTTGAGTTCCAACAAGATATTTTAATAATTTGTGTTTTTGATGAAAAAGAAAAATGTTCGTAATGGTATCCCTATAAGACATGTCCACATTACATTCACTGCGTTCAGTGCCTTTATAGGAAAGAAATTGCCGTCAGTGTGCTCTGCCAGAACTTGAAGTCTAAGCAAATTCCTTTGTGCTGGAATATTATCCAGAAATATAATTATAATACCTTTAGCAGCACTTCCATAGCAGGCTCCTCGTTGTCCAACAAATGTGCAGTTTCTTGGCGCGTACGTTTTGGTACCAGTTAGTGAAGGCGTTATAAAACGTATTATATGCACAATTCTTAAAAGTGGTTTTACAGAAGCCCTTAATGAAACTCCTTAAATCCAATAATTTCTTCAGCGGCCGAATTTACTCTTCGCACAACAGACTTCTTAAAACGTTTACAGACGAGGTTATTTCCACATGTGAAAGAGCAAGATGTCCATTGTATAGCAATGGTTCAAGGACTGTTTATGGATTTTGTGAGCCCCGTATACTACAATTTTGTTTGTTTACATAACCGCCCAATCGAAGACGGGTCTCATCATTAAAGATGATTTTGTGAAAAATGCATAGTTTTCCCTCAGTTTTTCGCACAGTAAATTTTCAAAATTAAAATTCTTTGTTCAAGAGTGTAGCGTTGCATAGTTAAAATTTCCCAATTTTTTACTCAATAAAACATTTCATCATTTGACAACCAATTTATTTCCTAACCTGAAATTAGTATTTTTTATACACGGTGTCCGCCGGGAAGGTATACTAATTTGTTTGTTTATAATTTTTGACTATTTTATTTAATGTCGGCAATTATGGGTGGAATAGAATATCAGATAAATGCTCGCCTCTATTAGCCTTACAAATGCTATCCCTTTTGGGCAAATTTTCCATTACATTCTCACACATTTCACGCGGTATTTCATTAATTTCATTACGAATATTTTGGTTGAGTTGCTCCAACGTTTCTGGTTGTTTGCATAAACCTTGCTTTTCAGATATCCCCACAAAAA
The DNA here is from genome assembly GCA_023159175.1 of Wohlfahrtia magnifica. NCBI lineage: Eukaryota > Metazoa > Arthropoda > Insecta > Diptera > Sarcophagidae > Wohlfahrtia > Wohlfahrtia magnifica. The sequence continues at coordinate 7,424,811 of JAKWBJ010000539.1, forward strand.
GAAGTCCGGAACAGTCAAATCAGACGATTGTGGAGGCCAATCAACATCACTATTCCTTGAAATAATTTGTTGTGGAAAAAGGTCTCGCAGTAATTCCATTGTAATCCTGGCTATATGCGATGTGGCACCGTCTTGTTGAAACATTTTAGTCAAGCTCAAAGCATGCAGTTGTGTCGTTAAAAAGTTTGCAATCATATCACGGTATCGCTCCCCCATTAACAGTTACCGTTACGCCATTTTTAGTTGGAAAGAAGTAAGGTCCAATGATTCCTCATAACTAAATTGCAAACTAGACTGTCATTTTTAATGGATGCAAAGGTGACTGATGAATAATTTGAGGGTTTTCCATTGCCCAGAACCGATTATTCTGTTTATTCACATAACCATTCAAATGGAAATGTGACTCGTCACCCGATTATGATTTTTTTGTTAATGAAAATCGGGGTTGTTATGGGCGAGTTGTAACATTCTATTGGCGGAGTAAATGGTCTTCTGGAAGAAGTTCTTGTGCCAGCTGAATCTTAAATGGAAAGAAATGCAAATCTTTGTGCAAAATTGTGCCCAAAGATGTTCTTTGTAGACAAAGCTCCTGAGCACGGCGTCGATTTAAGGGTGATGGGATTGTTTTGAACACTTTCTTGAACAGCAGTAATGTTTCCAGCCGATTTTGCAGTACATTGTGGTCCGTGCTTGTGCCTATCAGCTACAAACCCTCTTTCTTCAAGATCATTTACTACACGTGAAATAGTGCGTCTTGTTGGCAAGTTGTTTCTTCCAAAAATTTCACTTAACTTTCTCATCGTCACAGTAATCGATAACTGATTTTGATAAATTGTTCTAAAGATTAAAACACGTTGGTTTACTGAGTATTTTTCCATAATAAATTTGCCGCCTCCCCGGCGAGCAGCCTATACTAATAAAGATAAATAGATATTAAAAAAAATTGAATAAAAAATCAAATATTTCTTGCAGAAGAAACAGCTTTGAAGTAAATAAATTACGACAGTTTGTTAATCATTGAACTTTAGTTAATTGAATTACATTAATTATTTGTTTTAAGCATGTTCCTTATATGTAAATACATAAAAACAAATATTTCTATTTTCAAACGATAGCCATTTAGACAAACAAAACACGGATATAAAAGTACAAAAAAAACTTGGAATTTATTTCCTATTCAAACAGCAATTTCCAACAGTTAATTCAGTTCTGTCTGTTGTAACGTTTGTAGATGATATTCATATTCAGTTGTTGGGTTAACGCCCGACTTTGATACGACACATTAAATTGTGAAATTTATTTGTTATTTTTCATCTACCTCTTCCTCTCTTTATCTCACACACACACTTTTCTTCTCTGCCTCAGTGGAGTATCTATCTCTAGTTATTGTATCATTAAATAGATTCTTTTTTCATAACATTCCATTGCTAAATGTCTACAACACTCTGATACCCACATACATACTTAACTTATGTTTGTCGGTCGTTACGTCTCTGTTTGTTGTGTATATGTATGTGTATGTATGTGTTTTATTTTAAAAACCTATCATTGTCTGTGCCTTTATTTTTTAATATTATATTTCAGACTTTTTTTCTTTCGTTTTCTTTTTTATTCAATCAAACTCCCGATGGGTTGTCACGCTTAAATAACTTTTATTTCTTCTTTTAACCACACAAAAAAGTTTTTATGAATGTGTGTGTGTGTTTTTTTATTGCCATTATTGTAAGTGTCAATTATGGAAATGGTAGACATTATATTGATAATATTCTTGAGATTTATTTCGAAATACTTTTATAATAGTGCTCATAAAATAAGTTATGACTTAAGAGTATTAATCATAAATAAGTTTTAGTAGGGACTCTAGGCGCAAATAAAGGTAAAGTCGGTAAAGCTGGATTTTTGCAAAATCCATAATACAATAGAATATAATTATAACATTCCTATCTGGTCATCTTATCCCAACTTTCTTTTTGGCAACACTGTTTTTGGCAGCACAGCTGTTTTCGTGTAACATGTTACTATCAAATATGTTCAGCTTAGTCTGTAATTTAGCCATGAATCGACTTACAAATGAACAACGCTTGTATGTTTTTGAATTTTATCATCAAAATTCAGTTAGATGAACATCCAATTTTTTATCGGAAAATTGTGTTTGGCAACGAAACTCATTTATGATTGAATGGATATGTGAACAAGCAAAATTGCTGCATTTGGTGTGAAGAGCAGTCAGAAGCATTGCAGGAACTACCAATGCATCCCGAAGAATTCACTGTTTGGTGAGTATTATGTGCCGGTGGCATAAATGAACCGTACTTTTTCAAAGACAACGAAAGCAGGACAAATTTTGTTTGCCCAAAACGAAATAGCTGGACTTGGCTTACATGTGACTTCAACAACACGGTGCCATATGCCACACAGTCACTAAATGTACATAGTCAAAGTCACATTTGTAACCTTTTATAGTTACATTGGGACACTGTTTAACAGTATCTTAAATTTCTATTTATTAAACTTAACGTATGAATTGTAACTAAAATATGTTCGGACATACGATTTTGCATTTGTTCCAAAAGAATTAATCTTCATTTCTTTAGACCATAGCATGGCGTTATGACTGTTACGTGGCAGGTGTTGCTTCCATTTGCTGAGAAATGATACATTTCGAGGACTCTTACCCATAAGTCTAGTTTTCATAAGTTTTTTTCTTATTGTGCGACTTGAAACAGGAAAATAAATTCATTTTTGAGGCTTTTTGATGACTTGAAGGGATTAATCTTTGAAGTACGAATTAAAAGTTTATCAAAACTGACAGTTGTTCTACGCTTTCTTTTCATAGTCTCTGAAGTTTTCTTCCACTGGATTTTATTAATTACTCTAACTTTGGAGCACTTCATGGTCTGAGCAATTTTTGCTATATATAAGCACTACTCTTCCATCAAAATCTTCAATACATCAAATTTTATGACATACTTGACAAAAATAAAGTGTCCCTTTTATTCGTTTCAACACTGAATATTTATTATTGTTCTTTCCCTTTCACTTAAATCTAATATTGTTGCCACAAGTAGCACTCAAAAGAATCCGATAGCGTCGATAGTATCGATAGTTTTTTGCAAACTATTAAGTGGGCCGACTATCGATAGTTTTGCAGCTCTACGTAGTATACACCGTGACAGTTTTTTTTACTAGATTAGCACTATCAAAAAATTAGGTGGAAGTTTCCCCTGTTCTTCTTTGTATAGCATTTGTGTCATTTTAATTTAGAAATTCACGCTCATTTGATTTGTTATGAAGCCTTGTTTGGCTTATTATGAGAATGGGTACTCTTTGTGCTCCTACATCCCAAAAAAATAAGGTCGTATTTCTGTTATTTATTTATTTAAACACATTTATAGCGTATGTAACTGAAGAAGATTAAGCAGATAGAGCAACGAACCAAACATTGTCAAAAAGTCTAACCAAATTAGTGACCACAACCGAAATGAAGCAGGGATGGATACAATGAATCATATCAGAATTGGCTGCATTTATTATTTATGAAGAGATAGTAAGAATAAAGCAAACGAACCATCGCCTACGCTTCCTTATTGAATTATCAAATTAGTTAGTACGGCTACATATGGAATTTCCTTCATCTAATGCTTATATACTGCGATAAGCACATATTGAGGTAGGATCACACGATTGTGGTAACGCACCAATAATTAGTGTTTTTTATATGCTAATCATGTGATTATACAATTTATTGGCTCATACGGCAACTCACAATATTATTGTACTTATTTGCCACAATCAAATGCAACCCTGGTGCGAAAATCGTGTGAAAGCTTTATCGGCAATAATGCACCTATGAAAATCCCAAAAATACACCAATATTTATTGTATTATTGTGCGGCAATTGAAGAAGAAAATAATCACCGATTTTTATTTTTTAATTGATTTTTTTCTGAAAAAACAAGTGTTTATCCCTTAAAATATGCATTTTTTAAACTATTTATATGTAAATTGCATCACAAACTTCCACCATTTCTTTTTTTCATTATTTTTACTTTTCTTATCAATCGGCCACCTGATAATCAAGGCCGATGCAATTTTTATTTTTTGGAGAATACATCATAGAAGATTAAGTATAATTTGTAAATATATTCCAATTTAAATAAATAAATATTTTAGTAAATTAATTTTTTTTAATTTATTGAAAGTTTTCTCATATGACTATCAGTGGCTCTTCTTGTGATCCGCTCCCTGACCCACACACTTCTTTACTTATTTTTTTTATTTGTTCACTAAATCACCTCTATATATGTAAATAAAGATGACGCTATTTTCTTTTTTTAAGAACGAACCATTTTTAACACAAAAAAAAATAATTTAATTTACCACAACAGCTGGTTTGCAGAGTTATCGTAAACTAGAACAATCGTGTGACAGCGTTGTGACAATTATTGTCAATACATCGTTTCGCGCCATCTTATGACAATTAATTTTGTATAAAATAAGACAACCGTGTGAATACAGAATTTTTAAGTGCGACAATTTTATTATTGTGCGCTAAGTTGTCACAATAAAATTTGTATCAGTTTGGTGTACTTGAGTCAATAGTGTGATCCCAGCTTTAGAAATGATATGGCAAAGTTTGATGTATTTGTAAGTAACATACGTTTGCATATAAGAATAAACAAAATTCAAAAAGTTGATTTAAATAATCCTTTTTTTCGTGATCTGGCCAGATCACCATGGCGCACTAAGGGTTAAATTCATTTATTATCTTTAGGCCTATTATTTGTAAAAGTATTTAATAGAAACTAGTGAACCTATGAGAATGAAATTAAAAGTGACGTTTTTGATAAAATTATTATTATTTATTATTATTCTTTTATTTTATTTATTTTGTTGTTGTTGTTGTTAAAGTCTTCTAATACCAAAATTGAATTATAATGCTTCCCTTTAAGGAAATCTTTACTGTTGTAAATAAATTTTTAGTTTTTTAAATGTATTGCGTATTTTATTTCATCAATATATTTAATCCACCTTTTGTTATGTATCTCTTTAAAGATAAGAGAAAAACGTTTCTGATAAATTATTACGTTGTATTGTGACAGACGACGACAAAAGGAAACACCCAAATCGAAATGTAATCAATGAAATTAAATAATTATTAAAATTATAACGTAACTGATTATGTCACATATCTACATACTTACATACATACAATACATATGTATGTATGTATTTATTTGTAATAAATATACGCTTGTAAATACCTGACCATATGAGGACAAAATTAATCGAATTTAATGAGCAAAAAAACAAATGCGATTTCATAGGAGAAAATAAATTTTAATAAAATCCAGAATTTATTATTTAATGAAGAGAACAAAGCAAATCATAGGGATACTAATTTAAAATCATTTTTTTAGTAATAAAATATCGTCATGACAACTTTTGTGAGTTTAATTTTTAGATGATTGTAAAAAGTGATTAACTCAAAAAACTAAAAAATAAATTAAAAAAAAAAAAATAATAATAATTTTCAAATTATTACATACATACAACAGGTTGTCAGATTTGGCGAATTCTGGCCAAAAATTGCGATTTTAAAAGTTATTTGGCATCGTAATTTTCGGTTTGGCGATTTTGTTGTCTATTTTTGATAAAAAATAATAAAAATTTAAAATATTTATTTTTGTATTTCTATGTATGAAATTCGTTAACATGGTGAATTTAGTATGTCGATTTTAGATGTTCTCGGCAACGAGAAATTTGTAGTTGCCTATATGGAACTGAAATTAATAGATTTTTGGGCTCCAGTTTACTTATGTAATGCAATTTTCGGCAACTGGCAACGAAATACTTAAGTTCATAAATGGTGCGAAAAAAAACTGTAAACAGCAAATGTGGAAACAAAAGTGTTTGCTTGAAAAATTGACACGTATGCATACCTCAGGGCTACGAAATAAAGGGTCCGCCAAATAAATTTTTTTGAAAATGCTATAAAAAAAACTACTGAATATTTTCTCAAAGTACAATCCTTCCGGTTAATAATGGAAAATAATTTCATTCAAATGGCTGCCTAGGCTGGCCATGCAGTAGCCTACATAATCTGTCCAATTTTTAAGCACATTATCGATTGTGTGCAGCTGTATTCACCAATGGCTTCACAAATATTGTCTCTGGCTTGCTGGCGTAACACTTATCTTTGGCAGCACCCTACAAATAATAGTCCAACGGTGTCAAATCGCAGCTCCGAGGTGGCCAAACGACAACAGTTCTGCGGCTGATAATGCGATCTTCAAAAACAGGGCGCAAAACATCGAGTGTAGCTTCGGCTGTGTGGCACGTAGCGCCGTCCTGTTGAAACCAAATGTTGCTAACATCCTCCTCTTCAATTTTTGTGAACAAAAATTCGTTCAATATGGCCCAGTAACGATCGCCATTGACTGTAACGGCCACTCCTTGCTCGTTTTCGAAGAAAAAATGGCCCACTTATGCCTCTGGACCAAAATCCGTACCAAACAGTCACTCGTCTTGGGTGTATCGGCTTTTCAATGTATGCGTGTGGGTTTTCTGTGACCCAAATGTTACAATTTTGCTTATTTACATACCCGCTAAGATCAAAATGAGCTTCATCTGCAACATAACCATGATTTTCAAAGTAATGTCGCAATATTTCCCAGCGTTGTTCCAGCGTATACACAACCCTATTCGTTCAGCGGAAGAATAAAAACTAATTATCTTTCAAAGTGTTGCCATTCACGAAATAGGCACTAATTGAAGAAAAATGTTAGTTGGCGGACCCTATATATCATAACATCATTTAAAAGGTCTACTTTTCTTCTCTCTAAATCCACTGAAAAGCTTAAAATCGAATGATATTCCGCTATATTATAAGTCTATAAGTGTATGAAAGTACGAAAAACTGTTCTTTTTTGCCCGTAATTAAAGACTTTAGAGGTTTTTAGAAAATTTGAAAGACTGAATCTTGTTGTACTAGATAGTGTTTACTAGAAAAATAGTATAAGTTTTCAGGTATTTTATCTTCGCTCTTTTTTGTCACATTGTGTCATTTAATTCCAATACAGGGCAATGTAAAAACTGTCGAATAAAAAGTGTATAATGTTTTAGGTATATAACAATAATGAGACTACATATCTATATCCAAAATTTATTTTATATTTTATTATAAAATATATTTTTTATAGTTCTCTAGTTCTTAGTAAACAATAGACCATGTTGTAGGAAACATTGTACACTTTTTGTTATTGCTAATATTTTGGCTTAATAAAATTAACAAAATATATATTATGGCGAATTTTTTTTCACTTTTGGCGAAATTTAAGAATTCGAAGCAAATGATTTTTTATTTGTTTTAAAAAATTTTCTTCATTATTTTAAAAAATATAAACTTTATTGCCAAAATGTAGAAATGATGATTTGGCGATTTTGGCGGAAAAGCTTATAAAAGGTATGACAACCCTGTACATACATACCAATAACAAATAGATTCAATATAACGAAAACTATAAAAATAATCAAAAGAATCCCAAAATAAAAAAAAAATCACTCTATACGCCGAAATTAATCGAGATTGCCTAGTTCATCGAATAAAAATCAAATACTAGAAGACAATAATTTCGGAAAATTGTCTTAAGAATATTTAACAAACGATGTTTAATGAAAATGAAAATAATAGCGTTTTTCTGTTCCTGAAAATATCTCGGTAAAACGGAAACACTCGTTTTTGTCAACATTCAACAACATCAACCCTTTTTATTCGACCGATTTTAACGGGTTTTTTTTTTTTTGTTTTGTCGAATACGGTTTTTTTTAAATGTCCATTTCTCGAATACCGAATAAACCGGTTATTTTAACACGAATAACCAGTTAATTTAAAGATGTATAATTTTTATATGTTTTTATATTTTTTAGTGCAATATACTCTTCCTTTAACTATTTTTCTAAGTTTAATACTATATAACGTCTTATTTTTATACTGTAAGTGACAACCTTGAACGTCGCACAAATAACGTGAAAACCATGACAGATCAAAAAAGATATACACATTTGAGCAACAATAACTTTTTTTCATTTTCTGAATATAAATAATTATATTCGGAGAACAATGAGCAACTATACTCTTTGAAAGGGACCTACAAACGTCAGCTTCGAACGGCAGATGTTATATCGTAGTTAGTAAAGTTTTTCAAACCTAAATAGTTAAAACCAGCCGCTGGCAATGTTGTGAGGTGATACCGCTATTGAAAATTGTCTAATGAATACTCCCTTGACGAGATAAGCGAAGCTTTGTTGCAAAATGTGGTTCAAAATTTTGTGAAAAGAGAGGACGTGCTAGAGGAGAACATTTGCCCAATATCATATACCATTATTGATTCCCATATTTCTATTTTATATTGGTATGAATAATACTGAATTTGTCAAAAACAAAATGTGGTTTTAAGCCAATCTACTTCCTAACCTCAAATTTTGCCAGCCTTTACACATGAATAGTGGAGAATAAAAAAAAATCCAAGCAATTGAAATTCCCTATACATACTGCTTAAATTTAAAAAAATTCTGTAGGAATTATTTAAATTACTTTTTATTTGATTTTCTAAATATTATCGGTGAATTATGGCTTCCAATTCACAACTACAGTCATCATTCATTTGTGCCTTCATTTCCTTAAACTGTAACTTCCAATTAATCAGCAGAAAACTTTGCCATTAACCAACCTCAACCACAGAATAGCGTATAATGAGTAGAGTTTGATAATAAGAAATAAAAGGAAAAAGACGAAAGACGAAAGGGAATAAAATACAATTAAAATATTTCAATATCATCTACTTATTCCATAAGCATACATACAAATATATTAAGAATGTATACATATACACGTATATTTATGTGTTAGTGCGTGTTTTCTCTATCAATATTAAACGCTTGTGCTCGCTCGTCAACCACATTCTGATTAAAGTGGAAATTTTTACGAAGAGCTTAACAATAAAGAAAAAATTTTCAATAAAATTTTAGTCCAGAGCTTATTCATTCATTCATACAACAATAACCGTATGAACTGAGTATACGAGTAAGTGGTATATATGCATCATGAATTTTATATAAATTTTCAATAGCAGCAACAGCAACAGCAACAGCAACAGCAACAACAACATATTGTGCATATTTGCAATATAAGTACTATATAGTGCTTACGAAATTCTAACACACTATTCTAATGAAAATCACTGACACAATACATAGTGGAAGAACTTGAGAGGGTAGTCGCTTTAGGGGCCTGTTAAGGCAACAAGAAAAAACATCAAAACGGGGAATTTAAGAGGTGGTAAAGAAAGACTGCTCTCTATAAGGACAGCAAAACTGCAACCGACGTACCAGATATACTTCTAGGTTGGCGTTCAGCTGTCAGTTTTTGTGAAGAGAGGAAGTTTAAGGAGAGTTAATTTAACAAAATTCAAATGTTAATTGATCGCACTGATCATGTGATTTAAGGCCAGTCAATTATTTCTTGTAGAGTCGAGTTAAAAGCAGAGTGTATACAGTGTTCATAGAGCCAGTAAAATTTTACTCCTTAAAAAAAATTAAGGCATTTTATATAAACTAGCTAAAACCCGTCTGGCTTCGCTACTCCTATCTTAAATATTATCTCAATTGTTATCTCAGTTATCATTTGTTACCACTTTTTTTCCTTTTCACCATCTGCTTTAAGTCCAAACAGTACCCCATTGGATCCCATCAATTTTCGAGAAATTTTCCGAGTGCATGGGGTTGTATCTCGGCGATGACATCATGAATGTTGGCCTTCAAATGCTCAATTGTCTCTGGTTTGTCGGCATAAGACTTGTCTTTAACGGCGCCACACATAAAATAGTCCAAGGGTGACAAATCGCAACTTCTTGGCGGCCAGCTAACATCACCATTTCGGCTAATTAAACGGCCGTCAAACGTTTGACGCAATAAATCGATTGTGGCATGAGATGTGTGGCTAGTTGTACCATCCTGTTGAAATCAAACATCGTTGACATTAATACTATGAAGTGCGGGCACAATAAAATCAGTTATCATGGTGCAATTAGTGTCTACATTGACCATAATGGTTGTGCCGTCCTCAGTTTCAAAGAAATATGGGCCAATGATGCCTCCGCTTCACAAGCCAAACCAAACAGTCGCTCGTAAATGTTGCATTGGATTCTGTAAGATAGCGTTTGGGTTTTCTGAGCCCCAAATACGTCAATTTTGCTTATTAATGTACCAACTAAGATGAAAATAGACCTCATCCGAAAAGATGATTTTAAATTATATAAATTTCCAATAAATCCCAACGTTGCTCAAGCGCAAATTGATTCGTGGAGATAATACGTTCAGTGGAAATAATAGGTTGAATTTTGTGGCAGAATAGTAGCATAAGTATCGCTAGATTCGAAATAGCCGCTGGTTAAATTTAAACCGATAGATCGCCCACACTGTATGTATATGTGAATAGACAGCTTTTAGATGGTGAGCTTTGTGCAATACACACATTTTCTAAAAAAAAATTCCATATTTAGTACGAATGGAAGGTGCCACACTTACTTATCAATTTCTCCCAGTTATCGACGATGTTGTTTGAACCTAATTTAGAAACTCCTACTATTGCCGTTTTCAAGATATACAAAAATTAATATTTTCTTTGTATGGAAGGTATCACGCCCACTTTTTGACTGATGATTATTATAAACTATGAAGTCGTTCAGACCATATTCAGTAGCTTTTGTTTTAACCGTTCTCAAGATATACATAAATCAATATATAGTTTGTATCGGAGATAACACAAACAAACAAACAGACATATATACAAACTCATATTCACCGCTATATATAAAAATCAATGTGTGTTGGGTTCCATTCGTACTAAATATGTATGTATGCTAAACTGCTGAACCGATTTTCCCGAAATTTTCACTTAATCATCCTGTATGCCTGGGAAGAGACATAAGCTACATTTGCTTCGATAGGATCAGGGGGAGAGGTGCCCCCTTATACAAACCAAATATTAATAATCGCATATCTAAGGAACTATATCAGCAAGAGTCATAAGACTTTGCCCCAATAACTTTCGTGTGAAACTGATTTATTGGAAAAAATGTAGGGCGAATATAATCAAGGGGAAAGGTATACCCCATACAGAGCAAATTTTAATTATCCAAAAATATTACACTGATTGCGATAAAGTCTTATCCCAACCACTTCCTAAAAAACCCTATAGAAAAAATCTGGGCGGGATAGGATTAGGGGGATAGTTAACCCCTTAGAAAGCAAACATTAATTGACTGTTACAGCGAGAGCCCTCACGTTGTGCTCCAATCACTTTCTTATGAAACTGATTTAGTGAAAAAAACTAGGGCGGACAGGGTCAAAGAGAATGGTACTCTCCGTACCAAGCAAGTATTAATTATGGAATATTTGAAGAACCAACATGGGGGTAGTGAAGCACGCCGGGTTTTGTTAGATTTTATATATAAGATTCTATGTTCTATTTTTGAAGGCAACTGTGCTGAACTAATGAAGCTCTTTCTGGTCTCTGGTTGGGCAACGTCTACTCTAACTCCCTATGTTTTTATTGTGTTCTTAAAAACAAAGTTCTTGTTAGAAAACATACACAAAATCTTTATAACTCTATATTCCAATCGTGTTGTTTTATTGCCAATTCGACAACAGTCTTACCTCTAAACCACTGGCTTGGGTGCGGAGCTGGCTAATTAAATAGAGAAACTTTATTCATCAAAATTTTGTTAAATCTTTATCATTCGTATGAAAAGTACCCGAAATAATTAGGAAAGTGTGTCAAATTTTATATGATTTTCTGAAGTGCTCAATTGCAATTAGAAAAGGCTTCAGAGACAATGTATGTATATCGGGTGATTTTTTAAGGACTGTCTTTTTCGCAACACTGTTTTTGTCAGCTCAGCTGTTTACGTGTAACATGTTACTGTCGAACATGTTCTGCTTGGCCTATAATTTAATCATGAACGAACAACGCTTGCAGATTATTGAGTTCTATTATCAAAATTCATGCTCGGTTAAGAACGTTTTTATCGGAAAATTGTGTTCAGCGACAAAGCTCATTTTTAGTTGCATGGTTACATGAACCAGAAAAATTACCGTATTTGGTGTGAAGAGCAGCCAGAAGCATTGCAAGAACTGGCAATGCATCCCGAATAATGCACTGTTTGGTGTGGATTATGGGCCGGTGGCATCATTGTACCGTCGTTTTTCAAAGACGATGAAGGCAAAAACATTACTGCGAACGACGAGCGCCACCGTGCGATGTTTACAATTTTTTTTTGCTCAAGATGGAAGGACTGGACTTGGCTGACATGTGGTTTGAACCAGACGGTAACACATGCCACACAGCACGCGAAACAATGGCCCAATTGAGAGGCGAGTTCGGTGAACTGTTTATTTTACGTTTGGGTAGCCGATCAATTGGTCACCTAGATCGGGCGATTTAACGCCTTTAGACTATTTTTTGTGGGGCTATGTTAAGGTTCATGTCAATAGCGACAACTGGAAACCAATATTGAAGAATTTATTTGTGAGATACCGGCTGATATGTTAAAGAAAGTGGGTGAAAATTGGACCCAGAGAATGAACCATTTGAGGCTTAGCCGCGGTCAACACTTACATTAGATCATCTTTAAACATTAAATTATAGAACATAATTGGCTCTAATAAAGATTTCATATATTTCTCAAAATTGTATGTGTTTATTTTTTTATCAAATACTAAAGCTCTTAAGAAATCACCCGATAAGTTAATATTAATATCTCAAGAAATCATGTTTAGTATTTTGTTCTTTATTAATACAAACTCATATATGAACTATTTCTCAACATTACTGAAGCCTTTCCATCCACATATAGCTACACTATATCTTCGTACAGACCAACAGCATTTGAAAAATATATTCAGGCTTGCAGCAGTTCTTATAATAGAGTACTCGTTGTGGTAGAATCAATACGAGTACATAGTTAGAAGTCATTGTTGCTGTTGTACACAGTTCTTTTACTCGTAGTTTTCATAATGTATGCAAATTAAAATCAGGCATTTGTATGCAAAATATGTTTGTATTTGTAAGTGTTTATCCTGGTATACGTATTCGGTATTAAATTCATGTGTTTGTCAATATATTTATAAAAATATTGGGTATATTCATAAATATTGTTACGCTTTTACTTTCTTTAAAAGTTTGACTTTCTTTAATTGCGTCAAAATAAAATAAACACCACCTTGTTGTTGTTTTACAGTTTTTATTTTCCACACTCTATCTTTATACAGCAACCTATTTATCTTAGACTTATTCGCTTATAGAATAGTTTTATTTACGCGTAAACAAGACTTTACTTTATGATTGCAAAACGATAAGTGAGCAAACTAATGCATAAGGCGCCGTCTTTTATATACAATTTAAGTTCCATCCGAATGTTCTTATTCTTTCTACAACATTCGATTAATTTCCGTCTATTTCAAATGTAACACCCACATTACAGTACAGTAACACCGTTCAGTACAAAATTGGTAACACTACTAATACCACATATTAAGTATGGCATTACCAGATTAGCCTTGACACAAACCAATGGACTAAAATCACACAATCACTAAGATTACCACTGTACTAATTTAGTGCATCTTTCTTTAGGCATAGATTATTTTCGTAACAATATAAATGATAATTAAATTACAAATTCATTTCAGCCGTATCTATCTAAAGCTAATGCTTTAATCTTGTTAAAGGTAGTCCTATGGAAAACAGATTTTTCCCTTGACCTATACTAATATTGACTCGACTTGAATTCTACGACTTTGCTATTCCATAGTGTTCGGTACCAAAAAAACTGGACTTTCTTTCCACGCGAAAGCTTCTGCAACGTATCGTAACATTATTTGATCAGTCTCGTCGAATTTAAGACAGCTTGGCTTTCAGAGAATATATTAATTGTCTTACTCTTGGGCTCACTGTCCCGGATGATCTCAGCATATATAGCCTGGAAGACACCTAGCGATCTTTCCAGTGGAATCGATAAGTCTCGGTTAGGTCCATTAACACCAGCACCGGCATAGCTTTTGGAGTCATCGGTGTACCATTTTAGATCAAACTCACTCCGAACTCTGTGCTGCCAAGCAACCAAGAGGTGTTCGGTTCAATTTTAGACCAGACCATTAGATATTATTCAACAGCGGTGTGATCTCATAGCACTGCTAGCTACTGATTATGAGTATTTACGCTATAAAAAACCTATCTAACTAATGTGTACGCCGTTCTTGCGAAGAACATTGCAATGTATGTAAATTGGATAACGACATAACGAGGAGGCTTCCTTAGGAAATCCTGGAATAAAATTTCCACTAAATGTTTATTTCTTATTTGAAGACTTGCAGTATTATTAGAGCTGATTGGTATAATCTTTGTTTAAGCGGTGTTTATTAGCAATTGTATTCCTCTGTTAGTATAGGATCTAGCTTCTTCTTGCCTGTCCAAATTGTTACCTCTAAGTCGATGTGTTCCAGCGCTCTTCAGCGTTGCCAATTACTCACCAATTACCCAACGTACGCACATTAAAGAATTGGCAACTCGCAGTGAGCATTTAAAATTACAAGTAATTGGTAATTGGCAATAACTAGTTATTAACTGACTCTAACCAGTTACTTATTTCAATAATTGATAATTTCCCAATTAACTGCTATAAATAATTATACGTAAATTATAAAATTACGGATATAAAAGTAATTCATAATATACAATAAATACTTATTTACCAATTATATGTAATTGTTAGTTAACAACGACCAATTAAAATCGTGTAATTAGTAATTGACAAACACTTACTACAAGTTACATATACGAGTAATTAGTAATGAATGATAGCCAATTACTAATGTCAAGTAATTCGTAATTATTTAATTACAAAACTTGCAAATAATTGGTAACCCTCATGTTTGCCTAATCTAAATAAGCTCCTTTTCAGATTAATTCATTAAAAGGTCTACTTGATGCGTTTTGAATTAAAATACAAATTTTTCGATTAGCATTACTTTGAACACCCAATATTTGTATATGTAGACATATATGTAAGTATGTATGCATGTATATTTTACGGAATATTCGTGCATATGAAATAAAGACGATTATTTTCTATTAGAATAGCAGAACTTAAATTATTCATACGGATTTTATATGTTCGCCAGCCATTATGATTTCAATATAACCGAGTAATAAAAGAAAATCTAGATTTTCCATGTGCATATGTGGTTCCATGCAGTGGAAACTATAAACAAACACTATAATATGTCTGGAAAATGGAAAAAAATATGAAGAAAATTTGTAAAGTTTGTTAAATCTGCCATATTATGAAAAGACTTTAATTAGTTTGTTTTATAAGCGTTATTTGATGAGCAGAAAGTTAGTTTCTACTTTTTTTGTGTGTTTCGTTTAAGTATTAGTAGAAAATTATAAATTAATTTTAAAATCATAAAAAATTAAATCGATAAAAGTGGCTTTCAAAACAATAAAAAAAATCGTAGTACGAACTAAAGGAAACTTTTTAATAAAGGGTCCGCCAAACAATTGTATTTTTGAAAAAGCTATAAAAAAACTACTGAATATTGTCTCAAATTTCTTTTTTTATTTAAAAGTACAATCCATCCGGTTAATAATGGAAAATAATTTCATTCAAATGGCTGCCTCGGCTGGCCATGCAGTAGCCTACACGAACGGTCCACTTTTTAAGCACATTATCGATTGTGTGCAGCTGTATTTCACCAATGGCTTCACGAATATTGTCCTTTAAAGCGGCAATTGTCTCTGACTTGTTGGCGTAACACTTATCTTTGACGACATCCCACGGTGTCAAATCGCAGCTCCGAGGTGGCCAAACGACATCAGCTCTCCGGCTGATAATGCGATCTTCAAAAACAGGGCGCAAAACATCGAGTGTAGCTTCGGGTGTGTAGAACGTAGCACCGTCCTGTTGAAACCAAATGTTGCTAATATCCTTCTCTTCAATTTTTGTGAACAAAAATTCGTTCAACATGGCCCGATAACGATCGCCATTGACTGTAACGGCCACTCCTTGCTCATTTTCGAAAAAAAATAGCCCAATTATGCTTCTGGACCAAAATCCGCACCAAAAAGTGACTCGTCTTGGCTGTATCGACTTTTCAATGTATGCGTGCGGGTTTTCTGTGCCCCAAATGCGACAATTTTGCTTGTTTACATACCCGCCAAGATAAAAATGAGCTTCATCTGAAAAGATGATTTTTTTTGGCAAAATCGGCATCTTCTGTAAGTCGATCGCAGGCCCACTTAGCGAAGCGAAAGGATAAAACTAATTATCTGTCAAATCAGACATGAGCTAAGTGTTACCATTCACGAAATAAGCACTAGTTGAAAAAAAACGTTAGATGGCGGACCCTATATTTAAGCGTTTGAAAAAACAAAATTAAGTAAATTACTGTTAAGCATTTTTTAATGGATGCTTTGAAAACTCATATTAAAATTAATATTCTTTCGGTGTTTAAAACAAGCCGATACTCAAAAATTGTATTGGGGATACATATTATTTCGTTTCGTTCTTTAAAGATGTATCAAATCTATTATCTTCTTCTTCTTGATCTGCATATCTGATATCGGATTTAAACTACTATAAAATTTAAAATTTATTAATTCACTATGAGACTATTTATTATACGTAGTATCCATCGTAATGCATATTATCTACTTAAAGCTATGTATCTCATATAAGATTTCTAATAATCTTAGAGAATACATTTCTACTCCTGGCTGCGGTTAATAAATGTCCAACATTTGCTATGCCCGTCCATTAGCGTATGTTTCGTAGCCATGATGCTTGTTTTCGGCCTACGCCACGTCTTCCTTCAGGATCCTTTCGTAAGTTTATCCATTAACAGTTATACCCATCTTCACCGTCTAAGTCTTCAAAAAACAAACGAAAACCACATTTTTTAATTTGCATCGCTATTTTCCGAATGAAATTTCGACAGGACATCTTTGATTGCTTTGAAGTATTCTCTGATTCAGGGAATATATTCAGATTTGGCTTTTCCGAGTACGAAAATTAGTTTGAAAGCTTACACAAAACATCCAACAACCATTTTCTTGACAGAAATCGGGGGAAAAGATATAATTTTTCTTCAGGATAATGCTTTTGTTTACAACAGTCACCAAACGCGGATGTTTTTTGAATCCTACCAAATTTTTATTACTCTGATACTGCCTTATACTTGCTATCATTAGAAATTTTTTAATTTTACCGCTTTTGATTTAAATCAATACTGAATCAAAATTTCTGAATAATATTCTTCTTTCGTATTACCTTTTCTAAGATAAACGATATAATCGACCCACCTCGCAGATATCACCTGATTTAATATTTTCTCTGACTTTCAGTATTGTTACGAAATAAAAACTATAACGTGTCAGCGCTTTAAAACTGTAACGTGGGATTTTGGTATATTTTGTGTCACCTGTCAATTTGGCAGCACTGCCAAATCGAACATCTTTACGTTACATTTGAACTAACGGATATAAAAATGGAAGATGGTCGATATTTCCGGAACATTCCGAACTATAGACAATTAGGTTTTTAAAAGTTAAACCGCTGATACATTGGTAAACATTCGTTTGCAAACCTCGTGTATGTATGAGTGCATAGTTGAAAATAAAATATATTTTATGTTTGACTGACTTTAAATGGGTGTCAACTACAATTCGCTTAATGTTTATATAGAATTTTTATAAAATATTTAAAAGTGGATACTCTGAACAGTTGGTTTTTATTTTTAATTTATTAAACCTACAATGACGAACAGGGTCTCTTGACCCAATTGTATACCTGACTGCTAATATTCCTTAATCAATGACTTTTCTGATTTAGTAAGTCGTGCTGTATATTAAAATTGCATCAAAGTGTACTTAAAAACTGAACTATTTCCTTAATATATTTCGAACGCGAATAAATATAACAACAGACTAAATTTATTTTATAATTTAAAATAATTGATTATATATTTTTCTAACATCAATTACGTTTCTGAATTTTTTTGTGACCAGTATTGTTAAATTTATAATAAATTACCATATTTGACAATTGCGTCTGTATACGATATGATATAATTCAGATATTTGATCACAATATCCTCCGCTTTGGCATTACGTTATATTATATTGTGGCGTTATAACCTTTTTAATCCGTTTGAGTTCTTTTAAATTCCGTCAAAATAATACAAGCACCACTTTGTTGTTGTTTTACAGTTTTTATTTTCTCAATTTATTTTTATACAACAACTTAACATTTGCTTACACAACACTTTTATTTACGCATAAACACGACTTTATTTTATGACAGCAAAACGATAACGATCTCGACGGAAGTAAAGCAGCCTCCTTATATACCTAATTGCCTACAATTTTGAAAGTTCCAGAAGTTAAACATATAAGATTGTGTTACCCAAAGATGATCGAATTGGCAATGCCGTTAAATACACACATCAGTACGGCAATACCGTCAAATACACAAATCAGTACGGCAATCCCAGGGTAACACATTATCAACCTTTACACAAACCGATAGACCAAAATCCCACAATGTAGTCCCAAAGGCGCTAATATGGTGTATTTTCTTTTTAGACATTTTATTTTCGTAACAATATTTATTATTGTTATGTTCCAGAACTTACATTCAAACAAGAGGGCTGATTTTACGCTTCAGCAATATATGTTTATCTTTGTCTATTACAAAATAGCAATCATTCCAAACGGGTCATAAATTACAGAAAAATTAACTGGCTTTGGAAATTCAAAACTTGATATCGTCGCTACAGCCACCAGTCCCACCAGTCAAGAAAGAATTAAACTTTTCCAACTTGATATTACGTGTCCTGAATTTGGTATTTTTAAGCATATTGCAGCGAATTATCTCGCTTATTTTTTAAGGGTGAGCCCTAGTCCCGTCGTGGAAAACAATACGTAAAGCTATACGTTAGGTATGAACATATCAAAAAAGAATCATCGTTATTTAAATCTCTACTAATCGAAACATTTCACAAATTTTTAGTTTCAATTTAGTTTTTTTTTATTATTTAAAAACAGGTTCGCCTCTTACGCCAAAATTATGCTTCAAGTTGTCTATTAATAAGTAAGAGTCGACTTTATCTAAAAGGCGACTTATGTTCACTTAAAGTATACTTTATTTTGACTAAGAATATGGGCCATTGTTTTTATATAAACGTATGTACTCTCATTTTGACATTTTGCTGCCTGCTGCTTGCTGTCGGTTATGTGTTTTATGCTTTATGCTGCTTTTATTTATTTTAATATATTTTATTTTATACTATTGAATATCAAGCAGATTGGACCATTTCCTTTCTATAAACTTTTTATTTTGTACCACAAAAAGAGGTACAGTATTTGCAATCATTTATATTTGCTTGTAAGCCATTTAAGTTTTCATTGCAAAGCTCTTTAATATACCATATGTATGAAATTAGCTTTTATAGCCTTCAGTGATTCATTTAAAATATTTTCCATTATTTTATTAAAACTATAGACTTTCCTTTTTTCTTTCTTTCTCATCATACAACTTTTGATATTTAATCTTTATAAAGAAACTCATTAGAAAAATTTTTTGCTTTTCATATGAGTGAGATCAACTCCTTTAACTGCAGCTATTGAGATTCTCATAAGAAATATTCCATTACACTTTGCTTATACGATGCGAATCGACGTATGCCACGATATTGTCGTCATGGCAAAATCTCATTAAATACAGATTTTTTCCTGCCTCCCTTATTCCCTGAGCAATAAAATGTGCCGATGTAGTAGTATGCTTCTACAAGTCGTATTAATTTTGTATGCGCCTTTACCTGTTTTACACAGAATATGTGCAATCCTTGTCTGTCTATCAATGCAATCCTTGAAGTGCAGATATTTTAAACAACTTTCACCATATGAAAGTGATTAAACTTATGGGCTTGAAAGAGATGCCTTTAATGATACCATCCTCTCGCCGTGCCAGGTTTATGCACTAGATTTCATAACTTTTATTTTCAATTTTTATTTTATTTTTTATTTTTTTAAATCTTTTATTCTCGCTAATAAATTTGCATGTGTATGATGGTGTTTTCATGAAATTTTATTCCAGTTTATAAAATTTTTATATTTATTTCTTTCACAAATTCAGCGGTTTATATGCGATTAATACTGAATGACAAGAGTTTAATAGAAAATGTTGGTTAAAGTCGTTGCCACTACTTTTTTTTTATTGATTTTCGAATATATTTTGTCTCTTTCTTGTCTATAAAATAACAATGAAATTTTAAAAGCATTTTTGTGTTAACGATTGGCACAAACGCAAAAAAAGCATTTAAAACAAATAACTGAAATGCTTAAAAATTAAACTGAAAAATTTATTTAAAAAAAAAATACAAAAATAAAACCAAGTTGTGTTAAAATGTATCTAAACTGGCATTAATATTTAATATTAAGGCCGCATAAGGCAGAGACTAATTGAATCGTTATATACAATAAAAGTTATTATACCACCTTTATCAAAAAGGAATAACCCCCGTCTGGAGGTCACATCGTTCCGACTTGAGTTTTTTTTTTTACAATTTAAGAAATGAAGTTAAATTTGCAACAACGAACTTTTATTAAATTTGGGATAAAAAACAGACTTAATGGTGCGCGAACGATGGAAATGTTGAAAAAGTGTTTTGTAAACGATTATCTATAGAAAACGGTCGTTTACCAGTGGCAAGAACGGTTCAAAAGTGGTCGTGAGTCAATCGAAGATGATGAACGCAGTTACAGACCATCGAAAACCGATGAAAACATTAATACAGTAAAAGAAATGTTGGTGAATAACCGCTAATTCACCTTCAGAGAGATAGCGGAGGACTTGAACATTGCCTATGGACATTTTGGTTAATGCTTGGGTTTCCGTCTTGTAGCAGCAAAGTTGGTATGAAAAGACCTCAGTTTCATGCAAAAAGGAGACCGTGTTGAGGTCGCAAAAGACATGATTTGCGAGGCTGAATCCGATCCCACATTCATCAAAAGGATCATTACTGGAGACGAGACATGGGTTTAGGAGTACGATACGCAATCCAGACATCAGGCAGGCGAATAGCTTTCACCAAATGAGGCCAGATCATTTGCAGTCGAAAAAGAAGGCAACGCTCACGATTTTCATGGATTACAACGGTGTAATGCATCATGAAGATGCAACAAAGAGTATTATTTAAGCGTTATGAGACGTTTGCGTGAAGCAATTTGCCGAAAGAGACCAGAATTGTGGGCAGAAAACTCGTGGGTTTTGCACAGTGCCATCATTATTCGAAATATTTTGACGAAAAATGCCACAAATACCATCCAGCAGCAACCGAATTCATCTCATTTGATGTCCTGTGACTACTTGCTATTCAATCGAATTAAAAATCATTACAATTAATGCGTTTCAGCAGCCGAGGAGAAATAATAGAAAAAATCGCAGAAAGCACTGGTGGACATACCGAAAATCGAGTATAAAAAATGCTTCGAGGATTGAATTAAAACGCTGGCATAACTGTGTTGCAGTCGATGGGGATAGCTTTGAAGGGGACAATAAAGATTTAGCTGAATAGACTTCTATTTTTAATTTTCTGAATAAATTCCGGTAACTTTTTAATCAAGATGGTATAGCCAACGTTCCCTATTACCAAATTTTATCAGCTTTTAATAGATAAAACCCTATCGCTTCTACCAAATACAGAGCATTACCTTGACATCATGGATATTAGGTTTTAGGTTTTAAACCGATGGTTGTCTTAATGGATTCATTTGTTAACGCCAGTAAAGATTCGATACAAAAATGTATTCTATTGTTGGCGTTCAAGCAGCATTTCGAACTTGTAAATTTGCATCTGCTTAACTTTTTTCAGCTTCAAATCTTGTGGTACCTAATTGCCCTGCTTTTGAACGAATCCTGTTTCTTTTTCTTTTTTTTTTTTGCTCTTAAGACCAGCATTCAGGGAATAGCTCTTACTCATGCAATGCATTGTGCAGGTAATAGGAAAACAGGTTATGGAAGGAGAATAGAGAGAGCAGTGCTTATGAACGTTCGATTAAAATTTTTTCATGTCGTAAGTGGTACTGAGGTCTTTGGCAAGAATATTATTCCACAAACGAACAGTGCGAATAAAGAACGAGTTCTACCTCTAAAGCGTTCACTGGATGATCAGCTATCGGGTAGGCCATTTAAAAGTTTAAATTAAGAAATACAATAAAACAAAAAGGCTTTGAAATTTTGCCAAATTTATTTATTTATTTTTTTGTGAAGTAAATGAAATATTATTTCATTCACATGGCTGCCGACCTCACAGTCTCCCATTCGATCGGAGCAATTTTCAAGAACTTCTTCGAGTATATGGGGTCGTATCTCGGCAATAACATCACGAATGTGGCCTTTAAATGCTCAATTGTCTCTGGTATGTCAGCATAACACTTGTTTTTAACAGCGCCCCACAGAAAACTGTCTAACGATGTCAAATCGCCGCTTCCTGGTGGCCAGCTGACATCACCAATTCGGCTAATTATACAGCCATCGAACGTTTACCGCAATAAATCGACTGTGGCATGAGATATGTGTCAAGTTGCAACATCCAAACATCGTTTGCATCAATATCATGAAGAGTGAGCGCAAAAAAAAATCGGTTATCATGGTGCGAAAGGTGTCTCCATTGACTGTAATGGTTGGGCCGTCCTCATTTTCAAAGATATATAGGCCAACGATTCCTTCGCTACACAAGCCGCACCAAACAGTCACTCGTAAGACCACGTTTGCGTTTTCTGAGCCCCAAAAACGGCAATTTTGCTTATTAACATACCAGCCAAGATAAAAATAAGCTTCATCTTAAAAAATGATTTTTGCTAATTTTTTGATTTTTTTGCAATTTCCGACCAATTGTCTTTGTTTTGGAAATAATTTTCCAACAAATCCCAACGTTGCTCAAGCGTTAGTCGATTCATTTCGTCTAATGGAACTGAACCTTGTGACAGAATAGAATGACATAAGTATTGCCAGATTCGATTTTAACCGATAAATGGCCCACCAGATACAAAGGTATACGTTTTACAAGAAATACGAGTACCACATAACCATATGTGATTATCGAGAATTAATCTTTTTATTTAGTTAGAGCACATTCCGTTATAGTATCGATAGAATAATGGGACACACGTTTCATTTCGACTATGCTCAAATGAATCGATAGAGTTGGCTAAACTACCATCATTAATAAGCAACTTCGCCCTCTCCTTTACTCAATCGAGAAACTTCAAAATATATTCTGAAGTACCGGCCTATACATAAGAATTGTATGCCATTTTATGCCGGATATAGGTCTTGTAGATCACATTGAAGTATTTTCTACACCTTCTTAAAAATCCGAGGTACTTGAATGATTCTTTCAACATTTGAAGTACATGATGGAGCTATTGAAATCGCAGTGAATGCTGATGTCCACAATATCAAGATCATCTGACCACCACGTCTGTGTGCCAAAAAAAAAAACACTGAGTCTTACACGCATTCAAATCAACCTGTTCGCATAACCCCACTTGCTGATTTTCGCCATATCGTTTATGAGCGTGTCGTTCATATTCCAAGAAGCTTGGCCTACGATCAAAGGAATATGAATAACGAATGTTGCTGTCATCTGCGAAAGAGTAGATAGGTTTAGAAGTGAGAATAAGAAAGTCGTTAACAAATATTAGAAATAGACTAGTAGTACCGTGAGCTTATCCTGAACTATTTGGATGAAACCACATACCACGATCTTCTAGAAAGCTCTTTATAAGTCGAGAGAATGACTACCGATACCACAATCAATAAACTTTGAAATGAGAGCTTTATACCAAACTCTATCAAACGCCTTAGAAATATTTAAAAACACAACCTTATTCTCGCCAAAACCATGAATGGACCTATTCTACTTTTCCGAGAACAACGCCAGTAGGTCACCAGTAGAACGGCCCTTGTGGAAACCATACGAACAATCTCTTAGCAAATCCTTGGAATCTAAATACCTTACAGGGTGGTGATTAATTATGCTCTCCATGACTTGGGAAAGTGCGAAACAAACTGATATTGGGCGGTAGTTGTCAGGGTTATTAGCCTCGCTGTTGGAAAAAGTTTTTAAATTGCCGCTTCAGTAAGTGCCAACGACTTTGCAAGATTTTCTTGAGCTTCACAACAATATTAAAGGGGTAATGCTTCCAATTCTTCACATTTTTTTTTCTTTTGTTAAAGTGTATAGTCTCTTTCTTCTAAACTAAAATCCTCTCTTTTGAAGCGCCTAAACCATCTTTCGCACGCTGAAATTGATATAATACATTCGGAATAAGCTTTGATAAGAAATCGAAGTGCTTAAGCTGCACTTTTTTACAAAAAAAAAGTAGTTAAGAAAAATTTCAGACACATGATGATTTGTCGGTCAGTGGCTAAGTGAGAATAAATGGCAGATAAGTTCTCTTCGAAATGCCAAACAAGTTATTAAAAATACAAACCATCTGTAGTGAATCTCTTAATTTTTAAATAATACACTCAACTAAAATAAAAAATCAAGAAAATACTTTGAGTTTTATAGCTTTTACTGGATTTATTCAAATCCACCTCATCATCAGTCAATACGTCAATCTGCCACTAATCTTTGGTAAGACAACAACAGAAAAAATACAGTGAAATCAAAACTGAATGATGTCATTATAATCCAATTACTAAGGCTTAAGAGTATTAATTAAACTTAAACTGTGATTAACATTATA
Source organism: Wohlfahrtia magnifica (assembly GCA_023159175.1). Lineage (NCBI taxonomy): Eukaryota > Metazoa > Arthropoda > Insecta > Diptera > Sarcophagidae > Wohlfahrtia > Wohlfahrtia magnifica. The sequence goes on from JAKWBJ010000539.1 coordinate 7,449,688, forward strand.
TTTGTTTTAAATCATCATCATTATCATACAACACTCTTGTATCAAATACAAACAATTGTAAGAATTTTCTTTTATTTGTTTAGTTTTTGTATTAATCAAATTATATCATAAGAAGCAGCAGCAGTAGCAGCAACAGCACACAGTAATAATAAAAATAAACTTTAATTCATTGATACAGAAGAGAGCATACCATATACATCTGCATATGTATGTTTATATAAAAAAGAAAAAATAATTAAATCTTGTGGCACTTGTTCACTAAAGAAGAATCTACTGAATCTCGAACAGCAGCTGATGTAGAAGATTCACTTTCAATGCAAAGTGAGTGTGTGTGTGTGTGTGTGTGTGTATTGTGGAAAAAAATGATGAGCTCAGAGAAGTCAAAATCAGGGAAATTGTAAGAACACGAATTCTGAAAAGATGAGTAGACACATGTGGCGAAAATAATATACCCCCACGGATAACTAATATATGACATATATCATCATGTACATCTTGAATGCATTCATTCATTAATTCAGTTATTCATTCACTCATTGCTTTATTTCATTTATTTGTTTTTTCATAATTTATTTAAAGCATTACAGTGAACAACAAAAGTCTAGCATGAATTGGTAACTAATCATCAATAAATTTTTAGACGTATTATGAGATTTTGTAAACTGGTAATATTTTTGCCTCCCGCTTCCGCATGCCGCGTGCATTGGCCTTTCACTATAATACTCTTACGAGTACAAAACGCCTGTATTGTAGGATTTTAGTACATTTTGGGTCATCCTGTTAATGTCATACTTATTTGTATATCTGGCAGCACTGCCACTTAAATCATCTCTACGTAACACAATCTTACATGGCTAAAACTAACGGATAGAAGATATCAGATAATTTGAGACATTTCCGGAACTTTCCAAACTGTAGGCAATTAATTATATAAGGAAGCTGCTTTGCATACGTAGTTTAGTTATCGTTGGCTATCAATAAACAAAGTTGTGTATACAAGTTAAAGTGGAATAAATAGAAACTGTAAAACAGCAAAATAAAGCAGTGTTTATTTTAATTTAATGCAATTTAAGAGAACTCAAACGTTTTAAAAAGGTTCAACGTTTTTAAAACACTGCATTGTGGAATTTTGGTATATTTTCGTCTCACTCTGTCAATTTGGCAGCACTGCCACATCGACTATCTTTACGTTACATATGGATTAATGGATATGGAAATAAAAGATGTTCGATATTTCCTGAACCTTCCAAACTGTAAGCAATTAGGTATGTAAAGGGCTGCTATACCTACACGTCAGTTACCCATCTTTTGGCTGTTAATAAACAAAGTTGTATAAAAGCGGAAATAAAAGTGTTGTATAAACGAATATTAAGTGTTGTATTAAGACAAACAGTATAAAAGTTATAGTGGAATAAAAAAAACTGTAAAACAACAAAATAAAGCGGTATTTATTTTATTTTAACGCAATTTAAACGAACTCAAATGTTTCAAAAAAGTTAACAGGTAACAATATTTTACTTTAACTCTTATGTGCACGGCAAGCAAACTCTAATACTCTGTAACGCACTAGAGTTCATATATGCAAGTTGGGTAGAAAATAAGCACTTTCTCACTAAATATACTTATAGTTAAAACTTCGATAAAGCTGATAACATATATTATACAATTTCTTCTTGTTTTCTGAACACCTTAAGGAATGCAACACATCTTATTGCAAATATTTTAATTTTTACGTAAGATTTATTTTGAATTACACAGTTTTTTTCCTGAATGTACATATATAAAGGCTGACATTTGTAGTACATACTTAGTACAAATTCAAAATTTGTGATTCCCCTTTGAGAATACCGAGAACATATCTACTATATGTATCTGAATTGTTGAAGCCCACTTATTTGCTATTGTATCAGGCAGCATTGCCATATAGTGTATACGTTTTTACGGCGTATACGTCCTGATAATAATGCCACTCGGGTTATACATACGTTTAAAGTCTGATAAAGCAGCTGCTTTTCGAGACATTTGGATGATGATACAGGTCAACTTAGGTAAAAGTTGTAAGCTTAGTGATTGCTTAACTATTGATGACCAGCTGTATGGATACCGAGGGCGTTTTATTCAATACATGCCATCGAAACATGAAAAATGTGGCATTAAAATATTTTGGGCTTACGATGCTTGTATGTCACTCGCCCTTAGCATGTTCCTTGTGACAAAGAATAAAAAGGCAGTGGTTAAGCTATCAACTATACATTCCGAATCTAACGTGGAATCGAAAACACGAACAAGAACAAGTCAATGGCTGTTATCACTATTTTTTAATGCTATTGATATAGCGGCATTAACATCCTATATTGTATTTATATATGGAATTTAATTTAGGTCTACTGATCGTCATAGAACATTTACAAAAGTTTTAAGAATGGATTTGTGTCAGGAAAATGTAAAACAACGCGCCAAACATGCAAAAGCGATTTCACAGTCATCGACGGCAGCTGCAATCAAAATTTTTTATAAAGAAGACTTTGAAACTGTCGGTCGTAGCAGCCCAGTAGCAGGATGTTATCACGTATACTCGCAGCTACGTATGAAACAAAAAAAAAAGTCGTAGGTCAATCTGCAATGAACATTCGATTAGTCGACCAATGGCTGCAAACTGCTCAACAGATTTGTGCATTTCCATATAAAACATGTACAGGTACTCGGGTGCGCAGTTAAGTGTGTTAAGAGTAAATTGGTCTCTTGCGAGAAATTCAACAAAAAATTTTGGTGTACGTCTGCAAAAGTACAAAATTTTTGGAAGGTTAGCAGTTCTCAAGATGTTTCAGATACGCATATTATCAATTTCACTAAAAGATATTGGTTGAAAACGCCAAAGGTACCCAGGTACATAAGTGTGCACATAAGGGTTAACCAGGCTGCTGGTACCGACGGTTTGCCGGTTGAATTACTTAAAATGAGAGGCGATGAGTTGGGAAGATTCATTCATCAGTTCATTAGAACTATCTGGTTGGAGGAACGCATACCTAATGATAGGAGCCTCAGTGTCTATGACAAAACCGTATGCGCCAACTATAGCGATATATGTAAGTCTCCTCTCCAAACGTACAAAATTCTGTCGGGCGTTATGTGTGAAAAGTTAAAACCTAAGGTAAATGATATAATTGGTCTATACCAATGCGGCTTGCGACCAAATTTTCACACTACGCTAAATCCTGTAAGAGACTCTAGCAAAGCAAATCGACACATACCATCTATTCTTCCATTACAAGGCTGCTTTCGATAGCCCGATTTGTGCAAAGAAGTCGAATTTTATGTCTGCGTTTGGTATTCCTGCAAAACTAATAAGACTTTGCAGAATGATGTTTACTGACCCATGATCATCAGTTAAGTGAGGAAGAAGCCTCTCCAAATTATATAATACCAAACCAGGCTTCAGAAAGAGTGATAGATTACCGTGTGATCTTTTCCATATTTTATTTGAAAATATCTTGAGATCGATTATTTGACTTTTTCAAAAACCGGTTTTCGAATAATTTGAAAAGTAGCCATTAAAAAATGGGCTTTTGATTAATAATTATTCAAATAACCGGTTAACCGGTTCTTTTATTTAAATAAAATTTTTCTTAACTCTTGAAGCACAGAGCTGGACAATGTCGTTTTTAACTAAGCAGAAGCTTAGAGGAGAGTTGAAAATTAAAGTGGCAATCAATATTAACAATAATTCTAACTAAACGGTGCGCGAAGGCCATAAAAAGAATTTATTACACAAAGTTCTGAAAGTTGCTTATGTTTCGAACAGCTACTGAAGGAGCTAAGTTTGTTTTTGTTGTTGTATTACTTGGTAGAGAACGGAATTAAAAGTTTGTTATTGTGGTTAAATTTATGTACCTGATATAACAAATATATATTATATATAATATATGAGTTCTTAATTGAACCGACAAGAAAAGTTGCTTAGGTTTTGAACAGCACTGTATGTAAATTCATGCACTAAGTATTTAATAGTGTGTATGTCGCTATGGTATGTTAGGTAAAACACCCACTTTTCAACCAAGAAGTCGTCGGTTCAATCCCAGGCCTCACCGCCTGAAAATTTTCAATAGCGATATCACTTCACAACATTAATGACTGGTTATGTTTAGTTACACTGTGATAAACTTCGCTAACTAATATATCTGCCGTTCGGATCTAGCGTTTGTGTGTTTGTTAGCTTTCAATGAGTCGAGTTGATTATTTTCCATATATAGAAATCAATATTTAGCTACAGAATATGAGAGAAAGTTATTGTTGCTGAAATAACTACTTTTATACAAATAGTTAAATGATGAGCATATTTGCAATAAGAAAATATACAAACGTGTAAAACGTATACTTATTTAAATTAACCGGTTATTCGTGTTAAGTCAACCGGTTTATTCGGTATTCGAAAAATGAAGATTTTGAAAAAACCGTATTTGGCAAAACCAAAAAATCTGGTTAAATCCGGTCAAATAATTACCGTCCGGTCTCCCTAATAGCCATCAAAGAAGCAGAAGTAATACTTTACAACGAGTACTGCCAACTACTTTGAGTAGATGATTTAAAATAAATGTGTTTTATGAACTTACCGCTTATTTTTCAAACACCAAACTACGTCTATAAACTTAACGACTTCTGAAAAAAAAAATTAAAAAATATATTAATGTCACATAAATAGATATTGATTATAAATAAGCATAAAGACACTGATCGTTATAATTTATATATAAATGGACATACAGTGCTGTTCAAAAAATACCATATAAATTGGAAACTACAGTTAAAATGTTTAACTCTGACAGAAGTAATTTGACTGTAAGAAGGCCCTTGAAAACTGAACTCCTTCCGCAATATACAATAATAACCATTAAACATGGTGTAGGAAGTATGTATATTGGAATGGGGATATAAGATTTCCTACCATGGCACAGGGCCTCAATTTAGAATAGAAGGATGTCATTCATTACAACAATATACTAAACGACGTCATGCTGTCTTACGCCGAATGGGAAATGCCACTATCGGGTGGTTGTTTTGTTGAAACACCCCTCGAAGAGAACAAAAGAAGATTGGTTTCAGAATAATGTCGACGAGGTTTCGAACAGGACGGCACAGTCGCCGGACTTAAATCCTATCGGAAATCTATGGACAATTGTCAAAGCAGCTATCCGAGGAAGAAATCCTTTAAATAAAGAACAGTTGTGGGAGGTAGCCAAAGAAGCGTGGAAAAATATTCCAATAGAAATGTCAAAATGCCAAATGTCAGAGACTGTGCTCAGCAGTCATTGAAAATAAGGGGCTATTCCACCAAGTACTGTGGTAAACAAAATGTAGTTAAAAAGAATTATTTACTTCAATTACTAAAAATATTTTTCTTTAAACACCAAATTTAGTGCATCTATTTTTGGGAACAGGAAAAAATTGCTGATGTTTTAAAGTTATATCTTTTTGATGTTATTTATGTTATAATATAAAAATAAGAGTTAGTAATCGCGTTTCGGTAGATCATGGCGAATCAATAAATTTGGTTTTTTTTTTTGAGCAGCACTCTATGTATATGTGTATAACAAGTCTAAAGGATATTTTCACAAGGATCATAATCTTAGAAGACTTCTTTTTACTCTTTTTTACTACAAGAGCACTTATTTCTTAGCCTTAAAAAAATATACAACGTTGCCACATATGTATTATATTCAGAATATTTGCCTATTAAGCGTTTTTGCAAAACGCAACAATTCGTTTATGACAAATTTTTTTATTTTAGGCCAGCACTCAGGTACTAGCAAAATAGGTTGTGGGAAGGAGGACAGAGGGAGTAGTGTTTATGGACGTTTAATTTAAGCCGATCCATATCGTAAGTGACAAGAAATACTTTCTCAGGAAGATCATTCCACAAACAAACGGTGCGGCTAAAAAACCAATTCTCTCTATAATGCGTTGTGTGATTCATCGGATAATCAATTACAAAGGGATGTGCTCTACGGGAAAAACGAGTACTGCTAGAAAATATATGATTATCCTTTATTTCGTTACAACACGTTCCGTTATAGTACCGATAGAACAATGAAACACACTCCACATTGCGACGATGTTCTAAGGAATCGATAGAGTTGGCAACACTACCGTCATTAATAAGCATCTTCGCCCTCTCATGTACGCGGTCGAGAAGCCCCAAAATAGACTTTGAAGCACCGGCCCATACGTGAGAGTTGTATTCCCTTCTGGGTCGGATATAGGTCTTGTAAATATTGAGAAGGTTAGATAGAAGTATTTCTTGCACCGTCTTAAAAAGCCGAGACACTTGAATGGTTCTTTCGACACATTGAAAATGTGATCGTTCCAACGTACATCACAATGAATCCTCATACCCAGAATATCAAGAGCATCTTACTCCTCAATATTGTAGGTATTGAGAAGTAACACGACACCACACCACCACGTCTATGTGTCAGAAAACAACATTTTGTCTTACGCCAATTAAAATGGCAAATGTTGCTGTTGCCTGCGAAAGAATAGATAGGATGGGAAGTGAGAAGAAGAAAGTCGTTAAGAAATATTATAAATAGAGTTGAAGAAAGTTGTTACCCCTAAATTTATCCTGAACTCGTCGGATGAGATCCCATCTATAACCACTTTTATATACTTGCTTCTATATGAACTTTAATTAATTAAAAAAACTGAAAAGAACAATATTTTAAAAACACTTAGAAGGCAATTACTAATAATAAAGCGCCTTTCATTAAGCACTTCCTGTTTTTGGATTAAATTAAAATAAAACAAAGTGTGCTTCAGATATCATTGATATTTTTAATTTGTTTCAAATGCCTATCGATGCCCTCAGCATGGGTGGATCTGATACAAATTTTGCTTATAATGCCGTCAGCCCAAAATATCACATAAACAGTGACGGAATGTATTTGATGCTCTTGATCGTTAAATGATTTGGTATCTTCCCAAATTCGACACAATTTTATTTGGTGCTGAGGCCCATTTACTCGTATCTAGAAATAAGCATCAACGCTAAAGATAATTTTTTTGATAAAAATTGGAATAAATTTCCAATTGGTACTGAATCATATATATAAAAATGAATGTGTGTTTGTTGGTTGGTTTGTTTGTACCTTATGAACAGCTAAGCGGCTGAACCGATTTTCTTGAAATTTTACAGTATCGCTCTGTAAGTCTGGAAGGTACTATAGGCTATATAAATTTCAAAAACTCCAGTTGGGTGGTGCCACGCCCATACAAAGTAAATATTTATTTGTTTATATCTTGGTAATGGTAATAGTAAGAGTCTCTAAATTTAGTTCAAATTGCTCCATATTGATTTAAATATATCTTGAGAACGGTTACACCTAATGTTTCAGAATTTGGTATAAGTGACTTCATAGCCAATACAAATCGGCTGGAAAAAAGTGGACAAAATTTGACAAGAGGCCGTAGTCCCTGCCATACAAAGTAAATATTAATTTTTGAATATTTTGAGAACGGCAATGGTAGCAGTTTCTAAATTAGGCTCAAACAACGTCATGAACAATAAAAATCGTCAGACAGTAACTGGGCGAGATTGGATAAGTGGGCGTGTCACCTTTCATTCATATTAAATATTCAGTTTTGTGTATGTGAAGAATAACAACTATTAAAGCTTTGTTATCTATCCACATCAGCCAAAAAGTGGAAATTGCAAAAAGCACACTAAATAAAACCAATTTGTCGACTGTGTGCAAATCTGAGTAAGACTTTTCAATTTAATCTTCCCTGGCTTAGCGATTGGGACAAATGTTTTTATTTTTAAGTTGGCAGCACAGTTATTGACATCTGTATAAAATTTTACGATAATTGGTTTATTGGTGTGATAGTTCCGCTTGTGTTTGCGAACAAAGAAAATTTGTTTCTTTGATTTTTATAATGCACGAGTATGTGCGCGAAATGAATTATCGGCCGCCGAAACGTTCAGCATGTTGTCGAAGGCCTTTGGTGTGAACTCAGTGTCAAGAGCAAGTGTTTTTAATTGGCACATTGTTCAACGAAGGTTGAGAACGCGTTGAAGCCAAACCACATGAAAGACGACCAAGAACATTTACGGATGAGCTACGCGTCAACAAAATCAAAGAATTGGTGCTGCAAAATCATCGAATGACTACTAGAGAGCTTGCCGATATTGTTGGAATTTCAAATGGATTAGTCAACACGATTTTAAAAGACATTTTGTGCCTGCCAATCTCGTCAAATCTCGATTGGTGCCAAAACCATTCAATTTCTTCAAGAAACAACGTCACATGGAGGTCTGTGAAACGATGCTTTCTGACCATTAGGACAAGCTGGAATGCATAACAACTGGAGTTGAGACTTGAGTTTACGCTTACGCCAGAGCAAAGCTGAAACCGAAAAAATCACGCCAAAAAAAAAAAAATTGAAGAAACAACTTTTCTTCACTTTTTTTTCACTATTCGTTTTATGAGATACAAACTTCAATACAAACTCTATTTACCCAAACCACCTAGGCTGGGTAAGGGCAAAAAAAATCAGAAAATCAAAACATTCAAAGAAAACCAAAAAAAGATTAATTATAATAAATATGAATAAAAACTACAGAAAACAAAACTTTTGCATCAAAGAAATAATGCATACATATGTATGTAAATAAATATGTTTGTATGAAACGCTTTGAACATCAGGATGAATAAAATTGATACGAATTGAGCATAAAATCATATAAAAAAAATAGGAAAAAAGGAGTGATAGAGATGGAGAGAGAAACAAAAGAATATACGAAACTTAATAGAGCAAATAAATTCAGATGAAAAGTTTCATTCATTCGTTCATTCAATTGCTGTTTGTTTTTATTGTAGGGTCCGGCCCTTCCATTCGTGAAAACTTTTATTGAAAAGAAGCATTTATTTTCGTAAATCAACAAAAGTTTGCTCACACAACACACCCGCACACACATACTTATTATACGCACTCACTTTTGTCTCTTAAAAAAGGAAAAACAAAATTATAACTGTTGACACATGTGTGCATATATATGCGAGTAAATCGAAAAACTACAATTTTGTATCTCACAATCTTGTCACTCTATTGTGCTCTGCTCCTTGTACTTCTCTTTTTTATTATTGTAATATATTCATTAAAGTTTTATCTCTCAACGACAAGAGCAAGACATGTTGCTATTCAGAGAGTGTGTTTGATAAAGAAAAACTAAAGAAGAGGGCGTAGACATAAGGGAAACACTTCATTTGATTGCATTTATTGAAAATCTCAACTGGTTTATTTACAAAAATATTAAGAAAAAATTTGAAAGCAAGTGTCGTAGGGTCGACAGTTGCGGTCTTAGGGTTAATCTTAACAAGACTTAACTTGTGCTGTTCACCATAAAGTAAAAATCAACTTCACTTAGAATACCCAGATTACACATTCAATCTCTAAAACTTTCAACAACGGGCAACTATCTGGTGTCTTGTTGGACTCAAAACTTCATTGGAAGCTGCTTGTCAAGGAGCATGCTAGAAGGCCTGTGTCGCTTTTTATTCCTGCAAATCTATATTCGGTCGTACAAAGGGTATCAAACAACACATGATGATCTGGATGTATAACCTGATGGTGTGGTGGGCAGCGTAATTACGACTAGATTGGAGAGAGTTCAGAGGACTGGGTGTTTAGGTGCCACTGGTGCCTGAAGGACATGTCCTAGTGCTTCCCTCAACATCATTCTGCACTTACTACCTATTGATCTCTACATTTTATCGCTTTCGGTACAGATTACTATAAGGCTGAAAGCACTCGTTTTCTGAATGCAATCGCTCAGTGGTCACGGTACTCCATCTCTAAGGGAATTAGGAACAGACTTGGTTATCTGTAGACTGAACTTCTCCGGGCACCCCAAATACTTTTTTCCTTTTTTCTGGTATTACGGTCTTTACAGATGGATTTAAGATGGCATCCGTTGTGGAGGCTGGTATTGTGGAATCCTTTAGATTACCGGAGGTCTCCAGAATTTTTCAAGTGGAAGTTTTTCCGATTATGCAATCTTGTAGTTTGCTGGGAGATCAGGGATCTGTGGGAAGGATCAGAATTATCTCTGATAGTCAGCGCGCTATCAAGACCATGGTGTCGCCTAGTAGCAAGCTGGACTTAGTTCTCCAATGTAAAGAAGAGATAAAACTCCTCGCTGGTATATGTACTATTTTTTGATTTGGATTCCTAGACACAGGGACATTGTTGGTACTGAGAAGGCTGATGAGCTTGCTAGGAGGGCCGCAATAGGTGTCGACTGTAGCTAAAGGCAAATCTACACATTGCTTCGTTCCCTCTTCTCTTATGCTATCACAAAGGCGCTGTGGCCAAGGTATGACAGTAGGAAGGCAATGAAACTACTGAAAACCCCTCCCCCACCTCTCTATTTCCAAACTCATTGTGGTGTATACGGGTTCTTGGCAGTACAAAAACAACAGGGCTTTTTTTACTTCGTTAATATGAAAAAGAGGCCGTGGTGAAATACTCTGTGATCAAAAAGTTATCGAAATAACCCCCATGTGGCGGACCCATTGTTCCGATTTGAGTTTTTTTTTTTTTGTTAAGTTGGTACATCTGTTGTTGATATTCCCGCTAAATGAATGCCTTTTGCGACCTCAACACGGTCAAAAAATACAAAAAAAAACGTACAAATAAAAAATAAAATTTTAACGATTATTTAAAAAATGATAAATAAAAATATTTGAAATAATGCTGATGACCCGTACTTCTGCCACATGCGACCACCATCTCCACATCAAAAGAGACCCAAGCTTCAATTTGGCGTTTTGTTTAGCGGCAGCAAATTACAATAATTGCAAAATTGTTACAACAAAATTTATATTTTTAATAAGAAAACAAAACATAAATAAAAACAAAACCGTTGATAGCTACGGAATGGGTAAAAATAAACCAGCTGGCTCTCAAACACCACCTTATACTAATTTCACCATGGAATGCATGTACAATAAATACATACAGTATGCGGCGAAACATAAGCACGAGCTTGTACTTAGTATCATATATGTATCTTCACAACACAGAATATCTCATACGAATTTTAATTTGTTTTATTAATTTATAACGATAATATACTTCTTTTAGGAATGAAAGATAGGGACAAAGAAAACTAAATTTATAACAGTAAAAATGTATGTTAAAAATAAAAACCGCTATTTGCAATACCATAGCACGATTTAGTCAAATAGTTAAATTATCAACTACAAAAATCGTTCAATAACAAGAGGAATAATTAAAGAAAATTCAAACGTCTTTACAATTGTACCGAATTTATCGAGCTCTGTCCCTAGCCAACAAAACAATATTTTTTTTGCAATATTCTGAAAACAGTTATTAACAATCAGAAGAAAAAATAATTAATGATTATAATAAAGATGAAGCTCTTAGGGTGGCGGGGAGTAGTGGTTAGAGCGTACGCACAAAAACACAAACGACTAAGGTTCGAGCCCCAGCAGAGGACATGACGAAGAAAAAATTGTAAAAACGTGGTAAAAAAATAAACAAAAAAGCTCCCTGACCCTTCTCGCATACCTCTGGCGATGATGATAAACATCAGACGAATGATCAGGAAAAACACGCCACCTACTGGGAAAAAATTACAACGCTAAAGTAAAGATCACCATCAATTAGCAAAGATTTTCACAAATACCCAAACAAAACATATGGAGGAAGCTACAGCGGATTAATCATTTGGAATTCAGCACAGTTTTATTTAACGTATTATAGGCCGGTTCCGTCCATAAGGAACCGAAGGGGTAGCAAAAGGGGTAGACCACTGAGAACTAGCAAACAGAATGACCAACAATACTCCGTTAAAATAAAAAGTATGTCTTTATATCAGTAAGGTCTCTTACAAATCAATTAAAATTAAATGTTTCGATGAGATGCATCCAAACACGGTCGATTAGCATCATGTCGAAGTTCAAAAATACCATTTACCACTGCCAAAAACAGATTGGTCAGAACTAAATTTAAGAAGGAGCAAGTAAACTTAAGTATACTTTCAATGGAAGAGCATACTCTTGTCTGATGAATCTAAGTTTGATGTGAAACGTTCTTATGGACTTAAGCTCTTAAACTAAATAAAAAGGACAACGTCTTAATCCTCGATATACTAAAGACACGGTAGAACATAAAGAAGAAAGGGCTTTAGTCTACGAATGCATTTCTGGTCATGGATTTAGGCCAATACACAAGATAAAGTGTGTAATGTATCGATTCGTCTCCAAGGATATTCTATAATACGTACTGATACCGCATGTATAGGAGACAATTCCACTGGATTGGAGATATCAACCAAATGGAGATATCGCGAATGCACAGATGAGTGAAAGAGTGATTTGTAAGCTAACAAATTAACGTTTTAAAATATCTAGCGCAATCGCCAAATCTCAATCCCCCAGAACATCTATGCGATATTATAGATCTCAAAATAATCCGCGATGAATAAGGAAGAACTTTATTGACAAGTGAAAATTGCATTGAGTGAAATTTCTGGTAAATATATAAAGAACTTTCAAAAAAAGTAAGGGCTAAGCAACTAAATATGAGTAAAATTAATATTTTAAGTGCATTTATTGAAGACGTGCTTATGTTTTGTCGCATGCAAACAACTGTGTTCAACGTACACAATGATTTTTTCTAAGTTAAATAGAAATTTTCTTGATTTTGTATATATTTTTTAGTGAATTTAGATGATTAACTTTATAAATAAATAAAATAGTTTAAAATCAAAAAGTGTTTGCCTTTGTTATTGAG